>OX123187.2:90904528-91603485 GCA_944739405.2 Euclidia mi | reverse complement strand
GTTGGTTTGAGACTGTGGTACATCTTCACCACCCGATCGGTGACGATCGGGCACCAGGTTTAACCAGAATGATAACCTAGAGCAAAAAGGATAGACATAGGAACTAAATTTGAAAGTAAAGTAATTTGCTTTAGAGTGTTTTAAAGATATCTTTGAATCATGAAGAGTCTAGAGTCTTTATCTGAAAGAACGTAGATTTACCTGTGCGCTCTGTAGTGGTTCTTCAATTTAGCCTTGGTATCAATGTTCAAATATTTCTTATGAACGGCTTCATAGGCAGTCCATTCCATATTCTTCGTTCGCACTCTTTCTTGTCTTCCAGCTCTGATTGGATCACTTTCTTTAGCCCCGTTAGGATTTCTGTTCAAAAGAAAATGATAAGAAATCAGTTTAAAATTAACAATTGTTTCTGTGCAAAAAATGACTTTAAACTTGGTCCAAATATCTTCACTTAGAATTAAAATCTTAATATATAAAATCCTTGCGTCACTGACTGAATGACAGACACGCTACAGCCAAAACTACTGCTCGTAAGAAGGTTAAATTTAGCATGTATGTTCCTTGGGCACCGTAGGGGTGCACTAAGTCGGGATTTCCCGAAATTCGCACGGGATCGGGCAAAATGGGAAATCGCGAAAGCGAAGCCGCTGGCGTCGACTAGTATTTCTCTAAAATTTATCTAATGTATTACTAAGTTAAACATCAGCCGTTAGTGTAAATGAAATGAATCCTTCAAATAAGTTCACAAGATACTTATACATGAAAATGTATGGAGTATATCCATTTTATCCTTTAATGTACCCCACATTATTTGTGCTTGGAATGGTTGGGTACAACGAGTTGAGAGTGCGTCGCGAGTTTTCGTTGGCAATGTATGTGATCAAACTATTGCGGAACCAGGTGTGTAATCAGACGGTGCTGGGGCACCTGGGCCTCTGTGTGCCCGACCGCTACGTATGGAGGAGACGACGTCCGCCCCTACTAGCTGTCCCGGTTGCCAGGACTAATATAATGGCGAAAGCGCCTCTAACCCGGTCAATCCAAGTAGTTAATGAAATAAGTAATAGAATAGACATATTCTCGTGTCATCTGAGTGAACTCGCAAAATTGATACTATGTGTAATATCATATGATTGAGTATTGTGGCCCTGTATTATTATGCTTGGGTCTTAGGTTATGTTCATGTAGTAATTGTGTTTTTCATTGCTTTTTAATTTTATTTATTATTATATGATTAGCTGTTTCTGTAATGCGTACTATAGTGTAGTTTGTGTGTATTAATTTGTTTCTTTAAGTTGCTATAAATTGTTTTTATTTTTAACCCCACAATTGCATTGGGTAACCTGTAATAATTGTGTTGGAATGTGTGTAATAAATAAATAAATAAATAAATTAAATGACCACAAAGATAATGAGTAAATTCAAAATTATTCCAAAACTCGTTAGTTTCGTCTTTTTATTCAATTAAGTACGGAAATTGTATTATTCACACCGTACAATAATTTTTTTAGATTTTCTTTCAGTGTTTTTCAACATCCATTTATTTCTGCTTTACTCTTTCTTTTAACTAAAATGTAAATTACTTTGGATAAAATTGGTGATTAATCTGTTATTTGAATAAAATAAATACTTTAATAAATACAATGATACATATTTATTTGAATCTCGAAATATATCTCAATGTCAATTTACGAAATGTCTATTGCTTTTCATAAGAAGTACTTTATTATAAAAACTGCTTCTGCTACAATGTTTTAGCCTTTGTCTCTTGTTTCAACAAGTACATCCTGTCCCTAAACTATCATCATCATCATTAGCCTGCCATAATCCACTGCTGGGCATCTTCAATGGCACGCCACTGAGCCCAATTTTTGGCTCTTCGTGTCTAGCCACTGCTAGCCACTTTGCGTATCACTACACCTAGCTGGAGGGCGTCCTACACTACGTTTGGCAAGACGCTGACCCTACTCTTGAACACGACTACTCCAACGGTCATTGCCTCGGCGACGAATGTGACCGACTCTTTGAGCTATGTCGATTACCTTGGTTCTCTGTTCACTTTATTACGAATTCGATCCTTCAAAGAAACTCCGAGCATAGCCAAACGTATACTAAAACTAAATCCAATTTACATTGAGTCCACTTACCTAGTTTTAGTGAAGTTGCCCCAGTACAACATGATTGACTCGGACAGCGTGACCTCGGCCTTCGTGTAGTTTCTCGCGAAGTGTGCCAGGCCACCTACAAGGGGCGCACCGAATACGTACGGCAGCTCTTCACAGTGGATGCAGCCTTGACGCTGGTGAAACGTTTATTGTTAGAGGTGTTTTAAAGTAAGAGAGCTATTCTCAACCTGAAACCTATCCACCTTTTATTAGTAAAAGATGGACAGGTTTCAGGTCAAGATACTCAAGACATCAGATATACTAAGATTAATTTTGACATAATAGAGATGATAGCTTGCAGGTTGATACTCAAAACTTTAGAGATACTAAGATTATCTTTGAAGTATAACAATATGTTGTGTCTCATGAATTTAATCTTTGTACTTAAATTTATGAATGGCAATATTAAAGTCCGTTTAGTTTTAAGTATTGTTACGCTTTGGATTTCAATCTTTAAACTAAAATATGTAATCAATGGTAAAGAACAGTAATAGTAAAAATAAAGGCAATTTTTTATGACGATTGTATCATCAGATTATTTATCGAAATGCATAATTATGAGTAAATAAATACATGAGTTTTTGATAACCAAAACTCAATTACACAAAGCAGTATTTCACTTAGCCCCATTAAGTCGTCAATGTCTGCACCCTTCATAGTAATATTCCTGCTACACAAAATTGTTCCATAAGGCACCTTATTGCGCTTGTTAACCTATCGCAAACGAGCCAACAGTATACTGCTACACAGCGTGTTATACCAATTAAGATAGATACCCCATGCTGCAGCAGTTATGGGAATAAACGTGTCATCATTAAATGGTCATGTAGTAATTGCTCCTCAAAATGTGGGTGGTTTGTAGGTTGTTGGGAATCGCTTGATGTTTATGTGATGTATCGGTGTTAATCAGTAGGTTAATGTGCACTATTATGCGGATGAGCGGACGTTATCTCTGACGCTTGTGCCAATTGTCTGTTAAACCGATAATTTCGACTGTATATAGACGAGTTATGAACTATCTGAATGAGATACATACATACACATACATAGACTCACGCCTGTTTCCCGGAGGGGTAGGCAGAGACTACGGAACGCCATTTGCAACGATCTTGACATACCTCACTTGCTTCACTCACTCGCATCAAGTTTCTCATGCATGAGATAATTGTTACCATTGAAAATAATGGGCCGTAAATTGTTTCTAAATTGCAACAGCGTTTCCGATTTTAATCCTATAATGGAAATTATTAAGCACGGTTTAATCTATAACTTCTGGATAAATGAATAAAAAAATTAAGTTGTTTATTAGATTTCCGTTGGCTCATAGCCCACGCTACGAGGCTCTTATCCTTACAGGGCCATTCTAATATGGAGCCTCTTCTCAACTAAGATGTTTCCTTTAACTGCTTGTATTTTTTAAGCGGAGCACTAATTACCTCATTTAAATAGCTATGCTGCGTCGGCTATGCCAACAGTGGAGATGTTGGCTGTAACTATAGAGTTTTGCTGACAGCGTAATATTAGGCCGCGCGAAGCTGGTATAATCACTAGTAACTAAAAAAGCAATCAACATATTTTTGAACATCTCACAATGAGTTATGATAAAGCCAAAACACATGAGCTCATTTGAGACCTATCATATTATTTAAGCCAATGAAATAGGGACGAAAATCGTCTAAAATCGCTTAGAATTGTGATTAAGACAGGAACCGCTAACTACCTATTTGAAGTTTCATTATAACTAGAACAAAAACATAAAACTAACAACAAAACGTATTTAGTAAACGTCTAACGCGTGGGCAAAGTATTTCACAAACAAATTACTCACAAACTTATTTCCTAGAAGTTCTACGAACAATTGTCTTGGCCTTGAAATGCCCACATTTTGTGCTAACGAGCCAAACTCGGAACAAATTAGATTTATCAAATTATACCATTACGTGAACTTTTGCATTACTTAGGTTTCGAGTTTGCAACTTAGTTTATGAACATAATGGTTTGATAAATATTTTTATTTATTTTCGCACAGTTTGCCAAATATAAATTGAAAATGTCGAATCTAAATTAGTTCGGGTTACTGGTGTATTTTGAACTTAATATTGTTAGCAATTTGTGATTAATTACATATTGTGCTCAACAAATACTCGTAAGCTTACATTTTTTAAATGATTTCTTCGTATCGCAGTTGTAATTAGGTACCACCTAAGTAACGTTGATCAAAGAGGACATGCCAAAGGATTAATTTTTAGTTCACCGGAAATCCTAAATTGTCTTATGTACTTGCAAAAGCCCTTTTTTATCTAAAGTTAAAAAAAAAAACATTTAACTGACACTTTTAGGACTTGCAATCAAATGCTGTCTTTTCCTAGAGTTGTTTTCATGCTACCTATTCTGACTATTACAACAAACAATTATTAAAGAACTATTTATGTACAACAAACACTTCAACAGAAATCCACGAGTAGATAACTACATTGTCAAAACGTATCCATGACAATACATGTCTATCGCATCCGTACCTGAGGATAGTCTCCATACTTCGTCTGGTAGTCGAACACGTAGAGATAAGAGTTCCTCCGCAGCGCAGAGTGGGTGTCAGCCCTCAGGACCACCGGAGCCACTACTTGAGCGTCGCTCAGTGCTTCCAGCGTCTCATCCCTGGAGACAAATATATTTGATTTAGTTAAAGGAACATACTAAGAGCTATGGAAATGAAACGATATCAAAAAGAGGCTGATTGCTGTTAATACTAGAATTAGATGTATGCCTATAATAATATAACAAAGCTAAAATTTGTTTGTTTGGTTGAACACGCTTTTTTTTTATGTTAATCGCAGATGAATCTGCGATTATTATATAAAATTAGAATAGACTGCACGGTTGGCGTAGTGGTTTAAGCGGTCGCCTCGCCGCTTGGTACTGCGCCGCGTGTCGTGGGTTCGATTCCCACACGAGACAACACTTTGTGTGATCTACAAATTGTTGTCTCGAGTCTGGGTGTTCATTGTGTCCGTTGGTTGTATGTTTGTAAAGTCCCCCGCGACACAGGAATTTCTTCCTAGTGCGGGAGTTGTCTTTTAAAAAAAAAAAAAAACTATATTGATCTACTAAACACTGCTTAGATGGCAACTCCTTCCTCTTCCAAGGCCAATATTACCTCCAGATCAATGGTGTCGCAATGGGGAGTCCAGTAGCCCCAGTACTGGCTAATATCTGGATGGAACACTTTGAAGAAAAGGCGCTTAGCAGCGGGTCCAAGACCATCAGGCTTTGGAAAAGATACGTGGATGACATCTTTAGTATCGTAAAAGGAGGTAAGCAGGAAGTAGATCAATATGTGCAACACCTTAACTCCATTCATCCGAAAATGAGGTTCACCTACAAAATGGAAACTGACAGATCGTTGTCATTGGATGATGGTGACTTGGATGTCAAAGTGACTGTGAGACCAGATAGGTCCTTAACACACTGCGTATACCGGAAGCCTACACACACAGATAGATACCTGCACGCCATGTCACACCACCACCCTCGACACTTGCAATCCGTTGTGACGTCACTAAAAAACAGAGCACATGACCTCTGTGACCCTGAGCATTTGAAGCTAGAGCTAGACCATGTTCAGGAGGTACTTAGGAAGAACGGATACCAGGTACAACGACGAATGACGCGGCCTATCAAGCGCGATAAACATCCGGCGGTAAATAGACAACCGACCTATATATACATTAGAAACTATACATTAGAGGTGTTACGGATAAAATAGGAGACAAGTTAAAAAACTACTCCATTCCGACCGTATTTACACCAGGGGCCAAAGTATACAACATGGTGGGCACACCAAAGGATGTTCTACCGCTACAAACCCCAGGTGTCTATAAAATCAACTGCAGCTGCGGAAGCTCTTACATAGGGCAACCGAAGCGGACTATCGCTGAACGTATAAAGGAGCACATCGCAGCTGTAAAGAACCGTCAAACGAACAAATCGGCGATTGCGGAACATTTACTTCAATCGGGCACCAATCACTGGATTGAATTTCATCGTCCCCAAGTCCTCTCCGCGGAACGCCACTTTTACCCAAGAGTTGTGCGTGAAGCGATTGAAATCAGAAAACATAAAAATTTAAATCAGGAAGAGGGCTTCAAATTGTCATCGGCGTGGAATCCTGTGATTCGGCCAACAACACCCCAGTTTAATGCGCAGTCGGCGAATGTTCAATATACAGATACGGTTAGCGTGTTTTGCCCCGGTACTTCGAATATCAACGACCCGGGGGGTAGAAATAGAATCTTCTACCTCGCACTCGGAGACGTGACATCGCATCACCAGTCAGCTTGCGACCACGGGACGTGCAACCGTCTCGAAACGTCAAGCAAAATAAGGTATTTAAATACCTAATTTGCATGTTCCCGTCTATATATATATTCTTGAACACGCTTATCTCACAAAATACTGGTTTGATTTGAATAACAATTTTTGTGTGAGATAGACCATTCATCGATGAAGGCTATCAGTATATGTAAAATTATTGCGTTATTAACTGACTGACAGACAACGGACAGTTGAAACTACTGGTCGCAAGAATCTGAAAGGCTTGTATGTTTCTTGGGAAGCGTAGGGGTGCACTAAGAAGGGATTTCCCTAAATTCCCAAGGAATCGAGAAAATTAGGCGTGGGCGTAGCTGCGAGCATTTTCTTATAGTATTTATAACATTAGGCTATTCGCCACGGGAGTGTAGCAGTACCCGTAAATAACGCGGGTGTAACCGCGGGCTCATCCATATTATAATATGACTACCCTACGCTGGTGGTCCGCAGTTATTACTTTTTTATGATAATTTATGAGAGAAAAGTACTTCACCGGTCAAGCCGGCCCATTAATCTTGAAACTCAAAGCTTTACTATAAAAGTTAAAGTGCGAGCACGATGGCACTAGCGAAGTCTTTTCATCTCACTCTATACAATTTCCCTCTCTGTATTTCTAGAGAAATTACTACGCTCTCTTAGTAGACATTTTCAAACAATACAAAATCATTTTTTTTTACTAGTAGTTTAATTTTATCTTTCATCACACAAACTATGTATTTGGTTTTTCATATTTCAAGTCTGTGTTGCCAGGTGTTGGTGTAAATATATTAAATATAGCGCAGCGTATTCATTTTTACACTTCAGCGCTCCGTCAGCCACCACCGCGTTGGGACGACCTGATAATTTATTTTTAGCAATAGGTAGGTATCTCATTTCCGAGCCAAAAGCTGGTGCTATACATTTTATAGAGATATTTGGATAAGGGTATATTTTTGCTTATGTTCACGACTAGTCATGAAAGGTTCTGATTTCTAAATAAGTTAAATATAGAAAGTTGTAACAGAAGTGATGGCTGACTTGGTTAAGTAGTAAGTGACTATGCTAAACCATAGTTTAAGGATTAATTCCCATACAAAACAAATCTTTTTGCAAGAGATACGTTAATTTGTTTTGTGTCTGGGTGTAATTTATCTATAAAATGTATTGAAAAATGTGTAAGTATTATATTAGATTTTCTCTAATTATCGTAGTCTTTAAAATAGGTAGAGGTAATTGATAGAAGCCTTTAGGTTTCTTAAAAGTAAACGTAAATTAACAAGTATTCTTTATATTTCTGATGTGTTTAAACTAAGCTGCACTATATGTCTTCTATTCACTTACTTTAATAGCTTATAAAAAACACTTATTTCACAGTATTATTTGAAGGAGGGTCCTTCAAATAATACCGTATTATTCTTTATTAATTCAATCATATTAGAACAAAGGAAATGACAAGCCGCAACGAGCAGGTAGCTACTAAGCAATTAATTCTCATTACTAGTGTCTTGTCATTATTCCACAATAGGATTCGTGTTCGTGTATTATCTAATTGAAATATTAATGAACGTCGTCAACTTGTAATGACATGTCATTTTTTGGCTTTCACTACAGAGGTAATAATAAATGTAAGACTATTATTATTATAAGCAAATAAGCTATTTTTGGTTTGAAAAACTAAAACAAAATAATGACTATTGACTTTTAGGTTATAATCTAGTTTTATTTAGGTTTCGGTAAAAAAGATTATTTTGTTTATTGGATTGTTTTATTATTGATAATTTTATCGCTTAACGCATGTTGTGCCACAGCTGCATTGACGATCATCATATCAGCTAAATGACGTCCACTGCTGGACATAGGCCTCCCCCAAAGTTCTCCACACTGACCGGTCTTGAGCCGCCCGCATCTAACCGCCTCCCGCGATCTTGACGAGATCATCGATTCTTCGAGCTTAGCTCGAAGAATCCTCGACCGTTCGAGGCTTGTACAGATATTCAATGTGCTCTTACCATTCGGTGATTGCTCCCCACTTTAAGTGGATTGATCACGGAGACATCATTGAATATCTGCCTCTTCGTCGACATGATAAAGTCGATCTCATTTTTGGTTGCACCGTCTGGACTTACCCAGGTCCACTTGCGGCATTCTCGCTTCTTGAAGAAGGAATTCATCATATAGAGTCCTTCTTTCTCCATAAAACTAGCCAGCAAGTGACCCCGGGAATTCCGATGCCCATAACCAAATTGCCCCACTTTCAGCTCATCACCGTCGCGTTTGCTCAGTTTCGCATTAAAATCTCCCATGACCACGGTGTAATGGGTTTTGTAGCCATGTATAGCCCGAGATATGTCCTCGTACATGGCTTCCACCTCCTCATCGGAGTGCGTCGAGGTCGGAGCGTATACCTGTATGACCTTCAGCGAATACCGCTTGGATATTCTGAGTATAAGGTACACTACCCTGCTCGACACACTCCCGATATTTACCACGTTGGTCACGAGAGATTTGTGGACGATGAACCCGACACCACCTTGGGACTGTTGGTCGCCCTCCCGGTAAAAGAGCAAGTTACCGGAATTGAGAACTATCGAGTCCTCTCCCTATCTTCGGACTTCGGATAGGCTTATGATATCCCATCGCAACTTGCTCAATTCTTCTTCCAGCTCGACAATCTTCTCGTCAGTCCGCAGTGTGCGCGTGTTCAGTGTTGCCAGGGCCAATTGTCGTTGGTGGTGGTAGCCCGATCTCTTCCGGAGATTCTTCGCACCCCTTGCCCCGCCGTTACCATGGTCGCTACCATAACCAGGACTAGAGGGGCCGCCGGGGACTAGGGGCCGGATTTTATTGGTGTGGTTCATATATGGGGGGATTTTCCATAATCGCCACGCTTGGCAGGCATATTGGCGATCGCAGTGGCGGAAGTTTTTAGTGCTGGACGCTGCTGCCCATCTAGCATCTTGGGATTTACTTCCGCCAAGTTCGGATGGTTTGACCGCCATCTTTCGGTTGACTGCTTGCACTGGGGGAGATACTATGACGAGTATCTACTCGTCAAAGTAACTCCCCCAGTGGGCGGTGGGGTCGTCACGTCCCGACGCCACGACGAAGCATTGACGATTGTTTCAAGTAAATTAAAACTGGGACATGTATGTGCTGTAAATGTATGAGTCAACTGTTAGGAAAATGTTACTTCCATTCTATGAAATGCAACCTGAAGAGTGCCCTTGATTGTTAAAATATACTCCTTAAATCTGGCATCGATTTTATAGTTTTGTAGGTAAATCGGCTGTCCCAAATCAAAACACAGTAAGGGACATTTTTGTCCAAATTAAGATTTTTACACCATGCTTTTAACACAGTAAATGCCCACAATATGCAAAAACCCTTTTTTCAATAAAGGCCTCCATTCCCAATATAGCGATACCATAAAACCTAGTAAGTGCACAGACTAAACCGCAAACCCCAAATCAAAAACCTAGCAACAGCTGATAACCAGTTCAAAACACAGCAAGGCACACGTACTTACTTTGATTTGGATTGGGAATTTCAACTTGCTAGGTTTTTGATATGGGAATTAATATGTATAAAATACCATAAAATCTAAAAATTACACAGTATAGCCCGTCGAAGTTTCTTTCTCCAGGAATTAGGGTTTAAATTAGTGAGAAATATCGTATCTGTTTTTGTTATTAATTCCTCGTTTTCTACTATAATTTGGAACTTTTCACATTAAATTACTTCACCTTCTAAGAATTAGAATAATAAACATAGTTAATTCTCGTTAATGTGTTTTACTGCAATATTTATTTACTCATTTTCTTTATTATAACTTTTATCATAAATAAAAGTTTAAAAAAACAACCAAAACCTAATAATGTCTTATTACTTACTGTGTTTTGGTTTAGTTTCCATGGGCAATGGTTAGTGTTGGATCCCATTCCAAACTTAGTAAGTGTTATACAACGTGCATCGAATTATATTTTTAAAGTTTAAGTATGCAAAAATGTAGACAGTAATCTTATCTACCATCTCCAAGAATCATAATCAGCTGTAGATTCATAGTTTGGTAAGGCATAATAAAAGCAGCCTTTTTTGCCCTCCTGTAAAATTTGTTCGAAGTCCCTGACTGTGTTTTGATTTGAGACAGCCGAAATGTATGATTAGATATCATTTTATTATAAACGTTTCGCATAAACTTTATTCAGACGAATTTTTCTCTATTACAAATCAAGCTATATATTTCTAGAAGTCAACATAACGAAGCTTTTATAAGTCGCATGAAAATTAACTATTAAATACGACAAGTCACATTTGCTGTTGCCCTCGATGATATTAGATAAAGTTGACAACTTCGTTATACTCTGTTATAACAAAACATTAGACGCACCGGGTGTTACCCATTTCGTTGCCAAATCGCTGCCAAGTTTTTCTCAGGCTGCTTTCTGTGGTTGCAATATACAAACCAAAACAATTCGAACCTAAAAATAAGTGTAACGTAATTTGACAAGAAGTGTACACAACTTAACCTGTACATTCAACTTAGTCTCAGCCCTTAGTTTTAGTCCTGAAACCTTTATAGAAGTTCGAGAAGGCTAAGCATTAATAATTTCCCTCCCTAAAGGGTTTAAAAATGGATTCCTCACTGCCTACTAATCAAATTAGATCATTAGAAATAATCCTGTATTGTTGAAAGGGGTTCATCCAAAAATAGCAGCAAATTAAATCGTCAGACAAACATTTCGATATCGTGCCGCACAGTATTTACCACGGATTAAAGAGATAAATTCCATTTCCTCCACCGATGTTGTTCTAAGTTTCTTCCAAGAAAAACCCTCTGGTTAATGTGTTGTGTTCTAAGCTTCTGGCCGACTATTAAAGCGGATTTTACTTTTAAACACTCTCTAAATACGGTTTTTAAGTTAGATAAGAATGTTGTCTTCGGTCTGATGTATGTTTCGCGATGCTGGTTAAGATTTTAAATAAACGCAAAACGTATAATATAGAATATACCTATTGTAAAAAACTAAAATACTAATATTGGGCTAAACCGGACACACGTTTTAGATTCGGGATTCGCGGACAGATGCCATGAAACGTCATCACGTCATTAGTATAGTCTCTGAACGAATCGAAAGTGCTACCGACCGGTTGTGACGTATTGCGGTGCAATGGCGAGAGCGCTGACAGTGTTTCGTGTGGACTTGTCTGGCTGGCGAAGGACATTCAGTCGAGTCGCCTGGTTGACAGTACATCATGAATCTGTCCTCGGTTCGGTAAGAGACTTGCAAGTGAAAGTGTTAGAATATAGTTGTTAAGATAGTGCCTTTCGTGTTTTAAAATAGTCAGTGCATTTTAGTTAGTGTGTATCCATACTAAAGATTATGTAATGGGTCTGAATCGTGTTAATGAACGAAAAGAAAGATGAGACCTTTCTATTTTTCCCGACGTTTTGGCATGGGTTACACCAGCCGTGATCACGGGATGACTGATGTTCGTCAGCGCTGCCTCCGAGAAGTGCGGGTTTTGGAAACTACCCTCACTTGGTGTTTACAATTATTAACATTTATATGTTCGGAACTGTCGGTACTTCAACACACAACACTAATGGTAATCGATTTTAAACTTTCGCGATTTGTATACATCATACAAAATAAATTAGCGGGTCTTAATCGCGTACAATTAATTTATTTAAGGTATAAATACCTATTTGTTTCCGACGTTTCGCTAGTCTTGCACCGAGCGTGGTCGCGGAGAGACTGATGAGAGCTCAGCGCCGTCTTGTGGAAGTGCGGGTTTCAGCACCTAGCCTCACTTGGTCTTTATTTAAGTTCGCACTGTCGGTACTCCGACACACTACACTAATGACGTCTACACACTGTTGAGATTTATCACTGCGGCGGTGTTTACATTTGCTGATGACTGGATTCCAAGTAGCCGATAATCTATATCCATCCATGTTGAAATTGTTATATTTCTTGATTTCTAACGCTTCACGTACTATCCTGGAGTAATAGTGACGATCGGTGGATAAGACTTGTGGTTGATGCAGTTCTATCCAGTGGTTTGGTCCAGACTCCAACAAATGCTCAGCTATAGCCGACTTATTAACATGTCGGTTTTTCACAGCTGCGATATGTTCCTTTACTCTTTCATAAGTAGCATAGAAGAGGTGATAACGCGTAACAAGTTACCGTCTAACGATGCGGATACACTTAGACAGGATGTTGCCGTTATTTTACGCAAGTCAAAGCCGCCTAAACCCAATATTTCCACAGAAGAGCGTCAAGCACTAAAAACGCTGCGTGATAATACGAATATTTTAGTGCTAAAGGCCGACAAGGGAAACGCCACTGTGGTAATGAATACTTGTGATTATGACTGCAAGATAAGGAATCTGTTAAGTGACACATTAGTATATATGGCAGTGTCATATAACCCGACAGCCAGAGTGACAAAACGCATTCGTGCCTTAATTAGAGACCATAAAAACTTATTTGCGGAAGAGGTGTTTGAACAGTTACATAAACCTCAAATTGTGCAGCCGCCTAAGATGTACAGCTCACCCAAGTACACAAGACCAACGTACCTTTGCGTCCTATAGTGAGTCAAATAAATTCACGAAATTTGCGTGCTTTTTGATTTCAACCGCTTCCCGTGCTATTCTTGGAAAATAGTGACGGTCTGTGGAGAGAACCTGGGGCCGATGTAGCTCAATCCAGTGATTGGAACCTGACTCCAACAAATGCTCAGCTAAGGCCGACTTGGTCGTTTGTCGGTTTTTGACGGCCGTGATGTGTTCCTTAATGGTCCTTTTAGTTTGCTCGATGTAGGAACTACCACAGCTGCAATCCACCTTGTACACGCCTGGTGTTTGAAAAGGGATGACACCCTTTGGAGTACGCAGGTGATTTGCTACTTTGGAGTACGGACTATATACAATCTTGATGGAGTATTTTTGTAGTACTGTTCCAACTTTATCCGTTACTCCTTTTATGTAGGGCATGAACGCTGGCGCTCTGTTCACTTCAGTCAGTCTCAACCTTTTCCTTGAACGTCGCATATTGTGTTTGTAACCGTTTTGCTTGAGTACCTACTGAACTCACTATCTAAGTGTTCGGGGTGGCAAAGGTCATATGCTCTGTTTGTCAATGAAGCAATAACGGATTGCAAATGTCGCGGGTGATGATGTGAATTTGCGTGTAAGTACCTGTCCGTGTGTGTGCGCTTCCTGTAAACAGTGTGTGACAGGTTTCCATTTTCTCTCACCTTGATCATCACATCGAGGAAGGCCAACGATCTGTCTGTCTCACTTTCATAAGTGAACCTTATATTAGGGTGTATGGAGTTCAAGTGATCTGCTAATTGTTCTACAACATGTCCGTTACCCTTTATAATAAAGAACACGTCATCGACGTATCTTTTCCATATCTTTACGTGGAAGGCTTGTAGTTGGATCCTTTCTTCAAAATGTTCCATCCAGATGTTGGCCATAACCGGTGCGACAGGGCTACCCATGGCCACACCGTCGATCTGGAGGTAATATTGCCCACGATATAGAAAATAGTTCCAGTCTAGACAGAGTTTCAGTGGAACAATGTATTTATCAGACAGACCGTTTAACCTCAGTTTACCCTCGACCACATCAAGGCAGTCTTGAATTGGATTGCTTGTGAATAGTCACTCGACATCAAAGCTCACCAACACTTCGTCGTGTTCTACTTTCATGCTCTTGATGACGTCTACAAAATGGCGAGAATCTTTTACAAACGACGATGTCTTACCTACTAATGGTGTACGCTGCAATGTGTTTCGCTAGGTCGTAAGTGGGTGAATTGATCTGACTTACGATCGGACGTAGAGGCACGTTATTCTTGTGAATTTTTGGCAAACCATATATTTTCGGCGGTTGAACGGTCTTAGGTCTATAGAGGCGTTCAAAGACATCGTCCGTGAAAAGATCTTGGTAGTCCTTGACAAGCACAAAAATAGAAAGGTAGTTCATCTTTCTTTTCGTTCATTAACACGATTCAGACCCGTTACATAATCTTTAGTATGAGTGCAAATCGTGGTAGTTTAAAAGTAGTGTGCATCCAATGCACAAGAACCCAGCTACGCCCACTTAGGGGGAACTCTGAAGTAATCTAGCTACCCGCCTACATATTAAATAAGTGTTAATATTCTTGAACCTTTCGCAAATAAATATATAAATAAAAATAAATAAAGTCAAAGTCAAAATCCTTTATTAATTTGGGTTACAATGTGACGCTTATGAACATTAAAATAATCTATATATTAAAAGAATTTGTGTTTTATAATACGAGTCGGCTAGCTCGTTCTACGCAACCGATTCGCATGATATTTTTTTTAAATGAAAGCTCTCGCTGCATAGATTTGTCATCAAGCATTAGTAATTACCTAACTTGCACATTCATCAAGTTATATGCAAAAACAGTCTTCTCCCATACATTTTTTACGTTTTCGTAGCCGTAGTCAATAGGCGGGTCCACACAGACCGAGCAGCCTCGCGAGGAAAATGCTTCGCGAGGCTGCTCGGTCTGTGTGGACGTGGCTCGGTCGAGGAAAACGCATGTGCCGCCGCGGCCGAGCTTAGCGTGCTCCCGAGCTACCGAATTAGACACGTCCATACAGAGCGCGCAGCCTCGCGAGGAATTGGCGCGCGAGGCTGCGCGCTCTGTGTGGACGTGCCGCGGCCGAGGCAAGCGCGTGTGCCGCCGCGGGCGAGCGACCGAGCGGCCGAGCCATCGAGTTTGGATTTTTGTTTTGCCGCGGTCTGTACGCTGTTTCGTGCCTCGCTCGAACATAATAATCCTTACTAATAATATAAATTCGCAAGCGTGTTTGTATGTTGGACATTTTTTTTATAGACTCACGTCTGTATCCGCGTAAGGATAGGCAGAGTTATAATATTATTACATCCACATTTCACCATGAAATGTTTAGGTCCCACGTAATAGGGGACGAGCCTATTGCCGTTAACGGGCACATCAGCAGACTCCATGCTGCTTCTGAGAATTCGGGAAAACCCAGTAACACTTTTGCCCGACCCGGGAATCGAACCCGGGACCTCCGCTCAGCAGTCGCATACCCTATCCACTGGTCACTGAATGACGGAGGATACATTCATCATAACATTCTCATCTTTGACGCTATTTATTGTACGAATAATAATCCTTCAGTCTGTGCTTCGGTTACAGTATCCTTGCCTACAGATATTCATTTCCTATAATTCATTCTATATTTTTTTCCATGTCTACCTATTCCATCCTTTAGGTATAACAATAATCGACGACCGGTTGGCAAAGCGGGAGTGTAAGCGACTACAACGCCGAAGGTCGCGGGTTCGATTCCCGCTCATGTCAAACATTTGTGTGCATGAACATGAATGTTTGTCTTGGTCTGGGTGTTTCTATGTATATATTTACAAAAAAAGTAAGTATAAGTAAATATGTATATTATGGCCCATTATTACCATTGTCTAGTACCCAAAGTAGGTACAGCAATAGGCGTCAGTCATGCAGCCGGCTAGTAAAAACACATGCCACAACCCTATTGCAGTATGACCATTTCCAAGTACTATATTTATAAACAAAATATAAATAATTTTAATAAGAGAGAGGAGAGAGGAGAGACCAACAATCTCACATTGATACGTAGACCGATAGATGGCAAATGTACTATTTCACTGTAATTCACAAGTCGACAATTTGATACAGTCATGCGCAATACATACCTAATAGTTTTCAACTATAGTCCGTTCACAGTTATTTTACCTCTAGCTGTTAGATTGGCCAACCTGGGCGTTGTGTTGCTATATTTGGTATATAATACTCCCATTTTAAATATACATTATTGCTAAAATGTACATATTTTTTTATTGCCTAAGCGATCGTATTAAATATTTGGAAGTAATGTTTGTAACAAAACCTCTTAATATTGGCATGGCTATATGCATGTACATTTATTTTCTTACGAAATAACTAATTTCCTATGAAGATAAGTAGTTATAATAAAAATGTTGTCTATTTAATATATAAAGGTAAACGCATCATAATTACGCCAACGTGAGGTTCTAATTATCAAATACAAAAACTGTAAATTTAATTTTCATATTTATTTTGAATAAGAATGATGTGGGTGTCATATTACACCTCTGCTTACCCCTGGATCCAAACAGGCGTGAGTCTATAAGAATGATCCATGTGGACTGCCAATGTTATGATGATTCGTAACTGCTGTCATATTCTGTATCAGACTCAGAATTTAATTCTATTATGAACCTGTCCATTTCAGCATCCGTAGACCCATCTGTTTCACGAAGCTTGTCTTCAATGTGGCGCTCATGTTTGCATTGTTTTTGTCAGTCTTCTGCAGTGATAGATTGAAAAGCTTCTTCAGCTAAATTCACAATGTTGGTTGCCTTTTGTCCTAAATTTTTGCTTGTGACTCGCCTTTTAATGAGACTCCACATAAGTTCAATTGCGTTTAGCTCGCAGTGGTATGGCGGTAATCTAACCACTTTGCGGCCATGAGCTTCAAGCATTAGAATTTTTGAAGCATTTCCACTAATATTGGGTAAAATGTTATGCACAGGTAACCCTATTTTACTTTCCTGTCATCACAGAGTACAATTCCAACATAGAGAAAATAAACACCGACATCTGTAAGAGGTAAAATAACTGTGAACGGACTGTATATTTTCATGTTCTGAATTCAAACTTTATGACAACTACAATTTCGTTTTTTCCTACGGTGCCGAGGCTGCCGCGCTCTAGGCCGCGTTCACATTTGTCTGATGTAATCTGTCGTGACGTCGTCTGTCGTGTCGCGACAGACAATGTCCCGGTCTGCGACAGAGAGGGGGGAGGGGTGTGGGGATGGTACAGCGCGAATTAAGAGATTGGACTCAGATTAATTGTAAAAAAACATTTATTTAATTATAACAGTATATTTAAAATATAAAATAGTAATCGCTAATATTAGATCTACAAAGGTATTTATAATAAATTAATGCTAAGATGACAATAGGATTATCTAGATAATTTGGTGGGGAGAGATGTGCTGACGAAGCTAATATTGTTGGGTTCCGTACAGTTAACTCGCGCGACACAACTCGTCAGACTAATGTGGACGCGCCACTTTCTGTCGTAAAGCGTCAGACGCGCGTTTGCAATTGTGCGCAATGGACGACGAACTAATTGACTTCCTTTTTATAATATTATTCGTATACAGTACCTATAGATGAGCTAATTGAATACGAAATAATATAATCCTATGTAAATAATTTATGGATATAATTGGATATCTACTTAATCTGAATCGGTTAATTCATCAAAAACATTGCGAAAGTGTGAACTCCACGAGAGTCAAGACAGAACTGATTTAAAATTGTGTCAGATCGCGACAGACGGCGACAGACAAATGTGAATGGTAAGTAATTACGACAGAGACCGTCACGAGAGATCACGTCAGATAAATGTAAACGCAGCTTTATTCTATGGCCTCGCTCGTTCGGGGACTGTTTCCTCGCGCGGCAAATGCCTCGCGAGGCTGCTCGCTCTGTGTGGACCCACCTAATGACTTTCTGCTTCTATATATCTGGTATATTTATAGTATATTTATAGTATATTCTCATTGAGGTAGGCGTTTCGTTATAGGCCTAAAACACGCGCTGAAAAGAGCTCTTTCATTTGATGGTATGCTCACTTAAATTGAGTAAGTTTGAAGGAAGACTGGTGTGGACATTGAAATTACTTTTCATTCCTTTAAATTTCTTAAGATTCCATTGCTTTCTCTCTACATGGACGGTTCTTAATTCAAAAATATTTTTATGGCATCTAATAAGTTCCTTGCGGTAACTGCCA
This sequence comes from Euclidia mi, assembly GCA_944739405.2. Lineage (NCBI taxonomy): Eukaryota > Metazoa > Arthropoda > Insecta > Lepidoptera > Erebidae > Euclidia > Euclidia mi. The sequence continues at coordinate 91,585,088 of OX123187.2, read as the reverse complement.
GGAAAAAAAGTTATGCCTCCTTAAGGTGACCTTGCCTTACTTTCATACGGGTGTGAGTGTGGTGGTGTGTAAAATTATACCCGATGTTGGTCAAATTATCACTATAGTGAATTATCGCTGATGGCAGGTAATATTCCCCGAATGTTACCAGTTAACCCTTAATGTTGGGTGAACTGATCTCTGATGTTGAGGAATTTTCCTTACGTTTCATGTGTTTTTAAATTACGGACTTTCTTCGGGCATCTTAATTTTTTTTTATGTGGAACATATTACAGCGGTTCATAGTACAATTGTCGTATAATTATATTATTATAAGTGGTAGTTATGGCAGAAATTGTAGCTTTGGTAAGAATAGTAGTTTTGAGAGAAAAGGTGGGTTCTTTTGACAGCACCGGCGGTTTTGGTAGAAATGGTAGTTTAAAAAAAATGGTAGATAAATATTATAGTGTACGAATAGTGGTTTCGGTACAAATAGTAGTTTTTGATATGAATAGTATTTTCGGTAGGAATAGTAGTTTTGGTAGAAATGGTATTTTGGCATAATTATATTGTAGTTTTGGTAGCAATGTTACTTACGATTGCTATAAAAGCTACCATTCCTACCAAAAGTGCAATTTCGACCAAAACTATAAACGTCATCATTACATTTCAAAATTATGATGGATTAATCACACCCATACACAAAACAAAATAAATCGTGCTTCTCACAGAAATATTTAGCTAGATAACAGAAATAAAACCTATTTTCTTACTTATAAAAAAAAGTTTTTATCTATATTTTTAATTTTGATACCAAAATATTGACAGATAAAGAAAAAACTGAAATTAGCGTAAGTTAGTTACTTAAGTTTCTGATTTAATAACGTATTATTTGTGAGTAGTTGTGTTTTCAATTAGGTATAATGATGGTTCTTGGAAGGAAATTGAAAAATGCTCAGAGAAAGTTTGAACAAAGAATCTTGGTCAATGACGGCCCTGTTGGAGATTTGGTACCGGATGGACCTCCTACTGCTAAAAAAATACGGATGGAAACGGGTTCAGATTTGATTAATTCTACCATCAACAATTTTCAAGTGATTTCCATTCTTGGTGACGGTAATTGCTTATTCCACGCAATTTCTTATTGTTATATGGTATATGGAAGTGAGAATAAACATTATGAAATTCGTTTGGCCACTGTTGATAACATTGTCAATAAGTGGGATGTATATAGTAACTTCACTGTTGGGGACGAAGCCAGACCATCACAATTGCAACAGATTACAAACGTGTGATGGGTGCCAATGGACAGTACGCAGGGCATGCTGAACTTCAGAGTGTAAGTGAGCTATATCCCGAGTGTCAATTCAAAGTTCACCTTGAAAACAGTCATACGATTACTGACTATGGTATTGGCAAAATTCTTCATAACTTGCTATTTTCTGGGCACCTGGACGAAGGACATTACAGTGTCCTAATGAAAATAATGGTAGGGCAGCACAGTCGTATTGAAGAATTTTCTTTCGTCAATGTTCAGTTTTACATATTATTTAGTTATAAAATCAATATCGAATAAAAATTTTATCATTAAAACCCGGAATACAAATGAGAAAACCCTATCAAAAACAGTTAATTTGGAATAACTTCTAGATTCCATGGATTTGGGGTCTGAAATTTATTGAGTATATGAGGAAAGTAAAGAGCATCATTTCTGTATATATAACTTTTCCACATTTGGTATAATCTTCGAGAAAAGTAAGAAAATCTAAAAATCCAAAATCTCGCTTAAATTTGAATCTAGTCAAGTTATGAGGTTCATTTTAACTGTGAAATGTGCAGTGAAAGAGAGGCTATCGGTGCTTGTAACATTATCATTGCGTATCATGCTTAGTTTAAGAGGGATATCTTTTTTTCTAAATATCCGCTTTAAAATATGAAGATTTTCAAAAAAGATTTTCTAAAAAACTAGAGATGCTAGCTTAATGGGGATACGAAATATTTCTTTTTATTGAATATATCTATTAGCTTCTTTAATAAAAAGACGGTGTCCGAAAAATGGTCTTCATAAAACACTGTGCAATGTACTCATCATACCTATATGTAATATTAAAATATGCTGTGGACCAGCACGGGTCCTCTAGTAAATGTATAAAATAATTACTTAAAGACTCTACATTTACATTTATTGTCAAGTTCGCAATGTAAGGGCTTAGAACCATAAGAAAGAACGGGCAATAAAACTCACGGTCACTCTTTTTCATCGCCAGGTTGTGCTTAATACACATAATTTACATTTTGTAAGGTGCTGCAACTGTTACACATATCACTTATATATACTTACTGTACATAATAATACTCAAGCATTATACTTAATATTCATTTCGAAGGAATAACACGATGCAAATACCATCTTTGCGTAGAGACGGAAAACTCGACATCAAACCCTATACGACTGCCTCGTTGGTCTCGCGGCATAAATGTGCGCGTGGGGTCGGGATCGGGACCGTGGGGTCCCGGGTTCGATTCCTGGGTCGGGCAGTGTTATTGGGTTTTTCTGTCACGAAATTCTTAGTAGCAGCACGGAGTCTGGAAATGTGCCCGGTACAGCAATAGGCTCGCCCTTTATTACGCGGGACTAAAGTATATCTGGCGAAAAGTGGGTGTAAAAATACACCTCTGCCTACCCCTTCGGGGATAAAAGGCGTGACGATATGTATGTATGCATGTATTTATTAAGTTAGCCTCCTTAGAATAGAAATGGTGAAACAGGAGCATCCACTTACTTTATATATACCTAATAATGCAATCCGCGAAAGTGATTAGAACCATGATGGAAATGATACAGTTAAATATTACGAAGATTTCGTTTTTACATATTGTTTTTATAGACTCGCTCCGGTACCCCCGAAGGGAATCACCAGACTCCGTGCTGCTACTGAGACCTCCCGGAACCTCCGATCAGCAGGCGCATACGCTATCCACTGGACCACGGCGTAACACATAATATGTGTATGGACATATTATGCAGCTGACTTATATTTTGTTACTGCGAGCTCTGCCTTGTTTCTGATCGGATGACACTTTGAGAATTGTAGGATAAATATTATTTAAAACGAATTTGTTGAATAAGCTTAACTGATTCAAGTTCAGACAAAACGTCGTAGGTGTCGTCATAATTAGATTTTCTGCCTTTTCATTACTTTACAAATAAAAGAGGGAACGTTTTGTTGTATTTTTAGGGTTCCGTACCTCAAGGTAAAAAAAGGAACCCTTATAAGATCACTTTCTTGTCCGTCTGTCTGTCTGTCTGTCTGTCTGTCTGTCTGTCCGTGTGTCACCACCGATTTTCTCAGGAACGGGTGGACCTATCAAATTGAAATTTATACCAGATACTGAGGTCTATGGTTGCTATTAGGTGTATAAAAATCAGAGTCCTGGGTCAACCCAATAAAAAGATATGGTCAAAATTAAATTTTTGCGAAAACTTGTAAGTACCAAAATTAACCTTAATTTTCAACTTTTTTTAATTTTCGGAATTTTTCCTTTACTTGTGCTGTAAGACCTTGGTTTTGACCAAAATTGACAATTCTAGGTCAACCGTAAGTACCCCTATAGGTTTTGGGTCGAAAACCTATATGGTAGTTCCCGTTGAACTAGAATCACGAAATTTGGCCAAAAGCAGGGTCTTACAGCACAAATAAAGGAAAAATTACAAAAAATAAAAAAGTGGAAAATTAAAGGGTGTCCCCATACATACATAGTAGACTCCATTTAAGATAGTCCTCTAAGTTGTATGGGCGCTCATACAGATTTAGAGGACTAGCGTAATTAACACCAACCTCAAATAAGGTAAAATGCGTACGGAACCCTCGGTGCGCGGGTCAGACTCGCACTTGCCCGAATTTTTTCTTTTGATACTGAGCTAAAGCGTCCGTGTTAGTTCCTATTACGAAAAACAATAAGGTTAGCAATTTATAGTGTTGTATAAAGGTGGGTTACTTTGGCCTCTTGTTTCTTGTTTCCCTTTAGCCGGTGACAAATGTGTTGATTTCTGATTACAGTATTTATGGGCGTTGAATGCCTGCACTGTGCCTGGAAGAACATAATACTTAGAAGTCATATAATATATTATTTTTGTGTTCTGTTTTCGTGGCTTTGTATTTGAATATTGATTCGTGTGTAATGTTTTTTTACTGAGGGGTTTCCATCCAGCAAGGTTAGGTACGTCAACCCCATCGTATAAAATAAAGTATATCCATACTCAGATATCATCATTATCAGCTCTGTAATAATACTGTGCCACTGCTGGGCATGGGCCTCTTCTCACTATGAGAAGGGTAAGGCCATGTCCACTACGATGGCCAAGCGGGTTGGCAGACTTCACATATCTCTCAAGAACATTATAGAGAACTTTCAGACATGCAGGTTTCCTCACTATGTTTTCCTTCAAGGTAGTATAACAATTTATTTATTTATTTATTTAATACTTTATTGTACACTTTTAAGAACATATGTATAGAAATTTTATATTAAGTAGAGTACAAAGGGCGGCCTTATCGCTAACAGCGATTTCTACCAGGCAACCTTTGGATGGAGATATTACTGGTATGAAAGAAATGGTAGTTGTAAGTGTACCAGTAATAAGATAATAATACTTTAAATATATACAGTTATGTAATATTATAAGAATGTACTACACATATATAAATACTTATACATACAAACATAAATACATACATGCATACATACATACAACATACATACATACACATACATAAACAATACTTAAAATAATATTAGAACGGGAAATATCATAGTGATAAGTAGTGATCCTTGACTAAGGATTTGAACTTTGTTACCGTCTGGGCCTGTCTTATATGTAATAGGAGTGCATTCCATAGGCGAACAGCAGTGACACAAAACGATTTATCAATAAAATCCGTGCCATGAGCCGGCATCTTCAGCTTTAAATTTTCTGATGACCTTAAATAACGGTTATGCGTATCATGTAGGAATTCGAATCGTCCTTTAAGATAGGAGGGAGTAGAGAAAGTATGTGAGTATTCCGGCAAAATCGTATGGGTAACCAATTGAGTTGTGTTCGAAATTGTGAGACATGATCGTATTTGCGTAATCCAAATATGAATCGTATACAGAGATTTTGAAGGCGCACTTAACTTAATACGCACTTAATTTAATACGCACTTAACTCCGAAAATTCATCGTTGCGTGCCATGGATTCGAACCCGAGACCCTCTGCATAGCAGTCTGTCGCTCTCTCCACTCGGCTATCGCTGCTTTATATATGAATGCCTGTCACCATATTCCATGACATAGCAGAGGTCAAACTACGCATAATTACTTAATAATTCACGAAAATAAGAAAATTTCTTATCGTACTCTGCAAAAATTAATAAAAGATATTATAAATATAATTAATTATTTCGCGCCACTGCATGATGTTCTTGGCCAAACGTAAACAATGTTGAGAAGAATTATGGCCCGAAGCAAATTAATTATTAATGTTTACCTAATTATAATTACATTATCACGGACCTACAGAATCTTTTGTGTAAGCATAATTTTTAAATGGATTTTAAATATAAATTAGGTTCTTAAAAAGTAAATGTGGTTAGTTAATTTGTTTGTCGCTGTTTAGGAATAAAAAAATAAAACATGTTTTCTTTCATTTACTTATCACAAATCTCGTGAGTGTTTTGCACTTAATGTTTTTTAATATTCGATGAAGTGCCTTCTTTTCCCAAAGCTTCAGTCAGGATTCAAGCCATGTTCTGATGCACAATTAACACCAAAAACGTAGCACAAACGAGCCGATTTATATTGTTATGGTTCACAATACAAGCTTCCCGCGTAAAGAATTGTCTCCAATGTTTATTCAAAATTTCCTTCCTCAGTTTCCAATTTTCCACCATGGTGATCTGACATTGGCTTGGCGTCTATTTTGAACATTTGAACTCCGCGCGTTCAGCGCGTGCACAGATAATAAATAGTCGTGCGCGTACGCGTCATAGACGGGTGACCATGGTGGAGGTTTGTCAATTGCTCATTTTTGTAAGTTTATCTGGAATCTGAGTTATATTAGTTATGTATATTTTTATTGACTGGTGTCCATTTTATATTATTATTTATTTTATTTATTTATTTATTTATATATAAAAACGGTCCCAACAGAATACCAGCGCCATCTTGTGTTGTAAGATGGCATTATGCTGAGTTGGGATCCGATTCTGTTTATGTTAGGTTAAGTTAGTACATAATTAAGTTAGTTCCGGTGGTTCCGGTACTAATCCCGCTATATGTTGTATGTGCCTTCATAAATAGAATAAATGTGTTTTTCTTTTCTTTTTCTTTTTGATCAACATTATATGACGGTTGGGTCATTTATATTTTTGACTTTGCGACATATTGTACAATATGTAGGACTAGTTCAGATACACAATTCTGTGCCAGAAAGTGTCCTGATTTTATTTTTGGAAGCGGTTTTTGCTTGTTGGGAATTCAAATATTCATTGGTGCGTGCCGTGGATCCGAACCCGAGACCCCCTGCGTAGCAGTCTGTCGGTCTCGCCACTAGGCTATCGTTGCTACTGATATAGAGCCCATTAGGGGCAACTTATTATAGTGCACTAGCTGAACCCGCGGTTCCACTCGCGTTATTGCTCCACACTCGTGGCTCATAGCTTTATGTTATATACAGTATATATGGTTATATAGCCAATAGTCTTCCTCTGTAAATGGGCTATCCAACACAAAGATTGTAATAATGAAGTAGAACCATTAGTTACTGGTCTGTCCTCACAACGTTGGCGTGCCAACAAAGATTACAAACTATAGAAAATTATAGTACCTGCCTACGCGTAAACCTAAATTGGTCTAAGGCTAACTACATGGAAAATATTACAACTGGTTACGGAGGGTTTCTTACGGCTGTATTAAATACCCGTCGTATGACAAATACACGCTCTAAAAGGAATACTTAGCATTCCGCGCACTGTACCGTACGCTGTACATAACTTAGTAAACAGGGTTGCGGCTTGTATACACCGGGAATGTAAGAAAAGGTGTCTGGTGTTCTCTTAGAAGTCTTAGAATTACATTTTATGAGTGACGTATACATAAGCCTCAAAGGATAAGCTGTAGATTTTGTAGCGATGTACTTTGATTTTATATTTCTGCTTTTCTACCGCGTGGAGGCTTTGGCAGCTCAGTGGTTTCTAAGTGAAAGGGTTACAAACATCCGTCCATCTGTCCGTCAGACATTCTCACAAACTTTCGTGTGTTAACTATTTGTAGTGCTCGACAAAGTTAACCAAGGATTGCACAGGCCGCCACTTGGATGGGTTACCGAGTGTGGCATTTACATCAGAGCGCTACCGTACTTTACTTCGGGGCACTCTGGTAGCTTTAGAGGGCACGTAAAGCCAGAGGTCCCGGTTCCTGGCATAAAACAAGAACCGTTAGGGCATGTCGGAGGCATTTGGGTGGTCTGACAAGTCCGACACCAGAATAAGCCACACATTTGGGATTGACGAAGTCACCCTGTGACTGCAAAAGCACATATCCTTTGTTGCCTATAACAGCTATGGCTAAGACTTCACCGACAGTGTTCCATAGGACCGCATAAAGTCAAATCGACAAGATAAACAAAACAATCCCTCATTCGGCAGTTGGTTAAAGAAGTAAATAGGTCGATCATATTCTCACGTACACAATACACACATATTATGTGTGTGTGCAAATATATTTTGTATTTTCATACAGATGTGTGTGTGCATAAATATATTTTTCCATCGACACACGTTCAGTTTGACAGGCCCTTGTACTTCGTTCAACAGCCTTCTGCTCCAATGATTGCGTTGTCTATAACCTTGCGTTACTTCTGCGATTTAACTGACACGGTTTGTCATTTCCGGTTGGCAACTTGTTTTTATTTTTATTTTTTTCGTATATTTGTTGCCAGTTCACGTTTTAAGCTAGCAAAATTTAAGACGTTTTTTTTCGTGCAGCTCAGATAAAGTTAAAAAGGGTACATACTATTTATGTCTTATTGTGCGTCTTGATCTGACAACAACCTAAAAATAAATAATGAGTTAAATTGAGGATTTTTAGTAATTTGACGAATTAATTTAAAAAATGAATTGCTATGAATTTATTTAACATATGATTTAAATATTTATTTTTAGGTGTGATGTGTGTCATTAGCCTTAACATAAAACAAAGACACAAGTATATCGAGAAGTTTGGGTAATGTAGTAACATTCCCCAAACTTCTCGATATACTTGTGTCTTGTGTGTGGATAGATGGCGCTACCGCCTAAGTAAACATCGGCTCCGTAATAATTTAATCATAAAAATCAGAAAAACAGTATTTATAAAGTAATTTTGCAAAAAATATGTAACTAGTGCTATAAATAGTCAGTAACAGTGTTATCTCTAAAAAATAATAACGCATAGTGAAGAAATAGTGATGGACAAAAACCAATATTTTAAGTGCAATTCATATAAACAATACACATTTAATAGTGTCTTCATAGCAAAATAAGCTACCTTTTTGAACGAATTGTGATAATAAACAGTCGAACTACAGTGAAATGTGTGATATTATCATAATATAACAAAAACTTAATCATCGTCATCGTTACTCATCAAATTTGAAAAACTTACTTTGAAAAGCTAATATTTTAGCGACATCTAGTTTGAAGAAACCGTATTTCCTGACCACAGTCGATAAAACAGTGCAACACAAATCATAACGACAGAAAACGGAACAACACATATATCTGTACAAAGTGATTGACAATTTCAAATAGTTACTCAACGTTCTCGTAGCACATTGGATACGGCGAGGGACTGCTGTTACCGCGGTCGAGGTTGCGAATCCCGCTGAAGTGGCCAGCACTTTTTGTGATTAATATAATTTTCTACAAATTGTTGAATACAAAGCAAATGGACTCGGGCAATGATAACATCACGCAGAGGCGAAAACACGCTACAGGTGTAAGCAGTCAAAGTAAAAATATTGATTATCGTGTTGTAAATATGGACAGTCCAATAAACACTTCTTCAAGTACATATCTCTCAGATAGTGCACAAAGTCTACCAGATATATCTAGGGCACTGCTTAATCATGCGGTAGAAGATTTGAGAAATGAGATAATGAAATTAAGAATGGAATTAGAAAGGGCGCAAGATGAAGTGGATAACTTAAACTCAGAAAACCATACGCTACAACAAATAATTGATTCCCAACAAACAAAATTCGAAAGGTATAAATTAATATGTACGGGCTCTGGTTGTCTGAAAAATTGTCCAAGTTCAGCAAAAAAATTTTACAGATCAACGAGGTCGCAACGAAAATCCGTGTCTAGCGTCGTGAAGCATTTAGATAAAAGCTACAGCGAATTGAATATTAACCATGACGAGAATAGCGAGATCTGTGAGACAACCATTGGAAATATTCAGACAGAGAAGATATGTAAATCTCTTGCAGCAGACATGACATGAAATGACATGACTCAGCATGTAACTAATGATATTTTTGAAGCAAACAGACCCGTCCTGCAAAATTCCAGCTCGAGGAAAATTTAAGTTGAAACCATATCCCCAAAAAAAAGGATTTTGATTTTCTCAGATGAATATTCACGTATGAGAAATATTCTTCAGAATCTAATTGGAGACGAATTCTTAGTGTCATCTTTAATCAAACCTGGTGCCACAGCGGAAAAGTTACTTGAATCATGTAGAGAACTATGTTTAGACTTTAAAAAGTGTGATTGTGTTGTAATACTATGTGGTAAAAATGACAAAGATCCATTAAATCTTCAATCTGTATTACATTTTTATATAAATAAGCTGCAACATACGAATGTAATACTCTGTAGCCCAAAAAATAGTAGATTTTTAAATGAGTATAAATTACGGAAATTATTCTATTATATAAGTTCCCAATTCGATTATAGTGTATTTGTAGAGGTACTATACAACACTACTTATATTCCATACTTTGTTGTTCTATGCAGGTTATTGTTAAAACATATTTTACATCTGAACTACAAACATAATTTTAATCAGAACATAGAGGCAAACAATCAAAATATCAAAATTAAAATTTCAACTTGCACCCAAACTGATTCCTTAATACAAACAATTAGTTCAAAAACAGTTGATACTCAAACAGATAATAATTTATTTCGAGATTGATCAGTCTTTAGGCAACAGTTTCACTTTACTACATAATAATATTCAAGGCATTAGGTCAAAAATTAATGATCTAGAATTACTCACAGAATCAAGAAAAATTGATGTCCTTTGTCTTAGTGAAACATTTTTTCGGGATGAAAATGCTGAAATATTGCAATTGCCAAATTATAAAATGGCAAAATGTTTTTCACGAAAAACCAAATCTCGAGGTGGAGTATGTATTTACATAAAAAACACTATTAACTATAGAAAAATAGATTGGATATCTGAACTATCAGTTGAAAGCCATTTTGAATGCTGTGGGCTAATAATACCAGAGACCAATTGGCATATATTATGTTTGTATAGGACACCAAGTGGTAATATTAATTTATTTTTCGAAAAACTCGAGCAATTACTGTATAAATTAACCATTAGAATGAGATCTTTAAATAAGAGTATTTATATTTTAGGTGACTATAATATCAATACGCTGTTAAGTACCAAACAAAGTAATTTATTTCGTAATACGTTGCAAAAATTCAATCTGTATCTAACCTTAAATAAACCGACTAGGATAACTACTAATACTGCAACATGTATAGACAACATCATTACAAATAACCGAAACTGCAAGGCTGAAATATGGGATCTGGGTTTGTCTGACCACACAGCCCAAGTCATTAACATACCGTGTAATGTAAGTTATAGAGAAAAATATTGGTATAAAATGCACCGTAATATTAATTATTACATCGAAATATTTTTAAAATACATCCGCCAAATTAATTTTAATAATGTATTTTTTCAAACAGATGTAAACGCAGCTTATGGAGAATTTTTACATTTGTTCAAGCTAATAATTGATCTCTCCTGCCCGGTACAAAAAGTAAAAATTCAGTATAAAAAAGACACTTCTTGGAAAACTAAAGGTATAAAAATATCGAGTAATATTATACGCAAAATGTATTATCACACAAAAGGGCATTCTCAAAAACTCGAAATGAAATATAGTAATTATTGCAAACTTCTGAAACGTGTAATAAAAGAATCAAAGAGAATTGCGAATGCAAACTTTTTTACATGCAGTTCAAATAAAACCAAGGCCACTTAGGCGCTAATCAAACGACACTCCCAAAGTACAAATGTAATACAACCCACTGTAGACTACATATTGCATAATAATAACGTCTTAACATCTCCTTCAATATTGGCAGACACTTTTAACAAATTTTATATAAATCAAAACAATACCCTAACTGCGGCACACGACGGCAAATCAGAGCCTATTTCCAACACAAACAGCATTTTCTTCTACCCTGTAGATAGATGTGAAATTCTCAACATAGTTAGAAATTTAAAAAATAAAGCCAGCTACGGGCATGATTCTATACCCACAAAAGTAATTAAAGAAAGCATTAATTTCATCGTTAACCCGCTTGTACATATCATTAATTTAATGTTAGAGACAGGTGTATTTCCCAGTACTTTAAAAAAAGCGCTTATAAAACCTTTATACAAGAAGAGGTCGAAACACGATATAAATAATTACAGACCGATTGCACTTCTACCAAATTTTTCGAAAATTTTTGAAAAAGTTATATATAATAGGATCACAAAATTTATGGATATTAATAATATTTTACACGTCAACCAATTCGGCTTTCAAAAAAACAAAACAACATCTTTAGCTATATATAAATTATTTAATACCATTTGGCAAAGTATCAACCATAAAAAGAAATGTGCTGCTCTCTTTATTGATTCGTCAAAGGCTTTTGATTGCGTAAAATACGATATTCTGCTAAATAAGCTAGAAAGCATAGGTATACGTGGCATAGCATTAAAATTACTAGAAAATTATTTATATAATAGAATGCAGGCAACTATTATCGAAACATATAATAAATCGACTAAAATGATGGAGATAGTTCAATCTAAATTTGAAAATGTAAAATTGGGGGTACCCCAAGGGAGCATACTGGGGCCCCAATTATTCCTATTGTACATAAACGATCTTCCAACTATTATAAAACATCTTTGTGTAATGTATGCAGATGATGCAACTATTTTCATCTCTAACGAGAATGTTGATGAATTTTACATACAAAATGAGATAAATGTGGCTCTGAGAACAATAATAGATTGGTTACAATCAATTAATTTGAAAGTCAATCTGTCGTAAACCAATATCGTCCAGTTCTACAACTATAAAAGTAAGCCTGTTAAATTAAATGTCAATATAGACGGTACAAAGATAAAAGAAGAAAAGGACATAAATTTCCTAGGTATAAAAATTGATCAACACTTGAACTGGAAGGCGCGTATCGAAAAAGTTAACAAAAAAATTTCAAATGCCTGTTATGCTTTGTCAGTCCTTTCAGAAACGACAAATGTGAGTGTCACAAGAAGTGCTTACTTTGGAAATGTCTATCCACTTTTAACGTACGGGATCATTTACTGGGGAAACTCCACAAATGTAGAATCCACCTTCATTCTTAAAAAAAAAAATGCATCAGGACGATTTATAACATGCACAGTATGGAATCCCTTAGAGATATCTTTAGAACAAAAAATTTATTAACCTTAACGGGAATTTATATTTTAGAATTATGTTTATTCGTGAAAAATAATATGCAATACTTTAATTTAAAATTAGATTCTAAGAGAAACATTCGGGAACAATATTTATAAGTATAATATTGTGTTACCTTCCATCAAAAATATGATCTACTATAAAAGTGCACACATTTCTGCTATTCGTGTATATAATCAGTTGCCACCAACAATTAAGCAGTTAAATGGTAGAGTATTTAAAGGAACACTAAGGAAATGGTTAACTGAAAATGTATTTTATAATCTTCAAGAATATTGCAGTAAAATATAATTTGTTTTGTATAAATTTATTAGTTTTTAAGTAATAAGCTATTATTGCATATCCGATATGGGTAAACTGTTTGGACTAAAAACTGTAATGGTTCTCATACACTCACAACTTTGTACACAGTTATGCAATAAATATATCTTTATCTTTATCTTTACTTGTGTCAAACAAATCAATATAATTATTATACTAAGCCATCACCCATCCAAAACTTGACCGCTTAACATTATTTAACCTAGGCCATCTAGAGTCAAATATGAAGCATGTTATAATACAATCAGACATACAAATACATCAGTGCTGAAGGTGGCCAAGCCGCTTAGATTGGACATAATTGCGCATCGTGTTAACACGATCAAGATACCCTCGGGAGACGCCGCGTAACTGAATAGTGTGGCGACGGATTATAATTTATTATAATATAATTAATAATATAATCAACTACCTACAGTTGATAGAGAGGTCTACGGCCTGCCTGACAATAAAACATTTTTATTGCAGGTAAAACTTATTGTCAGGCATTAATGGTGCTAATAGATTTGAGCATTCACTTATTTTTTCACTCTTGCAAGTGAAGTTTAAATTCCTATAATAAATAGATAGGTTCAGTTTTCTTATACACTTGTAACTTCTTAGAAACTTTTGTCGAAGACAAAAGTAGCTTCTTCTAAACTAGCAACTTACTTCTATTTAATTTTCCAAGCTACAGAATACGACTAAACCACAGGAATTGCAAGCGATTAAAGACTGAAAAATCGCATACAATCTCAGCGCGTCATACATTTTTAACACCTTATAATTAAAGTTTCACCATAGTAAGAAGCCATATTTCAACTGTTAACTCAACAAGTTGTTCCCTGTAACACGATAATGTGTATAAGAAACAAATTTAAATAATTTTCGCTAAGTCTTTAAGCGTAGCTGAGCGTAGACTAATGGTAATGAATGCCCGCATATAACGGCCCTGAGCGGGCAGTAAGCTGTAACATTTCGAACAATAAAGCATAAAGGGTATGAACGCGCGACTTCCTGCGCGGGGCGTGCGATTACTATGTTGCCGCTCAAAGATCGTCGATGACTACTATTGGATCTCATCAAGAACTCTCTTAAAAGAAAGGTACTACATACCACTACAACAGAAAACGTTTAATAGATTAAACGTTCGTCTTTTGTCTCCGTATTTTGACTGCCTCTGTGGTCCTGCGGTAGTATTAGCGACTGCGGATCATGAGGTCTCGAGTTCGATTCCCAGGTCGAACAAAAAGTGATATTAGGTTTTACTGTTCGGAATAATCCAATGGAATTTCGGAGTCAGGGAGTTGGCGGTGTCACACCACCGTTTCTCGGCAAGCACGTTAAGCAGTTGGCCCTGCTCCCAATTTCTCTCCTGTCTCATCGAACTATGAGAGTGATGGAATAGAGAGGCAGCACTGTCCCGCGCGGTTGGCAAGTCTCATAAAAAAACAAGCCAGCGTGGCCGCCATCAGTCGTGAGGACCTTATTTGAAATCTTCATTTCCTACAACACTTTCAAAACGAAAGAATTAGTAAGATGAATCTCCTTTATTATGAAATTGATCGCTTTGCCATAAACGGAAGCTTAAATATTTCTTGTCCTCACATTGGAAATCAACCAGCCTTTCACAGACCACTGCTGGATATGGGCCCCTCTTAATTGACGCCACAGAAGCATTGTGAATAAATAGGCAGATTTAGGCAACTACACCACGCAGCACGTAGGTACAATATAACTAACGGTAAAAAAGTGTGATCTAGGTCAGTAGCTCCCAAAGTTGTCTGAGCGGGTCGGGTCGGAACCCATCAAACAAAAATTCCAATCTCGTGATCCACTTCTTGGCTGTTTTTGAAAAAATATGGGCATAAATGGGAGGATAAAAGCGTAAAGGGGAAGCGAAATTCGGTCAGTCGGTATCGCCTTACATTTCATCAGCCACTCAATATCGCGTCGCACCAGTGGGTCGCGACTCATTGTTTGGGAAGTGCTGGTTTAGGCTATAGTAACGTGATCTCTTATTAATTATTATTCAAAATGGTGACAGATTGCTTTACTACTGACACTGTATAAGTGTAGGAATTGACGACGATGTAAGTGAGAGTCTCCCTACATTTAGATAAATGTTTTCACTACAATGAAGCACCAAATCTACATATGTACTTCCTTCTATCGGTTGCAGACATTTCTTTTGCTTCGAGAAAGGAAAACGCAATGCTAATCTTACTTCCGTCAAATTTCTTTCTGTATTCAATTTCTCCCTTGTGTGATTAATTACGTGTTGAAACCAGAAATCACTTACAGTAACAAAGTACAGTAACTGAATATTTTAAATTTACCTTTAGGTTTAAGATTTGATCTGTTTGTATTTTAAAAGAATGAAAATTACATATCTTATCATAATTCCAGCCTAGGGACGTACACTGCTGGACTTAGGCCTCTCCCAAGGCTCTTCGCACAGATCTTGAGCCGCCTGCATCTAACTGCAATTACAAACCTATGACCAAGAAATATGGCACTAAAAAGCCAATGAAATATAAACCGATATTCGAGGTAAGAAAGTGTTAAGTAGGTGAATAGTTTACGAGTCCCGCAGTCAGTAATAGACGAGGATATTGCAGTATGAATGTGTGTTGTTGGGGAGCGATGAATTTCCTTACGTATGAATTATTTCTACGTTATTCTGAGATTAGTGAGGAAACATGCACTCACGAAGTTATATCTATGTACGGATACAATTAAATTACTTTCATGGATTCTGAACGGTCCATTAATGGGCTTTTAAATAGAATTCGAATTGTATTTGGTAATGCAATTATATATCCGTGTGGTGACGGATTAAGAATACGGAATGTCACCACCCCATATCATTCCATGGGTGGCGTAAGACACAACAGAGGGAGCATATTATGCAGAGAACGCCACTGTAAGAGAAGGAAAACTTGATACAAACCCTATGCCAACCCGTTTGGCCAGCGTGGTATAGTAGGCCTATTCCTCCTTTCAAAGGAGAGGCCTAGTCTAGCAGTGGACTGTTATTTTTATTTTTTATTTTTTTATAGTATCTAATAGGCGGTGTAGGGACACACATTGTTTATTTTATGCTTATCTAGCATTATTCATCGACGACGCGCGGCTGCGCCCGCCATGCATTCAGTCGCAAATAAACCACAACGCTAATAAGTCGTTTCAATTCCATTTCCCCAAAATATTCTCTGAACACAAAATTAGTAGTGCCACACACACAGACACATACTAGGACCTTGAAACCCCCACACTGGTGACCCCGAAAAAGAATATTTTGAGGAGGACGGACATTTGGAATACGGAAAATGAACCCGCAGAACCCGGCGCCACGTGCACAGGAAGTGAAGGCAGACGTGGCCGGCGTAACTAGCGAGAAAGCGCTCGCCAGTATTACTGTTTCGTCGCGGATACCCGAATTTTGGGCAGACCAAACGCGACTCTGGTTTGTCCAATTTGAGGCCGTCGTGGAGAATCAGAAGCTGAGCGATGCCGCGAAGCTGAACCTGGTGGTAACAAAGCTCACGAAGAGCGCTATACAACAGGTTAGTGACCTACTCCTTGCTCCGCCAGAGACGCGGAAGTACTTGACGCTGAAGGAATGATTGCTGGAAGTATATGAAGAGTCAGAAACCCGAAAGCTGCAGAAACTGATAGGCGAAATGGAGCTGGGTGATCAGCGTCCATCACAACTCTTGCGTAGGATGAGAGAATTAGCCCGAGAAAAGGTGCCTGACGACACTCTACGGTTGATGTGGCAATCACATCTGCCGACGGCGGTTCGTGCAGTTTTGTCGGTGACGGACTCGAAGAGCCTGGACGTTTTGGCTACCATCGCAGATAAAGTACTGGAGAGCACAGGAGGGACCACGGCGATAGAAGAGGTGAAGGAAGTTGAGCTACATGGCAAAGAGATCAGGAAGGTGGAATCTGGACCATCAGAGGCTAGTCAAATCCTGGGTGAGCTGGCCAAAATCAACCTGAGACTGACAGAGTTGGAGCGCAAGAGGCGTAGTGCAAATTGGTTATGTTTCTACCATTACCGTTACAGGAACAACGCGACGCGATGCGTGAAACCCTGCAACTGGGGCGGTGCCCAGGCCAAGCCGGCGGGAAACCAGAATTAGTGCAGTATGAGGCGGGATGCTGTACAGTGCAAAACCGTCTTGTAGTTAACGATAGAAATACAGGTATGAAATTTTTAGTTGATACCGGTGCAAATGTTTCTGTTTAGTAAGCAAAAATCGTTTGAGTAGCTACAAAAATAATAAATGTAATTTTAAATTATATGCCGCAAACGGCACTACCATAAAAACTTATGGGATGCGATTGTTAACATTAAATTTAGGTTTAAGACGTCCTTTTACGTGGGATTTTATAATAGCTGAAGTCAATCAGCCTATAATAGGCGCAGATTTTTTGTTAAAGCATAAATTACTTGTTAATTTAAGTGATCGGCGTCTCATAGACCAAGTAACAAGTTTAAGTAGAGTAGGCTCAATTGTAATGTGGAAAGGGCCATCATTAGCTACGATTGATAATAATAACATTTATTCAAATTTACTTGAACAATTTCCAGACATTACTAAGCCTGTGTCTTTTAGGGACGACCCACCGCATTCGATATTACATTACATAGAAACATCCGGTCCACCCGTGTTTGCGCGTGCTAGACCGCTAGCGCCGGAAAAATATATAAAGGTTAAAGAAGAATTTCAACGTATGCAGCAATTAGGCATATGTAGGCCGTCTAGAAGCCCTTGGGCGAGTCCACTGCATGTGGTACCCAAGAAGGATGGAGAAATACGTCCTTGCGGCGACTACAGGGCTTTGAACGCTATCACAAAACCCGATAGGTACCCTATTCCGCGGATAATTGATTTTACGTATATTTTAGGTAATAAACGTATTTTTTCGCACTTAGATATTAATAGGGCATACCATAATATATTGATAGCACCTGAAGATATAGAAAAAACCGCTATAACTACACCTTTCGGTTTATACGAGTTTACACGTATGACTTTCGGTTTAAGAAATGCCGCTCAGACCTTTCAGAGATATATGAATAATTCTGTGTTACAAGGTTTAGATATGCAGTTGAAGGGTGAAGGTCCATCAAGCGAGTTAGAGTCTAGTTTTTACTTCTGTTATATTGATGATGTTCTTATCGCAAGTGAGTCAGCAGAAATGCATGAAATACACTTAAAGGCTATCTTTGAGCGATTAAATCAGTTCGGTACAACTATAAATATGTCAAAATGTAGTTTTGGTAAGGATAAACTTGAATTCTTAGGTTACGAGGTTACATCCTCGGGTATTAAACCGCTAGAAAATAAAGTGAAAGCGATAACCGATTTCCCAAAACCCAAAACTGTGGATCAGTTAAGGCGTTTTTTGGGAATGGTAAATTTTTATAGATCTAGTTTACCTAGGACCGCTGAGTATCAGTCAATATTAAATAAATATTTACAAAATGCCAAAAAGAAAGATAAATCAATCATACAATGGTCGCCTGAGGCGGATGCTGCATTCGTGAAATGTAAGACTAGCCTACAGAATGCGGCAGTATTATCTTATCCGGTTATAAATGCAGAACTTGCTATAATGGCAGACGCATCAAATGACTGTGTTGGTGGCGTGTTGCAAATTAAGATTGATTCGCACTGGAACCCTTTAGGTTATTTTTCTAAGAAACTCAGTAGCGCTCAACTTAAATATAGTACATACTGTTAGGCGGCAGCCGCGGATTGTCTTTTTAAAAAAACACTTTTATTTCAGCTGGAACCACAGTTTATTGCAATAGAGTTTTACACAGACACAAACACCTAATGCCTCACTTTACTTTACTAAAGAAAATGACAATCTGTCTGACTTGTTTTAATAACGGCTACGACGGGACTTCTGCGGCTCGCGGTCTATCTGCGACTCATTGGCCGCGTGGCTTATGGCACTATATATAATATAAATAGTGCAGATATCAGCATTTAATTAGGAACTAATTATGGATATAACATCTCCCCCCTTTAGATGAAGCATTATCTCAAGAGATGAGATGAGCGAAATCGAGTTCAAGAAAAATGAGGCTTACAAAACATTGAGAAAATTAAAGAAATTACATCAACACAGTATAAAGATATAGTATAAGACATAGTTTAAGATATTGTTTAAAACTAAGTATAAGTCATTGTATAAGATTTAGTATAAGACATTGTATAAGATTTAGTATAAGATATTGTATAAGATTTAGTATAAGACATTGTATAAGATTTAGTATAAGACATTGTATAAGATTTAGTATAAGACATTGTATAAGATTTAGTATAAGACATTGTATATAATAATCATCTTAGAATCATAGCTTAAATTAGATAGAGATATATTTAGAACTAGGTTCAAAAATTACTTATGTTTCTATTAGATGAATGATGAGAGTTGTTATCGCTATCAGATAAAGAGTGTTCATGTTGGTCAATCATTTCAATAGAATTACTGATTCTATTTTGATTTTGGACATTTCTCCTAGTGTTACATTGATTAAATATTTGAATGCAACATGATGAACGACTCTTGTAATTAAAATAATTATACACTTTATATAAAATAAACAACATTGTTGTAACAATACATGCGTAAGTGAATCCTGAATAATATGTTGAATATTTAACAAAATGAGATTGATTTTGGTATTTATTAATTTCAATTTCCAAATCATCTAATTTATGAAAAGTATGCGTTAAAGAATCTAAATCTATGTTACTTAAAGATAACGGAGATAACAGTGGAATTGTTTTGTTAACGAAATCTTTATTACAGCAATTATCTTGAGTAATATCAAAATCTAAGGTAAATGGGTTATTATTATACATTGACGTCATAGTGGTCGATGGTATAAATTGTAGAGTTTTCGAATAACCGGTACAATCAGGGGTTAGCCTAAGTAACCCAGTACCAAGTACAGAAAGATCTTTGAGACCCTTTTTGCATTTTACTGTTAACTTATTTGGGTTGGACTGCACATAAATCCATTCATTTTTGTGTAGTTTTTGCCAAATATCTATTTGACCATATAATAATCGGAAATCACACTCTTTAGGTAATGACAACACTACTTCTGTTAATAATTTCATCTCGCAAGATGGGTTAGAGACACTAGAGTATATAGTTACCAATTGACAAATAGAATATTCATTATTTATTTTCAGACAGTCCTTTATATTTAAATTTGATAACATAGCATAATTTAATCTATCTTCTGTAATAGCTAGATAAGGGTTTGTAGGATGAATAAGGGCAAAAGTATTAGGGTTGGTTTGCTCGGAAGGGGTAGGTAATGGTATTAATTTGTATACATTGTATTTTATAGGAGAGATAAGAGGAATTTGGATGACAAATACAATTCTTTTCTTATAGTAATATGCAGTTAGTTTTGACACATCTATGACTGTATGAATAGTCTCTATATTGAGTGGAGCTGGAAAATCTAATCGTTTATTTATGACATGAGTTTGCTTAGTTAGTTCTATTAATAAGTTAGAAGGTGTAATTATAGAAGGATGTAAAACATTCGCTTTCGCAAATAAAATAGAGTTTAAGACAGAATCTAGAAAATTAGAAATAGTTAATAAGGAACCTTCGATGATATTAAGTAAATTATTTATTTTTGATATATACAATACTTCGTTATTGTTTTTAGTGGTTTGAGTTAAGATCTCATTGAGTTTATTAATTTGAGCAGTTAATCTAATTTCGTTCTTGTTTAACCTTGAAATAGTAGTATTAAATGTGTTAATGCTAGACTTTACAATATGAATATTCTCTTTCATTAAGTTGTACAACTCATCCTCGCTTTGTTGACATGAGTCAATAGCGGCGTCGTATTTACGTGCATCGTCAGCATCTAGTGTGCCGAAGAAAAACTTTAGTATTTCGCCACCAAACTCAATTGATCTTTTGAATCTGTTTGGTGAATCTGAGGATATGATATGAGACAAAGAATCTAATTTAATCAAATTAGCTTGCAAATTTATTTCTACTGGGTTGAAGAGGTCTTTACATTGCATAAATTCCGTTAATTGCGATCTGATACATAGGTCTAAAGTTGATTTAATTAAATTTTCAATATTATTAAGATGCGGTTCAACAGACACTATATCTATATGCGTTATTATTTTCCAGTAATCATTATAAAAATAAACAGTATCAATAGGGTCGAAATAAATTCCTGGGCTGTGTACTATCGGCGTTAAGGTAGGCTCTGCGTGGCAGTGACGCCATAGCGTTCTGAAAAGAGACAACACTACGTGTGAGCGGGTTTGATTTCATTGGTATGATATTTTACGTGTTTACGATTAATGCATACGGTGACGTTATGATTACCATTAGTTTTTATAATTTTGTAGGGACCTTTCCAGATAGGGGATAAGGCCTTTCGTAGCCTATGGTGATGTTTTATGTATACCATATCGCCAGTCTTATATGAAGTACTACGGCTTGATTCGTCATAGTAGCGTTTTGATGTTTCTTTGCTGTTTACGATGTTCTGTAAAGCTTTTTCGCGGCTAAACTTCATTCTGTACTGCAAAGCACGCACATACTCGTGATACGTGTTGTTACCGTTTGTTTCGTAAAGTGAATTTGGGATGACAGGCTTATAACCGAATAACAATTCAAAAGGACTGAAACCAGTAGTGGTATGAGGTGTAGTATTATACGATAACAACGCTGTTGATAAATAGCAATGCCAGTCGTTTTGGTTCTCATTGACGAATGATTTTAAATACTCTTTCAAAGTAGCATGGCTGCGTTCTAAAGCGCCGTTTGACTGAGGGTGATAGGGAGTAGTGAAAATAGATTTGATCTTACATATATCTGTAACTTGTTTAAAAAGCTCTGAGGTGAAACATGTTCCTAGATCGGTAAGTATAGTTTTAGGAAAGCCGAATAGTGACATGAAATGTATGAGGTTACGAGCAACTTCGTCGCTAGTAGATGTAATCATGGGGTAAGCACAGGTAAACTTAGTTAAATCATCTTGTAAGGTCAAGATGAATCTAAATTTCTGCAAACCAGCTTCTGGTAGAGTTCCCACAATATCTAACGCTAGTCTTTCGAGAGGTCTAGTGCTAGTAGAGGTAATCTCCATAGGTGCTTTATTTGAGCAACGTAAGGGTTTATTTATCTGGCAAAGTTTACAATTTTTTACGTAGTTTTCTATATCTAGACGCATGGACTTCCAGTAATAGGCTTCTTTGATTCTCCTTAACATCCGTTTTATACCTGGGTGACCGGCAATGGGTGAGTCGTGATTTTCCTGAAGTATTTTGGGTACTTCAGCGGGTGTAGGGTAAATAAGCTGATTTTTGTAAATATGTATTTTGATATTAGTGTTATGGAAGATAAAGTTTAACATGTTATATATTTTAGTATAGATTAACTTAGAAAACGGTTCGCTAAAATCTGATATCGCGAGCTCAGGTTCGTTTATGTTTTGCTCTAGCATAGTGTTACGTAATTTTATTAGAAGAGAGTATATTGTTTTATAATTAGTTTCGTCATAATGATGAACTTTAGTGAATAAGAAATAGTATTGTTTATTATTAGATAATGTAGTAAATATTGTTTCAGGTTCGCGTTCGGATGCGATCATCTCGGCTGAATTTTCAATTTGAGATAAAATGTTTTCGCAATGTGGCATTGAACTATCAAAATCTAGGGATGTAGGGCAGGCTATCAGCTTGCATTTGGTAAGGTGTAAAGCTTGAGTATGTTCTTCGATTTGTGTATTTGTTGGTGGAATAGATTTGGTAAATTGTAGTTTAAAATATTGTTCGTAAGAGTGATCGTTAAGGCTGTTGCTGCGTGTAGTAACTAGTACCGGGTGACGTGATAACGCGTCGGCATTCGAATTAAGCTTTCCCTGTTTATACACTATTTCGTAGTCATATTCTTCCAGCTTTAAACGCCAGCGAATAAGACGACTTCCTGGGTCTTTTACATTGAAAAGCCACACGAGGGGCCTATGGTCGGTGATGATTTTGAATTTATTGCCATAAAGATAGGGACGGAAAGTTTTGACGGCAAATAATATGGCTAATAACTCCTTTTCTGTCGTGGAGTAATTACCTTCTGCTTTATTAAGGGTGCGCGAAGCATACGCGATAGGTTTATCCTTGCCAACTGGCCCTTGGGATAGTACTGCGCCTATGGCGTAATTACTTGCGTCTGTAGTAACGAGGAAGGGTTGAGAAAAATCTGGGTATTGGAGGAGAGGAGCGGTGGTTAGCTTTTCCTTTAGGATATCGAAGGCTGTTTGCTGTTCCACATTCCAATGGAAAGCGGCATCCTTTTTCAAAAGCGAAGTTAAGGGTTTGGTGATTTTTGAGAAATTTTCGATAAATCGTCGATAATAACCGATGAGACCAAGGAAAGATTTTACATCTTTAGGATTCTTGGGAACGGGATATTGTGAGACAGCCTTGACCTTGTCGGGATTTGGAGAGACACCTTTATCGGTGATAGTATGACCTAAGTAGTTCACTTCACGTCTTAAGAACTCACATTTATCGGGCTGTAGTTTTAAATTAAATTGACGGAGTCTTTCGAAAACTAGGCGGAGCTTTTCCATCATAGAAGGCAGGGAATTTGCATAGATTATACAGTCATCGAGGTAGACATAGCAGTGCAGACCTTGAAGACCCGATAACACAGTGTTCATAAGCCGTTGGAAGGTTGCAGGGGCATTTTTAAGCCCAAACGGCATTCTAGTAAACTCATAATGACCTGAGGTACCATTTGTGTTGATTACTGTGAAACCAGTTTTTGCAGCGTCAGCAGGATTTATTTTTATTTGGTGAAAACCAGAAATTAGATCGAGAACACTAAAATATTTAGAATTGCCTAATTGGTCTAGGATGTCTGAAATAAGAGGGATGGGATAAACTTCGTTTACGGTGACGTCGTTAAGTCGTCGGTAATCTATGACGATGCGCCACTTTCTTTGCCCTGAGGCGTCCATCTTTTTCGGGACCACCCAAACAGGTGCGCTCCAAGGAGAGGTTGAGGGTCGGATGATGTTTTGATCGAGCATCTTTCTAATTTGTTTGTCAACTTCGTCTTTGTGACACTCGGGAAAACGGTATGATTTTACATTGATAGGCGGCGCATTGCCTGTATTAATAGAGTGCTGAATTGCATTTGTACTAGTGAGGGGGTCTCCCTCAAGATAGAAGATATCGGTAAAATCTGCGCAACATTCTAATAGGGCTTGGCTTTCTTCCGAGTTAAGATGATCGTGTCTAATTAAATTTAAGATGCGTTCTCGTCGATCAGATGGAGATGAGGAAACTGTGTTAATTATCTCGTGAGATTCATGGGACTCAGGGAATTCTAAAGGAGTTAAAGTGACCTTGAAGTCTTGAATACGAATTTCAGATTCAGTGGTGTTTAAAACTGAGATATTGACTCGATTATTTGGTTTTAGACTAACTATACAATTCGCTAAATAAACGCCTTCACTAATTACGTGATCTAAAACAAGCGCTTCGCGTAAGTTATGCAATTCCGAGATATCATTTGACACCATGCATTCGATTACTGTTTCACAACGCGCCGGTATGATGTAAGTCTTATTTTCGAAGTAAATCGGTAGATTATGACCTCGCAAATTTAAGTACTTAGAATCGTAATTTATATTGGCGTTATGAATACGAAGGAGAT
Source organism: Euclidia mi (assembly GCA_944739405.2). Taxonomy (NCBI): domain Eukaryota; kingdom Metazoa; phylum Arthropoda; class Insecta; order Lepidoptera; family Erebidae; genus Euclidia; species Euclidia mi. Next base: position 91,560,271 of record OX123187.2, on the reverse strand, counting down.
CAGTACCAATTATACCGTCATATTTGAGATTTATATCATCTGTAATGACATGAAACTTGTGCAACAATGTTTCTTTACACAACTGAAGCTCTAGGTCAAAGGCACCCAAGGTTTCATTATAAGATCCAGAGTTATTGATACCCTTGAGGCGGATTATTTCCTCAGTTAATCGAGGTTTAGTTGACAAACTAGATTTTTTTACGATACTGACACTCGAACCGGTGTCGATAAGAAAGCTAAGAGGCTTTTGCGAACAATTCGTAACGAGATAAGTAAAAGGTAAAGAGATTCTGTATTTATTAATACTCGTTTCAAAAATAGGCACAGAAACTTTTGAGTTCTCTGGCACTATATTGACCTCATCAAGAACACAAGATTGAGATTTGGTGACGTTTGAATCGTTTTGAGATAAAGACTTAGAATTAGTACGAGTAAGACTCAGATTATTCTGAGGTATTTTATAGGATTCAGTGTAAGATCTAGTTTTAAGATTAAGTGAGTTACTTTGACTCGAAGTAAGACCCGAATGATTAAGTTGATCATTGGTATACGAACTAGTAATAGATTTAGGATAAGACTTAGTACTAAGATTTGGTAATTTATGTTTATTTAAATTAGGACCCGAATGATCCTGTCGATCATTGGTAAAAGATTTGGTATAAGAATTAGGAATAAGATTTGGTAAGTTATTTCTACTTAAGGTACGACCCGAATGATTCTGTTGATCATTGGTAAAAGAGCTAGTATAAGAATTAGTATTAAGATTAGGTAAGTTATTTTTACTTAAAGTACGACCCGAATGATTCTGTTGATCATTGGTAAAAGAACTAGTATAAGAATTAGGATTAAGATTTGGTAAGTTATGTTTACTTAAAATACGACCCGAATGATCCTGTTGATCATTGGTAAAAGACCTAGTATAAGAATTAGCATAAGAATTAGCATAAGAATTAGTATAAGAATTAGTATAAGAGCTAGTATTAGATTTGGGATAAGAGTTTGCATTAAAATTAGTAAAATAATTTGTGCCGTTATTATTTATTGATTTCGGCAGGCACGAATCCGAAATCAATTCGCGTTTAAATCGCATTCATTATTACCATCAACAGGTGCATAACTGGAGTCGTATTCACAGCAATGCACGCGCGCAGCGTTATTCGGTACACGTGTACTGGCGGTATTACTTTGAGTTCGAGGCGCGGCATCGGGTAGCGAGTTCTGGGAGCGGTGTTGATTGTTATATTGACGCTTGCGGCACTCGTTTATAACATGACCCTTGCGTTTACAATATGCGCAAAACTTATTGTTAAAATTAAAATTATTAAAATTAGAATTATTGGAATTAGGATACTGTCGATTGCTTGGAGATGCCTGAAAATGAGATGAAGGATTCGGGACATGATAGGATTTTTGAACTGGAGGAGAACTAGCTTTCTTTTTATAACATTCATTGGCAGTATGCCCTTGTTTGTTACAGATCGTACAAGATTTGCCTGTGCGTTGCGATAAGCGGCTTAAATTGAAAATTTTCTCTTCCTCTACGGCTTGTGTTACCGCATAATTTAGGGAAGTAGGATTTCGGCAGCGGACCATATTCGATATGTTGGGATTGAGGCCCATTATAAAAGTATTTAGGGCAAGGTCCTCCATGGCAGCTATTCTACCTATGAGTTCTTGTTCATTTGAACACGAATAATGGATGTCTGCTTGGATTCTGGTCAAGCAGGCTTCAATTCGCAACGAATATTGCGTTACTGTTTCTGTAGCTAACTGTTTACAATTTTGAAGGTCTATTAATAAATGGGAACTGTGCTTTCTTTCACCAAAGGTGGACCGTAGAAATGATTTTAGGTCTGACCATTGTGTAAATGTTTTTAGACTGCACGCTAGTTGGGCTTTTCCCTCTAATTGTGATATGATATATTTACACAAAATGCCGTGCTGTTCAGGTGCTGCTAATGACATAGCATTGTCACAGTTCGTTAAGAAAGCCGGAAGTGTTTCGCGGTCTCCCTTATATGGCCTAATGAATTTAGTAAGTACATTTAGGGTTACCTTCTCATGTTCGGTTTTTACGGACATGGTTTAGGATTTAGGAAGGATACACACAGAATTACACAGAAATATAAAATGGAATAGAATAACAATAAAAAGACTTACAGTATCAGGATCAGCAACATGCCTGGACGCACTGTTCCTATGCAAGATGTAGTTTTAGAGTCTATACGGAAATCGAATTCTTGATGAGTAACTTGAGAGACGCTGACGAGTCCGTGACGCGAGGTCCGATCAGAGTCGAACTATAACACGTACACGAACGGGATTGATGTCGACACGGGGCGCGACCGAAAGTATGAGGACGGCTTCAAGGATCCGTGGTGACTTCAATGACGACACGGGGCGCGACCTGAGATGTGCGGACGGCTTCAAGGATCCGTGACGATGTGGAGTGCAGAAGACGCTGACGACACGGGGCGCGACCAATGATGTGCGGACGGCTTCGAAGATCCGTGACGGCTTGGATGATGGCGAGTGCAGAAGACGGTGACGACACGGGGCGGTGTCTGGAGACGGTGGTGGTGCGGGCTCGCGACGCTGGCGGAGGCTTATCGTCGACCACGTGGTGTGGCGGTGGTGCAGGCTCGACGTAGGAGGAGACTTACTGTCGACCACGATGCTGAAGTGCTTGATGCGGGCTCAGCGCTTCCAGGGGCTGAGACTGACCGTCGATCAACGTGACGAAAGCGCGGCGACCTCGGATTCGGATCTCAGGGTTTGCACGGAAACCACTTACGAGATCCCACTTCTGACACCAATGTTAGGCGGCAGCCGCGGATTGTCTTTTTAAAAAAACACTTTTATTTCAGCTGGAACCACAGTTTATTGCAATAGAGTTTTACACAGACACAAACACCTAATGCCTCACTTTACTTTACTAAAGAAAATGACAATCTGTCTGACTTGTTTTAATAACGGCTACGACGGGACTTCTGCGGCTCGCGGTCTATCTGCGACTCATTGGCCGCGTGGCTTATGGCACTATATATAATATAAATAGTGCAGATATCAGCATTTAATTAGGAACTAATTATGGATATAACAATACGATAGGGAGCTTTTAGCTATTTACTTATCGGTAGAGCATTTTCGGTATATGATTGAAGGTAGGACTTTTGTTATTTACACGGATCATAAACCATATGTTTATGCGTTTACGAAAAAACCAAGTGACAAGGAGACCCCTAGACGCATTAGGCGGCTTATGTTTATCAGCGAGTTTACTACAAATATTCAATACATAAATGGTAGCGATAATATTGTAGCGGATGCTCTATCACGGGTAGAGACTATCGCATGTCCCACGACGCTCGATTTCGCAGAATTAGCGGTTGCGCAACGGAGGGACGCGGAGCTGACTAAGCTTTTGTCACAGCCACATGGGTTGATGCAATTCAAAGGAATTGTTTTGCCTGACTGCAAAAATGAAGTAATGTGTGAATTATCAACTAATGTTGCTAGGCCGTATTTACCAGCAGAATTTAGGAAAAAGGCATTTCACTCGGTACATGACTTATGTCATCCCGGTATAAGAACTACTAGAAAATTAGTCACGGCTAGGTATTTTTGGCCGGGTATGAATGCGGACATAGGACGATGGTCTAAAGTCTGTATTCATTGTCAAAAGTGTAAAGTTATTCGTCATACTGTGTCCGGATTAGGTAGGTACGAAAGTAGTGGTCGATTCGAACATTTACACGTTGATTTAGTAGGTCCATTACCTATATCTCCAGATGGTTATAGATATTGTCTCACAGCAATAAACAGGGCAACAGGCTGGCCGGAGGCTTTTGCAATTAAAGATATCCTTGCCAGTACAGTAGCCAAGACGTTGTACGAGGGTTGGTTTTCGAGGTACGGATGCCCAGTTAGGATCACGACAGACCAGGGCCGACAATTTGAAAGTAGCTTATTTAATGAGTTATTGAAATGTTTAAGAATACAAAGGGTAAGAACTACATCATATCACCCGCAAGCGAATGGTGCAGTAGAAAGGTTCCATCCAAAGACAGCTCTTATGGCTAGAAAGGACAGCGGTACCTGGTTGGAAGAGTTGCCGACAGTACTATTTGGCTTACGAGCTACACCACGTAGCGATACAGGTGTTAGTGCCGCGGAGTTAGTATTTGGTAAAACACTAAGGTTACCCGGCGATTTTTACGGTAATCAAAGCATAAAAGTTAGCGATTCTAATGAGTGCGTGAGAAAAATTAGAGAGTTTATTGAAGGTCTCAAACCTAGGCCAACAATACAGAGAGATTCACGATCTATTTTCGTACATTCAGATTTAGGTACTTGTTCACATGTTTTTGTGAGAGTTGATTTACTAAGGAAGTCGTTACAGGCTCCTTACGAAGGTCCATATCAGGTCTTGGAGAGGTCGGATAAGTCTTTTCTGTTACAAATGGCAGATAAACGTGTAAGAATTTCCATTGACAGTTTAAAACCGGCATACATGGTTGATGACGGCACCTTTCCACAACAACAACAAGAAAATGTATCTAATAACGTACCTAGTAATAATGTTACAAATAGTGCGACTAGCGAAAGCGATAAGCCTATTACACACCACACGCTCTGGTAGGTCGGTCAAGCGACCGATAAGGTTTGTAACATAAGTAAGGTGTTATGATTTATAGTGTAGTGCGCTAGACATAACGATACTTGAAATGTCACAGGTTCGATCCCGTGTGATAAAAAAATATTGTGTATTTGTATGTTTTTATTTTTTGTCAATTTAACGATTTGTTTTATTTTGTTAAGAGATATGGTATATAACTGCCTATTGGTATTTTTAGTAAGGCTTATAGTGGATCATTTATCGTCGAAAGCAATAATGATCCGATCCCAAGGTCTATACCGTAGGGCTACCAGCACTTACATTTGGTTAACATGAATTTTTGTTATGTGTAATAAATTGATATTATTTCGATTTGATATTGTTATAAACATGTACGTAGGTAACGTTAGTAATATGATTATTTTGCATAGTTGCAATTTCAATGGAAATTTAATTAAACTTAAGTATAAACAGTGTTGTAATGAGATATCTAATGTTGTTTTAGGTCGATGCATAGCATGCATTTTGTTACAGAATAAAATAATATATTGCAATTTGCGTAGTTATCTATAAATTACGTCGACTGTATATAAATTTAATAAATACAACTTATATGTTCATTCTTTGAATATCATTCTTACTGTAATTATTAGCAAGTAATTCTGTAAAGATGGGCTATAGTCAAAGCAAACCACAGCAAAGTAATATAGCTGTTGCCCAGACAGTTTCGAACGATGTAGTTGGACAAAGGGTTAGTTGTCTCGAAATAGTGGTGATTGTGTGCGCTGTTGCCATGGGCATTTTGATACTGTATTTGATAAGAAATCAGTGTAAGAAACGCGTACGTGACTGGTTCCAAAGGGAAGCAGTCGTGGCTGGGTGGATCCCACCTGTGGTCAAAGTTCACTCCGTACAACCATCAACTCCGCAATCGCAAAGTATACCGCGTAATACGGATGGATATTAGTGTCAAGGTGTTATGTGTATCCTACATAGAATTGTAAAATGGCCCAGTTGCATAATAACTGAGTAAGTTGTATTGTATTGAGTTTAGTTGGTTCACTTCGAAATTTATTATTGAATTGTATAAACTCAAGAGTTAATTAAATAAAATAAAACGAAAAGTATTTACAATAAAATTTATTATATTCAGTAGGGTGTTTGAGTTGTATAATAAATTTTGATTAGGCCTTTACGGGACAATAAATAAAGCAGTGGACTGTATAATAAATATAAAGTTTAATTAACTTGAACACCGAGTACAAATTATGAATAATAAAAGTGCCCGCGGTCAGTGCGTCGCGTATGGGGTTCCGAGCCGAATGTCGGTAGAGGAGTGAGGTGCGCAGGCGCCTCGCCCCGCGCCGCACCCGCAGTCGTCCCGGTGACGTCAGGCGCCGACATATTCCCCGGGTTGAAGGATCTTCAAAATTCTTGGTCGGGCAAGGGGCAGATGGCGTTGAAGGCACGGCGAATGGTGCCTTTCTTCGTCTTCAGTTCTGCTACCCTCGTCACGCCGTCCACGCCAGGATACGTCCTCAGGACCCGACCCAACGACCATAGAAGAGGCGGCATTGTTCTGTCCTTGATTAGGACTAAGGGAAGGGGAAGCCGGGATGGCTTCAGTTCACCTCTGGAAACAAACCACTTGGACTTTGCCTGAAGCAGAGAAGTATATTCGTTATGAAATCTGCTCCAGAAGTGCTGCCTGATGTATTGTATTCTTCTCCAGCGATCCAGCCGCGTGATGTTAGCATCGGTCACCTGAGAATACGGTACAGTTAAAAGTGGTCGTCCAATTAGGAAGTGAGAAGGAGTGAGCGCCGTAAAATCGTTAGGGTCTGATGAAAGGGGAGTAAGAGGACGCGAGTTTAAAACTGCTTCGATCTGTGTGAGGCAGGTAGCCATCTCTTCAAAGTTGAAATGGGTAAGGCTAAGTAACCGTTTTAAATGATGCTTACAAGATTTTACTGTAGCTTCAGCTAAAGAATTGAAATGCGGACTATAAGCTGGAGTAAAATTAAATTCAATGCCCTCCTGAGCTATCTCAGTTGCAACATTCGATGATTGCAAGAACGTAAACATCTCGTTCGATGCACCGACGAAATTCGTGCCAATATCAGACGTAATACTTTGAGGTTTGCCTCGACGCGCCTCGAAACGATGTAAAGCAGCCATGTAAGCTTCAGTGGTGAGGTCAGAGACAAGCTCCAGATGTACGGCTTTCACCGCCGCGCAAACAAAGATGCACATATAGGATTTTGTAAGTTTGCAACCGCGACCTTTGCGATCAGCTACCAACACTGGCCCGGCATAGTCAACATAGCAGTTCAAAAAAGGAAATTCAAAATGAGTCCTCGACTGAGGCAATTGACCCATTTTCGGCTGTATGTTCTGTGCCTTATGTCTGAAATATTTAAGACACTTATTCACGACAAATCTAGACAGGTTTCTACCACCTAGAAGCCAATAAGTTTGTCTAATGTGCGACAAAAGTAGCTGAGGGCCGGCATGTAGTAATTTTAAATGTTGCATTTGAAATAGAAGCCTGGTAAATATATGCTTGCTACATAATAAAATAGGATGTTTCACATTAAAATCGTAAGGTGAATTATCAAGCCTCCCCCCCACGCGGATGAGGTGACTGGTATCATCAATAAATGGAGTTAAAGTAAGCATTCTACTATTGTGTGGCAATTTTTGTTTAGATATAAGGTTTTTATATTCTTCAGGAAACATCTCGAGTTGCGAAAAATGTATAATTAAATTTAGTGATTTCTGTAATTCTTTTGTTGAAAGATTGCCACGCAACTTGTATTTACCTTTTGAATTGTAGATGAACCTTTGTACATAAGCAACTATTCTTACTATTTTTGTTAAACTAGAATAATTTAATAATAAGATAGATATGAGAGATGAATGAATGGCCTGGTCTGAATTGTTAATAGTGTATGAATGTTTCTCACTTCTATCACTAATGAAATGAGATACTACGTCCGGCAAATCATGTTTCTCTTTGTTTGGCATTTTGGGCCATTCATTATGATTTTTAAGTAAGAAGGACGGTCCAGACCACCACAGAGGCGTGTCACCGATAATATCGGCACTGACACCTCGGGAAACAAGATCAGCCGGGTTGTCCTGCGACGGTACGTAGCTCCAAGTGTGCCCATAAGTACTTTCTTGTATTTCATTGACTCTATTTTTGACAAAAGGTTTCAGTTGTTTAGAAGATGTAGAGAGCCAACCTAAGACTATGGTGGAATCACACCAGAATCTACATCTACTTATGGGTATGGTAAGCGAGTTCTGAACCTTCGTACACAGTCTTGCACCCAACAACGCACCACAGAGCTCGAGTCTTGGCATTGTTGTTGGTTTGATCGGTGCTACACGATTTTTTGATACTAGGAGCTGTACTTTAACGGACTCGATGCTATCACTTGAACGGATATAAACGCAAGCACCATATGCCTTCTCAGACGCATCTGTAAAGACATGCATTTCATGCATAATAGAGTCTTCACACAAAACCCATCGAGGAATTTTTAAGGTATTTATATGAGTTATATTGCTTTCAAAGGTAGACCAAAGGCTTTTTAATTCTATTGATATGTCATCATCCCAGTCATACTTGTCTAACCACAGACGTTGCATTGCAATTTTTGCTTGGACAACGCACGGACCTACGAGACCCAAAGGGTCAAATATCTGACTGATGACCGAGAGCACATGACGTTTAGTGACTTTAGCTGTAGGCGAAATATCTATAGTATATGTGAGCAAATCAGTGTCACAAACCCAGTTGAGACCTAGGGTTTTCGATGACGATGAATTGAAACCTTGTTCAGAGAATTGCAATAAGTTGTTTGATTCATTGCTATTTGAAATTTGTCTCAGTATTTCGGGATTATTAGATCGCCATTTGCGAAGATTAAACCTAGCTGCGCCAAGAACTGAGTGAACTGGTTTCGAAATTTCGACAGCTTCTTCTATACTTCCCCCTCCACTCAAATAGTCATCAACGTAAAAATCTCTCCGTATGGCGGATTGAACACGACTATCTTTTAAGCCATCAGCTAGACTAACTAAACACTTAGTCGCTAAATAAGGTGCAGAAGCAGTACCGTATGTAACCGTATTTAAGGTATATGTCCTCAGTGGTTCGGATGGATCAAACCGAAAAATAATTTTTTGAAGAGAACGTTGCGAAGGATTTAAATTTATGGCCCTGTACATTTTTTCTACGTCACCAGAGACCACGTACTTATGTTGACGAAAACGCATTAAAATACTAAATAAGTCGTCTTGTACTACGGGACCGACCATCTGGATGTCGTTAAGCGACACGCCCGAACTAGTAGCGGCAGATGCGTCGAATACTACGCGTAGTTGTGTAGTGGTACTAGAGCTACGCAGAACTCCATGATGTGGAATATAATAATTGACCACGTCTTCGGGTGAAGTAGTACAGTCTGAAAGAGAATCTAACTTCATGTGACCTAGGCGTTCATACTCTCGCATAAACTCAAAATATTTGTTTTTAAACATACTATCGCGCTTAAATCTGCGTTCTAAGGATAGAAAACGTTTTTTAGCATTTTCGTATGAATTTCCTAACGTATTAGGACTTTCTTTTAATGGCATCATGACACTAAATTTACCATCAGATTCGCGAACGGTATTTTGAAAAAAATGCTGTTCACTCATTTTTTCCTCTAAGGAAAGTGAATGTTTTGATGCAACATTGTCAAGCTCCCAAAATTGAGTAAGGTCAGGAGTGACATTAGAATGATGGCAATAATTTTAATTTGTAGGATTAGACTGATGTGAAATTCTACCTGATACTAGCCAACCGAATTTTGTTTCGCACAGTTTAGGTAAATTCTTTCCTAAATTTATTGTATTGTTGCCTATGACATTCCAAAAAACTTCAGCCCCTACCAGGATATCTACAGCCAACGGAACGTTAAAGTTCGGGTCTGCTAGACTAAGGCCTGAAGATATAGGGAGGTGGTTGATGGGCACAAATGAAGACTGTAGAACCTTTGTGATTTCCGGCAAAATATAACACTCGATATCGACAGTAAAGGCACAGCATAAAGACTCTATTGTTAGGTGACAAGACTGTGTACTGGTAGATATGTGATTATTAATACCCGTTACCTTGGTGCTCGTACCGCGAAGTGCTAAACCCAGTTTCTTTGTAAGACTCTGCGTTATAAAGTTTGCCGTACTACCGTTGTCCAGCAATAGGCGCGCAGTGTACTTCTTACCCGTTGCGCTGATCACGTTCACCATGGCTGTGGACAGTAAAACATGCGCAGAAGTAGCAAGCTGCAGCGAATTGGCTGATAGCACAACATTTGACGTAGTAGGCGTAGCAGAAAGCATAGCGGAGGGCAAAGTGTTTGAAATTGATTGCTGCTTATCTAAATGTAAAAGCGTATTGCTTTATTTTACAATATTTGCAATGAGAAAGCTTGCATTGTTTAGCATTATGTCCAAAGCGTAAACAGTTAAGACAAACGTTGTAATCAAAATGACGACCGGTTGGCGTAGCGGTAGTGTAAGCGACTGCCATGCCGAAGGTTGCGGGTTCGATTCCCGCTCAAGTCAAACATTTGTGTGCGTGAACATGGATGTCTGTCTTGGTCTGGGTGTTTCTATGTATAATACGTATGTATTTACAAAAAAAAGTATATATGTATGTATATCCATTGCCTAGTACCCATAGTACAAGCTCTGCTTAGTTTGGGACTAGACGGTGTTGTGTGAATGTGGTAGAATATTATTATTATTATTATTAATCATTCGCCTTTTGTATGCGATTTTCTACAGTTAAATTTCTAAAAGATTGACATTTAAATAATGTATGAGCTTGGGAACAAAGCGGACATTTAAAATGTGTGCTTGATTTTTTCTTAGTATTAATATTTTGTTTACTAATATTGTTATTTAATGCTACAATGGGCTGAGCAGAATCATTGTTCCATTCTATGGACTCCAACCAATCTGCTTTCCTGTTTAGAAAAGAACAAAATTGAGATAAATTGGGTTCATCTTTTAAACTATTATTTCTATTTTCGTCCCAATCACGGCTAGTTGTGTGGTCTAATTTCTTTGTCATAATATATATAATTATAGTATCCCAATATTGAGTGGGCTGTAGTTAGTGCCCTAATATTTTTATTTCAATTATCTACGAGATGTCTTATAGAAGTACTAGACTCCGAAGATATTGGCTCGACTTCAGATATAGCTTGTAAATGATTATTTACTAAAATTCTGTTTTTGTTAAAACGCTCACACAACAAATCCCATGCGATTTTGTGATCAGCCTTAAAATCAATATTTTTAATTATCAAGGCTGCATTGCCCTGCAATGATGCTCGCAAGTAATGAAACTTGTTAATATCACTGATACTAGAATTATCGTGAATCAATGACGTAAATGTGTCCCTAAACTCGAGCCAGCACTGGTAGTTGCCGTCAAAGTGAGGCAAATCAATTTTCGGCAAACGAACAAAGCTATTGGAATGTTGTGCACCTGAGTCAGCATCTTTGAAGCCCGCCTCGGACCCAGCACCATTGCGCGAAGTGCCGAGTAGACTGCGTGTAAGGGCCACCAGGCTGAAGAACTGCCGGTCGAATTCCTCGCGTTCAAGTAAGGCCGCGTCGGTGTCATCAACGAGCACTTCAATTTGCGTCTGTAAATCGTCGAATTCGTTGTCTAAGTATTCGAATTTATTAAAACGTTCTTCCAGATCTAAACGCTGCATCTCAGATATGCTGTTACTACTACTAACTAAAGTTAAATAATTATTAAATATTGTAAGCTTTGACTTTAAGAGCGTATACGCCTCGACCGGCGGCTCGAGTTTAGGTTTTTATAGCACCGCGGTCGCCCGCATACCGCGCATGCGAGACCCGGCGCACTATGACGGTATCGCGTGGAATAATAATCTTGATCCTTCTTGCCATACATGAACAGTATTCGTTTATGTAATACGTCGATTATGATATGAAAGTATTCAAATTAATTATTTTCAATGCACATGCATTTAAAGGTATCAAATAAAGATAGATATTACATATTTGTTTAGTAGGATGATGTTCCTCAGGATAACAACGACTATTTATAATAATTTGGCGCAGTTTTATTAAATGATAGAAATAATTTATTATTGTCATCTACATAATTGTTACATTTCAAATATACATTTATTTTGTTATTAATGCATGAAAACCCACGAATGACACTAAATACAAAACCAAAAGAGTTGGGTAAAGGAAAATACTTAATTAATTAAAAGAAAGAAAAAAATATACAATATGTTGATTTGTATTTACAATATATTGTAATTATACAATACATATTCACCTAAAATTATTTCACACAGTGTGCGATGATATAAATCCCTCTTTTTATAAAATTTTACATAGATAAGGCCAATTCTCGTATTTTATATGACATTGAAATTATATTTTGAACGAAATGAGATTAGATTTTAAATTGACTCAGAATTGGTATTCTTCTAATTTAAATGTCATTATCATCTAGAATCCGTGTCACGAGAACTTAGACATTTTGTAAACAAAGAATTTTTACTAAGTGACTTAGCGATAGTTCTGTCAAAAACAAATAATTTCAAATCAATGAGCGCAACGGTATAGGTCGGGCTCACGAAAGATGACCACTGCGCAGAAATCATTTTTTAGGTCTCCGTGGAGGTGCGGGGTGAGGCGCGGGTGGAATGCCAATGGTGTGGCTCCGTTCTTGACGCTTGACGCATTCCCTAAATGCGTCAAGAATGGAGCCACGCCATTGGTGCACGAATGTACATATGCGCGACGGCCGCCATTTCTGGTCAACTTTCGTGAACCGACCTATACATAGATACGTGTCATTGGAAACTAATATGTCAATGGATCGGGTTTTTATCGATATTATGCGCTGTCAACCGGATCTTTTAATGTTTTGAGGTACTGACGCCTAGAGTGTCAACATTTGGCGTTAGTTCATTGAAATGATACATTCTTGGGCTTAACATCTTTTTATCAGAGGACAAAATTAAAGTTTTAGTTATCAGGAAGGGGTTGGTGTTAAGTTAAATACAAGTTTATAGGATTGCAACGCTCTTCTCGCTGCCGGCATCTCGAAAAAGCGCGTGCAGAATATCAGATGGCAGAAAATTATTTATACCTAAAAAATAAATTGCGTTTTCAGACTACCGTAACGTTTAATGGTTTTTGTTTAAGTTCATTCTGACGATTTCATTCACAGACAACGTAAAATCTCTATGCCTAGAAATGTTTATGCAATGTATTAGCTAGTTATCTGTTATATTATTCATTGTTGGTCAATAATTTAATATTTTAGAATAGATATGCTACTTTGAGCAATATTATTTATTGCGTAGTGATTTTTTAAAAATCGTGTCAATAATAAAGTAACATGTATGTACCTACTCTATAATTAACATACATGGTACTCTATTTTTCATTAATTTACAGATTATTACGTGTAAAACAACAAAAAAATCGGCCAATTTATGAACATTCGACCACTAAAACACAAAATCAAATATTTTTATTTCAGTAAAATTTAACAATATAAATTTAAAAACATAGTGGCATAATTAGGCATTGAAAAAAAAGACTGTTCAAAAGCAAAAAATCTAAAACGCAACTGTTCGAAAAAAGGTTGTGAAGCTCTGAATGTTTGTTTACAAAAAGTCTATCTTCTCGTGGCACCAACTATAATTATTTGACTTCTATTGTTCTCACTGACGTTGACACATTGTTTAATTAACAACAGGCAGCGATAGCCTACTGGAGATACTAACGGACTGCTATGCAGAAGGTATCGGGTTCGAATCCACGGTATGCTAGAACGATGATGATGACATTGTTCAATTAACGATCTAGTCACGATAACAATCCAATATCAGTTTATTTAGGAGAATACCATTTGTGACATGAGTATGACACTGACATTAGATCGAAACTGCATTTTGAACAAATATAGTTAGAAGAATTGAGTCAAAATAAACTGTTAACTGGTGCAAAATAAGACTGCACAGTAGGTAGGTTGGCTTGTGTGTGTTAGGTACCTACAATGCGAGCTCGTGGGGATCAGCTCAGCTGCGGCGGTTTGTAAGATAATATTCGATTCAAGTGTGCTTTTAATTGCATTGCATAGTACGTTTTAGGTAAATACCTATTACATTGGTATCATGCTAACGACGGCGCGTCCTAGCTTAAAAATTCCCATTAAGAACCTCATACATGGGCTCTGTAAATTCATCGGTAGGTCACCCATCCATACTATGACCGTGATGTCAATTACTTTACCTTAACTTATGTAGTTTGTACGAAAATAAACCTGCGATAAAGGCTCTGCAAGCCAATCCCATGGTCACCCATCAAAGATCAAATGCGTCTAACTACTGTACTTGTTTATACTGTATATTGCCACTTGATTTTTTCAGCAAGGTATTATATCTAACGGTCCGTTTCTGCCAGTCTCGCCCAGCCCCTAGTTGACCGCGCTACTATACTAACCAGTAACCACTAGACTCCAGATGTCTCGACTAACACACTAGTTTAATACGTAATACATAAATAAAGTTAAGTACATCAACTTTTCATATTTATAAAAAAAAATACGTTGAGAAAAAAATAAGGATCAAGAAGCTTTAGCCGCGCTATAAACGTTTTGGAATGCAATACTTACGTAAAATGGCGGACGCGGACGCGAGCGACAGGTCCGTCCTCTGAGAGCGCTCAGCGCTGAATGGCGGACATAGCATCGCGCTTCGAGTTTTATAGGTCTTTTTAAAAAAATCATATTAATTACAAACGAAAAGTTTAGATTCCAATTTTTTTATATGACCTAAAATGAATCTTAAGGTTTCTAAATATGTATATATCTTTTTAATAATCACAGTAGTTTTTTAGATATAAATGCAAATTTGCGGGCTAAAATTAAGCAAAATGCACTGTTTTGTTCTCCGATTTTCTTGAAAATTATGAATGAAAGTACAATTTCTTTTTTAGGGACTCGCTTGTATAGCTTTTGCTCTTACAGTTTACATTTACAGAATTATAGAACGATAAGTTTTCATAGCACTAGCGACCATTAATGCTGGCCTAAACTACAGAAATTACGAAAATGACTTTTTTAAATTCATCCGTTTTAAAATATTTACTATAGTAATTCATATATTTATCTTTAGCACTCTCTTGATAAAGAACTGAACTTTCATTTCTTTCTATATCTTTTCCATTCATTGTTATTTATCCGTAACGTAATAGAACAATAAAAACCCGCAAAATCGCCTCCGACGGATTAAACGCTCTTAATGACCTACGTTTTCTAGATAAAACTTTTATATTTTCTGCCATTGTGTAGCTATAAAGTTGTTGTGCAAGCTAAATACAAGATAATAACGTTATAAAACGTAAACAAAAGAACAGCTGTGTGAATACAAAAGGACCGTTACGAACGGACAATGTATTGTCAAGGTCAATCGCTCAATCCGACCTATTTATCTTACAAAACGGTTGAATTTGAATTTAACGTATTATTTTGTTGGAAAACTAAATATATAGCAAACGAAAATAAATGAAAGTAAATGAAAGTTAAATGCAACGAAAAAGTATCGAGAAAGTTCGAGAAAGATTTTAACGGCTTGAAAAAGAAGCAGAGAAATAAACGATAATAACGAATTCATCATAATAACGAATACACTTAAATACCGCACGTATACTCCCAGAAAATGACTCCAGCTTCCCTGAAGACGATGCAGGCTGCAGCAGGAACGACTTCTTTCTTCAAATTTGCGCCGTCACGGTCGAAGTCCAAATGACAGCAAAATGGCGTTGACGAAGTTAATTTTTAACTTTAAGATGCTTGATGTACGCGCGAAGGACCACTGATTAGGCCTTTACGGGACAATAAATAAAGAGTGGACTGTATAATAAATATAAAGTTTAATTAACTTGAACACCGAGTACAAATTATGAATAATAAAAGTGCCCGCGGTCAGTGCGTCGCGTATGGGGTTCCGAGCCGAATGTCGGTAGAGGAGTGAGGTGCGCAGGCGCCGCGCACCGTCGCCGTCTCGAGGTCCGCCCCGCGCCGCACCCGCAGTCGTCCCGGTGACGTCAGGCGCCGACAAATTTTCTTTCTTAAAGGGGGGGCCTGTGTAGGGACACACATTGTTTATTTTATGCTTATCTAGCATTATTCATCGACGATGCGCGGCTGCGCCCGCCATGCATTCAGTCGCAAATAAACCACAACGCTAATAAGTCGTTTCAATTCCATTTCCCCAAAATATTCTCTGAACACAAAATTAGTAGTGCCACACACACAGACACATACTAGGACCTTGAAACCCCACAGGCGGCAAACGAGCAGACGGATTGCCTGATGGTAAGCAATTACCGCCGCCCATGGACACAAGAAACACCACAGGAGTCACAAGTGCGTTGCCGCCCCTTGGGATTGGGAAAAAGGATAGGATGAGAAGTGGGATGAGGGAGAAGGAGTAGGGGATAGGGCCTCCGGAACTCTCACTCACCGAACGAAACGCAACAGCTTATGTACTGTTACTTTACGTCGATTTTCTATGAGAGGGTAGTACTTCACCTATCGAGCCGGCCCATTCATGCTGAAATCAGCAAGGCTCTACTACCTGTTAAAGGCTGATGATGATGCAATAAAATGGTGACAACGTTGTCGAACTTTTGTAACTACGGTTTTTGAGTCAAAATGTTTTTGTTATTGAGTGTCAAATCAGCTGTCTTGATCAATGAATGAGTTTTATTTATCGTATTGTAATGATCGATTTATGACGACACAAGAAAATATAGTAATTATGTATAAGTTTAGTGTCCGTGCACATTGATAAGTTCTGTATGAATATTCTTTATCGCTGTCGGTAAGACTCCACGGATGGTATAATGGTTTAAGCGGCCACCTAGCCGCTCAGCACTGCCGAGTGTTGTGTTTGCAAAACACAGAGCAACGCTTGGATTGTTATGCACATCATATTGTTCCTAGTCTGGCTGTTCTTTATGTCTGCCTGCTGAAAGTGCCTGTTATATATTGCAAACATTCAAGCAATGGGATGTGGGATTTTATTAATCATCATCATCCTCTTAGCGTTATCCCAGTTTCAATCTGGGGTCCGCTTTCTAGTCTAACCGGATTTGGCTGAATATTAGCTTTTCCACGGAGCGACTGCCTGTCTGACCTCCGCAACCCGAAGGGATAGCGATATTCCATGGTTTAGACTAGTGTCAGTTTATTAGAAGGTTCTGACGCCCTATAACGATTGTCAAAGATCTTCAAGACAACCGGGACCGACGGCTTAACGTGCTCTCCGAGGCACGGGACAAGCGATAATTAATAATTAAAAATGTGGGATTTTATTAATGTTGCGGGCTTAATAGAGCAGTTATGTGTGATCTCTTATCGACTTTTTCTAGTAGTAGAGGTAAAGATGGCTTGTTGCTCTCACCGGATTCAAAGCTGCGGTATCCACTGACGAGTCTCGCGTTCGTTGAGAACTTACATTTGAAATTATTTATCGTATACGCCAACTAGATAAACTGTAGCCCCTCAAACTTACATCCAATTAAAGTGTGCGTGTCTCCAGTTACAGTCGCGGCAATGCAGTCTAATTTTTTTTGACAATGCGTTGGCACATCGTGATATTCAAAGTCGATGTACCCGTGTCTGATACATATTTCGACAATTTTAAAAAGGCTGACATGAGTTTCTTCCAGGATCTTCGTATAAGTAGACCTTACATTGCAACCTGTTGGCGCCGCGGGAGTGTAAGCGACCGCTACGCCGAAGGTCGCGGGTTCGATTCCCGCTCAAGTCAAACATTTGTGTGCATGAACATGGATGTTTGTCTTGGTCTGAGTGTTTCTATGTATAATATGTATGTATTTACAAAAAAAAAGTATATATGTATGTTTATCCATTATCTAGTACCCATAGTACAGGCTTCTGCTTAGTTTGGGACTAGATGGTGTTGTGTGAATGTGGTAGAATATTATTATTATTATTACATCTATTCGAAGCTGGATGTAAAAATCTTTTGGCGACCGTAAGTGCTACTTTTAATGACTTTAATCATAGTACCATAAAATCGATCTCGTCTAAAAAAAATGTCCATCATTTCCGTTTGGCTGCATGCGGTTAGAGACCCAAGTGTATAATTCCGAGTCAACTATTGTACATATTCGAGCTCCAAATTAGAACTTTTACAAAATTGCATAACAGTTTTAAATTAGCATTCCAAACAGTGCTTGCTTGTTGTAGTAAAATTTGATAGGTATGCTCTGCTTTTATGACGGAATACAAAGTGGCACAATGTATCTATTGCTTCTTTTATCTACGAGCAATTCAGTGTTGCAGCGTGAAATAAACATTTTGATCTCATTTAGTATGCAGTTGCAACCGTTTAGATATTAATTGCACAAACACATCGCTGCTCTGTAAAAAGGGATAACATTCTTTGCCCTCGCAGCGAGAACAATATTTCCTAAAAAGGAACTTGATATATACGTTACCCGCCCACCAAAAGACACATGGCTGCTCTTCTGGCAAAATGGAAACATTATTTCCCTTTGCTAGAACAATATCTCCTAAAAAGGAACTTGACTGTCCTATTTTTCTAGCATCCTTGTTATAGTTTTCTTGGAAGAAGACATTTTGCGTTCCCCTAACATAAGTTTGATTAAATTCGCTTCGTTTTCCAAGAACATATACCTTTTTCCCTAAGGCTACACGTGTTGAATTCGGTGTTTATATGGTCACTACCCTTAATTCATCACCGCTTTAACAACAGCATGACAAAGTAAAAACCCATTTTAGAGTTAACTATAATGTAAAAAGATTCTTAATTTGCTGTTGACACAAAACCTTGCGATTCTTGGGTACTATTTCAAATAAAAAAGTTTTTATTTGTATCGTCTTAATGCCTACATCCGTCCAATAGGGATAAGTAAGCAATTCGATGGTTTTCAAGGTGAGTATTGCTGAATATGCAGTTGACAGCAAAATACTTATTTTTAGAAAAGATTGCCTCTAGTTTTCTAGATTGGTTGCCAAATATAGCCACCCTTAGTCAAAAACGTACAAACACAAAGTTCGTGAAAAATGTAGCCCTTCCGTAAAAAGGCAAGCCTTTTTAAAGCGCTTGGCTTTTCTATTTTCTATATTCCGATCTAAATATAACCACCCTACACCACTTAACGCCTACATCCAACAAAAACATAGGTACACAAACACTTCGTTGTACGCCAATAAATCTTTCAGAAGCGCGCATCTTATCAATAAAACATGGTGGCCTCGGTGAATTTATCCAATCTATCGTTTATTCGCCAGCTTATCCGCCAATGTTGATAGATAACTAGTTTAATGTATTATTTATTATTGTATTCACCTGGAGTCTGCCAGGGGAGTTACGGATGTGAAGTGTTGTATTTTGGGAAGTGTGTTTCAGTCACAGATGTTGGACTTACTAGTGCTTATAGTAGTCTATGTGGACTGTAAAAGTGTGTACTAGAATAGTGGTGAATTGGTTAGGTATTTAAAGATCGTAACAGAAAGTTCGTATGTAGTCATTTCGTAGGTCATATAATTATGAGTTGAGAAGACTGTTATACTGAAGCAGCGATAGCCTAGTGCAGAGACAACAGACTGCTACGCAGAGGGTCCGGGTTCGAATCCACGGCGCGCACCGATGACTTTTCGGAGTTATGTGCGTATTAAATTGTTAATTATCGCTCGTTAAACGGTGAAGGAAAACATCGTGAGGAAACCTGCATGTCTGAGAGTTCTCCATAATGTTCTCGAAAGACATGTGAAGTTTGCCAACCCGCACTTGGCCAGCGTGGTAGACTATGGCCTTGCCCTTCTCATAATGGGAATAGGCCCGTGCCCAGCAGTGGGACAATATAAGGGGCTGATGATGATGACACACACTTTTCCCTTAAAAATCTTCTATTCACCTCTCATTTGTTGCTTTCGGAATACTATCTATACGGATATTTATACTGTGGACCTAAGAGGACGTTCGACATACTTTTCTGCTTCTGGTGCACCATGATAGACGCCATTACAGTTTCTATTATTTAAAAGGCGTCAACGGTCTCACGTTATAATACATACCAAGATATTTAAAAATCACTCACAACTGCAGTGCTGTGATGCGTGGTGAAGTAAATCCTTAGTTGTTAAGACATGACAATGAAACCTCGCCAAACCGTCATTATTTTATAAGGAATATTGCAGGTAGCTTAAATTTATCAGGAACGCAAGTCGTACTTTATGGAAAATAGCAAGCATAGTATGGCTTTCTCACGTCTTAGCAGCATGTTCATCTTTAGTTTAAAACCGAGATTGTATTCAATTAAAGTGTGCTGACTGTAATTCTGCTGTTATTTATAGGATTTAACTGCTTATGAAGATGGCGCGCGGTTTCATAATTATTTGATTGATTGCTTATAAAAACATAATTAACTTTATAAAAGCAATCGGCGAAAAATTAAAGCCTCATTCTTCCATTATATTTGTTATAATTGATTGAAGTGTTCGTTAATTTAACCCAGAATCTCATCTTATAACATTACCATACGTTTGCTCTGGGTTAAAGTTTTAAAATAATTTCAGTGTCCTGAAAATATATCGAATCAGGGTTCATATCTTTGTAGAATCTTATTTCCTATATCTCCGTGCTCCAAACCTTCCCCACTCGAGGCAACTGCAGTAATGAATGTACATGTAAGGATGATAACTAACCGCACCGTGCAGGTCATGAGCTGACCCGGTAATGGAATATGGCGACAGAGTTTAATAGTTCCGTCCATATAATTTATATGTTGTTCGCTTTACCTTCGACCACTTAGGAAACTGCAAAGAGTTATTCTAAAGAACGGCACGTTGAGAGGTTAATGCCTATTTACTCGACGCCGTTTGTAGCGTGTTTCTGTTGTTTTATGTTTCATTACATCTCGTTGGCAGTTTAATGCAGGTGATTACGTGGTTAATGTGGGTTTTTTTTTTATTTACAGTTTGATAGTATCTCACGTAGTTCAGGCCGTTGTTAGCTAGTTAAGGGATATTTTATTTAGTTATATTATATACACTTAACAAATTGTAAAGTTTTCGGTACAATTTTATTTCTGAATCTCAGTCGTTAATAAAGTGTTTCATAATCAGTGTTTTATAATCAGTGTTTAAAAGTTATGATTTTAAAGGGTTGTTTAGCCAAAATATAGTTGGGTTTGTTTATGTTTGTAGAGATCGACTTCACCACAGCGATGTATAACTAAAAGTATAACTAAAAAGCGGACCCGGGGCTCTAAGGCGAGGGCCCGCAATCAGGATATCATATCACTAGGATGATGATGTAATGTTTCCAGAAAATAATATATTATTAATTTTAAGCTTTCTTGGTCTTTAGCATTAGTTTTTATTATTAATTATATCAGTGCTATGAGTAAAGTACCTATATGTTTATGCTACTGTTAAAGTAGGTACTGCGTTAAGTCCTAGAGATTCTTAACTATGTACGGAAAAAGTCCAAAGCAAACTGATTCTGTAAGTAAGATAAGTTCAGTTAATTTTCCTAACCAGAACTGTTACAGAGATCGTAAATCTTAGGAAGTACACACAAATTATAGAGTGATGTGTGACGAAAACAACATCTGTATTTTATCTTTTAGTGTTCCATAAAACACTCATGGCAAAACAGCAAACAACTCCCCATCCTATCTCACCCTCAAATCATTCCATTAACGCTTTGCAGGCAATAACTATATTTCTCGGCGACTATAAAATCAAAGAACGTTTCCCTCTGTCATAATTTCGTCCCATCTGCCCAACGACGTAGTGTCATCGAGATGAATTTATGTTACTGAACGTAGCGTTTGTCCTGTATGCGTTATATTGCAGCACTGAATTTGTCAAGCCTGACTAATGCCTGAAAATTATGGAGTTTCAGAGCGTGGGGTATTTTCGGAGCAACTCATTCGTGAGAGTGTATCTAAATAAATTTTCTTCGTTATGAAGGTAATAATGTCGTGGTTGTGCTTGTGTTTATATGTGTGAGGAAGGTAGGGAGTAAATAAACATGTAGGAGCGTTGGTTGTATTAGTAATTCTAGGTAGTAGCTACGCCAAATTAAATTCGGCGATACCATAGTATGATTTTGCATATTATTCGGTAAAGACCAAAAAAGTTATTTTAGTTCGCACATTTTTATTTTTCAAGGTACCCAAACCAACATAATTTCTTAAAAAACAAAAATACTCAAATTGTACATAAATAAGGTTGTGTATAGTTGTCTCCATACTCCATGACATACAGAGAAATCAAAGTTCGCACAATTATTTAATGCACGAAAAATAATAAAATGTCTTAAAGTACTTTATAAAATGATAAAAAGGTATAATTATAATCATTTCGCGCCACTGCATAATGTTCTTGGCCAAACGTAAACAATTTTGAGAAGAATTATGGCGCGAAGCAAATTTATTATGTTTACTGTTTACCCAATTATAATTATAGGAATTTAAACTATCGTGGTCACTATAATTACTTTTTACTGTTTCTACGGGATATATACCACGTACCTTTGTTTTGAGTAACCGATATTTCGGCACTGTTGCAAGCGCCATGTTCACGGATATACTGAAGTATTGCGGGTGGATGAATGTTATAAACAAGTGAACCGGTCTACCCGCTTTCTTACTCGTTTATTGGGCGCACAACCACTACCACCGTTTTCACTTTCACAATGTACTCGATCGCGACACACTGTACTCACTACGTCGGCTCGTGATTTAAGTTTTTGTGGTTCACGGGTTTTGCATAGACGTACCACTGGATGCCAGGTATTCGACAGTTGAAACCCATCTTCTCTATTGAAGTTTTTATACTTTTTAATTTCAATAGCTTCTTTAACCATTCTAGGTATATAGTGGCGTTCTGTCGACAGCACCTGAGGGTTATGTAACTCAATCCAATGGTTCGTACCTGAGTCTAGGAGATGTTGAGCTATTGCCGACTTGTGTGGTTCATTGTTTTTGACTGCCCTGATGTGTTCCTTGATACGGCAGGAAATGGTGCGTTTCGTTTGTACTATATAAGAACTCCCACAGCTGCAGTCAATTTTGTATACACCCGGCTTTTCCAAGGGGAAACTGTCCTTTGGCGTTCTTAGGTATTGTGACAGTTTCTTCATATATTATTGATATATATTATATTTACATTATTGGTATATATCCCGTAGAAACAGTAAAAACCAATTATAATTACCTTATTAATGACCTAAAGAGCCTTCTATGTGAGTGTAATTGTAATGCTGGTTGATTATAAATTAGGTACTTCAGAGTAAATGTCGATTTGGTTAGTTAGTTTGTTTGTCACTGTTTAGCTACATAAACAAAACATTTTGTTTTGTGTCATTTAAATACCACACATCTCATAGATTTTTGCACTTATTGTTTTTATTTATTATGCAACGAAATGGCTTCTTTTTCCTCAACGTTTTGGTATAGATAGCAACCGTGGTCACTTTTAGGCTGATTGACTGCGGGTCGTGTTATTTATATTTTTTAAATAATTACGCGACGAATTACAATATGTGGTACAGTTCAGATAGGAATGTTCCAAAATAGTGTTCTGATGTTATTTTTGAACGAGGCTTTTTGGGAATTGAAGACGCTGATTTGAGCCTCCAGAAAGTTCTTTAGAAAACGATACGATATAGAAACCAAATTAGTAGCCTGTGTCTATTCCGTTAGCAATGCGGTGCCTGTTGCGTAGTCAAAAGGGTCTTATTCTATACTATGAAATGCTATACTGTGTTACGCTATGCAATGCTTTAATCTGCTTTATTATAACTCTGTTATTTTAGTATTGCAGAAAAACAAACTATACGGGTACTATTCGCGGCATGAGTGTTGACGCTAGATGTGTAGAAGCAGAAAATTCAGTTCGATTGGCGTCGACTGGCCGCCGCGCGCCGGGTGAGAGAAATGTGAATGTCGTTGGTTGCGAATGGTGATTCTCCAAATTATATATTTGCCACTGTAGGCAAAGTTGACATCGTCGTCGAGCAATAGTCTGAACAGCTTTGCGGTGATTGGCCTGTGTCAAGGTATGATGGTTGGAAACTTTGAGAGAGCCATTTAGAAAGCCCATGGAATTTATCATTAGTCGTTGCAGCAATGCAAGTCTGTTCCTTAGTAGAATAACACGGATGGTAAGAAAAGCGGTTCAAAATGAATTAGTAAGGTAATCTTTGAGGCTTTGGCCAGAGGTTGACGAATTTAGAATTGAATGTTTGTATTATGTTAAAGTACGATGAAACCCTTCTCATAATGAGATCAGGTATTTTTGGGACAGACTATAAACAAGGATGATAATAACGATGCGACAAATAAATCTACATCTACAGTATATTCCTTTTATTCCCATTCCTTTACACATTCAGATTAAATTCTAATGTATTCTGAAGTACCTATCACGTCTCGTAGCCAACAAGGCAATGTCTTGGCTACTCTGTCGACAAGTGTCTGTGGACATTTGCTTCGCTGTAATGTGTCAATTGTAACTGCTTCAATTGTTGGGATGCGGTCTGCATTTGTTACAGGATCACGTGGTTGGCTCTGTATTGATTCCGACTTTGTACGCTTAGAACAAAAGCTTTGTGTATTCTATTTGATAACAGCTGGTTTTATAGAACTTGCTCTGTGTGTGTGGAACGACTATGCGACTTCTTGTTATTCCATGAAGCCTACGTTTTAAAATTCAATACAGTTTCGATGATAATGTATTTATGTTATAATTCATTTAATTAGTTGCGAATATGGGTAATTAACCAAAAGCATTTTAATATTATTATTTACCTTTGTCTAAATAGTTTTATTTCTAAATATTCAGGTAATAAGCAGACGAAAATGGTCATAAAATATATATACTGTTTTATTGTTCATCCAAGATAATTTCAAATTGAAATCGTAAGAAAATAACTGCTTACAAAGTCACCAATCGTTACTTAGTAAGATTTTCACGAATTCTGTCAATCTTTCTACATTATTATACAACTTAACATACATGCATACATACCGTCACGCCTTTTATCCCCGAAGGGGTAGGCAGAGGTGTATTTCTACACCGACTTTTCGCCAGATATACTTTAGTCCCACGTAATAAGGGGCGAGCCTATTGCCGTACCGGGCACATTTCCAGACTCCGTGCAGCTACTGAGAAT
The DNA here is from genome assembly GCA_944739405.2 of Euclidia mi. Classification (NCBI taxonomy): domain Eukaryota; kingdom Metazoa; phylum Arthropoda; class Insecta; order Lepidoptera; family Erebidae; genus Euclidia; species Euclidia mi. Next base: position 91,535,344 of record OX123187.2, on the reverse strand, counting down.
TTCGTGACAGAAAAACCCAATAACACTGTCCGACCCAGGAATCGAACCCGGGACCTCCCGATCCCAAGCGTACATTTATGCCGCGAGACCAACGAGGCAGTCGTATAGGGTTTGATGTCAAGTTTTCCGTCTCTACGCAAAGATGGTATTTGCATCGTGTTATCCCTTAGTCGCCTCTTACGACACCCACGGGAAGATAGGGGGTGGTGACACTTGTATTCTATGCCGTCAACCACACGGCAACAACAAAATATACAACTTAATATATTTCCAAAATGGCGTCTATTCATAAGTATAATATCTGCAATATTTTTAATGTTACGCGGACGTTAGCAAATGAAGTGTCTCTTGGATCCGCCGCGATAAGTCCAATTTAGTTACGTCACGTACGCGGCACCTACTATGAAATACATGCCGTCTACTTTGTTACACTTTGTATTTAACAACGGATTTTGTTTTTTTAAAAGGTGGCAATTTCGTGTAGAATAATTTTGTTTTGGGTGACATGAATTCTCTACGAAAGCGAGAAATGGGAAAATGAGTTGAGGTGTTCCTAGTTTTGATAGTTCTTGATTACCAACATGTTGAAGCAATACCAAAGCACACATAGCTTTGTAGACAGTGCTTTATTTTCTTATGTTCAGTAGTTCTACTCTGCTGAGATACAGTCATTGCGCAAAATGCTGACACGGTGACCAATGATCAAATCGTTTGGTTCCCGCGCGGTCTCAGAGTTCTACAACGCTTTGACACTGAAACTAGACTATCAGCATAAAGCTATCTCGAGGGAGAACTTCACGTGAAACCGTGTTTAGCAGAGTTTCATACTATAATGCTAAAAATTCTCGCATACTATCACCATCTTTGAAGTACTGAAGTATAGACTACGTGTACCCCAGAAGACAAAAGCATTTCACAGCTGCCGAGTTCATTAGAGAAAATGACGCCTCGTATTTTCAAACATCAGGCAAAAACGGTTAAATTAAAATTTGCGGCCGTAGCTGCGGGCATCCTCTAGTATAATATAAGCGTATCTAGTACTATATCTTTCTCTCTAGAGCATCTTCCACGAACGATAACTTAATACATTGCACGGACTACACCATTCAAACACGTCGGTTATCAGTTGCAACGTCACAAACGCTCAAACTATTCGCAACTTAACCGCAATATCCAAGGTCTAAACCTGTAAGCAGCTCGATGGGCTTGGGCTGGTTTGGCTAGGTCTTGGAGCTAAACAATTTCTCGAAGAATGCCTTCTAAGATTCATCCTCGGTTCAGTTCGGAATTTCGCCAACTTTCTTCATATACCTTTCACAGCCGCTTCGCAGTTTAGCGGCGGTTTATATTAACTCCTGAAGCGGGAAAATAATAAGTGGTTTGTGTCTTATTGGCGTTTATTTTGTTCTAGCTGATAAGCAAGTCAGTTCTATGCATTTTTATATGGTTGGGTATTTAAGTAAAAACTGATGTTAAAGTCTATGTGGTGACGGATTGAGAATACAAAGTGTCACTTCTTACTCCATTTCATTCCGTGGGTGCACATGCAGAGAGCTCTTAATCCAACAAGACAGAAAATTTGCATTTTAAATGTAGGTCATTTATTTCATTGTTCATATTAGTAAAATATAATTATAAAGTGGTGATAGCCTAGTTGTGTACGTAGCGGACTGCCGAGACGATGGTCTCGGGTTCGATCCCCAGGTGCCCCGGCCACAAACCTCTGACTTTTCAAAGTCAAAAGGTGTTAAAAATGTTAATTATCGCTCGCTTAGTAATGTACTCGGTAGATGGCAATAGGCTCGCCCTCTATTACATTGGGACCTAAACATAACTGGTGAAATATAGGTCAAATACACCTCTGCCTACCCCTTCGGAAATAAAGGCGTGAATTTATGTTATGTTATATTACAATTATTATAAAGCTAATAATCTGACAAATACACAAGGGCTCTATGGTGAAAAGTCTTGGATAAAACTAGGATAAGGCTAGGGCCATTATGATGATAGCTCATATAAGTCAAATCAGACGACTGTCTACAATCGTGTGAAGGTATGGCAATATTTATAAAAGATTCAGAAAGGAACATTCCTAATCGGAAGGAATCGCTTTTATTTTATATCTTGTACCACCGCGAAGTATTGTATTGTACTTTTGTGTACAATATGTTTACTTTAATAATTTGGGCTTACTTAGACGTTGAGAGCTTTATGGTAGTTCTTTTTATCTTGATAACAGTTTATTTATTGAAAATGTTATATTACTTGATACCTACCGATTTAATAAAAATGTTTTCTAAACAGTTATAGTTAAAGATGATGGGATGAGGTCGAGCGCTCATAGCTACGCACTGTACTACAACCTCGCTTTAAGCAGGAAACTAAAAATATTGTTGGTAAGTTTTTTATGTAACTGAAATTATAACCGTCGTCATACTTCCACGAGAAATAAGAATGATAAATAATTCCAAATGGGTTTTAGGATCATTGCGTTGTTTTTTACTTGATTGTAAATATGTCGTAACTGTGGTTCTAATATCAGGTTTCCGCCATCTTAAAGATAAATTTGGCATCATTAGTTATTTAATATTACCTATGTTACGGGAACAGACATTTACAGCACCTGTTTTTGGTTATAAAGTTGCAGTTTGTGATGTTGATGTTATGAAATACTCGAAATAAATCATTTAAAATTCGTAAACTGTAATCAAATATAAATTAATTTCAGAAAATTTAAATTTAGAATATCTCTTCGAGCTTCGAATGTCTCAAAGTCAAAATTTGAATTTGGAACATTTTATAAAAAAAATACAGACCATAAATTGTTCATAGATTCAACAGAACTAATCCAATTCGACGAAGCAAAGAGTTTGGTAGCCTTTTGCATATATTCCAGAGAGATCTCGATGATGACGGTCTCGACGTATCCGTGTGCGATAAAAAAGTGAGTTTACGAGCTAATCATATAGGCCATCGGGCACACTTCCCATCTCAGACTACTGAGGGAACTTTGGATAGAACGCTTTCCGATTTTAAGTCTGAACACTAAAACCCTTTTCAATTCATAACCCTTTATGAAATGTTGTGCTATCTTCTGAGTTTGACTGCATAACTCATAAACTGTTTAATGGATTATTTAAGATTTCCTGTCATCTCGTACTTAACTGTCCAAGAGAATTTGCTTTCATAGAAATATGTATTCCTAGTGGGTACTAGGTAGGTAGTACATACGAAAATTCGTTCGTTGTCTTCCGCACTATAATTATATTATTTGCTATGACGTACCGTAGTTTTGAGGTAGAAATCCCTTCTTATTGCACCCTTACGGTCTCCAAAGGACATACATGCCAAAATTCATTGTCTTGCGCTCAATAGTTTTGGCTGTACGTTGTCTGTCAGTACGTCAATAACGCAAGAACTTAATATACACAGATCACAAGTTATAAAACATTGCTATATAACATGTTTCAGTAATGCTGAGACTGAATATTACATAATGTGAATGTGTTATATAATACAGTTAAACAACATGTGGCAATAATTTTAGTTCATAGTTGTTGAACTGCCGACAAAAATTTTGTTGCAATTAAATAACTTTTTAAATATCGAAACTAGCTTGTCAAGCCAATATTACGAAAATAAAAAAGTATAAATGGCTTTAATTTTCGTAATACTGGTAAGTCCAAGATCCCAGGACCGCCAGACCTTACTTATTTTCTCAGAACCGAAATGTATATGAATAATGTAGTGTTAGTATGTGTCATGAGTGTACACATACTTGTTAGCTTGGATCGTGGCCAATTTTTAGGTCCGAGGTCCTAAAGTTAAGCAAAAATTGTACTTACTTTTCTTTAATTCTCAGTGCTGATTTTGATATATGTTTTAGAAAATATTATTAAACATTTATAAATAATACTGTCGCACTCATTTCGGCGGCGGCAATTTTTACCAGACGCTTTAAAGTTTCCCAAATATCTAGCTATCGGTAGAGACCACTAGGGAGCGCATTTAGTATATAATTAAGTATGTTTATCCATTATCTAGCACCCATAACACAAGCTCTGTTTAGCTTGGGACTAGATGGTGATGTGTGTATGTGGTAGAATATTATTATTATTATTCCTCTTTATTACATCTTTTCTCATAGTCGAATTTTATACACTTAAATAAAAAAAAAAATAAAAAAATAACCATATAAAATAGGACCACGGAGACCCACCGGCATCGGGTACAGGGACCAAGCTACCGGTGGTTAGGGCTCCAGAGAGAGGAACCTCCGAACTATGCGCGTCGTGTCCAAAAATACTGCCTTCTGTATAGAGGACTTGATCCAGCCGTCTAACGAGAGCCTCTTGAGATGGTGGTCGAGGCTCTTGGCAATGATACCATTAACTGACACGACTATCGGTACAATGATCGCCGAGTCCACATCCCACATGTCGACAATCTCGTGAGCTAGGTCCAAATACTTGATTTCCTTGTCTTTTTCGGCTTTCACGAGATTCTCGTCATGGGGAATAGTAACATCAACGATCATTGCAAGGCGTTCTGATCGATCTATCACCACAATATCGGGCTTGTTAGCCACGATACTCCTATCGGTGATGATAGATCGATCCCAGTGCATAGTGGCACGGCCATTATCGAGAACTGGATCGAGCACATACCTGTAGTACGGTACTTCAAAGGGTACAAGGTCATATTTTAAGGCAAGCTGCTGATGGACGATCCTGGCTACTTGATTGTGCCTGTGCAAGTATTCGCCGTTGGCAAGACGAGAACAACCAGAAACTATATGTCTGAGGGATTCGCCGGGCTGGTGATACGCCCGACATATGTCAACAGTCCCATCCTTCAGAATATACCTACGGTAGTTGTTCGTCATGACAACTTCGTCCATAATTGCACAAACAAAACCTTCGGTTTCTGCAAATAATTCACCAAACCGTAGCCAGGCTACTGATGACATGAGGTCTACATCGGGCCCATGCAAGGCCCGATAAAACCGTCCATGCAACTCTTTGCCTTTCCATACTTCCCTGCGCTCTTCAGTACTTAGTACAACAGGTTTTGCCAGATCCAACGGGGAAACTCCGTTGTCTAAAGCAACAATATCACGATGCACACCCGTATCTGCCTTAAGAAAATATTCTCTAAGATTGTACACCTTGCGGTTGTGAAGGTCCTTGGCACTTAAGAAACCACGACCACCACATTTCCGCGGGATGTACAACCTCATTACTGATGACCGCGGGTGATGCATCCGATATTCAGTCAATAGAAAACGGACCTTTCTGTCCAGGGCGTCCAGTTCTGATTGAGTCCATCTGAGTATGCCGAAGGAGTATGCTAAGACTGGCATGGCCCAACCATTATAGGCACGCACCCTGTTGCAGCCTGATAAAAAACTTTTCAGTATTTTCTTCAGGCGGCCCAAGAAGCGCTTCCGCAATGATTGTTTCATGACAGTCTCAGCAGTACCTAAGGCCTGCGACATACCCAGTAGGGGTGGTCTGTAACAGGTGAAAGGCGAAACCTGTTCCACCTGTTCCTGTTCCACTCAAATAACAGGTCCAATAATCTGTCCCAAAATAACAGACTGTTCTAATGGAATAACTTCAAATAAAGATGCAGTTTCGGAAGTGAAAACTGGTGAAAACCATCCATCAATAAAAACAGCTGTGTGCCACAGATAATAAACATTAAAGCAAGTGGTGAGCCGCGTTCGGATACACACACTAAAAAAATTAAAATCGTTATAGAAAATCTCAGTTTCTCTACCTCATTTTTTATATTATATTTAAAATTTATTATTAAGATTTTATTATTGTATAAATGTGAAATCTCAATAATTAATTTTAATGTAATTTAAGCAACTTTTGCTTACAACGACCTAGTGGTACTGGATGGATGTAAGTATCCGGATGCACTACTGCATAGAAAACAGGTTGAACCTGGTGGAACAGTGACACGCACAAGACTCGTACTATCTCTATCTTTGTCCAACACCATAAGCTAAAATAGGAACGCAGATATCAAAATAGTAGTCTACTACTACTAGTACGTATTGGACATAGTCTGTTGTAGGAACTGGAACAGGCGAAATTGTTTTATGAGAACAGGTTTATACTGTTTCGTTCGGAAACCTGTTACATATACTTGTTCCGATATATACGACTCACTCCTAATACCCAGATACTTGTAAGTCTCGGCCGCAGATAGACATCTAAGTTGTGTGGAATCTGAAAGCTCTATACCCTCAGATTCCAGAACCCCACCTCGTTTTACATTCATAACCGTACACTTATCCACACCAAATTCCATCTTGATAGAATTACTAAAAGTTTCAGTTACTTTTAGTAACGCTGTCAATTGGAAAGTGGAGGGGACAAATAACTTCAGGTCATCCATATAAAAGAGGTGGGATATAACTTGACCCCTACGCTGCAGCCGATAGCCTAATCCAGACCCCTCTAGCAAAGTGCTGAGAGGATTCAGAGCTAGACAAAACCACAAGGGACTCAAACTGTCACCCTGGAATATACCTCGTTCGATCTTTAGAGGAGCACCGCAATCGCAAATCTGCCGACATCCTGGATAGCGTAGGACCGTACTACACTACATGCCTTCAAGAAGGTGCATAGAGTTATATCGACTTTATAAAACTCCAGCACCCTCAAGAGCCATGTATGTGGCACGGAGTCGAAGGCCTTCTTGTAATCTATCCAGCATGTCACCAGATCCTTTCGGTTGCGACGCACCTGCTGGCTAATGGCCATGTCAAAGAGGAATACTAGCTCTTTTGTACCACGGGCCCCATTCTTACATCCATTTTGAGCCACTGACATGATGTTATTATTTCTAATATGTGATAACATCTTAGTCCTCAAAATGGATGTAAGAAGTTTATATACAGTCGGTAGACACGTTATTGGTCTATAATTTTTGGGGTCCGTGGTACAGCCTGACTTAAAGAGCAGGTGAGTGAGACCAGTTGTCATAAAAGTTGGGATCGAGTCCGATTCCAAAGATGCCTGGAATTGGGATGCCAACCGAGCATGGGCGCTACGTAGCCACTTCAACCAGAAGTTGTGCAGTCCGTCCGGTCCCGCTGATTTCCAGTTAGATAACGAACGGACTACACAAGCTACATCCGTTGTTTCTATGGCTACGCGCTGCATTTGGGGTATTCCCTCACATGCTCGCTTAACATCCCCAAACCAATCACCTTCAGTGTGGCTAATGGGCATCGACCAAATGCTGCGCCAGAAAGCGATCGTTGCCTCAACATCTGGCAGACGCTCATCATCCACACCTAAATTGGTTCGCTCCCAACTTCTATATACCCACCTTTCATCTTTTTGGAATGCCCTATTCTGGGCGTATCGGTCTACCCGCTTTTTGTACCGTCTTATACGGTTTGCCCACGCACAAACTTTTTGCTTCGGGTAGTCGATGCGTTCTGTGACTCGTGACTCGTATTCTTGGCGACTAAGGCCTGTTATTATTATTATTATTATTTAGAAAATGTATGGCAATAATTGTTCCAGTGGACCTTTAGCACCTCATAACTAAAAATTGGCCCACGATCCAAGCTAGCAAGTATGCGTACACTCATAGCAGATACTAACACTACATTATTTTATACATTTCGTTTTTAGAAAATAAGTAAAGTCTGGCGGCCATGGGATCTTACTCTATAAGACAAAGTACATTTTACTGAATTTTCTTTCGTCAATCCTAGATTATTGTTCAGTCTAGACACCGACTAGACTGAACAATAATCTAGGATTGACGAAAGAAAATTCAGTAACGAAACTTGGTCCAGCGCCATTGAAACAGTCCGAAAAAATTTAATAACGTTTCAGAAGTACGGGCGAATTAGAAGCGATATTGTGTCCAAAGTTCATTGTAGTGTTTGCTTATAACAGACAAGCAATACAAGTGCTATTACTGAACGAAGTGCGAACACAGCTGCGTCGGTAATGAAAATAGTTCGCACTTTTTCTTGTTCGTTTTTGCGCTTTTGTTGGATAAGTTTAGTATAAACTACTTACTGCGTTTGTGGCGCTGGCTGTAAGTACGAAATAACGGTACTAAAAGGTGGTATTTTCTGGTATAAAACACACTAAACTGGCACAATTATATTTTTAAACATACGATATGAATCTTTCTTAACATCGAAATATGATTTAGTCTGAAAGTCAAGGTGGACCTCTAAACATGTGATTCAATGCAGAAAATTAAAAACATCATCGAAAATGCATACAGTGAGTGTAAGGTTATCTGATTATAATAAGGACATATGATTATAATATCATATGATTAGGTATTTCGGATTCGTGATATTTTTCTTTCCTACAACATAGAAATCAAGGAAAACATTTACTGTATTTTGAAAAGTCTGTAGTACCTACTTAACCTCTTGGTCTTTTAGTAATTTATGTTATGAAAAATGTAGATAGATGTTTTTTTTTCAAACGTTTCGTAACATACATTTGTAATTCTGTAAATACTATTCAAATATCCGGTTCAATGTCTAATAAGAAACAAACTCCGTAAATGCACCATGAAACGTAATCGACGTCATTACCATTTCAAAGCCTTATTCGATGCCGAATCGGATTCTAATTTCGATGAATCTGAGGCAACTTTACCACTTAACAAACTTAACTTCGTATAAACAATGATAGCTTGTATTAGAATAAATAAAATTGTTTGATGTAATAATAAAATGAAACGGCTTTTATATAAAGGATACAGCGATAGCCTTGCGGAGATGCCAACAGACTATCATGCAGGTATCGGGTTCGAGTTCACGGTGCGTACCACTGCCTTATCGAAGCTATGTGGTAATTAAATTGTTAATTATTGCCCGTGTCTCAGAGAGTACGTTAAGCCGTAAATCCTAGCTGTCTTCGTCAATCCGTACAGGGAGTCTGAACCTTGAACCTTCGATGAAATCAATACTCGTTTAAAATCACCATCATTTGCGTTGCTTTGCTCAGGTGAAATCACTTTGTGAAAAAGCTGATAATCTGTCATATCTGATTAGATTAAGAGGTAGACCCTGGCCTTTACCCGTAAGTCATGGATTCAATTGGGATAACGCTAGGACAATGGCGATTAAGAATACAGAACTCTTGTATGCAGACGATACTGCATTGGCTGGTAATTCCAAAGGCGAACACGTACATGAGAACTCGATACATAGTAATCTTAGTTCGGTCGTTAGACTTACTTAAACTGAACATTAAATTAATTTAATTATAAATGACTTACTAACGCCTTCCTCGAGACATAAACTATGTATCTCTACCATACATTAATACGTTAGTCTTGCAAGCTTGCTACAGTTAGACTGACTTCACATTCTATTAAATTGACATCAAATGATATGTGCATCCCTCCCTCATCTGTTACATAATTATATTATAGTGAGAGAGAACGGGATGCACATAGCCCGGCACTAATGAGTCGAATTTCCAGTCACAGCAACACTTATCAAATTTGTTGCACGTGGTGTTGCAACGCTAAAACAGTTCAAACGTCCCGGTCAAGTATCGTTTGTTACGCTAAGTAAAACCAAATATTATTTCTGACCTCCACCTAGCTCAGCCTTCCCCTTCGGAAATAAAGGAGTGAAGATATGTTATTTTATGGTACAATTATAAAGCTAATAATCTGACAAATACACATGGGCTCTATGGTGAAAAGTCTTGGGTAAAACTAGGATATCGCTAGGTCCATGATGATGATAGCTCATATAAGTCAAGAGTCAGATGACTGTCTACAATCGTGTGAAGGTATGGAAAATATTTAGGTGAGAAATTAATATTCCATAACGCCAAAATTTGAGTTTGGAACATTTTATAAAAAAAAAATACAGACCATAAATTGTTCACAGATTCAACAGAACTAATCCAATTCGACGAAAGAAAGAGTTTTGTAGCCTTTTGGGTATATTCCAGAGAGATCTCGATGATGACGGTCTCGACGTGTCCGTGCGCGATAAAAAAATGAGTTTACGAGCTAGCATAGGCCATCGGGCACACTTCCCATCTCAAACTACTGAGGGAACTTTGGATAAAACGCTTTCCGATTTTAAGTGTGAACACTAAAACCCTTTTCAATTCATAACCCTTTATGAAATGTTGTGCTATCTTCTGAGTTTGACTGCATAACTCATAAACTGTTTAATGGATTATTTTAGATTTCCTGTCATCTCGTACTTAACTGTCCAAGAGAATTTGCTTTCATAGAAATATGAATTCCTAGTGGGCACTAGGTAGATAGTACATACAAAAATTCGTTCGTTGTCTTCCGCACTATTATAATATTTGCTATGACGTACCGTAGTTTTGAGGTAGAAATCCCTTCTTATTGCACCCAATATTTTATTATTGCGCTCAATAGTTTTGGCCGTACGTTGTCTGTTAGTACGTCAGTAACGCAAGAATTTAATATACACAGATCACAAGTTATAAAACATTGCTATATAATATGGTTCAGTAATGCGGAGACTGAATGTTAAATAATGTGAACGTGTTATATAATACAGTTAAACAACATGTGACAATAGTTTTAGTTCAAAGTTGTTGAACTGCCGACAAAAATTTTGTTGCAATTAAATAACTTTTTAAATATCGAAACTAGCTTGTCAAGCCAATACTATGAAAATAAAAAAGTATAAGTGGCTTTAATTTTCGTAATACTGGTAAGTCCAAGATCCCAGGGCCGTCAGACCTTACTTATTTTTAGTATAGACAGTTATATTTATAAATGTTTATTAATATTTTCTAAAACATACATCAAAATCAAACAAAAAAGTACATTTTACAGAATTTTTTTTTTCGTCAATCCTAGATTATTTCTCAGTCTAGACACCGATAAACTTGGTCCAGCGCCATTGAAACTGTCCGAAAAAATTTAATAACGTTTCAGAAGTACGGGCAAATTAGAATAAAAGCGATATTGTGTCCAAAGTTCTTTATAGTGTTTGCAATAGACAAGCAATACAAGTGCTATTACTGAACGAAGTGCGAACACGACTGCGTCGGTAATGAAAATAGTTCCCCGTTTTTGTTCGTTTTTGGGCTTTTGTTGGATAAGTTTAGTATAAACTACTTACTGCATTTGTGGCACTGGCTGTGAGTAGTTAGACTAGAAATAACGGTACTAAAAGGTGCTATTTTCTGGTATAAAACACACTAAACTGGCATTATTCTATTTTTAAACATACGATATGAATTTTTCTTAACATCGAAATATGATTTAGTCTGAAAGTCAAGGTGGTCCTCTAAACATGTGATTCAATGATCATTTACAATATTTTATAAGCTTAGTGCAAGATGCAGTAACAAAACATACGTCATTTATATATACGTCTCGAAAATATACTAACATAAAACCTTGGATTACTTCCGGCTTGGTTCGTTGCATAAGACACCGAGATAGACTCCATCAAAAACTAAAACTGGCACCTGACAATGAAATACTATCCGTATCATATAAAAGATACAGAAACTTCTGCAAAAATCTTCTGAAAACCGTAAAAATTCAATACGACAAAAATCAATTGCAAAAGGCAGGACAAAACAGTAAGCTCGTCTGGAAATTTATAAAAAAAATACATTTACTTGTAAAAATTCAGAAGCACCACTCGACCTGCTGTCAACAGACATAAGTCCAATATCAGCAATTGATAAGATAAACGATTATTTCATTAACGTCGGTAGATCTTTAACAGAAAATACTCCTAAACCAAGTAGCTTCCTGTCGCAAACGAGCCAATCACCAACGCTAAATTCTTTTGTATTGCTAGATACCGACGTTGATGAAGTAATAAGTATCATAGGTAGTTTGAAAGAGGTGTGTGCAGTGGGGTGGGATAATATACCAAACAATATTTTCAAAAAATTCAAATACATATTTGCGCCGGTGTTAACACATATTTTTAATTTATGCTTACACGAAGGAGTTTTTCCTTGCTTATTTAAAAAAGCAGTAGTGACCCCTATTTTTAAATCCGGTGACAAAAAATGTATTACTAATTATAGGCCTATTTCAGTCTTAACGGGCCTTTCTAAGCGCTTAGAGAAAATAATAAACATTCGATTGATTAAGTACCTCGAAGATAATAAACTGCTTTCAGATAACCAATTTGGCTTCAGGCCTAAAAAGTCCACTAACCAAGCAGTACACCAGCTTACGGCGCACATAACCAATAGTCTAGATAAGAGCATGCACGCCATAGGAATATTTTTAGACCTTGCCAAGGCTTTCGATACAATATCTTGCTCCATACTGTTACGCAAGCTCGAGACATTCGGTATAAGGGGTACACAACTTGCACTTTTTTCTGACTATTTGAGTGATCGCTATCAATGTGTGAAAATTGATAAATATGTTGGTTCTGAACGTAAAAATAGTGGTTTTGGCATACCACAGGGTAGTATTTTGTGGCCAACTTTGTTTCTCATCTATATAAACGACCTTTGCAGCTTAAATGTTCAAAATGGTATATTAATATCATATGCTGACGACACAGTGCTTTTATTCTCGGCCAATACATACTCTGAGCTATATGACCGTGCCCAAAATGGTTTTAATATTGTTTCAAACTGGCTACACCAAAACCTGCTAACCATGAATATTGACAAAACGAAGTACATATACAAATAAATAAAACAGGTTTATTTAGCTTTGTGTCAATCCATATTAACATATTGCATTACAACGTGGGGTGGTGCGGCAAAATCTGTTCTTTTGCCGCTAGAACGAGCACAAAGAGCAATACTTAAAGTTGCTACTTTTCGTCCTTTTAAATTCCCTACGCACCAGCTCTACTTGTCACTTATAAGTTACATTACTAACTGAATTGAATTTTAAATAGTATTTCGTATTTGTATTATTAATTTTTAATAAATTAGTCTCTAATAATTTACTATAAATCTTAATTTTATTACTTTCACAATAAGTTAATTAATATTATAGCATACATTTAAATATTATAGTCATTTGTATCATTACGTAATAATCAAGCGTCAGCTCGAAACACAGGTATAACCTAGTTCGAGCGGGTAGCCGATGTATTATAAGCATTATAACGCAATCTTAGTTTTTTGCCAATGGTGCAAATAGTTATTTTTTAGCCTTATGTACACTATTGTTTATATGCCATATAATTATGATATTATGTAAAACTAAATATAAGACTTTAGGCTAGTTATACCAATTAATCTAATTTAAGGTTAATTGTAGTGTACCTATTTGTATTTTTGAGGATAAATAAATTATTATTATTTTTTGGTTTTCTTTTGTTTTTTCTCAGCTCTTGGCTGGTTTTACTACATTTACGGGTAGACACCAAGTAAATGTAGTCTGTGTGTGTTACATTGAGGCTGTGGCTTGATGTGTTTCATTTTCGTCAAGTGACATGAATTTAAGGACAATTCTGCAAGTATTTAATATGGCAGCTTTCTGTAGGGTTACGTAAAGGCTTCCTTTAAGATCTATTAATTTGAGGCTATGATGAAGGTGCTTAGGGATAACACCAGTAGTAGAAATAACAATAGGTACTACATAAACTTTACTTTGGCGCCAAATTCTGGCTACTTCTTCTTTTAGTTCAGAATATTTGCTTATTTTCTCGATAATAGTTTTTTGTAAATTGTGTGTATTGGGAACAGCAATGTCTATAAGATAAGTCGTTTTATTTTGTTTATCAACTAGAGTTATGTCAAGTCTATTGAAATGGATTGTTCTGTCTGTAAGGATGGGGTGATCAAAATAAAGTTTATGAGTGGTGTTTTCGAGAACAGTTTGAGGTGTGTACTTATAATAAGGTGTATAATTTTCTTGAATGAGGTTATGCTTAAGTGCTAAATTTTGTTTGTGTGTGTAATCAGTTTGTGTGAGGGTAGTACAAGCTCCTGTTATGTGTTGAATGGTTTCGGGTTGAGTATGACACTTGCGGCATTTATCGTTTGTAAGGGTAGGGTCTTTAATAATAAATTTTCTATAGTTTTTCGTGTTGATTATTTGGTCTTGTATAGCTATTATGAATCCTTCTGTTTCTGGGAATAAATATCCTATCTTTAACCATTTATTTGATGCTACTGGGTTTATGTGACTTTTCTCTAAATCATGTGGGTGACGTCCATGAAGTGTCTTCTTTTTCCAAGTTTCTATTTTCTGTGCATGCACGTCATTATTGCTTACAGTTTGGGTATTAGTTGGATCGTGTAGGTTAAGGGGAGTGTAATTAAAGTCATTTAGAGCTACAGCTTCATGAATGTTGCTTGAGTGTGACTTTGTGAGAAAAAATGTTTTTAGGCTGTGCACTTGTTTTTGCGAAAGGTATTGTATATCGATAAAACCTCTACCTCCATTATGTATTTTTATGGTCAATCTTTTTATTGCTGATTTTGGATGTAAGTGATTGTATTTTGTTAATGTTGTTCTCGTTTTACGTTCTATCTGCTCTAAGTCTGTTTTAGTCCATTTTATAATTCCAAATGAGTAAGTCAGGATTGGGACAGCATAAGTATTAAGTGCTTTAATGAGATGTTTACCTGTAAGTTGTGTTTTGCAGATGGCGTGTGTTCTTTTATTGTATTCTGTTGTTAGAATTTGTTTTATTGTGGTATGATCTAGTCCTTTCAGTTGTTTATAGCCTAAATATTTGTAAAGATCGGTCGGTTCCATTGCTGTAATAATGTTTGTCTCGTCAATTGCACAGTCACCGGATCGTATCTTACCTCTTATTATATGAAGTGTTTTACATTTGTCCAAACCAAATTCCATGTTTATGTCTTTACTGAATTTTGATGTCTTTTCTAAAAGTGTTTTCATGTCTTTTTCAGATTTGGCGTATAATTTAATGTCATCCATATATATAAGGTGTGAGATAACTGTTTCTTCTGTATGATGTTTAAGACCATATCCAACGCGACAACGATGTAGTAAATGTGATAGAGGGTTCAAAGCAAGACAGAACCATAGGGGACTTAAGGAATCACCTTGAAAAATGCCTGTTTTAATTGATATTTGCCGGGTTCTAATTACAGTGTTGCGATCATTTAATTGTAATGTTGTTTTCTAATGTGGCATTATATAGCGCATAAAATTACTTAAATTCGGATTTATTTTATATATTTGTAAAATTTGTAACAACCAAGAGTGAGGTATACTGTCAAACGCTTTTTTGTAATCAAAATACGTGCAATGTAAATTCCTGTTTTTTGCTGTGGCGTGTTTATGGACTATATAATCGATGATTAGTTGTTCCTTACATCCCATATGGCCCCGTCTGCACCCTTTTTGCTCTTCTGCTATAATTTGGTTATGTTCGAGGTGTGTTCTTATTCTATGAGCTATTGCTGATGTTAATATTTTATAAATCGTAGGTAAACATGTGATAGGCCTATATTGAGACGGTTCTTGTGAGTATTTGCCCTTTGGTAGCATATACGTTATTCCAGTAGTAACAAATTCAGGTAATTTCTGTCTATCTAATATAATCAGTGTAAAATTTTTGGCAATGGATTTGTGTAATGATGTTAGTTTTTTATACCAGTAATTATGGACCTTATCAATTCCAGGCGATTTCCAATTATGTAGTTTAGCTGTAATGGCAAATATATCAGTTTCTGTAAAATTATCAAATTCCATTTCATCTATAGTGTTCCATTTATTTTCTTCCTCTATAATCCAATCTGCTCTATTGTTATGGTGGACCTGTTTTTCCCAAATTCCTGCCCAAAATTCTTCAAGTTGCGTTTTTGAAGGTAGTGTTGCATTGTCTGTCGTTGTTTCATCCAGTTGTGGACTATTTAAGTTTCGATAGAACATTTTCTCGTTTGAAGTAAACAAGATATTGTTATTTCGTCTCTGTAGGGCCTTCTTGTATCTTCTGAGTCTATGAACTTTTAACGCTAATTTTTGTTTTAAAGTGTCTAAATACTCTTCTGGTTTTCTATTGTCATTTTCGTGCCTAGTGTGAGTATTTCTTGTCTTAAATATCTGTTCAACCCTTTTCATTACCTTTCTTGATCTGTTATTATTATTATATTGCGTTAATCTACCACAATCAGCTCTAAGTTTTTCGATGTCCTTTTCCAATCTTACTTGCCATGCAGGTTTATTTTGGTCTCTTACTTTTATATTTGTAGAATAGTCTTTTATTTTGTAATTAAGTTCCCCAGATATAACAAATGCTGTGCAATATATTAAGGTGTGAAGGTCTATTAGTTCTGTGTCTTCTGTTATAAATTGATGTATTATATTATTATTGAATAAGTTAGTTAATACGGTGAGTTTATTACTATATCTTAATTTTGGTAATTTTGGGCGGACGCACGGGTCCATTCCGGAGTACTGCATTAGTGTTGTTCTAAGCTTATCATGAAGCTCTTCAATATACGTTTCTTGAATGCTGTTGCGGTCTAAAAGTGTTTCTATGTCATTCTCTAGCGTTAACGTAAATGTTTCGGTCTGGGTGGACGTGTGAGATGTTTGTGTGCATGTGTTTGAGAATAACTGGGTTTGTGAGCATAACTGAGTGCCATATAATGATTGAGTGTGAGTTTGTGATGCTGGACGTTGGATATTCAGTATGGGATTACTCGTTTGTGTGGTGGAGTTGTCATCAATACTGTTATCTATATCATGTTGTAATTGTAATCTAACTTCTTCCTTCAATTGGTTTAGAGTGTCTTGTATCAATGATTTATTTCGTATTATTGTTCTTCTCTGATCGGCTACTCGCTGCTCGGTCACATTGACTTCGGGATATTGTTTTGAAAAGATTTCGTGAAGTTTTTTCCTATATGTGGTCATATCTGTTTCTAATTTGGTAATTAAGTAGTAGGTTTGCATGATAAATATATTTACTTCTTTGCTCCATGTCATGCGTTTCCTAGGTTTTCCAGCCTTAGTGGACGCAGGTAAAAAGGCATTTGCCTCCCGCGCAACATCTAAGGTTGGTGTAGGTGTTTCACGCGAATCATGATCCACGGAAGACACCGGAGTTGGTATGTATGAAGTAGTGGATGGGCTGTAAGGTTCTAATATTGAGACTGATGAGTTTAAACTAGTGTTTTCGTCTGTGTGGTTGGCTGTAGTATCTTCGGGTGACCCGGAGGGAGCCCGCCTAATCAGCTCCTCTCCGCTGACGGTTCGTAAGCTGAGACACCCAGCGTCAGCTCCAGGTGTGCCCCGGCGATTGCCCCCGGGAAGCGATCCTATACGATTACTTCTTAATCTCATCTCCATAAGAATGGGTTTCCATGTCCATGTTAACCGCGCCAGTAACATAAGATCGCGTGTCCGCCCCCCGCGTGAGTCAGGTGGTCGACTCGGACGTATGGTTGGATTATAGGGGGCATTATTATTAACATTATTATTATAATGCTGAAAATTAAAAACATTGTCAAAAATGCATACAGTGAGTGTAAGGACATATGATTATAATATCATATGATTAGGTATTTCGGATTCCCCCCCCCCCCGCCGTGGAATCTCCACCTTGTCGTGGTTGGGGGGCTCAGTAACCGTGGATTGGTCACCCGCGGTGAAGCTAAGAGGGATCCAGGAGGGCATGGCATGGGCTTGACGGAGGCCTGTGCAGGATGCGTCCAAAAGGGCGGGTGCGAGGGACAGTTCTTCTGTTCCTCGCAGTCGGGTGCGGTCGCGGGAGGAGAGGCGTGTCGGTGTTGCGTTGCCGCGCGCCCTATCTCCCGCGACCAAATGGGGGCGCACCATCGTTGCGTCGCGGTGGGACCGCAGAGGAAGAGGAGATGCGGTGTTGCGTTGCCGTCCTCCCTTTCCTCTGCAGCCACTGAGTGTTTTGGCGGCGGAACCCAACACCTTCATCCGCCGCCAAGGGGGTTTTGTTCGGGGCCTGCCTGACCATCTGGCGGGCCAATACCCGTCGTTCTGCGATACCCGACCCTCCGACACACGGGTACGTGTGGAACACGGGATGGTTTTTAGTCAGTAAGAGTCTGACAGTCCCCCTTCGTCCTTCCCCCAGGGCGGAGGGACTCCATGAGGATTTTCCAACCCGACACCAAAAAAAAAAAGTACTTCGGATTCGTGATATTTTTCTTTCCTACACATAGAAATCAAGAAAAACATTTACTGTATTTTGAAAAGTCTGTAGTAGGTACTTAATCTCTTGGTCTTTTAGTAATTTATGTTATGAAAAATATAGATAGATGTTTTTTTTTTTAAACGATTCGTAACATACATTTGTGATTCTGTAAATACTATTCAAATATCCGGTTCAATGTCTAATAAGAAACAAACAACTCCGTACATGCACCATGAAACGTAATCGACGTCATTACCATTTCAAAGCCTTATTCGATGCCGAATCGGATTCTAATTTCGATGAATCTGAGGCAACTTAACCACTTGACAAACTTAACTTCGTATAAACAATGATAGCTTGTATTACAATAAATAAAATTGTTTGATGTAATAATAAAATGAAACGGCTTTTATATAAAGAATATAGCGATAGCCTTGCGGAGATGCCAACAGACTATCATGCAGGTATCGGGTTCGAATTCACGGTGCGCACCACAACTGTCTTCGTCAATCCATACAGGGAGTCTGAACATTGAACCTTCGATTAAATCTATATTGGTTTAAGCTATGAAATCGCCATAATTTGCGTTGCTTTGCTCAGGTGAAAATCACTCTTTGAAAAAGCTGATAATCTGTCATATTGATTACATTAAGAAGTAGACCCTGGGCTCTAAGCCGTAAGTCTTGGATTCAATCGGGATAACCCGAGGACAATGACCATAAAGAACACAGAAGTCATGTAGACGATACTCCATTGGCTGGTAATTCATAAGGCGAACACGTACATGAGAACTCGATACATAGTAATCTTAGTTCGGTCGTTAGACTTACTTTAACTGAACATTTTTTTCCTCGAAGGGGTAGGCAGATGCATATTAAATGCCCACTTGTCGCCAGTGTTTTGATCCCACGTAATAGGTGGCGAGCCTATTGTCGCTTATCGGGATATTTTGTTTGCCAGAGCCTCATCCGTTGATCGGCAGGTGCACCACTTGCAGGTGAGGTTAGGCTTGGGACCCTAAGTTCTTGGTGGGAACTCTATGTACTATTAAATTGACATCAAATGATATGTGCATCCCTCCCTCATCTGTTACATAATTATATTATAGTGAGAGAGAACGGGATGCAAATAGCCCGGCACTAATGAGTCGAAAATTTCCAATCACAGCAACACTTATCAAATTTGTTGCACGTGGTGTGGCAACGCTTAAACAGTTCAAATGTCCCGATCAAGTAGCGTTTGTTACGCTAAGTAAAATCAAATATTAATTCTGACCTCCACCTAGTGTTTTGTGCTAACCTGTTGAGCGTCGGGGAGTATTTGTGTCTTTGAGATAGATAATGCAATTAAATGATTCGAGTCAGTGGGTTTGTCGACGCGAGTGAGGAAGTAATGGTATTATAGGCTTCACTGGAACCTGTTAGATGGATTCAAAGGGTACCCACGGCTAGTATACTGACTTAGGATGAACCGGTCAAATGCGTCTCGGACCATCTTTAGGTAAACTACGTACCTTGCAAGGCTCAAGGATTCAAATCATAAAATTAGTTTTATTACTCAACATTGGCTAGCTTATTTAAAAACCAAATGCCATATAGCTACGTTCGGCCTGGTAGTAAACGACTAACAATAACCCTTATGACTTGTTTCAACTATATCGTGACAACTGCCACCTCTAGCTAGCACTGCTATTCCTACTACAACGAATCTGCCGTAATTGCAATAAAAAAATCGTGGACGACAGTTCATAGCGTTCTATCAAAAAAGTCTAACACCTCATTAAAATATCTTAGTACCCAAATCAAAGTTCAAACGCCACAATACTCTGTCGTAAATATATGTTGGGAACGCGCATCACACGCGTGTTTCAAAGCTCTCATTAGGGTGAGGGAGAAAAGCTCTCATTAGAGCGAGAGGCGAAGCATGCTGTAACTTGTAAGTCAAATTCCTATGACTCAAAATAGTACAATCTGTAGCATGCGATATTTACTCTTAAGTCGTTATATGCATTTCTATTGTAGAAAATCTCCTGAAAAAGCATTTATTTTTGAAACCATTCAATCGATATCCGAGGCCTAACACTTTCCAAACAAACGGCCGCTCAATCAACGCAGTAACAACAAATTGCGAATAACGAACGCACCTCAACCTGTCAAGCTAGCAATCCATCATGGCCGCTCCCGCCAAATTGTAACTCACTTTGTCGTAAAATGGCCGCCATGTACTTTATTATAAATGTACGTTGTACGCTAATGAATGTATTTTGATTTTTGTGAACACTCATCAATAATTTTTACGGTTATAAAGTTAGACAGAATGAGAAGCTTTCTTTGAGTTGTTTGTGGGCATTCTTCGTATTTTTTTCAATGAAAAAATAATTCATCAATGCCGGAGATGTATTATTCGCGTATTTTATTAGCTCGTAAAATATTTTTGAAAACCATGCTACATACGAATTCGAATACTAATTATGTCATCGACATTTTATTTCTATTGGTGAAAGTATAATGTACCGTTCCGAAACACGTGACTCTTAGGATTATTTTTCATTATATTTTTATAACAGAGAGTACCTATTTGTTATTTTGCTCTGTCAAAAGACTAGTACCCAATAATTTCGTGAATAACCTGAAGCAGTTTTGGTCCAAAAATGTTAATATTCTGAAGCACAAATATTTTCTAATACCAAACTTTGTAACATTACACTCGACCTACGAAATTAGGGTACTTATTGACTAGAGAGTAGACATGTGCACCGATGGTGAAACTAAGTTAATATGCTGTAATAGGTAACCTACAATATTTATTCACTATGTAGGTAACATATTAAAATGCCATTGAGGCAAAAAAAACTTCAAATTTTATTATAAAAATATTATTTATGACAAAACACTGGCGAAAAGTGGGCGTTTAATATGCCTCTGCCTACCATTTCAGGCAAACAGGAGTGAGTCTATGTATGTATGTATGTTTATGATACGGCATTTTCGTACTTTAGTTAATGTATCTACTAAACTATCTAAACGAATCGTTTTTCAGTTTTTTTATGTAACTTTTCACTCTTTTCTATTTTAGACGCAAATAAATAAAAATATGCTAATTTGGATATAAATTACTTTTTAATACTAACTGTCTACTAATATGATAATAATTCATATTTCTAATTTCAACCAATTTCATAATCCATTTGATGGACCATAACCATTATATTTGAAACATTCGCTTCTCAATTTCTGGCATAATTATCTTTGAAGTCCCAGAAAAACCGGCCCGATAAAATTTTTATCAGAAATAATTATGACCATTTATTTACCACGACATAGTACTTTATACTGTGGTATTGATATCAGAATAGCTGCACAACTTACAGAAAGCATTCAACTTCATGTTCAATGAATACTCAAAATTGTTAAAGAATATAAATCAGGAATACATATACTCGGGCATAAATTGCGGTTAGGTATAGCCAACTTTGACGGTGAATCACCAGAAAAGTGCAGCCTGGCTTTCATCATTTTTTCGATTCACCTTTGCCACAATGTCTGAAGACCAAGATATTAATTCGTCAATAATGACTTGCGGAGCTAAGAAATGAAGTGAAGCTAGGCCACCGACATCATGTCATTCATGTCACGCACAGAGCTCTGGAAAGGTCAGGGATCTCGCTGAGGGGCAATGTACGGACCGAAATCGTACGGCAGAGTACCAAAGTGTGAACAGGTAGTAGATAGTGCCTTGCTGATTTCAGCATTTCAGCCGGCTCGACCGGGGGAGTACTACCCTCACACTGAAAATCAACGTAAAGTAACTGTACCTATATTGTTGCGTTTCTTTCGGTGAGTGAGAGTGTCGGAGGCCCCATCCCCTATTCCTACTCCCTCATCCCACTTCTCTTCCCATCTTTTACCCTAATTCATAGGGCGGCAACGTACTTGTGACTCCTCTGGTGGTTCTTGTGTCCTTGGGCGACAGTAATTGCTTACCCTTAGGCGATCCGTCTACTTGTTTGCCACTCATGATATAAAAAATAAAAATAAAACTATTTCTGCAGTGTAGCAAAATGGAGTGGCAGTGATCTAGCCAATCTGTCGTAGATTCGATGGTTGGTGGAGTAAGCAGGTTTTCGAAAGGAGGCAACGTCTGGGCAAGCGTAGAGTTGGGCGCCAGCTAGATGGCCCAGTATCTTGAGGAGGGGGCTGGTAGTGACTGGATGACGAAAACAGACTATCGGGTCTTGTAGAGTACCCTCAGGTATGCTACAAGACCCGATAGTCCGTTTTCGTCATCCAGCCATTACCATACTACATTTTTAATTCATTACTAGCCGTGACAAGCATTGAGAAAGGCATGTTAAGATGGTTTGGGCACATGGAGAGGATAGATGACGATAGACTGACAAAGAAGATATATAAGGCAAGTGTAGATGGGACAGGACGAAGGGGAAGACCTAGGCGGACGTTCTCTGACCAGATAGGAGACATCCTAAAAACAGGACAGGTCAGAAGTACTCTTGACAGAGGAGCATGCATGAGAAACTTGATGGGAGAGAATGAAGCAAGAGAGGTATGTCAGGATTGTTGCAAATGGCGTTCCATAGTCTCTGCCTACCCCTCCGGGAAACACGGGAAACAGGCGTGAGTCTATGTATGTATGTATGTACTAGCCGCAGTTTCTAGATCATTCGGTTTAAATGTAATAACTAAGTGAAACTAATATAACGCGATAAAATCCGTAAACTGTAGTTTAATTTCAATGTGTAACATTCGCGTAAACCTAAGAAAGTAGATACCTATTTACTAATATCATCATCATTAGCCGTGTATATAAACAGAACTGTCTCACTGTTGGGACATCCGATGTTTTCTTGCACCGTTTAGCAAGTGATAATCAATAATTTAATACGCACGTAACTTCAAAAAGTCATTGATGTGCGACGTGGATTCGAACCCCATACACTATGCGTAGCAGTCTGCCGGTGTCTCCATCCATGCTTTATGCTAGTATCAGTTTATTTGTGGGTCCCGTAGTGACCCCCCGTAAAGACTGTCAAAGATCTTCACGACAGCCTGTCCTGACGGTTTAATATGCTCACTGAGGCACGGGGCAAGCGATAATTATCAATTTAATACTCACATAACTTCAAAAAGTCAGCCATGAATTCAAACCCCTCTGCATGGCAGTCCATTGGTATCTCCACTAGGCTATCACTGCCTGCCTTAGATTATTTTTGATATATTTTACTAAATCCCCTTTATCACTGACATAAATAAAATAATGTTACGCTCTAGTCTCCAAGCACCATTACAAACAATAATACACTCAATTAGCTGACGAGGGGTGTGTATGAAACTACTCAGCTATGTGAATATACTAAATATATTGAATTAATCATACTTTACTAGGTGCCGTTAATTTTGTACTCTTGTTTCAAGGCTAGAGTTGCCGTCACTTACCGAGTCTATTAAAACACGACCTATAAGCTAGAGGGTTATAATAATTATGTGCGCATTATTTCCAGTTCAATAAAGTTAGGTACCTATCTATCTATAACATCGAGTTATTTAAGTATAATACGTATGTATTTACAAAAAAAAGTATATATGCATGTTTCTCCATTATCTAGTATCCATAGTACAAGCTCTGCTTAGTTTGGGACTAGATGGTTATGTGTGTATGTGGGAGTATATAACATGTATTTAGCTGAAAGTTAGGATTCGCGCTCTATATACATCATATGCAATGAAGTCCTCTCCGCGTCCTGTGTCAAGGAATAGTCAGACGTATAAACGTCTGACTATTCCTTGACAACAACAAGAACAAACAAAAAGTTCAAGTCAAGCTATAAAACTTGACTTGAACTTTTTGTTTCTTAGATAGTTGTATTATTATTTGGCGTATACAACGGCATTGTAACAGTCTACTTTGGTCTTTAGGAGTGTCTGTCCGTGGCGGTGTTTAAAGAATTTAAATGATTCGATAATGATTGTTTGAATGTGTTTATATTGAACTAAATCGTCTTTATTACAATCATAAATGTCGATATTCGGTATCTGTAATTATCAGTTCTGCTGCATCTGGCTATACAAGTGATTGAGTAGAGAATGGTTAGGGCGGAACTTTGGCTCAAATAGTAATATTTATACAACTAGGATGATATTATAAGTACTTATATGAAGAATTTTCTATCAAGAAAACATACTACAACTTATTTTTTTTCTGATTCGAAGAAGCAATTAACGCCAAATTACCAGAACAGATACTAAAACAGCAATACATACCTACAATCTCAAAAAACAATAGATCACACTCAAAGCACCCACACATCTTAATTTGATATATCCCCATAAAATTCTCCGTCAACAATGAAATATACAACAAAATAACGTTCATGTTCATCACTTAGCACCTGATGCGAACGCTCAGTCTAAATGGACTTTCCTTGTATGCAGCCAATAACGCGCTATATACGTTCACTCGGGTACACGCGGATTGTGAGCAAAATGACGATCTACTTTATGTACTAAACATAATGTATTGTGATGCTCTTTAGGTTTAAATCGACTGTTTCGTAGGAATAATGTGCGGCAATTTGGATTGACAATAGGAAGTGACGAATAAAGGCTTACGTACTTTGGCAGCATTTGGAGTGTATTTTTTTAAATGCCTTGGTTTGTTCCTGCTTGTTCGCAGTCCATTGCTGGACTTAAGTAACTCCTACTATATTACTTCACAGTTTGCACTGTCAGTCAATTATAGGAGGATTTGAACTTCTGCACCACGCTGGTCAGACGGGTTGGCATCAGGCTTTGATGTCAACTTTGCCGTCTCCACTTGACACTTATGTGCTCAACAAATTGCTGTTTTGAGTCTGGCTGTTCTTGTATGCCAAATAACGTATACAATGTTAATTTATATTTTTTCTAAATTCGGTGATCGCTTTATAAAACATAGATGCCCAGCTATCATGCTTATAAGAATCAAAGTCAAGATTCTTTAATTGACCGTAGATATAGCATAAATTTAAATTTTTCGGTCCTAACGGGACAGTTAAACAAATATACAAATACGAAATTGTAAGAAAGTGATAAAAATACTCAGTAGGTAGGTAAAAGTATTATTTTCACTCTTCAAAACTTCCACATCCCCACTAACAGTTACGTTCATATTTAGATCTAATTTATCACTTACGATTCCATCTCTCCCATTTACTCATAACAGGTAGAGGCAAGGCGCGGTTCCGTTAAATTTCCGCCTCAAAAGTGCGGATGTTAAATCACAGTAAAGATATTTTTACCGGCTTCTCCTAACACAATTGGTTTGTAGTAGTTGAATGTATGCAGCGTGAAACGTTAGAATTTTAGGTATAGTGTAAACGCGTAACTTTGTATACGGTGACACATGAGTAAATAAACCGAACAGAGACAAAGCTTCTTAAGAGCTTGTAAATTTGTTACCTCTTTTGGTAGGGTGGTCACAATAGGTTAAGACAAATTAAACAAAACTTTTGTCAAATAATTTCATTATTATGTTAGAAACCTTTACAAATTACTTACTCTAATAATTTTCTTTTTATAATTTTTGTTTTTTAATAATTTATTGTTCCTTTTAATGGTATGGTAAATTTTGAATCTAACATATAGTTTTTAAGATGTAATCCAACGGGAAACATTCACAAGGCTTATCAAATTTACAATCTTCAATACGTTTAAGTATTTCGTTGCCAACATTTTTTTTAATGGTAATAGGCGGCAAACGAGCAGACGGATTGCCTTATGGTAAGCAATTACCGCCGCCCATGGACATAAGCAACACCACAGGAGTCACAAGTGCGTTGCCGCCCCTTGGGGTTGGGAAAAGGGATAGGATGAGTAGTGGGATCAGGGAGAAGGGATAGGGCCTCCGGCACTCTCACTCACCGAACGGAACGCAACAGTTTACTTAGGTACTGTTACTTTACGTCGATTTTCTGTGAGAGGGTAGTACTTCCCGGTCGAGCCGGCCCATTCATGCTGAAATCAGCAAGGTTCTACTACCTTAAACAACATTGACAATATTTATTTCAAGATCGAAATATTCGTGAAACTTTTGCTCGAGAAATTCAACAAATGCGATAAAATTATCAGGAGGTATAATAAAAAACCCAATTGTACGTTACCATCGCTAAAATCCTTATAATGACTGAATAGAGCATCTTTGCCCATATTTATAAGTTGCTCAGATCTCACATCGTCATCAGCCCTAGGCCTCTCCTTTGAAAAGAATTGGCCTACTATACCACGCTGGCCAAATGGGTTGGTATAGGGTTTGTATCAACTTTTCCTCCTCTTACAGTGCTGTTTTCTGCATAATATGCTCCCTCTGTTGGCTCTTACGATTACGACCCCCCTAATTCGTCATGGGGTGGTCCCGATGATATGGGGACCACCCCATGACGAATTACGAATACGGAATGTCTGGTGGCATTCCGTATTCTTAATCCGTCACCACACGGACTCAGATCTCATAACGTATAGTTTAATTTATTGTACTCCTTGGGATAATTAAAGAATGATATATTTTTATTTCTTCCAGTATTATTCATGCACACAGTACAATAACCAAATATTATTAATGATAAAATACCACGTTTTTACATTAAAATATTAAAACTTGCAACGTACAAAACGAACAACGTGCGTCGTAATAACCCTGAGGTTGTCAACTGCGTTCAACTGACTGTACCTACGTAAACCGGTTTTTTCCAGTCTTGCCGCGTACACAACAAGCAGCCAGTGGTCACGCACACATGCGCCGTGTGCTTGTAGTAGTGCAACTGATTCACGCTGTTGTATGAAGCTTTGTCTCTGTTCCGTTTATCTACTCATGTGACGGTGAAGCCTGCATTTCTGAGAGATGTGCGTAATGTTCGCGAAAGACAAGCGAAGTTTACCATACACACTTGGCCAGCTTGATCAATATCAAAGGCCATAGCCTACTTTGCTTCTACGATGTAGCTGATAAGTATATACAATAGCACATAATAATGTTACTGCAAAGATTTATCAAAATTAATTCATATTTCTTTTGCGTGAAAGAGTAACAAACATCCAAAATTTCATGTTGTTATTCGTAGTGAGCTTTAAGCTTTATTTTTATAAATTTATTTTTAAGATTATAAATTTATTAGTGAAACAAAGTATCCTAGCAGAATTTGTAAATTAGCATCTTAATAGTAATAGCTTATCAAGTAAGTACTTGTTTTTCTTTAAATAGGTACCTACAATTAAGTATTGATTTGTTAATCGTTAGCATAGAAAAGTTGGCGATTAAAATGTAATCTGACTTAATAGTAACCGATTGGATTCGTTTTAGATTCGTTTTAGAATTAAAAAACTGTTGTGTTTACATGTATAAACAGTATCTACTAAATTTTTACCAAATAACATACGGCATCGTGTTTTTATGACTAATTATTATTACAATCGAAATATACTAGTCATATCAATCACCAATGATGATGCCTCAACATGACCACAACTGGGTTCTGAGTAGCGACTCAGAAAAAGAAATATATTAGTATTTAGCTGACTACGCCCTTTCGTTTCAATATTTAACAAGCTATCAACAATATTTTGGTCTAAAATCAAAACTAGCACGCCACTACATGACGTGCTATTGAATTTAATTCGGAAATACTAAGCCTGTAACAGATCATTACTATGTCATAACCAAGGTGCTAGTAACAGTAGTCACACTTATTAAACGGATACATCGGAGATAGGTCAGAAGGTATACTGACACAGATGAACATACACATGTAGATAACAGTTGAAATTATGCCTAGTCAATTTATATAGTTAAGTATATTTTCAAACATCGTATATTTACAGTAAAACTCATGTTATGATACCTAACGACACTCGGTCCCAAGCAAGAATTAAGCACCAGAGCATTCAAACCGCGCACTACCGTACTTAAATGAAAATTCCCCGTGCATAAATTGAGATAAAACCAAGTTGTCTAAAATTTCGTATGCACTAAAAGCCATCAAGATAGCTATCCGAAGTTCTCGCGCTTAGCACTAACTCGATCTAACTTAGGTCATCATGATGCACCTGCAAGTTATATAGGACTTGTTCGCCAACATGTTGGGCTATTTCGCACTTTATAGCAAGAGTTCTGGCTTCGTCGTTCTATCTCCGTTGATAGTTTTACTTCACAGGTAACTGTGTCTTCATTGTGGGAATAAAGACTGTACTGAAAGAAAAGTTATATCTGAGAGTTGTAAATATAACAAATAAGAATAACTCCCGTACTTTGAACGCATAAAATTTTATGGATTTGAGGGCATAGTTATTTTTGTTGTTCACAAATGTTTTACTTATAGGTACATCAATAAAACAGAATTATTTTCGAAAAATATTACCTTCCTGAAACAAACACAGGAAAGCAAAACTGTAAGTTTAAATAATATGTCTATTTGTTTGTTACCGGAATTTTTATTAAAATTGTATTTCCCACGCCATGCTGCCGGCAGAAAAATAAGATCTTTCATATGTTCAAGGAATTATTTGGTTTTATTATGAAGAAAACCTCTTTGCAACCAAGCAATGACAAGTCCGGATGTCTGCCCAATTGATGTCAGCACCATAATTCGGTGTAATAGCACCGCGTCTGGAGGATATTTCCTGTTTAGAACCAGTGACCTTCCGTACGGTTATTTAAAGTCTGCTATAACTCAGGCTTCCATTTGCTCGTAAAAGCAGAGTGTGATTTCACGAGGCAAGTTGTCAAAACGTCTAACCGAGGCCAATGAATCTCATTGAACCCCACTTTAAAGTTCTTCTAATAAAGCGAGGTGAGCCGTAGTTTTTGCCGTGAAAGGAGTTGTGGCAAACTTTTGAAGAATACTTGGCTGGTTTTTATTGTGTACACTTGAGAGCTAGTTAAGGAGATGAATTTATTTTTTGGGTAATATCACTGCGTCGTGTGCGAGATGTTTTCTTGTAGAATTTTTAAATATTCTTTCTGGAGATAATTTTGTTCGCATTTTCTGAGGCAAGAATGATTTATGCTGTGTTTTGCAAGTAATTTAGCTACCAGATGTATTATATTAACAGTAACTGTACTTAAAAAGTTACATTTTAAAAGTCAATACGATATACTAATCTCCGACTAAATTAATCTGATAGTCATTTGAACTGAAACCGATGTGTAGACGAACAATGGGTAGCTTTTTATTACGAAAATGAAGACTTCTCTTAGGTACCTAAATTTCAGGTTATTGATTTAAATTCGATATTTGTTACAGCGAATTTAAGATACATTCTTCGCCTCAGAAAGGTTGCACTAATCTACGTAAAATAAATTTGCACTGATATGTTTAAATATAACTTGGAAAAACATAGGGTCGAGTTTCGAAACGCGTCGCCTGAATTTGAGGGTATTGGTGGTGTAGGGGCCTTAAGGGAGTTACTTTTAATCCCCTAAAAGTAATTTTGGCTGCCGGAGTAGCGTCTAAATATTTCGAAACAATTTCCAAAAATTCTTAAATACTTCGGCAATTATGCAAAACGGAACGTAGTTTTTATACTTTAGTATAGTTTTACAAATGTCATTTTTAGGTTTTATGTGAAAAACGTGAAACGAAACGCAAACCCGCCATCTTCGAATGATTATATTGACAGCTAATGTCAAATTTGTACGTCATAAGCGTCATTGCCTTCGAGAGCCTAGGGTTAGGTGCGACTGTAATAAGTAACTAAATAGGCTATGTTAGGTTCTCTTTTGACCCCTAACCCGAAAATAGGAGCCCTGCGAAGCAGGGCTCCGTCAACCTTAGTTTATTAAACTGGTGAAATTAATGAAATTATTAGTGTGAAGAATGTGGAAGTTGGCAGTGCCATACACACCGATATTTGGAGATAATTTTTATTTTTCAGAGAAAGCCAAGTATTTCCGGCAAGTGAAAATGGTGACGAGGGGTTCCGAGACCTCCCCTCGTCCCCCCCCCCCCAATCACTCACAACCCCTAAAAACGGCGACGTATTTCGAAACCTTAACCAAAACATATATTAAATTCACGTATTAAACCAAAACGTCATCATCTATTTATATAAAAGAAAGTCGTGTTAGTTACACTATTTATAACTTAAGAACGGCCCAACCGATTTGGCTGAAAATTGGTGGGGAGGTAGCTCAGAACCAGGAAAAACACATAAGATACAATAAAATGCAAAAAATAATCCGGAAGGGATATTAGAGAGGGTCGAAGTTTGTAGGGACAAACCTCCTACCTATTGACAGTAATAACACATGCGCTGTAATAATTGAGTTGCTACGCATGTGCTATATCTGTCAGTACTGTCACATTTTACATTGACATAATTATAATGCACTGTCATTACTTCGTTCGCTTTTAAGGTTCGCTTACTTATTTAAACTAATAATATTTATTGTAACAGCCTTGGCTAATCCCTACTAATATTAGGTACTAGCTGTGCCCGCGGCTTCACCCGCGTGTAAATCGGTATCCCTTAAATATCCCTTTCTGTGGCCTTGATAATGTAAAATAACATAATGATCGGTTGATGAAACTCACACTCATATTTAAGTTTCTTACTTACTGTATTAGAAAAGTAGTAACCTGTACCTGCCACCTAAATTCTTTGCTCTTTCTTTTAATAAATACTACTTATCTGGCCGGATTACATAATTATTAGTTAATTTGAATCTTTGACCTCAAAAAGTAACACTCGAATAGTAAGTCTACGATGCTCTACTATCTATACTATTCTATCTATACTAATATAATAAAGCGGAAGAGTTTGTTTGTTTGTTTGTTTGTTTGAACGCGCTAATCTCAGAAACTACCGGTCGGATCTGAAAAATTCTTTTTGCATACGATAGCCCAATTATTCCGGAAGGCTATAGGCTATATAACATAACGCTTCGACCCTTTGGGGCCGGGCAAAAGGCTAAAAAGGCTAAAAGATAATGTCGGCTAATCTCAGGTACTAGCAGTCGGATTTTAAAAATTGTTATTGCCTCTGATAACCCAATTATTCTGAAAGGCTACAGGCTATATAAAATTACGCCACAACTTTTATGGGCCAGACAAAAATAATAAAATAGTCAAACGAGAAGGGGGAGGTTTGGGTCGAAGGCTAAACGAATAGGATACAATCTATATGGGTATCGTTTTCGAGATTTTCGGGACGCTGATTAATAATATGAAATTTATTTAGTGATCCAAGATTGCGGGCGGGAAATCAAAGATGGCGGATGAAAAAAATGTAAAAATCAATATGAGTATCGCCTTCGATATTTTAAGGGGTGGGGAATCGAAATACAACATCTATTTCGTGATCAAAGATGGCGGATGGGAAATCAAAATTGGTGAATGGGATTTTTTTTTAAATCAATATGGGTATCGTCTCCGATGTAAAAAGGGATGGGGAATCCAAATACAACATCTGTTTCGTGTTTCAAGATGGTGGATGGGAAATCAAAGATGGCGGATAGGGAAAATTTTATAAATCAATATGGGTATCGTCTCTGGTGGTTTAAGGGATGGAGAATCCAAATACAA
This sequence comes from Euclidia mi, assembly GCA_944739405.2. NCBI lineage: Eukaryota > Metazoa > Arthropoda > Insecta > Lepidoptera > Erebidae > Euclidia > Euclidia mi. The sequence goes on along the minus strand of OX123187.2, from coordinate 91,503,677 downwards.
CATCTATTTCGTGATCAAAGATGGCGGATGGGAAATCAAAGATGGCAGACGGGATTTTTTTAAAGTTGATATGGGTATCGTCCCCGATATTTTAAGGAATGGGGAATTCAAAAACACCGTCTATTTCGTGATCGAAGATGGCGGAAGGGATTTTTTTTTAAATCAATGTGTGTATCGTGTCCGACGTTAAAAGGGATGGGAAATCCAAATACAACATCTGTTTCGTAATTTAAGATAGTGGATGGAAAATCAAAGATGGCGGATGGGAAAATTTAAAAAATCAATATGAATATCGTCTCCGATATTTTAAGGAATGGGGAATTCAAAAACACCATCTATTTTGTGATCAAAGATGGCGGATGGGATTTTTTTTTAAAATCAATATGGGTATCATCTCGGATGTTTAAAGGGATGGGGAATTCAAATACAACATCTATTTCGTGATTCAAGATGGCGGATGGGAAATCAAAGATGTCGGATGAGAAAAATTAAAAAAATCAATATGGGTTTCGTCTCTGATGATTTATGGGATGGTGAATCCAAATACAACATCTATTTCGTGATCAAAGATGGCGGATAGGAAATCAAAGATGGCGGACGGGATCTTTTTTTAAAGTCGATATGGGTATCGTCTCCGATATTTTAAATAATGGAGAATTCAATATTATATAAAAATCTATGTTTGTTTGTTCATCATTTATAGATTCTGAAATGATAAGAGATTAAGCGCTAAGTCAATGGTAACTTTGGAAAAGGGGTTTGGAAAAAAGGGAATCAAATAAAAACTCCTAAAAAGGCGATATGGAGTTCGCTGGGTCAGCTAGTTAAGACTAAAACAGGAAGATTTCCATCAAAGCTTACTCAAAATAGTAAAAATTCTTATACAAAAATAAATTTTCTCAAATCGAATTACGTAGCATTTTCCTCGTTGGTCGAAGACATTGGAGAGCGTTGAGTGGCTCCCACACCCGCAGGCAATACTCTGATGTTCACAGTTTTTGTTTTGAGCGGTTTGAGCACACTGTGTGGCTGAGTGCAACCTACTGGAAAAAGCGTTTGACACCCACACACTGCTAAATGTCTAATATTGTAAATGTGTATTTGTGACGACGTTGTGTTATAAGAATTCCGTGCTTTAAAAGATTAAATAGGAAAACTAATAGTCCGTAGTTGTTCCTGTCTATGTGTTCAGTGTGTAAACATTATTAGCGTCACCATGATCTGTTTTCTTAAAAGACCTATGTAATCAATTTTTATTGATGACTAAGGTGGCAGGCAAACTGACAGCCCACCGGCAAAGGTCAACCATGGACTTCGGTATCCAGTACTAGTACGACTGTAGCAGTCGCATTTGGAGACTCAAAACTGCTAGATGGCAATAAAACTTAAACCACGATAAGTATGTACTAAAAAGAGCGTTAATTGGGATAGAATCAGGCTCAAAAGACAAAACTGGTTACACTATCAAAACAATAAGCACGGTATTATAATCATCTAACAGTATTGTAACTCAGCCGTCTCCCCGAGTTACATATATGCCTACAGACGCGCCGGGCGCAAAAAAAACGATAGGGCTGCTCGCCTCAAGTATTTTAACTACATCTACCTACTAGAAGTTTTTTTTGGTTTTGTGATTGTAATATTACATATTTTTTAATTCAAACAAATAAAAATCATGTAGGTACGTAAGCACCCTAGGAAATCACCTATTGGTTACAATAAGTAGACTAAGCAGTTACTTACACAAAGCATATTCATATCCGCTTCCATTTTGAAAATTACCCTTAAGGTACTACTAATCATACATTTCAATGAAATAATACATTGTCCCTAACGCAGATAAAAGTGTTCTGCTAGTATATATTATTACTTATATGTTTTTAAACATATCAAAATTCTAATAGATTAAGCTAATCAAATTTCGACTTTATCACGCATAAGTTAAGGAGTAAACATTGCAACGTAGTCGGTACATTTTGAATTTGAAAAATCTTATCTTTCGAAGAATTCAAACAGCACGATATAGTGTACAACTCGTCGCTATAATAAAATTATAATCTAAATAAAGAACACTGATACAAATACTGTTAGATAGTATTACCGTGCAATAAGACTGGTATAAATACAACCCTTAGCAACAGCGGTAGTAGATGGCCAACAGATGGCCCAAGGTCACATTTTATGAAACACGCACACGTCACGCCATGTCACGCACCACGCCGTGTCACGCGTCTCGCTGATTATTATTAATGTAGTGACGTCACAGTCACGCCCGCAGCCACCGCGTACATTACGCAAATAAGATGCATCCATATTTTACTTACCTTATTATAATCGTGGGAAAGTAAGCTTGATTGAAGAAAATGTGAAAGCTTTGGCTTTTGGTTGACAGTTGATGCATAGTTATTTGAATCCAAAGTTCACCACATATTTATTGGCTAAGATAAAGCCCAGTTTGGGGTTGTATTCATGAGACATGCCTTTTTTGGGTAACAGAATAATGTATGAATGTAATCAAATTCTGTTTCTTGAAAAAATATTGTTAAGCAGTTGCGAGTAGGCAGTAATTGCTGCATGTGTAATGTCAAATGTTGGCTTATAAAGACGTCACTGTCACTACACTGAGACTTATCCCAAGATATCCGTGATTATATCACATTATTCACCCTCATTAACATACGCAGGCAACCAAGTGTCATGCAGCTTATATGATAGTAAGACTTGGACAAATTTATTTTTGGTGCACAATTTATCAAAGTTTATATCAGTATATCTAGCTTTGTGAAGAAAATGTCGGACAAAAACTGTTTGGATTTGTTGAGCATTCTTGGTAAAGCTCTCAAAGAGATAATGTGTAGGTAGTATTAGGTACCTAATAATTATAACAACAAACGGTAAGTTGGCATCGTGAAATTTACTCCAGCTGATGTCAAACTAGCTTATGTTCTTATCATAATGGCATTACTTAAATAATTTAAGATATACTTATACCTCAGTTTTCTCCAATGCAGACGTTTCGACCGGCTTACATCGGCCGAATAAGTTCACCATGCGGGACCACGACCGATTATCACACTTTAAATGAACATTTGTGATTTATTCTAGCTCTTAATCATATTGCAAGATTATCGAGCTCAAGCTCCATTCAGTTTAATAATTAATTTATTTTTTTCAGCTGTAGATTGATTCACACAATTACATCATCATCAGCCTTTAACAGTCCACCGATGGACTAGGCCTCTCCTTTGAAAGGAGGAATTGGCCTACTATACCACGCTGGCCAAACGTCTTGGTATAGGGTTTGTATTAAGTTTTCCTTCTCTTACAGTGCTGTTCTCTGCACAATGTGCTCCCTCTGTCGGCTCTTACGACACCCATGGGATGATATGGGGTGGTGACATTCCGTATTCTTAATCCGTCACCACACGGACAAACGTGCAAACACGGACTGAGTGAGTAAGCCAAGCTCACAATTACAGCAACAAAAGAACAGAAACAATAACTGTCATCGAATATTAATTTATTATTGCATATAATAAAAACTCGGTTGAACGAATGTATCAATGGCAACAGGTAAATGAATTAGTTTAATTGAATGTCATTGTGATGGGTCGTAGTCGCGGGAACAATGAATGAGGGCCAATTTACCAAGTGTGTATGATGGAGTCATCCGTGACGTATGACGATTTATTTTGTGAATTTTATAACGTGACGTATTGGAATGTAATTATTTTTGGATTAAACAAAGATTTTAATGTATGGGTATGTTGATATAATGAAGTAATGTAGAAAGCAGGAACGCTGTATCATCTGTCAATCGAATCAGTGACAGCGTAAGAGCGTTTTCACACTATCACGGATCACGTACCAAATTCCATAGAAATCAAAAAACGTATGTCAGATCTAGTTCGTAACGTATACAATATAAACAATAATTAATAAAAAGTTATAAAAAAATCCTCATCAAATTAGGTCAAAACAAAGACATTATACCTACTCCGTTACAGCGGGAGTGTTTTTCTAGCACCAAAAACGTCCGTATCTTTGTAGAGCGAAAATGTATAGCTGAAAGCGACAACAGCCTATGACAAATCCGGACAATAGCGAACAAGTACTCACCACGTCCTGTAAAGTCCAGTCCTTAGAGAACTACTTACTAGGTTAGTGGTCTCCGGGGTGTGATAACAATTGTTCCGAACATGAGTAGTTAAGTAAATATTGTATGTTTGTAGAACTGTTAGAACAATACAAGGTAATTGTATTATCGTAATTAAGTTTGTGGATGAAGTTTATTTTTAGTTTTGTGTGGGTGACGATGCTTTACAGTCTAAAGGTTGTGTTCTTTCTACGGCTATATTTCTGCGTAAGGGATAAGGTCAATAGGAACAGGAGAGGGCTTGTAGCCTTTCCTGTAATTAGGTCAGGTTAGACATAGACATAGCGCAATGGGAGGAAGACTGGACGGCTTCTGTGCCCTATCTTCTCCCCGTAGGGGGATTTTGGTCGGCAGTTTTTTTAGTCACATCACCACAAACTACGGCTCTAATTCCGGAGATTAGAAGGGATATTCCATCGCGTAACAAAAACAGGGGTTGGATTTCCATGGATTAATGGATATACGATCTCATCGTTACACGTTACCGTAGCCATGGTTTTGGAGATCTTGGTGCGTTACACTGTTTGGATCATCATCATCGTCCAAGCGTTATTCCGGTTGCATCCAAGACTTGCACGCCTTAGAGCCCGAGGTCCGCTTACTGGTCTAACCAGGTATGACAGAATTTCAACTTTTTTATCAACAAAGGGATAGCGACATTCCAGTATCAGATTATTTGAGGTCGATTGGCGAGATCTTTGGCAGTCGTTACGGGGAGTCAATACGACTCCGCGTAACGACTGTCAAAAATCTTCATGACAGCTGGGGCCGACGATTTAACGTGCACTCCAAGGCACGGAGCAAGTGATAATTTTCAATTTAATACGCACTTAACTCCGAAAAGTCTGTGGTGCGCGCCGTGGATTCGAATCCTGATATCCTCGCAGTCCGTTGGTTCTCCACGAGGCTATCGCTGCCTCTTATGTCACCTTCGTTACACTGTTTGGATATTTTCTACAAATAGACAGATGGTGATAAAGCACCGAGAAATAAGTATGACTGCACGGTTGGCGTAGTGGTTTAAGCGGCCGCCTCACCGCTTGACACTGCGCCGAGTGTTGTGGGTTCGATCCCCACACGAGGCAACACTTTGTGTAATTCACAAATTGTTGTTTCGAGTCTGGGTGTTCATTGTGTCCGTTAGTTGCATGTTTGTAAAGTCCCTCGCGACACAGGATTTAGTCCTAATGCGGGAGTTGTCTTTTTTCAAAAAAAAAAAAAGTATAATACAAAGTAGCCCTTAAAGGACACGAAGGATTCCAGTCACAAAATTCTAAGCGATTGCTAAGATAAGTACCTAGCATGAATTGACTGCAGTTGGCGTAGTGGTTTAAGCGGTCGCCTCACCGCTTGACCCTTCGTCGAGTGTTGTGGGTTCAATTCCCACACTAAATATCGCTTTGTGTGATCCATAAATTGTATTTCTGAGTATTCATTCTGTCCATTGGTTGCACGTTCCTAGAGCAAGAGATCTTTAAAAAAGGAAGGAAAATGTATTGCCCTCTAAGTATGTCGTACGCCGCACGACGCTTTTCTACAATAATTAGATTGCTACTTTCAGTCCTCTCGTGTAGCCGACAGACAACGCAAGGTGCGCAGTTGTGCAAACAAAAATATACGAGCGTAGCTGTGGGCATCCTCTAGTTAAGCATAAAATAATAACATACTTAATATATCTTTATAGCAAAACGGATATGAATATCCCCGTCCCGTCACAATGTATAATAATTCCATCGCTAGTACACGTATTCCCGCAAGCACTATAAACCATAATTGTATTCTTTGAACGACCGCATGAATGCGCTCCATGTTCAATTATTGCATTGTTCACAATCAAAATTAGCTGCGTCGAATGAATCCGCCATTGTACTACACTCAAGACCATTTTGATTTGTTATAGTTTTCATTGAGTAGGGATGTGCAGATGCCATTGTGGCGTAAGCTTGTTTATAAAATTATTGTTAGGCGCAGTGATTTTGAGTTATTTGAACAGGTTGTTTGGATTGATGGCAGATTGTGAGTTCAAAATATGATGAGTAACGGCTGCATTATAATTATGCGTTTAATGCGTTTGAAATAAGCACTTTTTACTCATAGAATTGAAAGCTGGTTGTAAATACTTTTGTGAGATATACCTACAGTACATACAACTAACATGTAGCTGAACTTGCCTGAAATATTTCTATTTGCCATGACGTTTCAGCATCTTTTTATTCAAGACAAATCCTGCGCTAAGAGTAAAGAGATGCAGTATTTATATTAAGGGCAACACCTAAGCAATAGCTTTTAAAATAAATCACTAATTGTAAGCATAATATCCATCTTTCATAACAAAACGAGCGATACAAAATCTACGTAGCGATAATTTCTGGCTTACTCATATGGCGTGAAGCTGAGGAAATAATGGATTTTATCTAGTACCCTTGCAGGCAGTTACGGCAGCTTAGGCAGAATTAATTTTTAGGATTCAATCACACAGATAGAAGCGTAGCGGCGAGTAGAGCTAGTGTCAAATGATTTTAAACCTTATTGGTATCATAATAGTATATTAAATTGCTTGCGGCCATGCAGCGTCGCTGTGCAATAAAATTGCACGTGGTGCCGCGCATCGTGCTACGACTCCGAGGCTCTCAAGCGAAAATATGCTCTTTATTTTCAAGTTAAGGTTGAAAACTGCTTGACATTAAAGCTACGAGCCGCTGCTTTCTTTCGAGCCTTATTAGACCAGCAGTGTGATTCTGTAAGACTTCATTTTAAACTTCGAATCTGAATCCACTGTGAGTTTCTTGATTGGCATTCTAAAACTCGGTTGATAATTCGAATCTACACTAGCGCTACTCTTGCGAGCGTGTTTGCGAGTTGAACTAAATTGACCTCGAGATTTTGACGGATAAAGCATGAGATGACGTAAAAAGTGGCATTCTATAAGGTAATTCTCCCGTACAGTTCGATGCTCACTTCGCACTCAAATTCAAGGTAATTTTGAACCTTATGCGAAGTGAGAGCGAATAGCGACATGACATGCGAGTTGTTGTTTGAATTTTATAGCATCGACGTGCAGGTCGGCCTTAGCCGCGGGTCTGTTACGTAATTGATCAAAACTTGATTTTCTCTCACAATAACGTAGTGTGGATTGTTTTGGATTATTTACGCGCATCGAATGCGATGGGTAATGGCCGAAATTAATAATGAATTTGGGCAAATGTACCTGTAGATAAAATGTACCTACTAGACGCGTCGGGCAAATGACGCATCCGAATGGACTCAGGCTTATTTGTTTGGATTAAACGATTTTAAACTTTCGCGATTTGTATACATCATACAAAATAATTTAGCGGGTCTTAATCGTCTAAAATTAACTTGTTTAAGATATAAATACCGATTAACCGATTCACGCAATTAAGACCCTTTAAATTATTTTGTATGTTGTTTGGATTATGATTATCTTTAGTTTTTCTATTTTTGCATGCAAGGGAACGCGAATACAGTGGGTTCGATTCTTGTATGAGGTTAAAGCACACAAAGTACCTCAAACATTTGTTTCTTATCTATTACTCGGTAACCCATTATTTCTTCCTAAAAAGAGAATAACCTACTATCGGATGAGTTAGTAGCACTGTGTTATTTGCATAATTGACCGTAGCCACGTAGCTCTATTGCGTAATCGATTTTAAACTTTCGCGATTTGTATACATCATAGAAATTAATTTAGCGGGTCTAAGTTAACGCGATTAAGACCCGCTAAATTAATTTCTATGCTCTATTGCGTAGGCTTCGCTACGGTCACAATATGGGCCTAGGTAATACTGACTATAATAACATGTACAATTTTTTTTGTTTCAAACGTCATAAAAAGTATGGTATTTTAATCAAAACAAGAATTTGGGTAGAACACAGCGTTGGAGTGGGACCACGACCTTTGCAAGTCTTTGCGGTTGAAACGTCGGAAGAAAGCGAGGTACTTATACGTCAAATGTGTTAGGACTCGCTAAAAGATCCTGTTTAAAGTAACATAGTGTTGTTTCGTCTATCTGTCGAACTCACAATCCTCGGTACATATGAAAATCAAGGCAGTCATTACTAAACCAATATGCCAACCCTGCACAGCTACGTGGATAAACCCGGATACATGTTCACCCTTAGAAAGTATGCCAAGGTTATTGACTAACGCAAGTCGTAAAGCGAACCAGGTAAAGGGCTAAGGAGCAATAAAACACAAAGTAGCACTATGCAGCAATAACGCAGCATTGTCAACTTTTACTGGCGTTCAGCTCGTTGTGAATGTATTGGGAGTAAGCTTAACATGGTTTATTTAAGAAGGAGGATAAAATGTTTCAGTTATAGATGGACGTTGGTTAAAGCACTGTTCTATTTGCGAGTATACTTTGGAGTATTCTTTGATAGTTGTCGGTTATATTCTTAAAGATTCGTTAGGTATTCATTCACCGAACTTATACGTGCGTTGTTGAGAACAGTCGTGTCAATCGCATATTACGATAAATAAATAATCACTCCGTAAATTGTGACCTCGATTGCCAGCAGCGTAATCTGAGTCATATGTTTAACAAAACACGTGCCTACAAAAGTGCAGATACTATGAAAAAATAAGTGTGTAACAGAAAAGCAAACGAAACATGGAGAGCCCCTTCAGCCGGAGTAGCAAGACTCCTCGCTCTCCTACCGCTTCGCCCTCACGTGAATCAACCCCCACGCCCAATCCCAGACCAGTCATATCCCAGGATGAGGAGAACGTCAAGATATTATCCACACCAGAAATACAAAACTGGATGTCATCCGTGGAGCAATGTTTAAAGAAAGTGTGCACCATCACAACTGAGGGCAAACTAAATTCAGAGCAAAAGTTACGTGTGAGCACTTTATGTCGTACAGTAAGCCATGGCATATCTAAGGTGATGGTCCAATGCAAAACATTGCAAGCTCACTATGAAAACAGAGCACTCCAAGACCAGGCTGACCTAGCAAGCAAGCTAAAAGAGATCAAGCAAAGTATTGAGGACTCATCAAAACCTGCCCAAGTAACTTCCTTTGCCGATATGGTCAAAAAAGGTACAAACAATTTTGTTCAGACGTCAAATTTCAGCACAGTGGCCATTTATCCCAAAGATAAACTGAAATCGAGCGACGAAACAAAATCTTTGGTCCAGAAAATTATCCGCCCCGAGGAGCTAAAACTACATGTCAGAGGGATGCGAAAGACCCGAAATGGCGGTGTCATCATAAGCACTGACAGCAAAGATGACATTGAAAAGCTAAGGCAATCCGCACAATTGAAACACTCAGACCTTACTATCGACGAGCCTCGTAAATGAAAACCCCGAGTCGTAATTATAGGAGCACCAACAAGCATGCAAGAGAAAGACGTCTTTAACTGCCTTTACCACCAAAACTTAGCAGACAAAGTCCTCGACGTCAATCTAGAGACCTTTTTAGCAAATATTAAACTTAGCCATAAATCAGGGAAAAGGGACGCTGAGACCTGTAATTACATAATTGAAGTTTTCACAGCCATACGAAAAGCTCTGATAACGAAAGACAGAGTATTTATAAACTGGTCTTCTTGCCCGGTGAAAGACTTCACCCTGGTCACACGTTGCTATAAGTGTCAACAATATAGCCACGCGGCGAAATTCTGTCGGGAGCCTGTCGACACATGCGGGCACTGCGGCGATTTTGGACACAGCTTAAAGGACTGCATGATGAAAGCCGAGGATCCCAAATGTGCTACCTGTCTACGTTACAAAAAACCCAGCAGTCATAACACAGGTGCTGCTGACTGTCCCGCAAAACTGATGGCAGAGAAGAGGTTCATGAATTCTATCGACTATGGAGGCGCCTAAGAGCGCCGACATCTGTGGTATCTCAGACTTTTTTTATTTCTATCTCTTTTTTCTTTAATTTATTTACTTTTAGTGTTGTTATACATTATGATAAACAACTTAATGAATGACTTAGATAATTTATCTGTATCGGAGTCGATGATATGCGAAGTTGAGAGTTGTAAACAATATCTTCCATCCCATTCTTAACTCCTTGACCGTACTAACACAAAACATACGCAGCGCTTATAAGAATATTGATAATTTTGTCACTTTTCAACAAAGATTAAAAGTAACTTGTGACGTTATAATACTAACCGAATGTTGGCTCTCTAAGAAATACGACGTACCGACCATGCCAGGATACAATATGTACAATAGTAATGTAAATTATAATTAAAACGATGGAGTAATAGTGTACGTAAAAAATCACCTTACTGTCACTGTAGAGGAGCCTAACATGCAAGAATGTACCGACTGCTAATTAAAATCGGCTTAGAATTTGCCATACTAGCCATGTACAGACCTCCATCTTTCAAAAATGTTAACAATTTCTTTGACTCTCTCAACTGGACCTTACAATCTTTATCTTCTTTTAAAAATATAATGTTACTCGGAGACATCAACATCAATATTATTCCATCTAGCTGTGACACAAATGCCCAAGACGACCTCAACCTTTGCTCCTTTCATGGCTTACTCCCAGCACACACGTTTCCTACACACGCAAGCGGCTCTTGTTTGGATCATATCATACTAAAATCAAGGTTTCCATCACTTACATTAGTCATGAACTCTACATTAACTGATCACAATGCTGTCCTACTTACCTTAAATTGTAAATTACCCAAACAAGACCACGTTCGCACTATTTCTAAATTAAATATAAATAAACTTGAAGATGACATAAGCAACATTGACTTTAGCCCAGTTTATAATTCTAGTGATCCGCAGTTTGGTATGTTATATGTTATAAACCATCTGCAACTTGCAATTCAGAAAAACACAACAAAAATATGTTTAAAAAACAAAAATTATAACATTAAGCCGTGGATCACTACAGGCCTTTTACGATGTATGAGACATAGAGATAAACTGCATATGAAGGCTAAAGTAAATCCAGACAATTCAACTATATAATTATCCTATAAACGATACCGCAATTTTTGTAATGATTTGCTTAAAAAAGTTAAGGTAAGCTATGACAAAAGTCTATTAGAAAAAGCCGGTAAAAATAGCAAAAAGATTTGGCAATGTATTAAAAAGACGACATACACTAGTAAACAACATGAGTCATCGTCAAGTTTATTACGCGCGCACTCATCACACCTAGAATCTGCTAATATTGCAAATAATTTTTTTGTCAATGTTGGCAAATGCCTCGCAGAAAAGGTTCCGGGTCAATCACAATACCTTAGCACTCCTCATAGCACATCTTTAACATCGTTTGTATTACTTGACACTGACGAAACTGAAGTTAACAATATAATTATGTCCCTTAAAGACAGCTGTGCCGCTGGATGGGATAATATACCAAACAAAATCATAAAGCAATTCAAGCACGTCTTAGTTCCCCCGTTGACAAACATTTTCCAAAAATGTTTGTCTAGAGGTATATTTCCCAAGTGCCTTAAAAAATCTGTGGTAGTGCCGGTGTATAAATCCGGTAATAAAGAACAAGTAAATAACTATAGACCGATTTCTCTACTGCCCTGTATGTCAAAAATACTGGAAAAAAATATTAATAATAGACTGATAAAGTACCTAGAGGACAAATCGATATTATCCAAGACACAGTTCGGATTTCGACTTAAACTATCGACAGCTGACGCCGTACATCATCTGACTGACTTTTTGGTGCAAGAACTTGACAAGGGTAACCACACAATAGGAATATTTCTGGATCTTTCTAAGGCTTTTGACACCGTCTGTGTCCCTATTTTATTGCGTAAACTCGAGAACATTGGTATAAGAGGTAAACAATTAGAATTAATTAAAAGTTACTTAGAGGACCGCACGCAATGCGTAAAAATCGGTAACACAGTTAGCACTGATGAAAATAACACATCTTTCGGAGTCCCCCAGGGTAGCATCTTAGCCTCTACGTTATTCCTCATTTACATAAATGATCTTTGTAATCTACACATAAATCACGGTACTATCATATCATATCATACGCTGACGACACTGCTCTACTTTTTTCCGCTGATTCAGACAAAGATTGTAACGTATGTCCGGTACTTACCGCGTTGCGTCACAGTACCGCCCATACGCTCGGCCAATCAGAGAAAGCCATCGTCCGCGCTCGCAAAGCCTGACCAAATATAGTCATAAACGGACTCTCACCCTGATGGAGGGCCCGGTATATATAGGGGCCGACAGAGAGGCCGGACCGCTACTCTAAAGTCGCTTCTACTACCTACCTACTATAACTAAGCGTACCTACTGACCCTACGTCGTATCTACGTGTATCCTGGTCCCAGCTACGGGTTCCAGGTCCACCTTGGAAACCTCGGGCTACGCTCCTAGACCGCTACACTTTCCTGCATCGCCTTCGGCTTCACCTCTGGCGAAGAGTCTGGCCTGCCCTGCTCATCGTACACACACCGCCAGCGTCTGCCAGCTGAGCCAACGTCAGCGAGGGCCTGCACCGCTACGCGCAGCCTTCGAGCAGCCTGCCTACACACTACCGGAGGGAACAGCGTGGGAGACTGCGGCCCTTAGTGTTCAGGCCAGTGTCGTGTTGTTGGTCGGTCATACTCGTGGCAAGGGAAGTGAGACAATACTCGGCAAATAAACGCATAGAACCTTTTCTGCGTTTTACTACCAGAACCCGTTTTCGAGTATGCGCAACATGGTTTTAATTGTGTTAATAAATGGCTTCAGCAAAATTTACTAACACTAAATGCAGAGAAAACCAACTATGTTAAGTTTACCATACGCAAATTAACAGCACAACAAACTAACACACCACTGTATGCCCATCATTGTGACGCCTTTCCTGGAATTCCCTATGCTTGTCCTTGTATTAATGGCACAAATAAAATAAAATATCTAGGTATCATAATAGACGAAACACTTTCCTTCAAAGAGCATATCGAGTGTTTAAACGGTAGAATACGTAAGTTAATATATGTCTTCAAGAAAATGCGACATATTGCTGACCCAACATTAATAAGGCAAGTGTACTTTGCTCTATGCCAGTCATTATTAACATATTGTATTACGACATGGGGGGGCGCAGGAAAAACTTTGTTACTGTCTGTTGAAAGAGCTCAACGAGCAATTCTTAAAGTATCAACCTACAAACCGTTCCTATATCCAACTAATTCCCTATACCAAGCTTGTAAAGTATTAACAGTTCGACAACTATTTATCAAGAGTATCGTATTAAATCAACACACAGCCCTTCCCTACAGCACTATATCTAACAACAAAAGGCGACATAATATAATATTTCCGACTAAAATGCAAACAAGACACGCATTCACATCCAAATTTTATATATTCCTGAGGCCGCTACTTTACAAAAGACTAAACGCATTAACTAACCTAATTCCTTGCACCTACTTCAAATGCAACAAAATTGTCAACAATATCCTTCTGAATATGTCCTACGAAGATACAGAAAACTTATTAATTGTGTTAATATAATTATCTCAACAAAATACACCTTTACCTCAATTTACAGCAGAGTTAATAGAGTGTAGGCAATCTAAAGATGCCTTTCCCGTATTAGACAAACGACTCTCGCATAAACTGTTGTACGCCAACAGGAAAACACTCAAGCATCTGACTGGCATAATAACTGGCCACTGTCCACTAAACAAGCATCTGTACAATATCGGCGTCACGGACAGCCCATTATGTAGGGGCTGCATGGAGACCGAAGAAACACCCGCTCATGTGATCCTACATTGTACCAGCGTGAGCGATCAACGGACGAGGTTCCTGAACAATCCCAGAACCATGAGCGAAGCCATACGCAACACTGGTCAACTCATGGCCTTCTGGAAGGAGCTTGCATGGTATGAGTAGCAGTCGACAACCGTGTCACTGCTCACGCACAATGGCCCAATTCAGTGGCTAAGTGCGGAAAACACCTGTCCAACTAACTAACTAACTAACTAGGTGGCAAACCTATTGCCGCTTATCCGGTTATTTTGTTTGCCAGAGCCTCGTCCGTTGATGGGCAGGTGCACCACTTGCAGGTGAGGTTGGCTTGGGACCCTAAGTTCTTGGTGGGAACCCTATGCACCAATCAAAATTAGAACGAATTATGCAATAATGTTATCTGACAAATAATTTTGGGAGGTCGTAAGGCTCACGTGGATAGGTAATATGCTTTTGGAAAAGATTTACTTGAAAGTCTGAAGTAAAATAGTTTTAAGACGATTCCTGCACTAGCTTTAAAACCTGTATCGCGATGAGAGGGTATCAACAGAGTTCAAGCTTATGTCTCAGTCAGTCAGTAACGCAAGAATTTAATATTTACAGATAACTTCTTAGAAGCGCACTTAAAACCACAAAAAAGTATATTAGAAATGCTGCTAAAACGCAAACGGAAGCATTGTTAGCAGTCGTCCTACACTCTCCCTCCCTATTGCACCGTCAGTTTACAAGGGGCCAATTTTCAGGGACCACACACGGCTGGCCGCGATCCTCTGTCAGTGGGAATAAATGGAAATTAATGTTCGCACCCTGACCTCCGGTTTTATACTATCCCCCTCCTCCTCCCTCGCTGGTAGCCTCACTCACCCTCAGAGACCTGTGACGTCATTCATGTTATGTGAACCAATTGACGAGTCACTTTCTCCATGTATTGTCAATAGATTGGGGAGAAACTTAATTAGGCAGCGTCGTAAAAGAGTATTCGAAGTTGTAAGCTGAAGGGGTATTTTTTATTATATGGGGTATTTTTGTAAGTGGTATAATTCATATACGTATAGCCAAAGGTGTATTGTACTCCTTTGTTTTATGTTCCACAAAGGGAGTTAATTTCCGAATATTTATTGGTCCGATTTCCAAGTTTTGTTCTATTACTATTTCATTGCTTCTCACTTATTTTGTATACTTCAATTCCTCGTAAAGAGAAATAACGTAACTTCGAACTAAAAAACTTTCAATTGTAAGCAATACCCTCGGGCCACGACACCTTTCTTTTCCAAATCAATTGTTCCAAAAATATATGCTACAAAAATATGCCTCTATATAAAGTTAGTGTATCAAAACAAAGGTTTTCGATGGAAGTTATTTTTAGTCTATATATTTAACCTAATGGAAGGAAAGAGGAACCCACCACGCACCCTCGAATTGACCACCCCAACTATTGCAATAGAAAAAGGTTGACAATATCGAACTCCTCTAAAAGGATAAGGGATATAGGAATGGTATGGGTTCCAGGAAGATACCTGACTTGCAGTATCCCGCTGTATGCGCCGACTATTCTTCGACACGTGTTTCGCCTCTGCACGAGGCATCCTCAGGAACGATGGGCAACGACTGAGCGCTTTCCAACCGTGGGCATGTCTTATAAACGATTGTACTTTCTAATCCCCTCCCTCCGTTGCTCGACTGATGTGAGTCATTATGACGGTGTGCGAATATATTCAACAATGGGGACCCGTTAAAGTTGGTTTGATCGTTCAGTAATGTATGCTTGTCCCGCTTTAAAATCTCTAATTGTTCCAATACGCACATTCTAATACCCTTTTGACAAGTGTGTATGACGTCAAATGAATGTCCGCTATTTAAGGTATGACCCGATTCAAGTAAATGTTCGGCAAAATGAGACTTTTCCGGCTGGTTGTTTCTAAACGCCGCTAAATGTTCTTTATATCTCAGCTCAAAACTTCGACCCGTCTGTCCTATGTACTTATTTTGGCATTGGTCGCATGTTAAGCAGTAAATACCGGACTTTTTGTTCTTGCATACTTTATCTTTACCATTGCAAAGAAATTTTAACGTTTTGTATGGTTTATAGGCTGATCTGATACCGTTCCTCCTCAATATACGCGCCATACGGTCAGTTATGCTTCCAAAATAGGTAAGAACAGCGGTATTATTTATAGGTTCTTTTATAGAGGGATATAAAAGTGGCTTGGCCATTCTAAGTAGTTTTCCTCTAATCATCTTGTCAATTAGGCGTTTACAATACCCGTTGGATTGAGCTATATGATAAATAATATTTAATTCTCTGTTATATGATTCTATAACGAGTTATGCAGTAAACAAAATTATTTTCAATTCAACAACGAGTACTACTTACAGAAGGAGGGGTTGGCCATGGGTTCACCGCTTAGTCCGTTGTTAGCAGATATCTTTATGAATAACTACGAACACGAGCATTTGGTAAAAGAACCGAACATCTTATATTATTATAGATTCGTGGACGATATTTTGCTGGCTTGGAAGGGCACAGAACGTCAGCTTCACTGTTTTCTTACAAGAATTAATAGTATACACCCCAAAATTAAGTTCGAATTGTAGATAGAACAAAACAGCTCAATAAACTTCTTAGATTTGACTATCAAAAGGGAGGGTACCTCACACTCATTTGAAATTTATCGTAAACCGACGTATACAGATAGTACAATACCAGCATCGTCCTGTCATCCATCGCAACACAAAATGGCAGCATTTCACAGTATGATTCATAGATTATTAAATGTACCACTGAATATAGAATCATATAACAGAGAATTAAATATTATTTATCATATAGCTCAATCCAACGGGTATTGTAAACGCCTAATTGACAAGATGATTAGAGGAAAACAACTTAGAATGGCCAAGTCACTTTTATATCCCTCTATAAAAGAACCTATAAATAATACCGCTGTTCTTACCTATTTTGGAAGCATAACTGACCGTATGGCGCGTATACTGAGGAGGAACGGTATCAGATCAGCCTATAAACCATACAAAACGTTAAAATTTCTTTGCAATGGTAAAGATAAAGTATGCAATAACAAAAAGTCCGGTATTTACTGCTTAACATGCGACCAATGCCAAAATAAGTACATAGGACAGACGGGTCGAAGTTTTGAGCTGAGATATAAAGAACATTTAGCGGCGTTTAGAAACAACCAGCCGGAAAAGTCTCATTTTGCCGAACATTTACTTGAATCGGGTCATACCTTAAATAGCGGACATTCATTTGACGTCATACACACTTGTCAAAAGGGTATTAGAATGTGCGTATTGGAACAATTAGAGATTTTAAAGCGGGACAAGCATACATTACTGAACGATCAAACCAACTTTAACGGGTCCCCATTGCTGAATATATTCGCACACCGTCATAATGACACACATCAGTCGAGCAACGGAGGGAGGGGATTAGAAAGTACAATCGTTTATAAGACATGCCCACGGTTGGAAAGCGCTCAGTCGTTGCCCATCGTTCCTGAGGATGCCTCGTGCAGAGGCGAAACACGTGTCGAAGAATAGTCGGCGCATACAGCGGGATACTGCAAGTCAGGTATCTTCCTGGAACCCATACCATTCCTATATCCCTTATCCTTTTAGAGGAGTTCGATATTGTCAACCTTTTTCTATTGCAATAGTTGGGGTGGTCAATTCGAGGGTGCGTGGTGGGTTCCTCTTTCCTTCCATTAGGTTACAATGGAGTTCCGCCAAGTAACGCCTGATTCAATCAACTATATCTATATATTTATACAAAGTCTTCGGTAAGGCGTGAGAGCGTAAGAAACACGGATTACGCGTCTGACGCGTTCGCATCTCAGTGAATCCATTGAACCGAGCACTTATCGCAGATAAATTATTTTAATTTTACTTTCTTAAGCCGGTTGGCAGACTTCACAATCTTTTAAGGGATAAGACAGCCAGCTTATTTATCAATATTCAAAGTATTATTTTTATAAATGCATACCGCGTACTTAAATTTTAAAAATCATGTGTCAATGTGTTTGTAGCTTCTAATCTGCGAATTCTTTTCACACAATTGATTTAATGAAATGTTTTATGTGGCCGATTGGTTTCAGTTTGAAAGTTAGATATTAGTTTTGGATTTGATAAGTGGTTTTGTTTTGATGCAGAGAATAGGGTTTATGAAACCACAGATAGAAACCTACTATTTAATTCTATTCTCTCTCGGTATTTTATCTTCAGAAAGGCGATATGCTCGCCGCCAATTACACCCAAAATAACCAACAGTCACATAACTGTGACTGTTCTTAAAATTGACACCAATAATGAATAACTAAAACGGCATATTTCTAAAGATGCTTAGTCGTACTTAAATTATTTTAGAACAAATGTTACGTTAAAATACTGCCAGCTGTGGCACTGGTTCGATACAAAGCACGCCTTTAAAAACATCTGAGACATACAGATGACTAAATGTCAAATTATAGGTAACATCTCTGCTTTTCTTTAACAGTCTTAGTTAAATAAATAGGTCTACTGTCCAGAACAATACAACAATCTAAGCTCTATGCTCTAGTGGTTAGTAATTCTTAGTACAATTAAAATAAGTTAGTGGTGGTAGTATTCTCAAATAGGACAAATCTTTACACTCAATCAGACCAGGGTAAATGTAATCACTTCGCCGCTAATATTTGAAAAACTGTTGTGAGTTCGAATCTCACATGGGAGATAAATGTTTGCTATACGCAAAAAAAGGCAAAAAAGCCTAAATGTTATTTCAAATCTGAAAGCTTTTTGCGATCAATCAATCATTTTATTTGCTGAATAAAGGTATACAGAGATGTTCGATATAAGTTACATATTGTCCTCTTCATTCTACCTAATCGGCATGCAAAATTTAATTTCATAATACTGTCTGAATATAATACCAAATTATAGTTTTAAAATAATTCATTAACATAATATAAACATAGGTACTAAATTCGATACTCATTAGACAAATAAAATAATTAAATTAAACAATATAAAAACATGTACCTACGATATTTTAGAAATGATTTGGAATTATAGCAAGAAGAATGCAGGGTTGATTTTGCAATGGGTTAAAGCACATGTTGGTTTACCAGGAAATGAGGAAGCGGACCGTTTATCCAAAAGTGCAGTTACAGATGGAGTTGGGATTTGTTTTGTCTGGCACAAAACAATTACAGAGAATCTATACCTAAATTTAAAATAAAATGTTTTAGTAATTGGAGCGATTATTATGACAAAAGGTGTAAGGAAAAGGGAATTTGGTACAAGACAATTCAAGGCAACCTTCCTCGTTTTCCCTGGTTTGATGATAGAGATTTAAGTAGAAGCTTTGTCAAGTTAGCCTTAAGGCTACGATCCGGCCACTTTCCATCGGCAAAGTTTGCATTTTTAATGCAAAAAGTAAACTCACCTAACTGCAGCTCGTGCAATGTCATTGAAGATGTACAGCATTTGCTGATGGAATGTGGTAGGAACCGGAACGAGAGGAAAATTTTAATAAAAGAGTTCCAGTTGAATTTATTGCAGGTAGGGTTAGTGCAAACAAGTTTAGCACAACCAAAATCAACCCTAGCAAAACGATTGTGTCAGCTCATTAACTATATTTAATTTCAAGTATTTATAATATTTTTGTTTTAAGTCCTAATGTTGGTTTTGTACAAGGCATGATGGGGTTGGCGTATCCATATGGATAAAAACCCCAATTCAAATTAAGAATAAAAAAAAAAAAAAACATGTACAGTCAATGAAGCTATTAAACAATTAAATAATGATAATCAATACGTTAAAATATAAGTGAATGTCAATAGTTATAATGATTATATTTATGTCATGTATAACAATTATTTATTTATTTGCCATCAATGAAATCATTAATTTTAGAATAACACTTATTTACTAGAAAATTGTACAAACGCTTCTTAAACATATTAGTATTCAATTTTTTAAATTCATTAGGTACTCTATTAAAAATGACAGGTGCCATGCAGTATATACTCTTGTGTAAAAGTGTCGTATTAGCCTTATGTATACGAAGCATGTTCTGTGTGATGGGTCTCCTGTTACGTTTAATTGTATCCGCTAACGCTAACCTTTATTCAGCAAATAAAATGATTGATTGATTGATTGATCGTTTGTAGACTCCGCGATACGCGCAACCCCGTGCGGGCCGCACAAGCACATGAGTAGATAAACGGAACAGAGACACAGCTTCATACAACAGCGCGAATCGGTTGCACTACTACGAGCACGCGGCTTATGTGTGCGTGACCACTGGCCGCTTGTCGTGTACGCGGCGAGAGTGGAAAGAACCGGTTTACGTAGGCACATGCAGTTGACAATCTTAGGGTTATTACGACGCACGTTGTTTGTTTTGTACGTTGCAAGTTTTAATATTTTAATGTAAAAAAATGGTGTTTTATTATTAATAATGGTTGTTTATTGTACTGTGTGTATGAATAATACTAGGTGAAATAATTAAATTATTATAAAGATTTTAACAATGGTAGCGTACAATTGGGTTTTTTAATTAGGTATAACTCCTGATAATATTGTCGCATTTGTTGAATTGCTCGAGCAAAAGTTTCGCGAATATTTCGATCTTGAAATAAATATTGTCAATGTTGGCAACGAAATACTTAACAACTCATTAGTTGTGAAATTGTGTAAAAGCAATTAATGTTTACAAAACCAATGACTATCAGAAAGTGATCAGCCATCGATAGGGATTACAAAAAACAGGTACATGCGATTTTCGACCTCATTGACGTAACTCAGAATTTATAATTTTAATAACGTATCAATGTCAGAAAGCAAGAAAATACCAAAAAAAGTCTGTCATAAATTGTCAATAAGGTCGAAAATCGCATGCACCTGTTTTTTGTAAACCCTATCGATGGTTGATCATTTTATAGTCATTTGTTTTGTAGACGTTCATTTGTCTTACACAATTTCTTTTTAAATTTATTTTAGATACGTATCCCCGTGGTAAAACTAGTGGTCATAATAGCTAAAGGAGATTCCTATGTTTATTAGCAAAATAGATCATATTACCAGAAAATATTCAACACTATTAGTAGTATCGTTGGGAATGTCAAATAAATCACGTCGTCACGTCGTGTCCTTGGTAACAAATGTATATTTTTATTCCGTGCTTTTAAAAGTTTCAGGTACATGCCTTTTTTGGTTCCACTCGCTATTTTATTTACAACTGTACTTCTGCCGTATAGCGAATCCGTCGAGTCCAAGAATATGCCCAATCCACGAATCTGTCGTGTTGGGAATCTGCCAAATCACGAATCTGTCCAATCCAGAATCTGTCGTATACCGAACAAGCGATTTGTCTTAACCTATTGTGACAACCCTACCAAAATAGGTAACAAATTTACAAGCTCTTAAGAAGCTGTCTCTCTGTTCGGTTTATTTACTCATGTGGCACAAGTCTTTGTTTTGAGTTTGTTAATGCTTTTAGGACATATATACATAGATACATACATATATTAGTTATCTGCTATTCGTCGTACTGACGTTTCCGTGTGGTGACGGATTAAGAATACGGAATGTCACCACCCCATATCATCCCATGGGTGACGTAAGAGCCGATAGAGGGAGCATATTATGCAGAGAACAGCACTGTAAGAGAAGGAAAACTTGATACAAACCCTATACCAACCCGTTTGGCCTGCTTAGCGTGGTATAGTAGGCCAATTCCTCCTTTCAAAGGAGAGGCCTAGTCCAGCAGTGGATTGTTAAAGGCTGATGACGATGATGATTCGTCGTACAGTCTTCAAGATAGGTATTCACGTATAGGTAAGTAAAGAAAGTCCTCTGTCTGTCTATATTAATGGTCACTCGCAGTTACCGACAGATATTGGTACGATATTCACCGATAGACAGTGTAACGGCTTGGCCATGGGGACCGGCGACGCGACCTGCGACACGACCGGCGACGCGACAATTCGCGCGACGCGAAAAACATGCCACGGGCACACGCGTTTGCCGTCGCGACCAGTGTAGACCAGGAGCGAGACGACATTAGGTGAGATCTTTTTATGAAATTTAGCTCGACATTATACGGACTTTGGTGGCAATATCACATTTGTTTCAACCCGGCAATCGAACCCGAGACCTCATGATCCGCTTACACTACCGCAAGATCACAGAGACAGACTTGATATTGTGTAAACTAACCTAACCTCGGTATTGAAAACTATAGGTACTGTATTGTATCTTTATACAAACGGTCGGAACGCGATTTATACCTACGAGCGTCAGGCTCGGTACCCACCTAACCTACTGCATACCAAACTCAAGGCGCTTCGGTAAATCGGAATACATTCTGTAGGTACCTACTGAATGCGTACTGAGCCGACGCTTGCAGGTATTGTAACTCGAGTTTTGAGTTAAAATACGGAAAAGGTTATGTAGGTAAGTGTGATCTAACTAACTAGGTATATGCACTCCTAAAAACTTACTTAGGTATTTTGAAATCACAGACAGACACTTCAACTTTATTTATACTGTATACATTTATGTAGATATCGATTACATCCAGATGTTCCAAATAGCTAGCCTAATTAAAAATTCTAAGAATAATATCATGCTCGCGGAGAAATAAACCAAAAATTTTACACTGACTCAGCTCCGGCGCTAGTCGCCGCGACTACCGCTCGACGCTGTGGCACGTGACGTGTCGCGCGACACGCCGCTGTACCGCTCGGTGCTATTCGGCGGTCGCGTCGCCGGTCGCTGCTGCGCGTGGCATGCTTAGAACATTTCTATACATTTGATTCAGTCGCAAGTCGCGTCGCCGGTCGCGTCGCGCGAATTTTCGCCGGAGCGAATTGTCCGTGCCAAGGCCGTAATTCCTGAAGAAGGTTAAGTTGTATGATTTATGCAGCCAGAGCCGAGGGGGAAGGCTACTTGTTAATAAATCATAACTTCAAATCACCGATGAAAATCCTGACTTGATGATTGGGCACGAGACCTTATTTTAATATATTACGCTGACAGTAACGGTTTAATGACCCGACTTTTCTAATCCCATTCTTTATCTGAACGGGTAGTTAGTCTGTGTCGTCTCGTGCATCGCACATATTAAATATAATCCTGACTCAATGAATGGGCACGAAACCACATTTTGATGTATTATGCTGACAGTACCGGCTAAATGAGCCACCTTTTCTTATCTCATTCTTTCTTTATCTGAACGGGTAGTAATAAGTCTCTAACAGTCGTCTCGTGAATCGCGCATAATTATATACATGTGGTTTACGTGCTAAGGCGAGGAGCGATGATAGTACAAACGCCTAGGGTGGCATGTCTGCCCAAGTGACGGCCAATTACTGCGAACAAGATGCTATTGAATCGTCTATTATTTAGCTTGCGTGTGTGTGAGTGCGAGGTAGGATGGGAAATAGATGCCTTGCGGCTGTGTGCTCTGTTGCTAATGAGGAAAAATGTGAGGCTAGTATAGTATCGGTAGTAGCTCTTCGTTCAATTTTATTTGATGTAACCCATTTATTCATCTTTTTTTATTATCAAGGTATTTAATTTTATAATCTATATGTAGCTTAATCTAATCTTAATGTCTAAGTAGTATATATACAAAAAACCGTAAAAACAAATAAAAAATTTAAAATATTTACAAGGTTTAGGCGTCGTAAAATGCCTCCGCATCAATATCATCGGGTAACGTGCCCAGAAGGCTGGCAGCATTGCCACGCTGGATGGCAATGCTGATTCTCTGAGCAAGGAATAAACCAGCCTTCTGGTCACGTGAGACGTCGATTAAACGTTTAGAAATTTCCCGGAATAGTGAACGAGCGCTCGGACCCCATGAGCCTAGCGTTTCAACCCCAAACGGCTCAAACACGTAATTACTCACTAAATTACTGTATTTGCGCCGTTTGAGGGTTTCCGCAGTTGCAGCAGCAGCGCCAGCATGGCCTCCGGTGCTTGGAACATGTGATGGCGCGAGGGTGTCTACGCAGGTTGCGTCCCACACCAAGGGCCTACCCATTTTCCAAGGCAACAATGACATACCATCAGGTCTCTTACCGTCGTCGCGTACCAAACCATTTGGTTCAAGTACAGCTGGTACGCCAGACGCGACAAGAGCACGACGAATTATGTCATTCAGATGGGCGTGACGGGGAATTCTACCAGCGCTTCTGCTGCAAGATAGCCCATGGTGTCCGAGGCTATCGACGTTGTGACGTCACATCGCGCTCCTGCGCCGCGAGCCTCGCTACGAGTGACGCACAGCAATGGGCCGTTCCCTCGCGCCCCTCCGCGCCGGCCCTATAAATACAGCGGTCACGAGGCTTCGCCCCTTTCCTTCGGCCAGCACCGCCAGTTGAGTACAAGATCATCCGAAGACCTGTGAAGTGCCAACGACGCCCACGCCCTGGATAATTGTCTCATCTGCTAATCTTAATTGTCAGTTTTTTTATTTATAACTAAAGCCATCGAATAACTGGAATTATAACGCGAGTTTAAACTTTCCTGGTGATATTTTTTATTTATTACCCGTAAGTCAACCTAATTATCTCTCTTTAATTGCTCGGCGAGTGATCGATCCCGGCTACCCCGTGGAAATCAATCACTCGTGCGACATTGGCGCCCAATAGAATTTTTAATTATATTATATATATAATTTTTAAAACGTAAGTTGGCACTTTACAGGTGAGTGAAATAATTTCTTTTTCTCTTGTATATTTTTCTCCTGTGTGTGCATATATTTTGGTGTGGTGAATTGCGTACAGGTACAGTTTCTATCTATTTTTGTTGGCCATAAGCAATTTAACTGTGTAAATAACATAACGGTGATTTAATTAACGTCTGTCTAAAATCACGTTTCCACCGCGGGCAGCGTGTTGAGCCGCCAACCGGTTCTAACCGCTTAGCCGTTGAACTAACGAGCCACGTGTTCGCGAAAAAATATTGTGATTCAACCTTTGAGTGACCTTTAAGAAATTTTTTCTTCCTTGACCACTCATCACACCATTGTATAATTTAGTGTATTTCAGCTTTTTTTAGCACGGTATTCGATTTTCTGGCGATATTTAATTTTTTTTCTAGTGCCGGCGTAAATACTTAGATTTTCTAATATTGTTTTGTAATAATGGCTTACATTATAAATTTCTCATTATTAACTTAAGCGGAATTAGAATATGAGACCACAATACGCGGCGTTTCAAGTCTGACGATCCGCGCAAACAAATCGCTAAACTTTCAGTTAAAACTCCCTCAGAGGATATATTATCTTCACCCTTCCCACCAGAGGAGGATGTGGCAGAAGTGGAAAAGTCGCTATTAAGATCAACTAAACACTTATCTATGTTGGAAGCAAACTATACTTCCGAGCTTCAACAGAAGGTCGAAACCGTGCTGCACCATTGTTTTCATCGACTGAATAGGGTGGATACCGGCAGTCTTGATATTAAAAAAATTGAGTCTGTGTGGAATAAATTTAATGACTTATATGCGAAATTACAATTAATCACGAGACGTAATTCGCGGTCGGATTGCTCAGTGGCAGAGGGAAACACTTCCTATAATTACGACCGTAAGCTTTTTTCGGAATTAGGTAAATTCAAATTTAACGGTAAATCATGTGTGATCCTTTATTGATAAAATTGATGAATTTATGTCCTGTAGATCTATTCCTCACGACAAGATGTTGTCTTTCGCTTTTGAAATATTTTCGGGTGACGCATTAGTTTGGTATCGTTCTGTTAAAAATAATGTAAAGACTTGGTTAGAACTTTGCGAACTTTTGAAACGAGATTTTAGTCCGCATAACTACGATTATCGGCTTATGACAGAGATTCGTCAGCGCTCACAGGGCGAAAACGAATCAATAACTATTTACGTGGCAAAAATGGACGGTCTGTTTTCGCGACTTAGTTCTCCTATCGCTGATTCGGAGAAGCTAGAAATTTTGCTAAATAATATTAGACCTTGTTACACTAATTGTCTGCTCACTGCAAAGGTTGTTGATGTTGATAGTCTGGTCGAAGTTTGTCGTCTTTTCGAAAATTACCAAAGTCGCAGTAAGCAATTTTCTGAACCCCCTAAAGTTTCAAAGAATACTGTAGCACCTGATCTAGCGTATAATTATCCGTTTTCTAATTTTTCTTCAAACAAAAATGTTTACAATCATAATCACTTCAATAAATATAACTCTGTCGCTGATACACCGAGATACAAGTCTGTACCACAAGTTAACGCCGTATCGAGTACTTCTAATATAAATATTTTTTTTTGCGTGCGTTGTAGATGCAATTCGCACTCATTACGTAATTGCCGTCAACCACACTACCTAATCTGTTTTAAGTGCGGTACAAAGGGTTTCTAGGTGTCAGACTGCCCCAATTGTAAATCTAAGTCGACCCCTACAGTTTCAAAAAACTAGTTAACAAGGATTGTGGAAAATCAAATTATACAACTAATTGTAATAAAACAGAGTGGAATAATTGGTTGGACTTTTTAAAAAAATTCTTTAGTAGCTATCATATATCCTCAATCTGTAATTCTAAAGTAGAATATTTACCTTACATTACCCTAAAATTAAACGGAATACCTACCACTGGTCTTTTAGATTCTGGATCTTGCGTTACAATTTTAGGTAATAATTTGCATAACTTATTTTTGAAAGACGATGTTTTGGATAAATCGAAACCTTTAAGGTTAATAACAGCTGGCGGCGAACGATTTGAGTCTTTGGGATCGGTGTTTCTACCCTTTGAGTTTCAGGATAAATTTATTAACTTAGAAGTTCATGTTGTACCTGGGATTCAAAATTCCCTTATCCTTGGCATGGATTTTTGGCGAAGCTTTGGCCTATTTCCTAACAAATTAGAGTCTGTTTTGATTGTGAACAAGTCTGATGCTCAAGTAATGGAGTTGCAGGCAGTTCCCCCTACACATCTTGTTTCTTATGATCATCTTACAGTCGACCAGAGAGCTACCGCTGACAACATTATTTCTAAATTTACCGATATTTCATACGAGAAGCGGGGTCTCGGTTGCACAAATATTATTTCTCATTCAATTGATACAGGTGATTGCCCCCCTATTCGGCAAAGATTTTTTCGCATGTCTCCCGATAAACAAAGAATTTTAATAAAGCATCTTGACGACATGCTCTCAGAGGATGTTGTTGAACGATCTGAAAGCCCGTGGTCAAACCCTGTCATTTTGACCCCTAAGAAGAATGGTGAACTGCGTTTCTGTTTGGACAGTCGTAAATTAAATTCCGTTACAAAAAAAGATGCTTATAGCTTGCCTTATATTTCGGAAATTTTAGATAATCTGAGAGATGCTAAATACTTGTCTAGTTTAGATTTGTCTAAATCTTTTTGGCAAACATTAATTAAAGAAGAAGACCGTTGCAAAACAGCCTTTTATATTCCTACGCGTGGCACATTTCAATTCAAAAGAATGCTCTTCGGTCTTACGAATGCGCCAGCTACTCAACAACGATTAGTTGATATTTTATTTTATGGTCCAGAATTTGAAAATAAGGTTTTCTGTTTTATCGATGACATAATCTGTATCACTTCCAGTTTCAACGAGCATATTACTCTTTTATTACGCATTCTTGATAAATTAAAAAGCGCTAATTAATCTCGAAAAATGTCAATTTTTTAGAGATAAACTAAAATATTTAGGCTATGTTGTCGACTCTAGTGGATTGCATCCCGATCCGGATAAAGTAAATTCAATGAAAAATTATCCCACTCCTTCTAATAGAAAAGAAGTACGTCGTTTTTTAGGCGCAGCCTCGTGGTACAGGCGTTTTATACCGAATTTTAGCTCTATTGCTGCACCCTTAAATAAGTTAACATCTCAAAGTAAAAACGCACCTCCATTCTGTTGGACGACAGAGGCTAATGAGGCGTTTAATAACCTAAAGAATTGTTTGATTTCCTCCTCGGTGTTGGCTTGTCCTGACTACTCGCAACCTTTTGAAATACACTCAGATGCTAGCGATTTTGGACTTGGCGCGATCCTCTGTCAAAGGTTAAATGGTGAGGAAAGAGTCATAGCGTACTATAGCAAATCACTCACTAAGCAAGAAAAAAATTACAGTGCCACAGAGCGCGAAGCCCTGGCTGTTCTATCTGCTATAGAACACTGGCGTTGTTATGTTGAAAATGGTAAAAAGTTTATTGTTTACACAGATCACGCTGCTTTGAAATGGTTCTTGACCTTAAATAACCCTACTAGCCGGTTAGCCAGATGGGGAGTTCGCTTATCTTCCTATAATTTCGAAATACGTCATCGTCGGGGTACCGATAACGTTTTACCTGATTTTCTGTCTCGCTCTTTACCCGTTTCTGCTATTGCTAATGATATAAATATAGATATTAATTCTAATCAGAATTTACCAGTTTCTACTAATGACCCTTGGTATTTTAATATCTATAAAGGCTGTTTAAGTTCTCCGACTTCCTTTGTTAACTATCAAGTAATAAACAATAAATTGTATTGTTTTAAAAAAACATTAAACCCTCTCACTAGAGAATTTCAATGGAAAGAGGTTATTCCGTCTGACCAAAGAAATGACATTCTAAGGGAGAATCATTCTTCGCCCACTGCTGGACATCTGGGTATTTTTAAGACATACAAACTTCTGGCACTTAATTACTTTTGGCCTGGTATGTACACTGATGTTGTCAAGTTTGTCAGTTCATGTGAACCTTGTATCACCCATAAACACCAAAATCACCCAAATTTAGATCTAATGGGAAAACCCAAATCATGTCAAAAGCCCGTTCAGACGATTAGTATTGATTTGATTGGTCCATTGCCTCCCAGCAGGCAACAAAACACTTTTATATTTATGGTCAGTTGTTGTTTCTCTAAATATTGTTTACTTTTCCCCATTAAACGAGCAACTGCAGAAGTGATAACAAAAATTCTTGAGGAAAATGTATTTTTGGTGCATGGAATTCCATCTACTATTGTTTTGGATAACGGTAAACAATTTATTAGCGCAACCTTTAAAAGTATGTTGTCAAAATATAAAATTCCAAATTTACATTTTACACCGTTGTATACTCCCCACGTTAACTCGGTTGAACGTTACAACAAAACCATTATGACAGCTATTTCAACTTTCATAGAATCTGATCATCGAATCTGGGACACTCTAATCACTAAAGTTCAATTCGCCCTTAACTGCGCAGTTAGTGAGGTTACTGGTTATTCTCCTAATTTCCTTGTTTTTGGTAGGGAGGTCATAACATGTGGTTCTCAGTATATTGATAAGGAATTTAATTCCGATATGGTGCTTGAACCACGGGACGGCTATGCCGAAACTTTAGGCTATTTATCTTCTATTTTCGAGAAGGTACATTCAGCTCTGTTGTCGGCCCACCAACGAAATTGTTCATCTTATAATCTTCGCCGTAAACAGGCAGAATTCAATGTCGGTGATATAGTTTGGCGCAGAACGTTTCTTCTTAGTGATAAGGATAAATACTTTAGCAAGAGATTGGCGCCTAAATTTATTAAATGTAAGATTGCCTCAAAAAAATCACCTCTAGTATACAAACTTAACGACATGGCTCGAAAACCTTTAGGCGATTGGCACATCAAGGATTTAAAGTTGATTAATTACAAAGAATAACAAAAGTATAAAAACAACAATAAGAATACCTTCTACCTATTCATTGTTTAATTTTTTCAAACAAACGTTTCTAATTTATATTACCGTTTGTAGTAGTGCCTACTATAAATTGATATTTTCTGTGGTGGGTAGCAAATATTTTTTTTCTCGTAAACAATACTATTTTTCATATTGCTGCGCAATTGTGTACTCAAATGTTATGTTGAACATTGTTTTAAAAAAATACGTAAACTAAATATATTGTTTTTTTACCCTGTTGATCAGTGGTTAAAAGGTCGCTATTAGCTGAGCATACAAGTTCGATTCTCGCATGTGTATTTTCTTTCCACAAATCTATTTGTTGAAATGCATCTTGATTGGCGTATTGTTTTTCGCCGTGCCTTGTTCTGAAGTTCTGTTGTTATTCTTAATTCTGTATAAATTCCATAATCAAATTGTTATTATAGTACTTTATAAACGATCATGGTGATTAACCGTGCGTCGCGAACTGGGAACAGTCGAATAGTACCTACCATTTAGATCGTATCTAGTTGTCGTTATGACGCACGCGCGTTCACTCAGCGACGCGCCGATAAATAAATGCCTAACTAATGACTCACCATTGTTTACATTCAAAAGGTGGTTACTGGTCGTGTTGTAGTTATTAATTAGAGCAAAATATTTATTAATTTCTTTCCTTTGACATTGAGCGGTCCGGTCGTGTCTGCGGCTTGTATTATTTTTGTTCATCTTTACGAAAAATCTGTTGTTATACCTAACTATATTCAAAAAGTTTACTTATCTAGTGGCAAAGGCCGAACCCAAGATTTATAAGTCGTAGGGCTAGATCAAGTTTCTTATATCTACAAATCATTATTACCTAATAATTACCCTAAGCGCTTCTCCATAGATTGTTATCTTTAATATTAGGCTATTACACTGGCCTCGGCATTTACATGTAGGTATGTGTGATGAATTACGAATGATAAATGTTTATGTTCAAATTCAGACTGCCGTTGTACGCGTGAAGAATGCAAGCGTGGATTATTATTATTTAGGTATCCTAATTAGCGTATAGGGTTGTCACTTGTTCAAGGTACTCATGCCCTTGTTTTCTCTAATTTCAGGGAGTATCTTCAGGGCTGCTACGCCCGTTGGGCTAGGGAATTTTCCTTAGGGAAAATCCCGGCCTAACGGGGGGGGGGGGGTGACGTCACATCGCGCTCCTGCGCCGCGAGCCTCGCTACAAGTGACGCACAGCAATGGGCCGTTCCCTCGCGCCCCTCCGCGCCGGCCCTATAAATACAGCGGTCACGAGGCTTCGCCCCTTTCCTTCGGCCAGCACCGCCAGTTGAGTACAAGATCATGCGAAGACCTGTGAAGTGCCAACGACGCCCACGCCCTGGATAATTGTCTCATCTGCTAATCTTAATTGTCAGTTTTTTTATTTATAACTAAAGCCATCGAATAACTGGAATTATAACGCGAGTTTAAACTTTCCTGGTGATATTTTTTATTTATTTCCCGTAAGTCAACCTAATTATCTCTCTTTAATTGCTCGGCGAGTGATCGATCCCGGCTACCCCGTGGAAATCAATCACTCGTGCGACAACGTCTTCTCCACATTGACATCGATGCGGAGAAACACACGGAGCACCTAAACGAAGACAAGTGGCGATACGGAACGTCTCATCGTCCAACATGGTTCCAGTGTTGGACGATGGTAGTGCCTGAAGCCACAGACCCGATTCCCATTCTCCCACAGCCAGCAAGCGAGCACGCTCTGCAACGTTAAAAGATGCATCTAAAAGACTTTTCCTTACAATGTCACAAAGCGGCGCATCCCACTGTCTTTGGGAGAATAGGTTGGTAGGCAAAACAGTGCTTGGACAAGCCATTTTCCAGGCGTTTACAGCTTCAGATTTGCACAGCACTTCTGAGTTAACTAGTGTAGGTGATAAAATTTTCCTAGTTAACTCTTCCGTGCTGTAAACCGAAGACAGAAACGCCGGTAAACTGACACTAGAAATTTTGCGTATACCGAGCCCACCCAGACGTATAGGCAATGACGCTTGTAGCCAGGCTCGGTCGTCCAAGTCCACATTTAGTATTCTCTTTAAAGTAGTTTGGATAATTTTGTCGACTTGTTCTAAAAGTGCATATTTTTTCCAAAGTTGGGAAGATCTTAAAGCATGTGTGAATTTTGGGACGAAAACACAATATCGAATAATAGTATAGGCCGAATGTACATTAATTTTGAATAGGCGATCTGAAATATCACAAAAATTTTGAATTTTTTCCTCTATGAAAGAATCGAAAGATTCTTCAAAAACTGGAGAACCTAGGAGGCGAAGAGAACTCTTATCAACAATTTTGATGTCTGAAGCCAAATGATTAAATTTAGATATAATCGAATGTTTTTTTGAAGAGTCTGTTGTATTTATAAACAGCTCACATTTACTAGAATTTAGTTCCAAGCCAATAGATGCGAATTTATTTTTAAGAAGAGCTAAATCTTGTAATACAATGTCTGGATCCCCTCCTAGGGTCCCGTCATCTAAAAACCATACATTAAATTTAGAATTTACTTGCCGAATTATGGGGTGTATTGCTAAACTAAAAATTACTGGTCCAAGAGGGTCACCTTGTTGACACCCAACTGCTGATTCCAATAGCTTATCCTGATATAATAATTTTGGTTTGGTACCTGTAACATTGCCAAAGAAATTTAAACATTTTAGGGGTTTCTAATTTTGCTTGTGCCTACAAAGTGTCCCTATTCACTGAATTGAAGGCGTTTTTTAAGTCAACCTTCAAAATGACCTCTCCATCACCACTTCCAAGGTACGTAGAAAGGGCATGTATAGCAGCCTCGCAACCCCCTTTGGAACCAAAACCTAGTTGGAGGGGTTGGAATTTTTCCGATAGCTCCCTGCTGTAAAATTTACAGCATATTTTGGCTGCTATACGCCGATATGTGCAACCCACGGCAATGGGACGTATGCCACCATCCCTCTTGTTAAGGGCGCACAAGTTCGCCCCATACAAGATGTCAACGATGGCGTCGTCCACATTACCGGAGAGCATCATATTTATTAGCGCAGTCAACTCCCTCAGAAGTGTATCGCCAGCCACCCCAGCACTGGCACACACAAGGTCTTTCAGGTCCAGCACCTGAAAGACCTTGTGTGTGCCTGGCGTCAGTGCATCGAGGCCCCCGGCCGAGCCACTCCGAAAGGAGCCAACCGCTGCTAACACGTCCTTGGCTGTGGTGATCATACATACATACATACATAGACTCACGCCTGTTTCCCGGAGGGGTAGGCAGAGACTACGGAACGCCATTTGCAACGATCCTGACATACCTCACTTGCTTCACTTGAGGTGATCAGATGTTCTGATTCCCTGTCGGGAGCTTTAGGGAAGGAGAGATCATTAATAGGCGCTGGATGCTTGCTCTTCAGACCCGCAAGCGTGTCTGGAGAGCAAGGCGCCACCACATCGCTACTAAAAAGGAGTCTAGAAGCGCCCCGTATATCGCCCTCCCTTAATTTAGATTCTACATATTGATACAGCGACTTCTGCTTGTTAAACGTAAATTTTGAATCTAAAGAGTGTGCCGAAACTTGACAATTATATTTAATTTGGGATGTCAACGAATTTTGGCCTGCCTGATTTTTATCAACATGTAGAATCCTATAAGGGAAAGTCAGTAATTGCTCCCAGGCTGTTCTCGAGTTCTCCCTGACGACAAGACCAATACATTCCGCTAATTTTTTGGATACTGATGGTCTTGCCCCACGGGGAACTCTTTTCACAACCGGGATCGAATCATACAATATTATGTAGCGGGTCTTAGTCGCGATAATTTATTTATTTCAAGGCATAAATACCTCTGTTATTCTCCTACGTTTCTACCGGCTTGCAACGGTTGTGGTCGCGGAGGGACTGATGTCAGCTCAGCGCCGTCCTTGTGAAGCGCGTATACGGGATCGAATGTTTTAATTTTGATAGCGTTTGCCAAAAAGGAATTTGTGTGGTGTCTCCTAATACAGGTTGTGAAGATATTGTGGAGCCAGAAAGTGCATTTTGGGATTTATGTACTTTACCAAAATGCACTTTCAGGCCCCGCTTACCTTTGAAAAAGCGGTCCTGGGAGCAATCCGGACAGCGCACCAGACCAGTCAACGATGTGGTAGGTTGACTAGCACTCACGTCCACATCGCCAGTGCCATCACAACATTGCATTCGTTATATTACTACCTATATATAATATTTACAAAAAAAAATCACAAAAATAAATTCACATTTTAACAATATTTACAAAACAAACTGTCACACTATGTCAAGAACTGTCACGAAGGCAGAGATAATTATTAATAAACAATTTCTTTGATGCTTTTGTTGCTCGGCGGCGGCATAAAAACTCACGTGAAGAAGATGTGACTTGCTTGCTGGTGAAACCTGGGTGCGACCAAGGTAGCGACCAACATACGGTCGCTTACATTTACGAAGCGAGGCACGGCTGGCAGCTTGAGCGATTTGCGATTTTAATCCGCTTTACATATTTATACATTTAAAACAAAACCTCTTGTTCGCCTACGAATGATCATGAGTTAATAACACAGAGAATGGTTTATAATCTCGTTCAGAGTAGACAGAAATAATTATTTTCTTAGTGAAATTATTCAGCACGCCGACATGTCATATTGTCATATCAATTGTCACTTGATACTTGATGGCACAGGCTGTTTCCGCAACTCCACGTCTTGGCGTGAATTTTGCGTGCGGGTGGGAATGGTCTTGTCATTCAAGCCACTCCAGCTCTGCGAGGAAGGCCAGCAGGCTCTTGATGTGGCCCACTGCTTTCCTCAGGGTGCTGTGTCTGTGTCTTAATAAGAGTAGGTAATTGTTTTATCAGTTCGGCAAGTATTGTTGACTGCATATGTAATAGTAGTACTTGGATGGTCGAGCTTTGGTCGGTATTGTTTTGTAAATCATGTTTTTTTAATAATTAATCCTAGGACAAGTGCTGCTGTCTGTACTGTGAGACCTCAGGGGAGTCGAGGAGCAGATGGGCTGCCGTCTCGTCTACTACCATACAGGCTTCAAGTTATTAATAAGAGTAGGTAATTGTTTTATCAGTTCGGCAAGTATTGTTGACTGCATATGTAATAGTAGTACTTGGATGGTCGAGCTTTGGTCGGTATTGTTTTGTAAATCATGTTTTTTTAATAATTAATCCTAGCTAGATAATAATTATGTAGATTTATTTCCCTCAAAGCCCACTGCATACTTCATGTCATGAAAATCGTTGGAGGTAATAATATGGTGTAAGATAGATTTACATGTAAGTTTTAACGATTTCTACACTAAGTCCAGGTGTCTAGATGTAAACCAAGCTGAAGCATCCGAAAAAATGGTACGGACTTTTGTGGTCATTGAGATAATTCTGAAATTGCCTTCGGTATATTGTGTACGACGCATATTTTCTTCCGAGTATCCGATTAATTTAATTTCACATATAATTGATGCAACTAGGGGTAAATCCTGTCTGGATTTGATTTTAAGCAATATTACCAATGCTTCAGGTTCAGTTCTAGAATTATGGTTGTCTGATCATAATACTGCTCAAATCCTTACTTGTCCTGTGGAGCACAAAGAAAAAAATCCAGACTATCTTTATATTTTTAAGAGGTGCTATAGTACTGAAAATACAATGAAGTTCAAACAATATCTGACTAGCTTACTATACTTGCACCTCTATAAACAAACTGATTTAAATATAGCATTTAACGAATTTTATGATTTCTTTTGTTTGCTTTACTACCTATGCTTTCCTATTAATAAAGTAAGAATAAATCTAACTAAAAGAATCAATTGGTTATCAAAGGGTCTAAAGTTAAGCAGCAAAAATAAAAGAAAATTGCGATATAAATACTACTCGACTCGCTCGAAAATAGATAAGGAGAAATACTTGAGTTATAATAAATTACTAAAAAAATGTATTAATTGTGCTAAAAAAAATTGCAATCAAAATTATATAATAAATAGTAAAAATATTTGTAAAGCAACCTGGAAGGTTATCAAATCTGAAACTGATTCTTCCCAGAACAATAATTATATAACAAATATACTCAATGAACAAAACATAGAAACTACAGATCCTCTAGAAATAGCAACTTGTTTTAATAAACACTTTATTTCATCTACTTATCAAATTAATAACACACTTCAAAACACACAATTAAAAAATGGGCAGCCACATTCTATTTTCCTATCACCAATAGATGAAACTTATATAACCAAAACCATAATGTCTCTTGCAAACACCACTTCTGAAGGGTATGATTCTGTATGTACCAAGATATTAAAAGCGTGTAGTCATGAACTCAGCCCAATACTAACTTTTCTAGTTAATTTGTCACTAGAAACAGGCTGCTTTCCGGAAAAGCTTAAACTATCGATGGTCAGACCTTTGTATAAAAAAGTTAACAGGAGTAACATGTGCAATTATAGACCAATCACATTACTGCCAGTCATCTCCAAAATATTTGAAAAGATTATGCATGATAAATTAACATCTTTTTTTAATAAACATAATATAATAAAAAATAATCAATACGGTTTTCAAAAAAGTAAATCTAAAACAGGCGCGGCCTTTGCTTTAGTAAACAACATATTACAAAACCTTAATGATAAAAAATACACAACAGTTGCTTTTCTAGACATGTCTAAAGCGTTTGACTTTGTTTCGCATAGTCTACTTTTAAAAAAATTAGAAAACATCGGTATTAGAGGACAAGCCCAAAATTGGGTGAAAACTTATCTAGAAAATAGACTCCAATGTGTAGAAATCGCCCAACTGAACGAAAAAGGATCCGTTCAATCATACAGGTCTGATTACGATAATAATAAATTTGGAGTCCCACAGGGGAGCGTGCTTGGTCCTCTTTTGTTTTTGATATATATCAATGATTTACCTGACATTACGCATCATAAAACAATACTATTTGCAGATGACATTTCAATTATAATAACTACTAATAAAGACATGACAATTGCACAGCATGAAACTAACATTAATGATACACTGACATTAGTTATAAATTGGTTGAACAATAATAATTTACAAATTAACATCTCAAAAACAAATTTAATTAATTTCAATAATTTTAAACACAATACTCTTAATCTTAATTACAATGGACATATACTATTAAATAATGATAAAGTGACATTTCTTGGTATAATTATTAATAATAAACTAAACTGGAAAGAACTTATCGAAAAAATTTGCAGTAAATTGAATGGATTCTCATTTGCGCTGTACAAACTTGCAAAGGTTGCAAGTAAACATGCAGCATGTATGGCCTATTTTGCATATATTGAATCTGTGATACGGTATGGCTTGTTGATATGGGGAAACGGCACAGATATAAATAAGGTCTTTATTGCCCAAAAGAGGTGTATAAGGGCTATCTGTGACATTGCGCCGGACGTTTCCTGTCGTCCTTATTTTGACAATCTAGGAATACTGCCTTTGCCTTGTTTATATATTTTAGAAGTCGGAAAATTCGTCAAACAAAATCAGAATTTATTTAGCCTTGCCAAAAATGTAACAAAAAGAAGTAATATACGTAACCCAGACAGATTAGTTCTTAAAATGATACCAAAAAGTTCACGCTTTAAGAATAATTGTTATGCTATGTGTGTAACAATATATAACAAAATTCCAATGCACATAAAAGAACAAAATTTATCAAAATTCACAAGGGATTTGAGAAATTGGCTACAACAACAAATGTTTTATTCACTTAAAGAGTTTCTGGATTGGAAATAGTACTGGTATACGCGCAAAATTATAACTTATACCTATTGCTTAAACGAATTTCATTTATTAATATGACCACAGTATAATTAGAACAAAAATATATATTTGCATGCTATGATCTATGGCTAAATGGGCTTGTTCTTAATATTATATTATTATTTGAATGCAAACATCTTATGTAACCCTATTTACAGTGAGTAAATGATTTGAATTTGAATTTGAATTTGAATTTGAATTTGATGGCGCTTGCAAGCGCCACAAAGGTATGTAATACAATTAATGTATGATTCGTGAATCTCGCTTGCAACACTGTCGACATATACGAAAAAAGGTAGCTTCGCTGTAGATAGGCACTTCTTTAACTTTTTATTTATTTAAAATTAAGATATATTTAACAAGAATATAGGCTTTAAACTATTTAATGAAAAATTACAATACCATCCAATCTAAGTAGTAGCTCCGCTTGACGTACAAATTAATTAAAAAACGAAGGAACTGTTTATTTACATAGGTACATAAAAAAGAAATAAGTACAAAAACGGGGGCAAAATACAAAGTACAGACAGGTTTAGGCATCGTAGAATTCCTCCGCATCGCTGTCTATTGGTAACGTGCCTAGAAGGCTGGCAGCATTGCCACGCTGGATGGCAATGCTGATACGCTGGCCGAAATACAGCCCAGCCTTCTGGTCACGTGAAGCGTCGATTAATCGTTTGGCGATTTCTCTGTACAAAGTACGAGCGCTCGGACCCCATGGACCAAGCGTCTCCACCCCAAACGGCTCAAATACGTAATTACCTATTAAATTACCGTATTTTCGCCGCTTGAGGGATTCTGCGCTTGCAGCAGCAGCGCCGGCACAGCTGGCTGTACTTGGAAGATGTGATGGCGCAAGGGTATCTACGCACGTTGCGTCCCATACCAAAGGCCTACCCAACTTCCAAGGCATCAATGACATACCGTCGGGCCTCTTCCCATCGTCGCGTACCAAACCATTGGGTTCAAGTACGGCTGGTACTCCGGCGGTGACAAGAGTGCGACGGATGATGTCATTAAGATAGGCGTGACGAGGCATTCGGCCCGCGCTTCTGCCGCAAGATAGTCCATGGTGTCCGAGGCTATCGACGGCTTCTCCACAATGACAACGATGCGGAGAAACACACGGAGCACCTAAACGGAGGCTAGTGGCGAGGCGAAATGTCGTGTCGTCCAGCATTGTGCCCACATTGGACGACGGGAGCGCTTGAAGCCAAAGACCAGACTCCCACATTTTTTATTTTTCTTTACTTGTAGACGATAAAATAAGTTTTTCTCTCACAGTGTTGCAAAGCGGCCCGTCCCACTGCCTTTGGGAGAATGGGTTGGTAGGCAAAGCAGAGCTTGGACAAGCCATTTTCCAGGCGTTCACGGCATCGGTTTTACACAGCACTTCCGAATTAACCAGTGTAGGTGCTAATATTTGCCTGGTTAAATCTTCCGTGCTGTGCACCGAGGACAGGAACGCCGGTAAACTAACATCCGAAATTTTGCGAACGCCGAGCCCACCCAGACGTACAGGAAGAGACGCTTGTAGCCAGGCTCGGTCGTTCAAATCCACATTTAATATTTCTTTAAGTGTATTTTTAATAATTTGGTCCATTTTTTCTAAACATTTCATATTTTTCCAAAGCGACGAAGATCTCAAGACATGCGTAAATTTGGGAACGAAAAGGCAATATCGAATGATTGTAAAAGCCGAATGAATATTAATTTTTAGCAGGCGATCTGAAATTTCACTAAAATTTTGAATCTTTTCATCTACGAAAGATTCGTAGGCTTCTTCAAATATAGGAGACCCAAGGAGGCGAAGAGAATTCTTGTCACAAATTTTAATGTGTGGTGCCAAATAATTAAATTTTGATAATACCAAAGATTTTTTTTCATCGTCAATTTTATTTAGAAATAACTCACACTTACTTGAATTTAGCTCCAAACCGATCGATTTAAATTTGTCTTTTAGAACTGCCAAATCTTGTAGCACTATGTCAGCGTCTCCAGCAAGGGTTCCGTCGTCCAAGAACCATATATTGAATTTTGAATTTAGCTGCCGAATAATTGGGTGAATTGCTAAGCTAAAAATGACTGGTCCAAGTGGGTCACCTTGTTGACATCCAACTGCGGATTCCAATAGGTTGTCCTTGTATAATAATTTTGAGGGATATCTGTAACATTGCGAAAGAAATTTATAAATTTTGGGGGTTTCTAATTTTGCCTCGGACAACAAGGTGTCCCTATTCACTGCGTTAAAGGCATTCTTTATGTCAACCTTAAGGATGACCTCTCCATTACCACAACCAAGGTACGTGGCCAGGGCATGTATGGCAGCCTCACAACCCCCCTTTGAGCCAAAACCTAATTGGAGGGGTTGGAATTTAGCAGATAAATCATTGCTATAATATCTGCAGCATATCTTGGCTGCCATACGCCTATATGTGCAACCTACGGCAATGGGACGAATGCCACCATCCTTCTTGATAAGAGCGCATAAATTTGCTCCGTACAATATGTCAGTGATGGCACCGTCCACATTGCCGGAGAGCATCAAATTCATGAGAGCAGTCAGCTCCCTCAGGAGTGCATCGCCAGCCTCCCCGGCGCTCGAACACACAAGATCTTTGAGGTGTTGTGGTGTTAGAGCATCGAGGCCACCAGCCGACCCAGTCCGGAAGGAGCAAACTGCTGCGAACACGTCCTTGGCCGTAGTAATCAGATGCTCCGAATCCATATCCGGGGCATCAGGAAAAGAGAGGCCATACATCGGCGCTGGATGCTTGCTCTTCAAACCCGCAAGCGTGTTTGGAGAGCAAGGCGCCACCACATCAGTGCTGAATAAGAGTCTCGACGCACCCCTTATATCACCCTCCCTTAGTTTGGATTCTACATATTGATAATTCGTTCTATTTGTATTAAAAGTAAATTTGGTGTCGAAAGTATGGACCGAAACAGAACAGTTGTGTTTAATTTGGGCAGTAAGTGTCTTTTTTGGGGCCTGATCTTTTTCAATATGTAAAATCCTATAAGGAAAGGTTAATAGTCGTTCCCAAGCTGTTTTTGAGTTCTCCCGCACAACGAGACCTATGCAGTCAGCCAATTTTTTGGCGACTGATGGCCTTGCACCACGGGGAACTCTTTTCAAAACCGGAACAGAATTTTTTAAATTCGAAAGATGTTGCCAAAAGGGAATTTGGACACAGTCTTGTGTAGAAATTGAATGTGAAGTTAAGGGGTCAGAAAGTACATCTTGGGATTTATGCATTTTGCCAAGATGTACTTTCAAACCCCGCTTACCTTTAAAGAAGCGGGCCTGGTCACAGTAGGGGCAGCGTACTAATTCACTCAGTGATGTGGTAGGTTGACTTGCGCCCCCTTCTACCTCACCATTGCCATCACTGTCTGCTTGCATCTTACTATTTGCACTTAATTACTATATACAACTATGTATTTACAGTAAAGTATTTACAAAATATTAAAATATAGATACAACATGATTCTAAGAAAATAATGAAAAAATAATGTCATAATAATATTATGTCACATTGAGTTGCGCATGGCAGGTGGCGGCGGAGACATAGTGGGGCGTAGTCTCTGGTTGTCGCTGGTATGCTCTTGGGTATGCTGGTACCGTAGACGGAGAATAGTACGGCTGGTAGGTACTTATTACAACTTCTTGTGGATGTCTTACAGGGCGTGGCAGGGCGCCGAAATAGCGCGCCGTGCCGACCTTATTTTTATTTCCAATTTTTCTCAGTTGCGTTTGATCTCGTCTTTTCAAATTTTCCAGAGATACGTTATTTGTTAATTTGAAATATTTTCCGGCTTGATTATTGGTTTTACTCAGTGGCGGTGAAGGCAAAACTCTTTGCGTTACTTCTGTATTATATATTCAAATAATAAATCTAATAAATCCACATTTACATAGATATAGTTTTATGTTAAAGGGAATTAAATCATTGTCAATAGGTATTTTCAGTCAAGAAGAATATTAAATTAGTAAGATATTTCTATACATGGTAAGTACGACCAGATATATTTTTATACACTAAAAACTAATTAAAAACGATGTTTTACACCTATCTTATAAAATACTAGTCGACGCCAGCTGCTTCGCACGCACATATTTTCGAATTGCCCGTTTTGCCTGATCCCGTGGGAATTTCGGGAAATCCCGTCTTAGTGCACCCTGACGATCCCCAAGGAACATACATGCTAAATTTCAGCTTCTTGCACCGAGTAGTTTCGGCTGTAGCTTGTCTGTCAGTCAGTCAGTAACGCAAGGATTAATATACAGATTTTAATTGAATGTGTGGGATGTAGGGCTTATGCAAACTATTTTGGCATATCCTAGGTCAGAGTTTACAAAACGGATAGTAAATGATTTAATTAAAAATGGCCAATGAATCTATTTATTTTAATGTTAAGTTTATGTGTGTATTAGTGCATAAGTTACGTGGGGGTGACGTATCCATGTGGTTAAAAACCCCTTAATAAATTAATAAAGATTTAAAAAAAAAAGTTTAGTTTATT
This sequence comes from Euclidia mi, assembly GCA_944739405.2. Classification (NCBI taxonomy): domain Eukaryota; kingdom Metazoa; phylum Arthropoda; class Insecta; order Lepidoptera; family Erebidae; genus Euclidia; species Euclidia mi. The sequence continues at coordinate 91,461,747 of OX123187.2, read as the reverse complement.
GCGCGGTGCACACGCGCCATATTGAAATTAAACATTGTTTATTGCAATCTGGATACCTTTTAGGTGTTCAAAAACCTCCTCCCCGTGGGATCTCCACCTTGTCGTGGTGGGGAGGCTCAGTAACTGTGGGTTTGAGGTACACCCACGGCGAATCTAAGCGGGATCCCGGGAGGGGACGCTCGACGTGGGCTTGAGTGAGGCCTGCCTAGGATGCGTCCCAAGGTGCGGGTGCGGGGGACAGTTCTATCTGTCCCTCGCAGTTGGGTGCGGTCGCGGGAGAGGCGAGGAGAGGCGTGTCGGTGTTGCTTTGCCGCGCACCCTATCTCCCGCGACCAAATAAGGGGGGAACCATCGTTGCGTCGCGGTGGGGCCGCAGTGGAAGAGGAGATGCGGTGTTGCGTTGCCGTCCTCCCTATCCTCTGCGGCCGCTGGGTGTTTTGGCGGCGGAGCCCAACACCTTCATCCGCCGCCAAGGGGGTTTCGTTCGGGGCCCGCCTGGCGGGCCAATACCCGTCGGGGGGTAGCGAGGAATGCTTCGGTGAAACCCTACCCTCCGACAAATGGGCACGGGTAGGTTTTTTAGTCAGTAAGAGTCTGACAGTCCCCTTCGTCCTTCCCCCCCAGGACGGAGGGACTCCATGAGGAATTTCCAAACGGACACAAAAAAAACAAAAAGGTGTTTAAAAAGCTACTGGTGTGAAGTGGAAGTGTTTTTTATTTGTGTGACAGCATAATGATGTTTAATACCAATACCCGTCGGGGGGTAGTGAGGAATGCTTCGGTGAAACCCTACCCTCCGACAAATGGGCACGGGTAGGTTTTTTAGTCAGTAAGAGTCTGACAGTCCCCTTCGTCCTTCCCCCCCAGGACGGAGGGACTCCATGAGGAATTTCCAAACGGACACAAAAAAAAACAAAAAGGTGTTTAAAAAACTACTGGTGTGAAGTGGAAGTGTTTTTTATTTGTGTGACAGCATAATGATGTTTAGATGACTAAAATAAGAGTTTGTGTTTTATTTGTGACATGATACTTACGGAAATCATTTCAATCGAGTGATAGTATTCGTTACACTTTGTTACGTTCCAAAACACGCACAGCTGACGTCGGATTAAAATCTGCTAGACTGAAGTGGGACTGGGCCGGACACGTTTGTCGTGTGCACAAAGAAAGATGGGCCTATCTAGCTACCACTTGGGTGCCTCATGAGAGTCGGCGACGACGTGGAAGACCCAAACGAAGATGGCGGGATGACCTGGATGCATTTCACAGCGACTGGACGAACTTAACACGAGACAGGGATGCATGGTGGTCCAAGGGAGAGGCCTTTGCCCAGCAGTGGGACACAACACAGACAAGCCAAAAAAAAAAGATAGTATTTGTTTTGACGTATTTTAACATTTACATGCGCAGCCCTACAAACCGGTAAGTGTTGTTTGATGTTTGGAATCAATATGTGTGTAAATGGATTGTGTCCTAAAATGTAATAAGCGATTGATTCGTTCCTTTATTAGATGTTAAACTGAAATACCAGATTTTTCTTCAAAAACCGATCAGCAACATTACTAATTACGGCTTTTTAAAAACCTTTTTGAATTTGACTCGAAAATGCTGTAAACCATCATGGCGGTGGAGTGATATCACAAAGTACAAAACAAAACAAACCGTGAATGAAGTCTGGTCTGATGTACCCACTTTTATTTTGTTATATTCGATTTGACAGGTAGAAACAACATGAATGGCGGACGTACTGTTTGACGTAATGCTCTCTGATTGGTGTTCACTATCACAAGAATAAATACATTATTTTTAGTTTTAGAATCCTAAAAATAACATTAATCTTACCTTTTTATAGTAAACTAGAGGACGCCAGCAGCTACGCCTGCATTTTTTTTAAATTTACCCGTTTTGGCCGATCCCGTGGGAATTTCGGGAAATCCCTTCTTAGTGCAAGGAACATACATGCCAAATTTCAGCTGCCTGCGCCCAATAGTTTCGGCTGTAGCGTGTCTGTCAGTCAGTGAGTAACGCAAGGATTTTATATATTAAGATTTACACGATTTAGACCCGTGTTAAACGCATTAAGTGACGTATGCACAGTAGTCATAACGTTGAATAGCCAATTTTTAAGGAAGCTTTTATACCTACTTAAAGATAACTAGAGGATGCCCGCGGTTACACCCGCGTTATTTAAGGCTACTGCTCCGCTCCCGCTCGCTCATAGCGCGATGTTATATAGCCTATAGCCTTGCTCGATAAATGGGCTATCTAACACTGAAATATTTTTTCAAATCGGCCCAGTAGTTCCTGAGATTAGTGCATTCAACCAAACAAACAAACAAACAAACTCTTCAGCTTTATATATTAGTATAAGATAAGATTAAAATTTATAAGTGCTATAAACTAAAACTATGGGCCTCATCCAAAAACTCAGGGTCACTCAGAGGGCGATGGAGAGAGCTATGCTCGGAGTTTCCCTGCGAGATCGAATCAGAAATGAGGAGAGCCGCAGGAGAACCAAAGTCACCGACATAGCTCTCCGAATAGCCAGGCTGAAATGCAATGGGCATGGCACATAGCGCGAAGAACCGATGGCTGTTGGGGCAGGCGGGTTCTGGAGTGGCGACCACGTACCGGAACACGCTGCAGGGGTAGGCCTCCCGTAAGGTGGATGGACGATCTGGTTAAGATCGCGGGAAGCGGTTGGATGCGGGCGGCTCAAAATCGGTCTGTGTGGAGAACCTTGGAGGAGGCATATATCCTGCAGTGGACTTCTCTAGGCTGACATGATAACCTGATATAGGTAGCCAAAGCAAGATAACTGAATTTCAATAAAAAATACTTCAAAACATTTGAAAAGCCTGTGTTTATTTTCAAGCAGCAAATTTTGTTTTATGTACATAATTATAGTAGTGTAGAAGATTTTGTTGTTATTACTAGGATAAGTATTTTATATTATAAGTCCTACACTGTTGCCTTAGGCTAAGCTCCTGTTAAGATAGATGTATGTAATAGTTAAATAAATAAAAAAAATATAAAAAATAATAATAAAAATATTTCAGCTGTGAAGTCCACTTGCATTTGAAGTAAACTGAACTGCATCAAGTCCAGTATTTGCCTGCATAACTTGCAGGTGAGGTAGACGTAGACGTAATTGTGTGTACTGCTATGAAACTGGGCCGGTTGAACTATTTACTGAGGACTATTGAGCTCTCGTTCAGAATTAATTACTTATTTTAATTGTGAATGGAAACCTCCGCCTCTTTACTCGTTTTAAAAAGGTCGAGATTTAAAAGTGGAATCAAAGAAAAGTGTAATTATTTCTTTATTCTCTTTTGAAAAGGCTACCCCTGCAGACTAATATAAATATAACCATGTAAATTATTATTATTACTATACAGAATTCGGATAATTAAGTATTTGTTTGGTAGGGATATGACAAATTAAAACCTTCTTTTACAATAAGACAACCTAAAAAGATGTATTATTTTGTGTTTTTGGTGCCATACTTGTCTTCAAATATCATTAGGTAAGTAACTTTCGACAAAATTGAAATGTACATCTCAGAGTCATTAGATGCATACTGCATCTCATCTTAAAACTTAAAACCCAACGCAAAAATAATCTCACACCAATTTGCATTCTAATTGTAGCACTTCTGAGTACATATTCGGTTAATAGGCATTGCATCGCAGCCATCAGTGGCAGGATACCATCAAGCGCGGTTCGTTGCCCTCCCAGATTCGCGGTCTCAGTTAAAAGTGCATCTCGTAGGAGCCTTATTTTCTGCCCCGGTACATCTTAATCACACGCCGGGTGCGCAAATCCAACTATTCTCAGTTAAACGTCTCAGCTGTCACTACGTGGGCAATTATAAGTACAATTGATAAGGTTGCCTTGTAAGATGGAATATGTAAAGCGTATGGTTGTATCGGGAAAGCTAGCAGTGCAGATCGATGCTTTTCAATAAAAAAATCTAATTTAAGAATTGGCGTTTTAAATTTAAGAAAATGTGAGAACTGCTTCGCAGGAGAGGCAACGCAGATTGGTCATGGTGTCACTTCTATGAAAAGTTCGCTGAGATATTTTCGTAATCGTTCAATTTAATTCAATTTACTACTTTAAATATTTTGTATTGGGCTAAACAAATACATACCACCTGATGCTAAACGTATCTTTGTGTAATACCATGAAACTTTTGCGATTTGTACTATAAAAAAAGTGCTAATCACGTTACTATTTGAAAAATAAAACAGACATGTAATAAAGACGAAACACCTTCTACACCTGCTCTTTGTTCTTAAATCGTTACCTCTTCAGTTTATTCTTTAAGTTATACTGTAGCTTCGTAAAAAGCAGCTCATAAGTATTCAGTCGTAACCGGCGGAGCTAGCAGCTGACCCCGATACGCTTGGATGTAAGAAGGTTAGAGGAATTTATTATATCTCAGCGAAATCTTTAGCAGCTCCCGCGGGAACTGCACAGCACACACCAGGTATTGTTGATATTAGAGCTGCTTTACCCTGGCGTCTTGCTAGTACTTGAAGGTATGAGCAAGTCAATTTAGATTATTTTTATACTAATCTAGATGTCGATAATAATACTAGCGCAAAGTCAAAGTCAAAATCATTTATTCATCTAGGTCACAAGGTGACGCTTATGAACGTCAAATTTTAAAATAAATTACTGAATGCTTCTATATTTACATTTACTGCCCATTCGCAAAGCAATAGGTAGAACCACGAGAAAGAACGGGCAATAAAACTCGTGGCCACTCTTTTTAATCGCCAGTGTTATGTTACATATTTTGTTTTTGTAAGGAGCTGCAACTGTTTCACATTGTAATTAATTACTTGTAAATAGTAATTAGGAACTTACATAATACTTAAATAATTAATGCAGATTAAGTGCTGTAGTAGCCTTCCATTGTGAATCTTATGTAACAGGAGCATCCACTTACATCTTATAATGTAGGCAACTCGCGATCATGTTCAGAACTATGATGGAAATGTATGTTACAGAAAGTGACGGTAGGTATATGAATACACAAAATTTACAATAATGTTAGTGTACAGCCCATGATCACGAGTTATCTTCATCTAAGACAGTAGCATTTTTTAAAATTAAAAGGAACAACAATGCAAATGTAAATGTAGTAAGTTGAATGACCTAATAATCCATGGATTGTTATTTAAAAGAACTAGAGATATTATATAAAAAAAAAAACTAAAAGGCAAGGTATCTATATAAATTCTGAATAAGTACAAAGATCAAGAGTTGGCTAGTGTAAGTGACCATCTATCCTTATCACAGAAATAATCATGAATGGTATAATAACCTCTCCTAATAAGGCAGTCTTTTATTTTACTTTTAAAGGTACTAAATGGTAATTCTAAAAGACTAATTGGTATTTTATTGTATATACGAATACCTAGCCCTACAAAAGAATTATTAACTTTATGTAAACGATGATAAGGGGCATATAACTTATGCCTGTTTCGAGTATTTATGTTATGTATGTCACTTTTTGTAGTAAATAAACCTATATCTTGCCTAATATACAATATATTAGCAAATAAAAATTGCGAGGCTACTGTAAGAATCCCTATAGTCTTAAAGCGTTCCCTAAGAGTATCTTTTGCACCTAACATGTATATTGCTCGTACCGCTCGTTTCTGTAGAACGAAAATATTCTGAATATCCGCAGCTTTGCCCCATAACAAAATGCCGTAGGACATGACACTATGAAAATAGCTAAAATACACTAAACGAGCCGTGTCGACATCAGTAAGTTGTCTAACTTTTCTAACAGCATATGCAGCAGAGCTGAGCTTTCCTGAAAGACATGCTATATGTGCACCCCATTGTAGCTTACTATCTAATGTAATGCCTAGAAACACTGTCGAGTCAACTGTGTCAAGTTCTTCCCTATCTAGCATAATATTAGGTCCCAGTTGTCTAACGTTAGGTAAAGGAAATTTAACGCATTTAGTTTTTTTAGAATTAAGTACCAGATTGTTTGCTGTAAACCATTGTGTAACCTGTATAAGTGCGTTATTTACATCATCAAATTGATTCCTATTCCTGTCTACTTTAAAAATAAGTGACGTATCGTCTGCAAAAAGTACAACATCACAGATGTTTTTTAAATAAAAAGGTAAGTCATTAATATATACAAGGAATAGAAAAGGACCTAAAATTGAACCTTGTGGAACGCCTAACTTTATAGGTAATTTAGAGGATGTAGTTCCATTTACATCGACGCACTGAAATCTCTGCCGCAGGTACGACTCGACAACACAAAGTGCGGTTTCCTCTACGCCGTAGTGGCGGAGCTTACGCAATAGTGTGTCGTGATGAACGCAATCAAATGCTTTTGAGAGGTCACAGAATACTCCGAGAGCATTTTTAGACGACTCCCAAGCATTATAAACGTGTTTTATGAGAGCAACACCCGCATCAGATTTACTAAAGGTAGATCCACTGATCTACCTTTAGTAAATCCGTATTGATCTTTGTGAAGCAGACTATTTAAATTAAAGTGTCTTAATAGCTGCTTTAATAAAATCTTTTCAAATATTTTACTAAATGCCGGCAAGATAGAGATGGGCCTAAAGTTATTTATGTCATTTTTACTGCCAGATTTGAATAATGGTATGATTTTACTTAATTTCATCAAATCCGGAAATACGGCTTGGTCAAGACATTGGTTAAAAATTATAGAGAGGTAAGGCGCAACAGTCTCAACTATAGTACCTAAATTTTTTATTGAAATGCCCCAAAAGTCGCCGGTATTTTTGATATTAATTGAATTATATGCGATCAATATATCTCGCGGGGTAACGTGCTCGAATCTAAACACGCTCTTGCATTCAAGTACACTGCTAAGCAAAAAATTTCCAGCGTCTAAAGACGATGATTGTAAAGAGCTAGTAGTTGTTATAGGTATGTTCGCAAAGAAATTATTGAAGATATGCGCTACTTGAGATGTGTCTGTGATTAATAAATTGTTATCTAGGATTTCAAATTGTTTTTCCCGCTGTCGTGCTCTACCAGTCTCATTATTTATAATTCACCATGTTTCTTTAATTATATTTGTCGATTGCTTAATTTTACCACTAATAAATTTTGATTTTGCCAACATACAAACTTGTTTAAAAATTTTTGAGTACGTTTTTACATAATTTAGAAAAGGTGTGTCAAATCTATGTTGTTTCATACCATATAATTCAAACAATTTGGCTCTACTTCTGTATATACCTATAGTGGCCCACTGGTTAAAATATCCGGTAGTACCCTTTAGTGTAACAGTTTTAGTCCTGAAAATATTTTGAAACTCATTATTTACTAGTCCAAAAAGTGAATTATAAGTTGTGTTTGGATTTTCCGAGTTTAATATTGAGGGATTTAGTTTAGCTATAATATTGTTTTTAAAACGTGTAAGACGATTGGTAGTTTGAGGCCTACATTCTACTGTATGTGATTTATTATATGTTGAACAGGAAAAACTAGCTATCTGTCCACGGCGATCAGAAGGAAGAGAACTAATAACTAATGGGTTTTTAACAACACAAGAACTAAATATGTTATCCAAACAAGTAGATGATGTTGCAGAGACTCTAGTAGGTTCACAGAATAAGTTACTTAAATTAAATGACTTAAAAAAATTCAGAAATCTAGTACACTGTGAAGAATTCTCTCTCGCAACTAGTAGTGGTACTAATTTCAGCATAAATGAACCGTTTCTGTAGGAATGTGTTTTCCCTCAGAGAGTCTATCCTACTAGCGTTATCCCAGTTGCAACCTGGTCTACTTACTAATCTAACCGGATCTGACTGGACATTAGCTTTTCCACAGAGCGACTGCCTATCTGACCTCCATTGTCTAAAGCGATATATTTTCATGGTTTTGACTAGTGTCATTTCATTCAGAGGGACTGAATTCCATAAGAACTGTCAAATATCTTAATTACAGCCGGGACCAATGGCGTAACGTGCTCTCCGAGGCACGGGTATGCGATGATTAACTTTTCAATACGCACAATTAGTGTATGTAGATTCGAACCCGATAAGGTATCGGGTTCGAATCTACATACACTAATTGTGCGTATTGAAAAGTTAATCATCGCATGCCCGTGCCTCGTGCCTGCATGGCAGTCTATTGGTATCTCCACTAGGCTATCGCTGCCTCAGAAAGTATTGATGAAGTTTTCAAAAAGGTTTCCTAGTAGCTTCTTGGGCACAAGGAACCTTAAGCAGGGCAAAACTTACTGCGGTCAGTGAGATGTGTTTTTTTCTGTTTATAATCAAATAAGTCGTACGCTTATTTGCTATTTATTTCCGAAGGTAAAGCATAATTGCTATATATATTACGGCTCTGTTTATAATAGTTTACGCATACCCAAAACTATGGTTAAGTTGTCAGTGCGTGATACATATAAACCAAGCTTGGTCTTGAATAGATGATTTATCTTCTTTTTCGCCATAGCATTGGAGTAAGAAAACGGACAGACCGACAAACATAATTTTCGAAATAATAAGGGTTTCCTCTAGTTTACTACGAACCTCTAAAAATACGACCGACATTATGCACATTTAATAACTGCAGTGCTACTGTAGATGCAGATTAGAGCTGTGTTTTCTTCGAAATGAAACTATTGCTGTATGATTGCATAGAATTAATACCGGGTGATTAGGCTTTAATCCCCTACTCGTGTATCCATTAATAAATATTAGTTGGAATTGCTAATCATACGAATGACGATTATTGTCAGTTTTATGTAGCCGTTATTTGTGTGGTTGCACGGTATAAATATTCTAGTTTTAGGAAAATAGGATTATTTATTTAGTGTTCTTTATTGTGGGCTGAAGCGGATTTTAGTTTTACTGGAATACTTATATTTTTATCCACTGTTTTAAATGTTCTAGCCAGAGTCATCAGCAAGACAGTTCAGATAGAAATGATCATAATATTAATAAAGATTGTAATATAATATTAATAGTAGCACCAATAGTTGAAAAATGTTCGGGTACTTTGAGATAACTTAAACATTCAAGAAAAAGACAAATGCTACCTCAGTCTGCCGTGACCATGAAACCTGTAAAGAACTCGAAACATCGGCTAGTAATAAATTAAAAATGTAATTCTAGATCGTTCGGTTTAAATGTAATAACGAAGTGAAACCAATATAACGCGATAAAAGCCGTAAACTGTAGTTTAATTGCAATAAATAATTAATTTCCGAGATTCAGTCCCATTCAATAAATTACCTACAAATTGTTTTTAATCATATTTATTCACTGATATTTTTCATCATCATCAGTAGCCTGTCACATTCCACTGCTGGATATAGGCCTCTCCAACGATATGATATGTTAAGGTAGCAAAGGGTCACGGTCAAAATGGGCGTAAAACCAACAGCTTTAAAATATATTTTATGTGAAAGCTAATGACAATTACTTAATTTTATACTATGACGGCAATCACCCAAACAACCGGTGAGCAGAGATATTCAGTGATGTTCAAACGTATTTTTTTATAGAATCCAAAACAATCGCTAATACAACGGAGATAACACGACACGATATTGTGCAGAGCTAGGCCAATGAAATCAATCTATTGATTGGTAACCTAACGGAATTACTACATTCAATCCCTTTCTAACTGCTCTCTTACTCCGGCGCCGACCAAAAATCAAGCTACGGGCAGGCCGGGCAATGCGCGTCAGTCGTTATTTATATTTAATTGAATTATATAGAGAGGAGTCATTAGATGATATAGGGCGAGGACATATGTGAATTGGGCGTCATTAGGGGTAAATTAAAACCATTTTTCTCCGTAATTGTTATAGAAAAAAAATCCAAAAAAATATGTCTTAATCTACATCATATAAAGCATTTTCTCTTCGGTACCAAATCCTAAAATCATCATCAACAGCCCTTTATAGTGTCCCACTGCTGGGCGCGGGCCTCTTCTCACTATGAGAAGGGTAAGGCCATAGTCTACCACGCTGGCCTAGTGCGGGTTGGCAGACTTCACATGTCTTTCAAGAACATTATGGAGAACTCTCAGACATGCAGGTTTCCTCACGATGTTTTCCTTCACCGTTTAGCCGTAAATCCTAAAAACAAATCTAAATTAAATATCTGAATAAAATATGCAAAGTAACCTCTGTTTTTGTAGTTATTACCTTTTTTCTCCTAATCTATCAATCATAAGATTGTTTAAATTGAATCAGCCTCTTATATATTAGAACACCAAGGGAACCTTCGGCTTATTTTTGCAAATAACTTTACTTATTATTTTCTAAGGATTTTTTACGTCACCGATACTCGCAAATCGCGCGTGGACTACTAACCAGTAGTACGAGCAAGGTCAACGGCGTATATCCACCTCATAAACAGATGTACTGTTCTGCAAACTAATGTGTGGTTTCTTCGAATTAAAAGTCCACAGTCGCGGCATGTCAGATCGCGCACATATAATACCTACATTTTGATCGATAGGGACCAAATCGGTACAAATGCGATAGTTGAGCATTACTGTACTTTCTTAACAGGCAGAAGAACAGTAGGAAGTTATGCCCACATAGTTTCAGTTTCGTGGTTTTTAGGGTTAGGACGGCATGAGCCTTTCATTCCACCCGCAGAACATTTATTAGATGTTAAAGTTGATGATAACCATTGATATTTAAATAAAAGGTATCAATATATAGTAGTTTTTAACAAATATGTGTGTTTTATTTAACCAATCTTTGGGATTTTTTTGCAGTGATACCCGGTCGATATTTGGGTTAACAAGTATATAAGGGGTATTTAGAAGTACAATAAAGTAAATTACAACACCTTTTATTTCTGTTGGTTTTACGCCTAGCTCTCATACAAAAATGCCCATGATCCTTTTATAATTACTTTGGTATTTTGTATATTTTTGCCAGTCCTGACTAGTCACTAGGAAAATCGTAGGGGTTTTAAAGCACCAATGTGTGTGTGGTCAGGAATAGAAGCGAACAATAAACAGCGGGCCGACTTCCAGCGCCCGATTACCGTTTCCGGTCGACCGTCGACCTCACCGGTTGTCCGTATGAAATACTTTTTGCGTTGTTTTATAATTCAGTTTGACTGGAGTTGTAAATTACATGGCAAATTATGTTTAAATTGTACCTACGTAAAAGTAAAAATGTTGTCTGCTTAAATTAGGTTCATCGTAAAGTAAATTATAAGCCCATACTAATAGGTAGTAGAATTGAATTCACTATTAGATTCAAAATTACAGTGGTGAACGCCGTGGATTCGGACGCGAGAACTTCTGCGCGGCTGTCTTCGCACTAAGCTTTTGCTGCTTTTTAATGTTCTGATAATTAATGATTTCGGGATGTGATGGAGTGAATGATTAACTGTATGTTTATTAAGAGTTATATAGAGATCTTTAACAAAAGTGGTAGATCCTTCAGTGAGCGCGATTGGAGTGCCTACTCGTCTACCATTTCACGAGACTATAAGCCACCATGACGATTGATGCTTTCGTAGTGCGCAGCAGTAGAAATTTTACGATTCCAGGTGCGCATTCCGTGCCTGGAAAATAAGTTCCAACACGGTTGCTCGGTCTAAACTAAAAAGAAAGAAAAAATATTTAAAACATGACATAGACAAAACAAGACGATATTATCTGTATACGTGAAGCGAAATTTTGTGATCCCTTTTTACGAGAAATGTGGGAACGGAGGATTAAGAAATTTGGCACACTTATTGTTTACATGTAGAAGGTGTGCAGAATACATATATTTTTATAAAATATGCATTAGAAAGATATGATTTTAAGGAAAATAAACGTTATCCACACAGTCAAACATTGCCACACGCCCACACACGCATGACATGTATACGTATACAGTAACTCTACTGTCAAATTTTTCTTTTGTTTAAGGTTTCTTCTATTCTGCATAATAGATTTTATATTTGACATTAAATTTACCTCGGCATATATTATTATCTTTATTGAAGTTATACTTCTTTAGGCGCGTTCAGAAAAATTTATGAGAGTGAATTTTTATTCTGATCACGAAAATGACATCTATTTAGGAATCCAAGATGGCGGACGGGACATTTAAAAAAAATATGGGTATCATTTTCGGGGTTTTCAAAGATTCTGATCACAAAAATGACATCTATTTGGGAATCCAAGATGGTGGACGGGTCATTTAAAAAAGAAATATGGGTATTATTTTCGGGGTTTTCATGCATTCTGATCTCGAAAATGACGTCTATTTGGGAATCCAAGGTGGCGCACGGGACATTTTTTATAAAATTAATGTGGGTACCATTTTCGGGGTTTTTATGTATTTTGATCACGAAAATGACATCTATTTGGGAATCCAAGATGGCGGACGGGACATTTAAAAAACAAATATGGGTATCATTTTCGGGGTTTTCATGGATTATGATCATGAAAATGACACCTATTAGGGAATCCAAGATGGCGGACGGTACATTTTTAATAAAATTATTATGGGTATAATTTTTGGAGTTTTCATGGATTCTGGTCACGAAAATGACATCTATTTGGGAATCCAAGATGGTGGACTACTACTTAAGGAAATCATTTGGCATGGTAATGTTATGTGAAGAGATGGTTTGTATGTAGGCAACTATGTGATGAATATGAAAGTAGAGGGTCGAAAGGGAAGAGGGAGGCCAAGGAAAAGATAGGAAGGATAAGAGGAAATGCATGCACTGTAAGAAGGTGGATATGTAAGGGATAGGGATAGATAGGGAAGGGCGATAGGAAAGTATGCAACAGAGGGTTTTACTGCGCTGACCATAAAAAATTGGGACCAGGGCAATATAATGACATTTTTATAAATTAGAATTCTATAGACCATTTGTTTTAGAGTTAAACCAAATAAAGTATTTCATAGCCATTCCAATAATTTCATAAAAGATTTTGCTTATTTTCACTTTGCGTCGATGTCCATGATTGTGGTGTGACTTTGACAATAAAACCTTAATAATGTAGAAACTTTAAGTTTTATTAAATTATGGTCGAATTTCGACCACAGGGCGACCTCTAGTACCAATTAATGCGCCTACCGTCAGGCAGCGGTCACCCAAAGATTACTCATCCAATAAAACATCAATGTACGTATTTTATTGCTGTTTTTATTTGTATTTTACCTTCTTCATTACAAGCGCACACCTTTAATCATCCGAGCAAACATAATATTTTTTCCACCAACATTCATGATTTACGATATTCGTAATACAGAACCGGCATTTTTCGGCTACAGTCTGATGGATATCAATCTCGCGTGAATCACGGTTTATAAATAAACTATTTGCGCTGGGAATTTGCTCGAGTGGCAGCGCACTGTGTCGGTTAAGCTCTCCTATATATATATTTTTTTGGCTTCTGGCAACACTGGTGGTTTAACGTAAAACTGTATTTCTCCCAATAATTTATTAGTTTTAAATCTATATAATTAATAATAATGTGCCTAATTTGCTAATTCCTTACGTAATAAGATGTGATAATTATAATTGTCGTATAATAACAGTGATAAGTGTTGTTTTAACAAGTTGTAAAAGTTTTGCAAAGTCAAGTAAGTGAACTGTCAAACTAACGTACAATTTTGTTTAAAAGAATTTGCATTATTTTTACAATAATAGCTAAATTTGAGCCATTTTGAGGTGAGTTTACTTCTTATTTGACTTTCGTACACCTTACACAAGCAGCATACCAAGTTAGCATATCACAATTTACTCAAACAACTTTGTAGGTGTCTTACACAAACCTCAGTGACCTTTCTTGCTTTGTTTATTTACTTTTTAACAAGATGATGACCAGAAGGGCACGCCAAGACGATGAGAAATTACAGGTGACCCTTACTGAACTAAAGAAATATAAGGATTTGTGTCAGTCACTACAAAGTGAACATGAGGACAATGAGAGGGAAATGCTACAGATTTTAGGGAAAAACTCTCAGCTTAGGAGTGAGATGGCAGAAATGCACTCTAATTTAGTTACTTCTTTAGACGAAAGGGATAGATTACAAAATATTGTAATGCAATTTGACAGGTGCAGTGATGAATTTGAGAAAGCTCTCAAACGCATCACTGAATTGGAGGGTCTCCTAAGTGAGGCCAATAATCATATTAACTTATTACAAAGTGCAAACCAGTCTATGAAATCAGTTACAACACAATCGCTATTTGATGAGCTGGTTGGTAGCGCTCCATGCATGGTTTCTGCCATCTCCGATGATAGCAGTAGAAACATAGTGACTATTGATTTAACAGAGTCTAATTCATCTATTCAGTCATTTAGAAACATGAAAGCCTGTAATAAATTGAAGAAGTATGTTAAAATTAATAAATTTATCAGGAAAAAGGAAAAATTGTTGAGAATGTACAAGAAATCAAGTATTAATATAGATTATTGCAAAAAATATGTTAATGTAAAGGAACAGATGTCAGTATGTCTAGCTAAATTAGATTCTAACCTATTAAAGTATGATGCTGATATTCATTGTTTGCAAAAGGAGATTGACAGTTTACAAGAATCTTTGTTGAACATGACAAAAAAATATAATTTATCACAAAAACAAATAAATGAGCATATCTTGGCAATGGATGACTTAGTGGACTTGTGTAAGTATAATGAGCAGAGGCTCCAATCCCTTACCAATAATAATCATGGCAATGAACATAACCAGATGCCACGGAGACATTCACAGCCAACTACATTAAATTATTGCTCTGATTTGTTATCACCGTCTGATGCAGCGGGTAACAGCACCATTGATTCTAATCTTGGTATTTCCTTCTCACCCCACATTACAAACACCAACAAACTATTAATGTTTAGTGATGAGATAGGGAAAAACATGAGCCAGTTGTTGCGGCAAAGGACAGGTTTAGCTATTACTAACATATGTATGCCTGGAGCAACTTATTCTCAAATAATGCAATCTATTTTATCTAAAACATACTGTCCTGAAACAACAATTATTATATTTATTGGAAGAAGAGGAAATGCAAATATAAATGTAATACAGAGATATTTTGACCAATTACTCAATTTAAAAGTTAGAAAAATTCTGTTACTTGCTTTTCCTTACAGTAACCTGTTGCCACAAGCTGAAAATGATTATAGATTTAAGATTAATTCAAAATTGCATACTATGACATTTTATAATAATTTGATTGACATTATTGACTCTAATGCTTTAATTAGAAATTTTTATTTGACATATGATAATTATTATATATCACAATTTTATAAAAGACAAATAGCATCATCGCTAGCTTATTATATTAATAACTCAGCCAAGGTTTTGGCTAACCACACTGCTTTTATTGAGCAGTCAAATTTGACATGCAATATAAGCTTGGAATCCGTTCCAAATTCTTTAAATTGACTTCTGAGACAATAGAGTCAATCTCTGGCAATATATTTAATAAGACACCAAATTTTGTACCTAGTTTAAGTGACAAAAACATAGTTCCATCAACCACACATACAAACAATAATTTAAAAAATTGTATCAACCTGGTGCATCAAAATATACAAGGGTTGATGGGTAAGGAGTTAGAATTGGAATTGTTTATGAACTGTAACAATATTGATATTTTATGCATTACAGAACATTGGCTAAGAAGCCACCAGTTCATATTCAATTTTAATAACCACCAGGTTGTAAGCTCGTTCAGTAGAGAAAATTTTATCCATGGTGGCTCGTTAATCATAGCAAGTAAATTTCTAAAATTTAAAGAAAGGACTGACATTGTGAGCCTCTCTGTTGAGCGAGTAGTAGAGATTACATGTGTTGAGTTTGAGCAGTTCATTGTTATGAGTGTATACAAACCTCCATGTGCACCATTTGAAAGTTTTTTAGTTATTATGGAGGATGCTCTAAGCAAAGTTTGTGATTGCCGTAAAACGGTTGCTATTTGTGGAGACTTTAACATTAACATATTAGAAAAATGCTCTTCAACTATCAATTTTTTAAATTTACTTAAGTCATACAATTTATGTCATAATTTCTATGAACCAACTAGAGTGACTGCCACAAGTGGTACTTGTATTGATAATATATTTACTAGTATAAAACCAATACACAAATCTTTGATTAATATGCTTCAGTCAGATCACAGTGGGCAGTTAATCTGTTGTCCAAGAGAATGCCCGAGTGAACAGAGAAAAATTGTTAAATATATACCAATAAATGAGAAACGACTTAAAACTTTTAAAAACAATTTATCTCGAAAAATGCGTTGGTTGCCACATAATGACCATCCGGATCAGTTATATAACTCCTTATTTAAATTAATTAATGACGAATTTCAGACTGTATTTACATCCAAAAAATTAAATGTAACTGACCGTCTGATGTTTAGTGATTGGGCAACTGAAGGTATTCATAAAAGCCGAATTAGGTTATATGAACTGTATAATGAAAAGTCTTATAATAATAGTCAGACCTTTATTAATTACGTAAGAAAATATTCCAAAATATTTAGACAAGCTTGTAACACGGCAAAATCTATTTATTTGAGAAATAAAATAAAACTATCAGAAAACACCATAAAGGCTACCTGGAATGTGATCAACAATGAAACTGGCAGAGCTAAAGCACGCAGCCGCGACTACCTGTTAAAAATCAATAATGTGAGTATTTCAGAGGACCTGGAAGTTGCGACAGAATTTGAAAATTTCTTTGCTAATATACCTATAGTGACAACAGAGTCGCTCAACTCATCTTCTATGTCTGCTGAAATGCTTCTTAGGGACTGCGTGCCAGAATGTGATACAGCCTTTGAATTCACTGTTGTTACTACTGACGATATTATTAAACAATTTAAAACTTTAAATATGAAAAAGACAATGGATTTGTGGGGACTGTCAGTGAAGACTACTTCATCTATTATTAGCATAATTGCTCCACATCTTGCAGCGGTATTCAACGGTTGCATCGCTTCTGGAATATTTCCTGACTTAATGAAATATAGTAAAGTTATACCTTTATTTAAATCTGGTGACACAACCGACCCTTCTAATTTTCGACCTATTTCTGTATTGCCGACACTTAGTAAAATTTTTGAAAAATTAATTCTTAGTCAGTTGCTTAGTTATTTCAATAGACATAATCTACTCCACGAGAAACAGTTCGGATTTACGAGGGGTCGTTCGACTACTGACGCAGGAGTTGAACTACTCAAAAGTATATTTGCAGCTTGGGAGAAGTCGCAAGATGCATTAGGTATTTTTTGCGACTTGTCAAAAGCGTTTGATTGTGTACATCATGACACTCTGGTCAGGAAATTGTATCATTACGGCGTTAGGAACAAAGCTCTCGATCTCCTGGTTTCTTACTTGGGCAAAAGAATCCGGAAGGTCCAGATCAATGACAAGACATCTCCAGGTTCTGCCTTAAAAATGGGAGTCCCGCAGGGGTCAATTCTCGGACCATTTCTTTTTTTGATTTATATTAACGATCTACCTTATTATGTAAAAAAGAATCATGAGATTGTGTTGTTCGCGGATGACACCTCCTTAATTTTTAATATTAGACGACAACAGATAAATTTTGACGAAGTAAACAATGCACTCTCTAAAGTTGTTAGTTGGTTTAATGTAAATAATTTATTACTTAATGATAAGAAAACCAAACTATTAAAATTCTCAATGCCCAATGTTAAACAGATGGAAACCAATGTACAACTTAAGGAATCCAGAATTGAGCCCGTCGGGACGACTATGTTTCTAGGTATTATGCTTGATACCAAACTCCAATGGGGTCCGCATATAGAAAGACTTTCGGGCAAACTTAGTTCTGCAGCTTATGCAGTTAGGACAATTAGACGCCTTACAGATATAGATACAGCTAGAATGGTTTATTTCAGTTACTTTCATAGTATTATGTCTTATGGGATTCTTCTCTGGGGGAATGCTGCAGACCTTAACACAATATTCGTTCTGCAGAAAAGAGCAATAAGGGGAATTTACAACCTTGGTCCTCGTGTTTCTCTAAGAGGAAAGTTCAGTGAGATAGGCATTCTAACTGTTGTATCGCAATATATATACGATAATCTCTTATATGTCCACAAGAATATTGACAAATTTAGTAAAAAAAGTGATCTTCACACTGTAAATACTAGACATAAGTATAATCTTGTAGTTCATAGTACCCGCCTCCACAAAATAAGTAACTGTTTTATGGGGCAGTGTATACGCTTTTATAACAAGCTCCCTCTTAATATAAGAAATTTAACAATAAATAAATTTAAGATAATTGTTAAAACTAAGTTGTGTTTAAAAGCATATTATAAAATTTCCGATTATATAGACGACAAAAATGCTTGGGATTGAGCTGCTCTAATTCAACATAAAAATATAAACTTGTACAACTGATAAATTTAAAATTGACGTTTCGTAAGCACTTTATACAAAGTTTACACGAAATAAAGAATAATTTCATTTCATTTCATTTCATTTCATATCCTGATTAAATATCGGATGGTTTATTCACTAAAGCGGATACATTGTGGTTATTTTAGAGGGGTTTCTGTTGCAAGCCGATGAGCTTTTAGATGTGGTTATTTTAAGGGATAAAGGTCTCAGTCTGCATATCCAAACTTAGCTAGCGCGGTGGACTATAGCTTTCCTAGTCGTAGTGAGAATATTTGTGTAACCAGCAGGGAGATAATTTTGGTAGGTATATACTAGACTCACGCCTATATCCCCGAATTGGTAGGCAGAGGTGTAATATTTCACCTACATTTTTTGGTCCAAAGTAATAGAGGGCGAGCCTATTGCCGTTACCGGGCACATCACCAGACTCCGTGCTGCTACTGAGAATTCGGAAAAACCCAGTAACACTTTTGCCCGACCCGGGAATCGAACCCGAGACCTCCGATCAGGAGTCGCATACGCTATCCACTGGGTTTCATTAGCCTTGTGACAGGGTCCCAAGCTGGAGGAACATTCCAACCATCTTCCCTATTGAAATTAGAGTGTTTTTTAATTTTAATAGCTTCTCGTATCATCCTTGGAAGAAAACGGTGTTCTTTTGAATAATGACTGTATATCAAAACTAACCATAGTTTCCTTGTCAGAGAGATGTAGGTTTTTGATTTTACTGAAGAAATGGTAGGAATATTTCACATGTGCTCTCGTATTGCCTCTGAGCGGTGAGAGAATCTTTGCCATGTGTTGAGCCAGTCTGTACTTATTATTTACATGCATACCAGTACATGACTGTATAAAAATTACTAGAAGGAAGCTAACAGAAAACAACATGCCCGAGGAATATGCAGAAATACTTAAACACTGCTGACAACGGGCTATCTGTTATGGGACAAGAAATACTACATACAAGTAGACGGTGTAGCAATGGGCTCTCCAGTATCGCCTGTCGTTGCTGACATCTTCATAGAGGACTTCGAGGCGCGAGCCCTGCAGACTGCCACCATCACACCGAGGTTCTACAAGCGGTATGTAGATAACACTTTCACAATTTTACCAACAGATAGTGTTAATGCTTTCCTAAACCATCTTAATTCTATTAATAACCAAATACAATTCACAATGGAATTAAAGGCAAACAATTCTTTAGTTTTCTTAGATGTACTTGTCATCAGGAATAAAAACAACTCATTAAGCCATACTGTGTATAGGAAAAAGACCCATACAAATAGGTATTTAAACGGTGAATCTCACCACCATCCTAAACAGTTAGCTACTGTAGGAATGTCTCTGTTTCAGAGAGCCTGCGGGATCTGTGACAAGAAACACCTGGATGCTGAGCTCCAACATGTCAGGCAAGTTCTGCAAGACAACAAGCTCCGACCGCCACGCCACTGTCACAGATCCCAGAAGAAAGAAAAACCAGCCACAGTAGAAAGACAACCTGCTATCCTCCCATACATCAAGGGCGTGACCGACAAAATTGGCTACATCTTGAAGCGAGATTCAATCAAAACTTACTACAAGCCGCCAACGAAGATCAGTGAATTATTACCAACTGTCAAGTGTCAGTTACCCTTGAAAGAGGCCGGTGTCTACAAAATTGACTGTGAATGTGGGCTCTCATACATTGGACAAATCAAGAGAAGCATAGGCATTCGAGTCAAAGAACATATAGCTGACATAAAACATAAACGCTCAACAAAGTCTGCTGTGTGTGAACATGTGGAACAAGGTCCCAACCACTACCTGCAATTTGATGAACCACAGATACTTGCAAAAGAACACCGTTTTCTTCCAAGGATGATACGAGAAGCTATTGAAATTAAAAAACACCCTAATTTCAATAGGGAAGATGGTTGGAATGTTTCTCCAGCTTGGGACCCTGTCATAAGGCTAATGAAACCCAAGAAGGATAAAGTCACCAGAAGACCTAAGGACACTGTGAGCTCATTCTGCGTAAATAGTAACACCAGTAGCTGAAAAATGTTCGGGTACTTTGAGATAACTTATACATTCAAGAAAAAGACAAATATCACCTCAGTCTGCCGTGAACATGAATCCTGTAAAGAATTCGAAACGTCGGCTAGTAATTAATTAAAAATGTAGTTTCTAGATAATTAGTTTCAAATGTAATAACTCAGTGAAACCAATACATCGCGATAAAAACCAAAAACTGTAGTTTAATTTCAATATGTAACATTCGCGTAAACCCAAGAAGATATCACGAACATAATTTTTTTCTTTTTTTTGCAAATACATCATACCTACCATATACACCCAAGACACACATTCGAATTGACGCACACAGATATTTAACTTAAGAGGGAAATGAAAACGCGGCCTTCGGCGTGGTAGTAGGATTTAGATGCTATGCTACTGGGTCAACTGTTGTGGCATATTTCAACAAAAAGGTCAGTCACTACCTATTACAGGTCATTATTCTAGGGGCCTTTTGCGGCAGCCACCACACGATCGGCGCATCGACCGACGCATTGACTCATTCGCACAGACTGCTTCGACGATATGATTCCGGCACCGGCTAGAGGACAGTTGCATCCAAGACTTTTCGCCATGGAACCCGTGGTCTGCTTTCTAATATAACCAGATTTGATAGAACATTATTGAAGCGATATTAATTAGCCCCGAGGTATCTCACCGTGCTATGCCGAAATTCGGATCCCTACACAGATTGAATTCCACTAGAAGAAATATGACTATACACGCTTAGTATAAACGCAACAGAATACAATGCTACAAGTGAATAAAGGACTCAATATTATTATGGTATAAACAAAACCATGACTGCTTATAATGTTTCAGGAAAGAAAATCTTACAACCAATTTCTGAAATGGAAGTTCTCGACCGTCGGCAATTAATTTCTCATCAAAAATGTGCATTGAGTATAATTTTATTTTAGTAAGTGTGAGGATGGTGCTAGTTTCAACAATCATTTACATGCAGGTGATCGCCCGAATCCAAGTCACGGTCAGTTCGCTGCAGTGCATATTTTTTTTCAAGGGTTTATATACACAACATAAGTCAAATGCATTATCTTATTCTACCAGTCTAACTAAGAGTGGGGCACAGCAAAGAGAAGTAGTGTACGATACATTCCAGGGATTATGTAGAGAAAGTGCATTATCTGATTCCTCCATCCATCGGGTGACTAGAGAAACGAATCAGTGCTGCCATAAAATGGAAGACATCGTCTACCGTATGTTACAAAGCGTTTGGCATCCTACTTTCTTATGCGTATTCCCATGCGTGGGACCCTTTGCCTGACCCTGCGCTTGCTGATAAGTACAATCAGAGGGTTTTCAATTCGAAAATGAATAGGCGACACGACCAAACGTTAGCCTATTAACAGCAAGAAAAAAAATTAGCCTATCGGTTTATTACGACAGGTACTTTCACAAAAAAGTCGAACAGCCATCAAAGTGGAAATGTGTTTACTGCCTAATCTTGATAAAACGCCCTTTTTAAATAGAGGCTATAAAAGGGGGTAACTAACACGGAATCAAGGGCTCTTTTTATGAATAAAATGACGGCAGGCCATGGCCGAGCTTTCCGGAATAGAATTAATACAAAGGCTTACCCGAGAGGGTAGTGGGAGAAGTGTGATTGAGATCGGATGGATGGTGCGGTGGTTGAAGTGCCAACAAGTTGTTAGTACGACATCGTGAATTATAGGTTTTTTTACCAAGAGATTTGAGTTACAAACGAAATAATACAAGATTATTTACAGCAGACAATTACACGAAGATGAAAGACGTACTGCGACCCCTGACACACGCGAGTGAGAAACTACTCTCGTAGTTTAACTAAGTTTTTAATTAATGTTATAGTCATCAGATTCTAGAGAAACTGTTTAGAAGAATATGTACTTAAGTTTCACTAATAATTTTCTTTTGCCTATACAGTAAGCAATAAATAAGGAGTTCATTATTTCGTTAATTATATTTTTAACTTGATGAAGTCTAGGAATTAATTCTTAGAGAGGACTTCACAATATATATCACAATAGATACCAAATGGACACAAATAACACCCAGATTTAAAACTAAGTATACTAAGTATACTAAGTATCCCGTGTGGGATTTAAACCCAAAACGACACTCGGCGC
The DNA here is from genome assembly GCA_944739405.2 of Euclidia mi. Classification (NCBI taxonomy): domain Eukaryota; kingdom Metazoa; phylum Arthropoda; class Insecta; order Lepidoptera; family Erebidae; genus Euclidia; species Euclidia mi. The sequence goes on along the minus strand of OX123187.2, from coordinate 91,439,161 downwards.
AACCTAGGCAGCTAGGCGACCGCTTAAACCACTACGCACTAAATAAAGCTTCCCAGGACTTCTGTCCGTAGTACAGAAATGGAGAAGTATATTTTTAATTTCTATTTATCAGTACCCTGCTTGTTACGAACTTAATTAATTCACGGATTCACACGCACCTTTGTTCCTCGGACAAGATTGTAGTAAGAAATACCTTCACCAAGGCATTACTGATTTTAATAATTTTATTCGCGAAAACACCTACTTCTTATTTAATTCTACCATAGTATTGTCTCATGTGTAAGCAAATATTCATTCTCATAGCGTTATCCCAGTTTCGATCTGAGGTCCGCTTACTAGTCTAACCGGATTTTGGCTGAATAGTAGCTTTTCTACAGAGCGACTACCTGTCTGACCTCCGCAACCCAGAGGGATAGCGATATTCCATGGCTTAGACTAGTGTCAGTTGATTGAGAAGGTACTGACGCCCTGTTACGACTGTCAAAGATGTTCATGATAACCGGGACCGACAGCTTAACGTGCTCTCCGAGGCACGGGACGAGCGATAATTAATAATTCAATACGCACATAACTCCGAAAAGTCATTGGTGCGCACCGTGGAATCGAACCCGATGCCCTCTGCATGGCAGTCTGTTTGTATCTCCACTCGGCTATCGCTGTGTACGCGAATGTTACGAAATGAAATCAAACTACTATTTGAGAATTTACCAGGTTGTTTATTTATTTATATTTGTATGTATTTACATAGATAGAAGGGGTAGGCAAAGACTACGGAACGCTATTTGTAACGATCCTGACATATCTCTCTTGCTTCATTCACTCCCATCGAATTTCTCATGTATGCTCTTCTTTTTAAAGTACTACTAACCTGTCCTTTTATTAGGATGTCTCCAATCTAGTCAGAGAACGTCCGCCTAGGTGAAGACCTATGGATGAAGGGGAAGCCCTTCATCATGTCCCATTCACACTTGCCTTATACAGGGTGGCGCTTGCATAGGGGCATTGATTTAAAACGGACGTAGCATTGATGCCTTTAAAATGTTTTATATCAACAAAAAAGGTCATAGGGCCAAAATAAAATAATAAAATTTTCAAACAAAATAAACTATAAAATATGAGTAGCATAACGAAACACCATTTGTAGACCAATATGACATTAGGTTACTGACCTTTGTAAGAACGACAACGTGTGCTATGCGGCAGACGATGCCACGGAGGTAGTTCACATTTATTGACGAATTACCTATTTCAGTAATTCTACACATCACTCCAATGTTTGGTCACTCATTAGGCAAGCACTGGTGTCTTTTTCATATCAACAAAAACCCACTTAATACAAACCCACGTAAAAGGTAGCACAACATTTTCAAATTCTCAAAATGGCCGCCATTGTTATCACGAATTACCTATTTCAGTAATTCTACAAATCACTCTAATGGAAGTTCAGTAATTAGGAAAGCACTGGTGTCTTTTTCACAACAAGAACCCTCGTTACACAATCATATCCGCATATTCGGCCGACATAAAGTTTGTCATTATTAACACAAATAATGCAAAAATGACGAATGATAAAGTTCACTAAACAACAACACAATTAAATAACACAACTAAATACAATCACACAATTCAATACCAAAAACAACTGTCGCATAAAGTTGCGCGCGCGCAACCTGATCGACTGTTTTTGCGGCACTAAAGAACAAACCTTTGATGAGTCACCGATCACCGAAGCGCCGCTGGCGCCGACATGTCTAGGATAGGAAATAGAGATGCGCAATAGGTACTATGAATGTCGATATTTTTGACACGTTAATACGTTAACAACAAAATAACACAAAATGTTTTTATACAACGAACTATGCATTCTTACTTGTATTAACAATAATGCTATTGCTTAATTGTGTTGCTAATACGACACAGTTAAACAAGTTTATGAAATATGCCGCACATACTTCAATTAGTTCAGTAGTTTAGTTTTAGTACATAATTATTATAATTCTTAAGTAGATTGTTGAACCCATTAGACCATTTAAAAAATACCATACGGAAAGAGCTAAAATAGTCAATAATTATTAACTTATTTCAAATGATTAAATAATTGAATATCTTTACAAGTTTATCATTGTTTACCTATTAAAAAACGACGTCTTTATTTGTACCACACTTTGAAATTTTCGAACGTAAAGTCATTGATAAGAAGATATTACATTACCGTTAAATACAATCAATGTCGATACAATAAACAACTAACTTTTACGGTGCGTATTTTTTATCGATACTATTGACAATATTTTGTTCATAATTGGGCAACTCTATTTGGCTCGACTATGTTTGTCCTTGTCACACGTAGTGCATTTACTTACTGTGCATACCTAATCAGATTTTTTCGTGCTTGCGGAACCGATCCATTTTATTATTATGTAACTTTATTGAAAAGGTAATTAGGAAGTTTCAAAAGTTTTGTTCTGTTAAAAATGTTACGCATTAACTTGGGCGCAAAAACCTACAACGACGAGTCTTAGGTAAGTACTTTCGAGGCGAAGCGACGTTGCACGAAGACGTCATCGTCCTAAGTCGTCGAAGGATCAACGCAGACAGAGAGGAATAATCCCCGTGCGGTCTCGGGCATTTTCTTTACGGATTGCGTATGCTCAAGATTGCGCGCGACCTCGCGAGCCTGCGTGAGTAAAACGTTCTGGGTTACCACTCTACAGTAAATATTTTGTCGCGAAAGTTCATTAAACCCCGAAAATACGCGTACGACGCGGGCGCCGACTCGACTTTGCGCGGGGATTTCCGCGTATCTTCGAGGACGCGCGAATATTTTTTATCAGGTTCAAGCAATCATGAACTTTATTGTAAAATCATTAAAGTTTATTTTCAAGTGCGTTGATAAAATCCTCTCCGCTGCGCTCCGTTCTGTGTGCGCTGAGCCTAGCTTCGGATGTCGTCGAGGCGTCGCGTCGTGAGTAGTACCTAGCGAGTCGCGGCGCGCAATGTAGGGTCGTTGACCGTTTTGTATCAGCTGTATGGAACTCAAAGCGTGTGCAAAAATTGCGGAACTTAAAATCGATATTGTGGCTAAACTACTGCACCGATTTAATTGATTTTTGATACAAGGCTTAAGATTGTTGTAAGCTATGCCTTTGTTCAAAAAGTGCCGCTATGCAAGCGCCACCCTGTATAATCTTCATGCTCAATATAATGTCATTTTCATATTTTCTTTTTCATAATATTTATCCGAATGAATATTATTTACTAGACTACTTCTAAATGAAAGGGAAGTAATTAGAACAACATTTAAAATGTAAACTCGCTGTCAATTAGTGTCAAAAGTAAAAGGTTTTGAATAATTCAGTAAATTTTCATTCGTAATTGAATCATGTATAGTCACAATAATTTCATGAGACTGGTGCGTAAATATCGACTATACTTGTAAATGTGTGTAATTTAAAGCGACATAATAATGTTTATTCGTCAGTAGCTATATAAGGCATATGTCATGATAAACTAATACAGTGCCATCTGTCGTTAATATTGTACATAGATGTGATTACTAGCTCTTAACATTTGTGTAGGTCCATTCTTGCAGGCTGAAGTCATAAAGCAGCTTTTCTTTATGATAAATATATCTTCAAAAGTTTTTAAGCATTTTTATACGATGAATATCAGTTCTATACTCACTTGGTCGTAGCACAATTTGTACAATGCTAATCATCCGGTTGAAGTATTAAAGAAAAGCAATATTTACTTACATTTCATTGGACAATGTACGAGACCAATCAATAGGACGTAACCCAATAAAAGAGGCTTAAGAACACTTCAAAACATTACTATTGCCGATTTAATAAAGTCATTTCTTAGGCATACAAATTGATATAGGGACAATTGTCGGGGAGTGAGCGTCAGGTGGAAGAAAAATTCAATCCCAATAAAACAGCAAGGCAACATAGAAATTTTATTACGCCCTTATTTTGTTAGGGCGCGCTGCAAGTTATAATAAAACTGGTAGTGAATAAGAGCGGCACCTTTATTTGTGCAAGCTTTGTTGCAGCTGTGGTTCAAGTGAGTCTTTTGGGAGATAGGTTATGGTAAAACAGGGTTTTTTGTTGCAAAGCCCGTGTACAACAAGAGGAAATAGAGAGAGAGGAGGAAAACCCTACTCTGTCGTATCAAAAAGGACACCTGTTCCTTTCCCTTCGTTTTTTAGGCCAGTGAGAATATTTATAGTGTATCTGTCGGGGTATTAATATTTAAATACGACTAAATCCTAGAGCAATATTTGACCATTGCCGTCGAAAAGCGATGTCATTTACTTGTTTTCAGATTTCTAAACTATATAGTATATTACTTTAAGTAAGTACCTAAGTATTTTGTTTCAAATGACCAATGTTTATGTTGTTCCACACTAGTAATCAATGCTGTTCCTATTGCAGGGGACTAGACAAACAACCAATCAAGAAGAACACCCAGACTCATTCACCAGAAAATATTTGGAAAACTCAAAGTATCGTGCCGTGTTCTCACAGAGAATGGTAGTTTGTATCAATGGATCGCAGCCACAACACTCAATAAGTGATAAACAGTGAATTAAGGCACTACACTATACCTGCAGTCAAGTATTGAAGAAGCAGTTCACTGCAGGCATGGTAAAGCTAATCTTTAAAATCATTCTCATCGTCCATCGCTATTCGCTTGTGACTTGCGCTGCCACAACCAATCGCCAGTGTCGTCTGATAAAAGTCTACTGTTAATGTTTAAATTTTCATTTTACCCTAACCTTCGGTGTTCGCAAAAAGCCTAATTTAAACATTTAATATTCGCTAAATCGTTTGCCCTCCTTGTGGGCCGTTTACATCGGCGCTGCGTTGATAAATTAAAAAAATATTTGTTAGCATTTTTTGATCGATGAAAGCGCTGACACTGAAATTTATGCTAAAGAGGATGTCAGCTGGTTACTTGGCAGAAAAAGCTGTAAATTTTTTAGATATTTGTTATAATGATATTGTTAGATATAATAAAATGGTTAGAACTTTCAGAAGCTAAATGTTTGATGTGAGCAGGTGTGAACATTTTCTTCTGATTTCTGCTGGAAGGTATTTTATTTGTACCATAGGTTCACACGAACTAAGGTTGCTAGAAACAAGTGGCGTTCTGTTGTTTTTGCCTTCTGCGATGGCAAAAAGGCGTGAGTATAGGTTTGATGTAGGTAATAAAATCCTGTCCAATCTCCGATTCGCCGACGATATTGTCCTCTTTTCGTCAACAGCACTCGAGATGACACAAATGTTGGAAGACCTTTGCATGACTAGCCTTTACGTTGGACTCCAAATGAACATGGCAAAGACCAAACTGATGACGAACACCATACATCGTAGAATCGTAGTGAGAGGTGGGGAGGTTGCATACGTCCATGAATATGTCTATCTTAGTCAAATAGTCTCTTTTCAGGCAAGACAAAACAAAGAAGTCGCTAAACGCACTGAAAATGCCTGGAGGAGCTATCGGGCCATGAAAGATCTGATGAAGGGCAATCTTCTTCTTTCCCATAAGAGGCAGCTCATGGACGTGTGCATTCTCCCCATCCTCACATATGGCTCTCAAACTTGGTCTTTAACAAAAGAACAGAGATCCACGCTCGAGGCATGCCAAAGAGCGATGGAACGGAGTATTCTGGGTCTCAAATTGACAGACCGGATAAGGAATACTACTATCCGTTCCATCACAAACATCGCGGATGTCACTCGAAAAGCTGCCACACTAAAATGGAGCTGGGCAGGACATATCTGTCGCATGTCAGATGACAAATGGGCCAAAGTAACAACTCTATGGACCACCTCAAACGGCAGACGACATCACGGCAGGCGGGATGAACTAGACTCCTTCAAAAAGGATTGGTTCCAGGAAGGAGAAGATAGGGACTTGTGGAAGAAGAGTGGGGAGGCCTTTGCCCTGCAGAGGGACGTTACAGGCTCATTAAAAAATTCATGCTATTATTTTTCTTTCTTATTAATTTTCGAACTCGGTTTTTTAATGTAGTTTTTGATAGCATTACAAAGAGACTACTTAAATTTATTTCACTTATTACACACTAAATACGGATAAGCAAGACTTCTGTGAAGTTTTCTATTTGTTTTAATAGGCTCCATTTTAGACAAGGCCTGAGTGTTAATTATACCAGACTTAGTACTAGATTTAACTCTTCTAAAGAATTGTTTTAAAGTAATTAGTTATTTATTTCTATTCTGTATTTGTTCCAACAAGTTTAGACACAAAAGTAGAAAAACTAAACATCAATCTAAATTTAGTCAATGTTATAAATGAATGCCACTTAGGAGACTTATGTCAGTCTTATTCTTTATAACTATTGTCTTGTTTCTTAAGTAATTATAATTAATATTGCACTGCACAAATCTTTAACCGATCTGAAGCACAATCACTTAAGTAATTACAACTTCTCAGCAGACAGCATTGCCCATTCAATACTCTCGTTCAAACTGTCGAAGTTATTTAATATCTCTCTAGAAATGACTCTCGTTATTAAATAAAAGACAAAATTAATATCAGTGTATCAGACCTCTTATGTGATTCCCCGAGAAATAATTAATTATGAAATTTTATTTCATAATTTGGAATTTATTACGGGCCGATGACCGGTCTTCGGGAAATCGATTAGGTATATTTTTGTTGCCATAACAAAAGAGATACCTTCTATTTATTTAGGAAAATATTTTACTTTTTAAGATATTTAAATATTTTTGGTTTTCCTTTTGAATGAAGTATAAATGGGATTGACTATGATGCTGCTAATAGTGTTATAAACGTAATTAATATAAATATTTTTGTTTGTGTTTACAAACTAAAACAAATCTAGTGATTTTCCTTGAAGATTTTGGAGCAATTATTCAAAATTTGTTAATATGTTGTATGAAATAAATAGGATTGAGGGTAGTCGTAGTCAGATGAAAACCTTCTGATAAGTATTTGTGAAAATATTCTGCAATCAATACTTTTCAGTAATAGTAACATACTACCTCCGTGGTTCAGTGGACAGCATATGCGTCTGCTGATTAGTAGTAGTAGCTCCCGGGTCTTATTCCCAGGTGAGGCAAAACTGTAATTGGGTTAATCCGAATTCCCAGTACCAGCACGGAGTCTGGCAAAGTGCAACGGCAATAGGCTCTACCCTTATTACGTGAGACCTACCAATGCATAAAATGGTGATGTGGGTGTAAAATTACACTTCTGCCTACCTCTTCAGGAATACAGGCGTGAGACTATAAAAAATAATAAAAAATATTTAGTAACTTTGGATTTTTCATGCCCGCATACCGGAGACTACATGAAGACCTATGCATCTGAAAAAGAAAATATTTTATTTTATTCACGAGGAACTAAAACTACTTACTACAACAAATGGAAGAGAAGCTCATGGCCACTCAGGTTGCGATGAAGAGAGCTATGCTCAGAGTTTCCTTGCGGGATAGAAATAGAGAACTCAAAAGATCCATAGTGGTTGACATAGCGCGAAGTGGCAGCTTGAAGAAATGATGTCTATTAGAACAGGAAGGTTAGAGAGAAGTTCTTCAGTTTGCTGCAGGTACCTACTCCTGCCGGCCGTCGCCGCCGAAGGTGGATCAACAATCTGATTAGGATCCCGGGAAGCGGTTAAAACGCGGCTGGTCATAATCGATCTTTTTGGCAAACCTTGGGAGGCCTGTGTCTAGCAGTGGATGTCTTTTAGCTGAAATTGTGATAATTCTTAAAAAGTTACTTCAATTAGAATATTAGTCAAACAGTAAACATAGCACTTACGTTCGCACAAAGACCGCACACTAAAGCCACAAAAAAGTCACAAAAGCACTCTCAGAAACATCAACGTAATCGGGCACATTAGTCCACATTAACTGGACGTATAAAAACGGTCACGTACACTCGACTGCAGATAAAAATCACCAGAAAACGCTGTAACAGCCCCGATAAAGTTCACGTTTTACGTGCGTGACTACAAACTTGATAGTCCATTAAATTTGCATCCGACAGCTTTATACATTTTTGTGGCTCACATAGTAAAAAATACGCGTAATTGATACCAGTTAAATTGGTCCTTTGCTGCGGAAAGTTTGAAGGGAACACGCTAGATATTACACTGCCGGACAATAAAATGGTAATTATACATTGAGAGCGATTTTATTTAATGAGCTCTATTATATTATATTCATGTACGTGAGCAAAATGTAACAGCCAAAATTTGTAATTTATTATTATTGCAAACAGACATGTATTTATTTCAAGCCTTGCTGTTTAGCTCTAGGTTCTATTTGGTTTAAATAAATAGGCATATATAGAAGGTATCTTTGCCTGAGAGTGAGAGATAGGATACCTTTATAATTATGTGAAGTATGTCAATGGCTCGGCACAACTGAGCTACGTTCTTAGAAAATTTATTGGATGTTTCATGATATAATTGCGTCACTTAGTGCGCTAGTTCGTCTCTATATTACATGGTTTTCCCCGAAAAATCGACGTCAAGTTCAATATTAGGTAACGCAAGTGCTTTAACAAAAAATAAGCATACATTTATATACGACTTCTTTAAATGAATGGCTACCGGTCTATCGCCGCAAAATTAATAAATTAACAGACTGTTTGACGTCCGGCAATAAATATTTACGCAGTTTACAATGTCCATTTTATTCGGGTACAATGAACGTGAACAATACAGAAAAATTTCACTGGGTAAAAGTTAAAGTCGTGAAAAAGTTCTCTCCATTGCCAATTAATGTATATGGATCGACGAGATGGAATCGAATAAGGAAATTATTAGTTTTATTTTTAAATTTGCAATTGCAGAACAGTCTTCAAGCGTTATAAAGTTAAAAAACTGTGTCTGTGCATAAAATATATCACAAACAGTTATTATAGACAGTAGAGCTTTGGTGATTTCAACATGAATTGGCTGGGCAAGCCTCCCACAGAATATTGACGTAGTAACAGGATCCATATTGTTGCGTTTCGTTCGGTGAGTTAGAGTGCTGAAGGTTCCAACCCCCTTTCCTTCTACCTCATCTTACTCCTCCTATTACATTTCCCATCCCAAAGGCCGGCACACATCCCAAACGCAAATGAGATTTCTCTGGTGTCGCGGGTATCCAATGTCCGTAGGCGGCGGTAATAGCTCACCATCAGGTGATCTGTCTGTTCGTTTGCCACCTATTATATAAAAGAAAACTAATCTATGTAAACTAAATATAAGTTTTTGAGGCCGAAACAATAATTTCCTTTGGGTGTGACTGTGCCGGCATCACTTTTTAATCAGTGGATAGATTATGATTAGACTACCTACTTGAGTTTTTAAATTTAAATAATTTCCTGATATTTAACTTGAAAGAAATCAAGTTGAATTTATCGTGTGATCTCCTATTGAACGGTTATGAATGACGTACGCTAGGTACATTCTTTAGATATATTAACCTTTCAAGTACCGCGCCCTCTAAAACGTCAATTTGGCTATAGTACCGCGCCGTACGACGTCATCGCGCGCGCGGTTCTAGACATTGAATGTTATCGCTCTGAGAGGTCTTTGTTTATGTTTTCAAGAGTTCGAGTTATAATTTCTTGAAACCCACTTATATAGCCGATAATAAAAAATTATAATAATAACATTTGAGTGTATATTTAGTGTTGTGTAGCTCTCTGTTTTGAATGGATCTTAGAATACCGGTGTTATCGACAATAATAGCGTATTATAATTCCCCCCCGTGGGATCTCCACCTTGTCGTGGTGGGGGGGCTTAGTAACCGTGGATTTGATTTTCTCCCACGGTGAAGCTAAGCGGGATCCCGGGAGGGGACGCTCCACGAGGGCTTGCGTGAGGCCTGCGTAGGATCCGCATAGGTGCGGGTGCGGGGGCAGTTCTGTCTGTCCCTCGCAGTCGGGTGCGGTCGCGGTAGGAGAGGCGTGTCGGTGTTGCGTTGCCGCGCGCCCTATCTCCCGCTACCAAATGGGGGTGCACCATCGTTGCGTCGCGGTGGGGCCGCAGAGGAAGAGGAGATGCGGTGTGGCGTTGCCGTCCTCCCTATCCTGTGCGGCCGCTGGATGTTTTGGCGGCGGAGCCCAACACCTTCATCCGCCGCCAAGGGGGTTTCGTTCGGGGCCCGCCTGACCATCTGGCAGGCCAATACCCGTTGGGGGGTAGCGAGGAATACTTCGTTGAAACCCTACCCTCCGACACATGTGTACCTGAGGAGCACGGGTTGGTTTTTAGTCAGTAAGATTCTGACAGTCCCCTTCGTCCTTCCCCCCAGGGCGAAGGTACTCCATGAGGATTTTCCAACCCGACAACAAAAAGAAGTATTTTTATATTCTGTATAATATGGGTTTTCCAATTAAAACTTAAAATATGCATGTATCCATTATAATAATTCCCCCTTTTCAATAGCAAACATTTACTAAAATTCTCAGTTTCACGCTCATTGAAATGAAATGTCCTTTTACTTTTTAATTTGACATCAAATTGGATCAGAAGAAGGTTTCAGAGCTATCTATGATTCGTAAAAATACAATGCTATTTGAAATAATTGATAAAATGTACTAGATCAGTGTAAAAACGTCATAGATTGAAGGACGGAATCTGGACAGGAATTCATGTCGTCGGTAAACAAGGGGACTTTTTTGTAGGACATGAATTCTGTCCTCGGTACTCGAAAGGTTAATGGATAGCGCAAACCTTACACACAATCTACGCTTTCCAAGAATTCACTAAGAAGTACGTTAAGGGGGTTAAATTCTAAGATTCCCTGTACTTTATTATTATATTTCTAAATAGCTTACTCACCCTGCATGGAATGAAATCGTAATGGACTGTTGTTTAAATATCGTCATGAAAAATACGTTAATATAGCTAATTATATACGTTAAAATAAACTTATGTCAATTGATAAAATTATATATCCGCACTAATTACCTCATCAATACGATGCACAGTTTACGACAACAGTCCAAAAACTTAAGCACTTAAAGTCTAATTACTCGGACCGCCGATCGCTGCTACAAAGTTTACACAGATTCTGAGCAGCTCCCACTAATAGACTAGCAGATAATTTAGTAAATCCTCGTTTTACGAAGTTTTACAAGCTTGCAGTAGCATTTGTTCGGAGTAATTATTATGGCACTTAGTGAAGTGTTCGACAGAGTGGCCTCAATTGCCCACTTTCGTTCAATTATAACGTGTTATATGGTAGTGATTGATTTGAGAGAACTTCAAATGTTATCAAACCAATCTAGTGCGTGCATGTTATGAATATGAGCTGATAATACATATTATTATTTAAGTTACGGTAACATTTAAGCAGCGATAGCCCAGTGGAGATACCACAGAGTGCTCTGCAGAGAGTACCGGGTTCAAGGTCGTAAGTGCGCCTGCAACACTGTGTTTTTATAGTTTTGTGCGTTTTCAACAGCTCATCATCGCATACTCCGTGCCTCGGAGAGTACGTTAAGCCTTAGGACCCAGCTAATACATAGATCTTAGACAGACACCATGGAAATTCAGTAGTTACCTTAAAATAATGACATTGGTCTAAATCGCGGCAAATCGTTATCCCCATGTGTTGCGGAGATTAAGAACAAGAAAGTCTTAGATTAAACCGGGATAACGTTAGGTCGATGATCACTGATATAACGTTAATATTCTTCTAAATATGGTTAGACTTAATAGCAGATCTTGAGTTTTAAGAAAGGAGAATTCTTTGATTCGCCCAGGATGACGCTAGAACGACAGTGACTAAAGGGTCTCGTAATTGTTTGAAAACAAAGTGGATTTAATTATCATTTATTTGCGCCGATGTTTCGCAACATACGTAGGTTAACACAGCCATGGTGGTCAAATGATTAATAACCCATGTTGATCAATATTTTCAACATTACTTTTACATTTTATTTACGTAATTAAGACCCCTATTATTACATCAATTTTAGGAATACGCATGCAGACAAGTTTTGATAGTAAAGCGATATTTGCTGCTAAATGAATTTGTTTGGTATGAAGATATAATTATATACCTGCATTATATTTAGGTTAGGCTATTCGATCATAATTAAATTCAGTCATTACCAAACGCTGTTACAACGTCTGCACGAGACTGGCATATGTTTGAAGCGCGAGATATCGAGTAAAATCAAATGATATTATGTAGTGTAGGCAGACAAGGACAGGGGGAGGGTGTAGTGGGAACTGATGAACATTGACAGACAGTGATTTATGTGTCTGTTGCAGACGGTGACGCTTTTTGTTCTATTTAAGGTCGAAAGGTTGTACGAACTTAGTGCGTGAGAGCTTTTCAAACTTCGTTGTATGTAGTAAGGGCTTGTTGAGCTATATCATGCATAGTTGTCTGCCCATAGTGCCAAGTTGCAAGAGATAGATGTCTCTCCATGGGCCAAGTTTGCATAAAATTAATCACCAACAGCGTATTGATGAAAGAAGTGTTACTAGGATTTTGAGAAAAAATATTTAGCTTAAAGAAAAAGAAGGGTTTCATCACATATGGATTTTGAAAGATACAGACATTGGTAAGCACAATAATTAATAAATTCCTATCCTTACGCATATCGTAAAAGAAAACAGGAAACCGTAATCGTTTTATAAAGCGAAGCTAGCGCACCCAATAAATTAAGATAGCGTCAGTATCTCAGGCACATTATCGGGATGCCTCATTACTCGCCTTCACGTCATTAAACTCCCTACCCTTCCACACTTAGCCAAAGATTACACCATCAAGCACAACACTCCATACCTTCCCTTATTACCCTAATTCGAGTCACCAATAAAACACTTGGACAGACAAATAAGATCGCTATCTAAAACGAGAATAACATCCAAATACAGTGGTGATTACTCGTAAAGCAACTTTTATCTCCCTGTGTCTTCGTCTAATGTACGAGATAAATCTGAAACGACAAAAGACTAGCTTCGGGATGGGTATGTCACGTTATTTACTTTTATGACCCCATCACGGTAGCCATATCATGGGCATTTGGAGGATTCCCGGGTATTTTGCGTCAGACTTAAGGCTTGAATGAATGGCCCTAAGCTTGTTAGCTTTTGTATTGTTTGGAGGTCTAGATTTTTCTAGATCTGATTCTGAAAGTAACAGATTCGGCTTTTATGAAGTAAGTTGTTTATTTCCGCTTGCTAAACGGCAAAGGAAAATAAAGTGCAAAAACTAGTGAGTTCCCCAGAATATTATAGAAAGTCAACCAAACGGCACTTGGGCGTAACCCTTTTCATAGTTAAAAGTGGTTCATGTCTAGCAGTTGGACAGTTTATGTCTCATATTGTACATCAGTTAGATCTGATATTATATTATTAGTACTTTGGATCAGACGGAAAGCATAATAATTATTGGTGAATTTACTTTTTGTTATTAAATATACCATTTATTTGATCGTCGATATCTGTAGTTATTACTCGTATTGAAAAATAAGGTGCTTTCGTCATCGTAGCTTATTTCCTTATTATCTTACTTTCGCAAGTTTATATGATCTTATCTCATAATACGATCGTATTATTGTTGATTGTGTTATTGTTTACTTCTTTGCGTGGCTGGCAATCAAAATCTGGTTATATAAGTCTCATTTAAGACAAAATACACGTCCCAAGTAATTGATTACCTACTGAAACGTTTAAAAAAATTTTAGGCTATAATTACACCACATTTGATTGATGTACAAGAAAGATTTCCGCTTTTCTCTCTATCCGAGAATATACTAGCCCTGTTAAAAAAAGATTAAGTGCGATAGACAGTTAAAAAAATAAAAATCATGTACGTTATGATTGTATGTTGTGGATTACCATAAAAAAGCTACACATTCAATAAAATAAAACATTCAACATTCGAAACCTTCACTTCACCATTTGCATTCACCAAACTATATTCGTAATCCAATTCGAATTCGCCAACAAACGTTAAATGTTAAGCCAATTCGCTTCCCCTCAAAATAACCCATTCAAATTCGGGCCTCGCAATAACTGGGCCAATATTACCAGATTACAGCACATTGAAGCTGGCATTACAAACTCTATCATTCTTAAATGCAAATTTCTATGCACTTGAAGTTCTCCATAACTGGTTAATCGTCTCATGAGCCGTAAACTTGTAGCGTTTAAGAGTATTAGCGAAATGGGATGTTTCCGTGCGAACCAATTTGATCGGGGCTGGAATAAGTAACAATATTATGCTTAGATACTGTCCTCATAGCAAGACAATATTTTCGTCGTTTGGAATGTGGCCAATATTGAATGTGACACGAGTTAGATGTGACTGTCTATTTGGCAGTGATGTTGATTTTTACTAGATGTGTGAATGTAAGATTCTAAGACCCATACGCGGTCATCTGATCCCAAACTAGGCAGAGCCTGTAAACAAGTTCTGCTTAGTTATCAGTTATCAGCTAAACATACTTATATACAGTATAGATATAGTTTTTTTGTTTAGATGATAACATTAATATCAGGCACTCATGGTTGGAGTTGATCTTTTTGATGGATAGCCCATTTATCGAAGAAGGCTATAATAAAATTGCTATAAGCCATGGGTGCGGAGCAGTATCCCCAAATAACACGGTACACTCGTGTTCTGCCACGGGTTCGTCATTCATAAATAATACTCATACACAGAAAACTAAATTGGGCTCATCAGCTTACTCATCATTCAAATACCTATTTGTCCTGGAAATCGAATTCACGACCTCTGGTATTGTAGTCAGGCACTATCCACTAGACAGGCCCTTGAAACCTGACTTAGTCATAAAACTGTATATTTTTTCGTTCTTCGCATGTAACTTCTGTCTCGTGTCGCAGCGTCATCTAATATTTTCCCTTGTTTAATGAGGCGTGTTATTTTTTCCCTGACTCCTAGTGGCAGCATGTTTCATCGCTAAACAGTTCTAGTCGACATGTGTAAACAGGTCTATAACTTTGTCTACACAATCAACTTTAAAATATTTCTTTTGATGTAAAGTTGTTGATGTCAACAATTTTGGATTTACTTAAAAGTTTGTAGTAGAGGAAAGTAAAATAGGAATGGTGCTTAACTTTAGCTATTTACTACAGTATTCAATATTCGATCTTTAGATTTGTGTTTGACAAAATATGTCAAACACGAATCTACAATCTCAAAATGCACGGATCAAATATTGAAAATGGCCGTTGATTGTACATTGTTATTTTAAATTTAAAGTACGAAGTTAAAATAAAAGTAAAATAATACTAGGTAATTTTTGGTCTTTAAATAATAGTAGGTACTTTTTGGTTCTAATTTTATTTTTATCGTTCACTTAAAATATGCCGGTGGCGTGACGTTAAGTTAAAGGGATTAATATTAAGGCTTACCTTAACTAGTGTTTGTTTTTATATGGGTTACAAAATTACCGTTACGTAACGGTATAAAGTTGATTCATAAACAGATTTAGGTTTACTGTTCAGTTGTTCAGCCATAGTAAATGGTCTATAATGTAAGTTGTTTTAGGACTCTGTACTTATGTAGGCTTATTGGATAAATTTATTGATCGTCTGTATTGATGCCAATTTAAGAATCAAAAATCAATTTAATGGATATAAAATGTCTGAGAGTAATAAATTTAAGATAATGTTTATCGGCGAAAGAGGTTAAAATCGGGACTGTAACTACGAGTTTATTTTTATGACTGTCGTCGTCCGGACCATCGACAAGAGGTGTCCATATCATAAAATAGGTATTGTAAACTCTCACTGTCACGCCCTTAACTTATCTAAGGAAGGTGTTGGAGGCAGAGGTTAGAAGCTAGAACTCAACTCTTTAAAGCTAAACCATGCTACCACAGTAGCATGGTTTAGCTTGGAAGATAGCTTTGTGCCTGTATAAGCGTCATGTTGCATGCTTCATACGTTTCTCGTGATTTTACTACAATAAAGCATCTAGGAACACCTCAGTCTTAGAACAACAGTCTTGGGTCTTAGTTAGTTTAAACCTATCCTCCCTACCAAGTTGCTATTAAAATACAAAAC
Organism: Euclidia mi; assembly: GCA_944739405.2. Classification (NCBI taxonomy): domain Eukaryota; kingdom Metazoa; phylum Arthropoda; class Insecta; order Lepidoptera; family Erebidae; genus Euclidia; species Euclidia mi. The sequence continues at coordinate 91,423,113 of OX123187.2, read as the reverse complement.
TTAGACTTACCAAACCAAAACCGTACTGCAATTATAATGTATAAATATTAGCTAATAAACGAAATGAAAATTAATTAAACTGACCAATGCGTCAAACATCGGTCGTGCCAACAAAAATGCGTTCCTAAATTAATATATTAAATAAAACATTGAATCCAATAGCGTGTAAACAAAATATATCCCTACGGATATTAATAGGAAACCGGTACAACCGTATTATATTAAATTTGGTTCAACAATTGAATCCCCGCCGTAGAGGTTTTGAATTTATCGCTTCATTTATTTGTGTGACCAGTTTTATTTGAATTAGAAAGCCGGTTTAAAAATCTGAACCGATTGTGAAACGGTAAACCCTTATTGGATTTGTGTATGGTAAAAAGGCTAATACGAAAATGAAAGCAATGTGTTGTTGGTGAAATGAAGATGAGATGAATGCATAATATGTTTGGATGTGCAATTTCCATATGCAAAGAGTAATTTTTACGTCTGATTCGGGATCATAACTTCGAAAATAATATGCAATATGCATGCGAGTTTACTTCACATGCATCTGATTCCCTCTAAACGATAGCTGAGTAGTTTGAAAGTGAGTTTTAGAAATAGCTGTCCATGTCCATCCATGGTGAACGATTGAGGAACATGATCTTAGAGAAGTCGAATGTAAACTCATAGCTACTATAAGTTAATGTCTATTATAATGGGTTACTTTACCAGGGATTTCAGTCAACATTATAACGAGCGTGACTATAATGTTATCTTCTACTTGACACTAAATATGTTATAGTTATCGCTATAGAGACATGTACTTGAATACTATTATGAAATTTCAATAACTCTAACTTAGAATTGCCTGGTATTTAATGATAAATGTGAGTGAAATCTTGCGCCTTGGGCAAGAAGAAACTACTGATTGCAAATATAAAATTGCCCATTATTTCTACTCGCAAATATTTTGCATTTCGTATTACTTTTCTCTTCAAATATTCAACCGGGCAAAAGGAACGCAGAGAATCAAAACAACGATATGTGGATCACCCAAAGCTATGACCCTTTCACGCCGAATATTTTTGTGTTCAATTTGACTCTAATTCCCAGTCCAAAGTTGTCAATTTAAACCGCGGACGGGCAGATGGACATATTGAAATTATTTATAGAGGTTTCTTAAACTACGGACACTTATAATGCAGAAGTGTGTTTATTTGTATTTATTCTATACAGGTAGGATTTACGCAACATTAATTTAACTGGCATGTCTAAACGGTTGCTCAGGCTCAGGGGAACAACATATTTCATTTTGATGTGGTTGAATTTAAATGTTAATCTGCCATGATATTAATTACGAATACGGAAGGGCCTTTTGTTTACCTGCCCTCGCATTATAACGAAGAAACAATGTTTATCTGATACAAAAAACTTGAGACTTTATTTTAGTATTTCAAGTAGACGAGAATAGCAATAGCTACATACAACTAATGTCTTGTATCGGACAATGGCTGCGACGCTGATACTGGCGACATATAACGTATGCCGACGGAACTACGAAGAACGAATGAAAAACTGAATCGTGCTATTAGGAATTACACACGCGTAAGTTTACCTGGCCTAGTCAGCGGATGTTTCCCCTTGTTGGAGGAATATCATACCTTGTTCACACGGTATTCACCAGTCATCACTTTTCGCTTTTTATGCAGATTCCCTGTCCCTGTTTTGACTAGAGTTGACAATAGGCCAGTTATTCTGCCGGTACGCGTAGCGTCTAAATAATCCTTCTGGTCTGCCTGTGCTAAACACTCTGTTCGACTACTCTGGCCGGGCGGGCGGAGTCCATCTAGTAACTAATGTTCGCACCGTCTACAGTTTACCCTAACTGCTCAATAATCCGAAAGGCTCTATGCATACGTGGCTGCCACATTTGTAGTTTAAAATTATTTTAAATATGCAGTATTTTAAAATTATTCATCATGTATCTATTTATGGACGTCTTTTCGTTGACAACACATTCATTTCATCGCACAGCGCTGCACACAACCGGAATCACGAAACTCCACTCCCGTCTTAATCCCGAAATCACAACTAATGACCATTAACTTATAAATGTTATAACCGCACAATTTTAGGAGTCAACATCGTGAACAAGTGGCGACTTAAATGGGGTGGTTTTAAAACTGGTCGTATAATATTTTATCCATACATTTGGCGGGTCTTGGCGGGAAACGATCCGAGCTGCGGTAAATGAGGCGCGAATTCTTGTACGTTTTAATGAGGACGCACATAACTATGGTTAAATGATGCCAGGTTATCGGATATTCGCTTCAAAACGTATAATAAATGTTGACGACGCAACTTTATTTAACGTTATTTAGCCGCCATTTAAATTTATAAATGAGGTGGCCGTCAATCCAACCTTTGTATTTGGTATTTTATTTAAAAGTTTGCACCAACTTATTGATGTGATGAGTATTCTCGAGGATTTTTTTTGCATCGTTAAGATATTTGTTCAACAATCTGTAAGTATAGAATTATGGCGCAGGAAGCTGAAATTTGGCATGTATGTTCCTTGGGGTCCAGAGGAGTGTACTAAGTAGGGATTGTCCAAAATTCCCACGGAATCTAGAAGAAACGGTTAAATAAAAATAAAATCTGCGAGCGTAGTTGCGGGCATTTTTTAATCTGAGATAGAAATATTTTCAAACTTTTGTGATTTGTACACAAGGCAATAATGATCGGGTAATGGTAAGGATCTATAGTCACTCAGCCTGAAATTGAATTACACATAACCTTGATAACATAGGTTATTACAGATTATTTTATTAGGTACTTTTGTAATCCCCAATAATTTCTTACGTCAGGAGATGAAAAAAAAATAAGCCATGCGTAATACACATACATTACTACCGCAAACATTTATAACATAACCACGGAAACTGCCCAAAATATATTAAAAGATTGCATTATGGATTATGACCAAGGATAAAAGTGCCACTAACAACTTGGATAATAAAGAGTTTGGAAAATAATCCAAGTTTGCATTCCATTGTATGTCCGGGACTCCCTAATGGGAGAAAGTATGAAGCTACACGGATGCATTGTCACTACGAACATGTTTTAGTTATAAAGGCTCTTATTGTCCAATTCGAAACAAAGAGCAGCGATTTTTTAGTGTAAGGAAATATAGACTGTGAAACAGGTGTCTTCGGGTTCAAATACATCGCGCACGCCAAAGTCTTTAAGAAATATCACGTGTCCCATGCTTCGGAGAGCTCGCTAAGCCATCAGCCCCGGTTTTCACCAACATTTTTATCGTCCTTACGCGTAGCCTCATCTTATACTAATATATAAAACTGAAGAGTTTGTTTGTTTGTTTGGTTGGTTGAACGCGCTAATCTCAGTAACTACTAGTCCGATTTGAACAATTATTTCAGTGTTAGATAGCCCATTTATCAAGGAAGGCTATAGTCTATAGGCTATATAACATCACGCTATGAGCGACGGGAGCGGAGCAGTAGCCTTAAATAACGCGGGTGCAACCGCGGGCATCCTCTAAATAAATAAAATAACCGATATGACTGCCTCCGTGGTCCAGTGGTTAGCGTATGCGACTGCTGATCGGAAGTCCCAGGTTCGATTCCCGGTTCGGGCAAAATTGTTACTGGGTATTTCCAAATTCTCAGTTGCAGCACGAAGTCAGGTTATAGGCATCATAACGGCAATAGGCTTTCCCCCCATTACGTGGGACCTAAAGATTCGTGGCGGAATGTGGGTGTTATTTACACCTCTGCCTACCCTTACAGGCGTGAGTATAAAAATAAAAAGAAATAACATAAAATAACATAAATCGTAGAACACCTTTTTCCTTCTCCCTCATCTCGCTCCTCCTCATATTTCTTTTCGCAACGCACTTGTGATTCCTCTGGTATTACTTGTGTCAATGGGTAATCGATTCATCAGACGATCCGTCTGCTCTTCTGTCGCCTATTGCATAAAAAATACTTAGGTATGATCTGTGAAAAGCAATGGAACTAGATTGTAATAGGAAAGTAACGCAAGTCACTGAAATCCTTCACTGACTTGCGTCCGGAACCTTAGGCTGAGTACCCATTAGAAATGTAACAAGAAGCTGAGCGGCCTGTTAGTTTTTTTTTTTTTTTTTTTTTTTATTCTTGGTCCACTAAACTGGATATAACACAATAATTGTTCATACGTTTGCTTACATCTTAGAAGAAGGAATACAAGTGCTTATCCTTCTAGTAGCAGACACGACATGCAAAGATTTATAACACTCAAAGACTTTTAAAGTAATTTAAGAATATTACAAGATTGAACTAGATACATAATAAATCTGATTTAAAGTGAAAAATAGGTACATTATTAGCAACACCATAATAGTATTATCAAACATATTTTACAGATTTCGTGCCTCTTAGCAACACTCTCTTAATAGTAATGACCGATGCGTTAAAAATGTCCAGATCTTTCCCAATACGAGGCTCAAACTGAAAGTTCTTAGAAAATCAAAAACTGATTACATTAGCCAGTTATTAGTTTTATTATATCTTTTCAAAATATTGTCCATTGACGTCAATACACCGCTGCATGCGATGGAACCACTGGGAAAAGCACTTTGCCCACTCGTCCTTAGGGGTCTCTTCAATGGCATCGCGATACGCAGCCACCGCTTCTTCAGCATTCATAAACCGCTTTCCTTTAAGTTTTTCTTTAATTTTTGGAAATAAATAAAAATCACAAGGCGCGAGGTCGGGGCTATACGGCGGGTGACCCAGTAATTCAACGTTTGATGTCGCCAAATAGTCGATCGTTCGCTTGGCGGTGTGCGACGAGGCGTTGTCGTGGTGAAGGAGGATCCTACTGCGAGGTCGTTTCTCTCGAACTTTTTCCAAGACAAGTGGCAAACAATTGGTAGTGTACCATTCTGCAGAAACTGTTTTTTGATCCTCTAACACAATTGTTGCGAAATGACCTATCCTTCCAAAGAACGAGGCCACCATTTTTTTTCCCGCACTTCGATCTCTCTTCACTTTAGTTGGCAACTCCTCGAAAGGAAACACCCACTGAGCAGATTGTCTTTTGGTTTCAGGATCATAACAGTAAATCCAGCTTTCGTCACCTGTTAGTATGTCGAACACAGCATTTGAGTCACCTCCGTTAAATCTTTCAATCATTTTACGGCACCAATCCACACGATGGAGTTTTTGAGCCTTAGTCAAATTATGAGGTATCCACCGGGCGCAAAGCTTCCTGACCGCTAAATGTTCGTGGAGGATTTTGTGCACTTGACTCATACCGATGCCTAAGCTTGTCCGAATCTGCTGATAGGTCACTCTTTTGTCAGTCTCTATCATACGCCGTACAACACAGATGTTATTTTCAGTCGTCGCCGTAGAAGGCCGTCCCTCACGTACATCATCAGTGAGATTAGTGCGACCACGTTTAAACTCATTAAACCAGTTGTAAACAGTCGCACGAGATGGGGCTTCATCGTGAAAGGCCAATCGTAGTCTATCATAACTTTCTTGTTGACTTAAATGACATCGAAAGTCATAAAAAATCATTGCACGAAAATTTTCTCGTGTTAAATTCATGTTGACGTGACACAGACAATTTTCAATTTGCCGCCAAATCGTAAAACAAATGACAAATGAATGAAATATATACTCAGTAATATTGGCAAAGAGTTCTATTTTCAAATTTTAGAATATTTTTTTTATTATATTGTTTATAAGTGGCCAGTTCTAAGAACTTTCAGTTTGACTATTATATTTGGCACAGATGCGATACATAGGTGAATGTTGACCGTAATTGTACGGAATACAGGTAAATGAAAGGTTATCCTATTTTTGATACGACTTCCAGCACGTGGCACTAGCAGTTGAAGTTTGTTTAGGATTTCAGGACATTCAATAAAGCCCTTTGATATTTTAAAAAGAAATATCTTATCAGCTGCAGTGCGTCTACAGTCAAGCGAATTTAGATTAAAATGTACAAGCCGAGATTCGTAAGAAGTAAGATTTTTGCATAGATTGTTTGAATAGGTTAGATGGTAAAGAAACTGATTTTGAAGCCTCTCAATTCTGTTAATATGAACAGCGTATGAAGGGCTCCATACGCAACTACAGTATTCAAGTATGCTGCGTACGTAACAGTTAAACAATAGAATCGGAATTTCTGGCTCTTTGAAAATTTTACATTGTCGCAGCACAAAACCTGCAAGACGAGCTCCCTTCTTAGTGATGTTATCAATGTGTTCACGAAAATCTAATTTGTTATCAACTGTCACTCCAAGATCTCGGATACTAGACACTTCGCTTATAGGAATCCGGTCGATAAAATAGGTAGCTGCAGTGGGGTATTTCATATGGTAAAACTTTATGTGATAGCATTTACTTGTATTTAAGGACATTTTGTTAATTGAACACCAGTTAACAACGGTGTCGATATCTGTCTGTAGTTGATCTACATCTTCATTTGAACAAATGTTTCTATAAACCTTTAAGTCATCTGCGAACATTTTACACTTTGAAGTTATTGAAGTACAAATATCATTAACAAACACTAGAAAGAAAAGGGGACCTAGGTGAGATCCCTGGGGAACACCAGATGGCACAGCTTTAATATCGGATTTAAATCCGCGTAGTGGTACGCGTACAAGTTGTGATCGGTTGCGCAGGTAAAATTCGCTCCATCTCAATAAAGAACCACATATCCCCGCATGTCCCAGCTTTTTTAGCAGGATGTCATGGTCTACCACATCGAAGGCTTTTGAAAAGTCTGTATAAATCGCGTATACTTCCTGTTTGTTGGCAAATGCTTCATGTATGTCAGTAACATAACCAACAAGGTTGGAAGTCGTTGACCTACCCGGAAGAAAACCATGTTGCTGGGCAGCTATAAATGGTTTAAAATGGTGTAACAACCTCTTTTGTACCAAAGATTCAAACAATTTACCCATAGCTGACAGGATCGAAATAGGTCTATAATTAGCAATGTTGCTATGATCACCTTTTTTATGGATAGGCGTGATATGTGCGATTTTCCATTTCTCAGGGAAGCACCCGTTTGACAATGATTTATTAAATATTATAAATAATGGAGTACATAGTTGTTTAGCACACATTCTAAGAAACACAGGTGGTAGGGAATCTGGACCGGGACCCTTAATTGTGTTAAGCGTACTAAGTGACTTTAGAATTTCAGATTCAGTTATTTCAAATAGACCCAATGACCTGTGAAATGTAGAAAACTTCGGCAGCTGCAGTGTTGGTGTATTTGAGTAGTAAGAGTAAATTGAATGAAAGTAGTCGGAGAAAAGGTTGCTTATGTTCTGACCACCAAAAGCAGTTTTGTCTTGTAAATACATTTCGTCAGTTATGACACTGCTGTTACTTCTAAAATTGTTGACAAATGTCCAAAAGTATTTAGGGTTTTTTTTAATGTGGGTTTTTGCTTCTGCCCTGGATGCGTGTAAACAATCAAGTAACATTTTATTGCATCGCTCACGTAACACTTTGAAAGTTAGATAATCTCTAGGATTGGAATACTTTTTGAACCTTTTGTGGTACCGTGATTTTTCTTTGAGATAACTTATTAGTCCTTTACTAAACCAGATTGGATATGTATAGTTACGTCGTATTGTCGATGGTGTGTGCCTCCTGACAATAGCCATTAAGATTTCGTAGAACTTTTCAACATTCGTATCTACGGTATCAGTTTGAGTTAAAAAGTCAGTCCATCTAATGCTGAAAACGGAACGGAACGTACGTTTGACAGCTCATAGAAACCGAGAAAATAAAATAATTAATATAAATAATAGTTTAAACCCTATATTATTACAATAGCACTGGAAAATAAACAATAGTAAATATTTTAAAATAATGTTACCCAGTTTACAACAAATTCCTATGTTAGCATAATATTAACATTCCAGAAGCTAACTGTCACGTGAAATAAAAAACGCCACATTCCGAGTCAAATTATTATAAAGCCGTTCGCAAGTCATAAGTCCCAGAATAGCACGAGTAAATTAACTCTTACTCTTCACGGCCGTATAAGAGAAGCACAAGAGCTCGATACAAGGAAACTGCAATCAGGACCGGTGCCACTGCACCAAAAAAGTTTGGATGCCAGCATACAACTTCTGATACAATCTGTGGATCTAATATATAAACAACAATTAATTGTCTACATATAAAATGTTTATAACTATTACCAAGCATGCGCAAGTGGAATGACGTTGACAGTTTATTGGTATCAGTCTGTATTGTAAATATGTTTTATTATGTATTTGTTTTGTAATTATTTTTTGCAATAAATTGCATGCAAGACCGATATGGCGATACGGATGTGAGTGCCAGTCAACCTGCCACATCATTGACTGGTCTGGTGCGTTGTCCGGATTGTTCCCAGGACCGATTTTTCAAAGGTAAGCGGGGCTTGAAAGTGCATTTTGGTAAAGTACACAAATCCCAAAATGTACTTCCAGGCCCATCAATATCTTCACAATCTGGATCAGGAGACACACACCAAATTCCTTTTTGGCATACTTTATCTAAATTAAAACATTCGGTTCCGATTATTAAAAGAGTTCCCCGTGGGGCAAGACCATCAGTGTCAAAAAAATTGGCTGAATGTATAGGTCTTGTCGTAAGGGAGAACTCAACAACGGCCTGGGAGCAATTATTAACATTCCCTTATAGGATTTTACATGTTGATAAAAATCAGGCAGCTCAAAATTCATTAACATCCCAAATTAAGTATAATTGTCAAATTTCGGCCAACACTTTAGACCCTAAATTCACGTCATACAAGCATAAATCGCTCTATCAATATGTAGAATCCAAATTAAGGGATGGTGACATACGGGGCGCATCTAGACTATTATTCAGTAGTGATGTGGTGGCGCCTTGCTCTCCAGAGACGCTTGCGGGTCTGAAGAGCAAGCATCCAGCGCCCATTAATGATCTCTCCTTTCCTGAAGCTCCCGACAGTGAATCAGAACATCTGATCACCACAGCCAAGGACGTGTTAGCAGCAGTTTGCTCCTGCCGGAGTGGCTCGGCAGGCGGCCTCGATGCCTTGACACCACAGCATCTAAAAGATCTTGTGTGTGCAAGTGCTGGGGTGGCTGGCGATACACTTCTGAAGGAGTTGACTGCCCTAGTAAATATGATGCTCTCCGGTAATGTGGACGATGCCATCATTGACATCTTGTATGGGGCGAATCTATGTGCCCTTAACAAGAGGGATGGTGGCATTCGTCCCATTGCCGTGGGTTGCACATATCGGCGTATAGCAGCCAAGATATGCTGTAAATTTTACAGCAGGGAGCTATCAGAAAAATTCCAACCCCTACAACTAGGTTTTGGTTCCAAAGGGGGTTGTGAGGCTGCTATACATGCCCTTTCCACGTACCTTGGAAGTGGTGATGGAGAGGTCATTTTGAAGGTTGACTTGAAAAACGCCTTCAATTCAGTGAATAGGGACACTTTGTTGACACAAGCAAAATTAGAAACCCCCAAAATTTTTAAATTTCTTTGGCAATGTTACAGGTATCCCACAAAATTACTATATCAGGACAATCTTTTGGAATCTGCAGTTGGATGCCAACAAGGTGACCCTCTTGGACCAGTCATTTTTAGTTTAGCTATACAACCCATTATTCGGCAAATAAATTCTAAATTTAATGCATGGTTTTTAGATGACGGGACCCTAGGGGGCGCTGCAGACATTGTATTACAAGATTTAGCTTTTATTAAAAATAAATTCGCATCTATTGGCTTGGAACTAAATTCTAGTAAGTGTGAATTGTTTATAAATACAACAGACTCCACAAAAAAACATTCGATAATATCAAAATTTAATAATTTGGCATCAAACATCAAAATTATTGATAAGACTTCTCTTCGCCTCCTAGGTTCACCAGTATTTGAAGAATCTTTCGCTTCTTTCTTAGACGAAAAGATACAAAATTTTTGTGAAATTACAGATCGCCTATCCAAAATTAATATTCATTCGGCCTATACTATTATTCGTTATTGTCTTTTCGTCCCAAAATTCACACATGCCTTAAGATCTTCCCAACTTTGGAAAAAAAAATCACTTTTAGAACAAATCGACCAAATCATCCTAATTACTTTAAAGAGAATTTTAAATGTGGACTTGGACGACCGAGCCTGGCTACAAGCGTCTTTGCCCATACGTTTGGGTGGGCTCGGCGTTCGCAAAATTTCCAGTGTTAGTTTACCGGCGTTTCTGTCTTCGGTTCACAGCACGGAAGAGTTAACTAGGAAAATTTTATCACCTACACTAGTTAACTCAGAAGTGTTGTGCAAAACCGAAGCTATAAACGCCTGGAAAATGGCTTGTCCAAGCACTGATTTGCCTACCAACCTATTCTCCCAAAGACTGTGGGACGCGCCGCTTTGTAACATAGTAAGAAAAAATCTTTTGGATACTTCTTTAAATGTTGCAGAGCGTGCTCGCTTACTGGCTGTGGGAGAATGGGAATCCGGTCTATGGCTTCAAGCACTACCATCGTCCAACACTGGAACCATGTTGGACAATGAGACATTCAGTATTGCCATTTGTCTTCGTTTTGGTGCTCCGTGTGTTTCTCCGCATCGATGTCATTGTGGAGAAGACGTCGATAGCCTCGGCCACCATGGGCTATCTTGCAGCAGAAGCGCTGGTAGAATTCCTCGTCATGCCCATCTGAATGATATAATCCGTCGTGCTCTTGTCGCGTCTGGCGTACCAGCTGTACTTGAACCAAATGGTTTGGTACGCGACGACGGTAAGAGACCTGCTGGTATGTCATTGTTGCCTTGGAACATGGGTAGGCCTTTGGTGTGGGACGCAACCTGCGTAGACACCCTCGCGCCATCACACGTTCCAAGCACGGGAGGCCATGCTGGTGCTGCTGCTGCAACTGCGGAAACCCTCAAACGGCGCAAATACAGTAGTTAGTTAGTTAGTTAGTTGGACAGGTGTTTTCCGCACTTAGCCACTTAGTTGGGCCATTGTGCGTTAGCAGGGACACGGTTGTCGCCTGCTACTCATACCATGCAAGCTCCTTCCAGAAGGCCATGAGTTGACCAGTGTTGCGTATGGCTTCACTCATGGTTCTGGGGTTGTTCAGGAACCTCGTCCGTTGGTCGCTCACGCTGGTACAATGTAGGATCACATGAGCGGGTGTTTCTTCGGTCTCCATGCAGCCCCTACATAGAGGGCTGTCCGTGACGCCGATGTTGTAGAGATGCTTGTTTAGTGGACAGTGGCCGGTTATTATGCCAGTCAGATGCTTGAGTGTTTTCCTGTTGGAGTGCAACAATTTTTGCGAGAGTCGTTTATCTAATTGGGGAAAGGCATCTTTAGATTGCCTACACTCTTTTAATTCTGCCCACTCTTTTTCATGTTGTTGTAGGGTTCTCTCGCGTAACCACGTTTTTAGTTGGTTGAAAGGTATCGGAACAGTTGGTTCGGGTCCCAGAGTTGTTGTGTCCGATCCTTTCCTTGCCAGTTGGTCTGCTGCGTCATTGCCCGTGGAGTCACTGTGTCCTCGTATCCACTGGAGCGTGACCCGATTCCTCGCTGCAGTTTTCTGCAGCTCTTGGTGGCACTCCATAATTAAGCCGCTGTTAAAGCAGTTGCCATCGAGAGCTTGTAGTACTGAGGCACTGTCTGTGATGATGCGTATTGACAGGTTGCTCACGTTTCTGGCCGCGATCGCCGTCGCCGCCCTTATAATCCCAACGCATTCAGCTTGGAAGATGGTGTTGGGTTTACCAAGCGATGTTGAGAGATTGATGTTCAAGTCATGGGAGAATACTCCGGCACCTGTCCCATACTTTGTTTTTGAGCCGTCTGTGTATACTCTAACTTCGTGTATACCAGAGCTATCCTTGTGCTCTTCATGCAGTTGTATGCGGTATTTTTTGTCAAAGACAAAGGTTTTAGGTATGAGGTCGCACGTTGCATCTAGCATCGGGATCTCGTTGGTTAATGTCCTTTTCAGGCGTACATGGGTTATACGGTCGTCTCTTCTCCAAAGCCCGAACTTATCGAGCCGGATCGCGGCGGCACCTGCTTCCTGCTGGATGATGAGGTGCAACGGTCGCAAGTCGAGAAGCACCTCCAATGCCGCCGTTGGAGTTGTTTTCATGCAGCCTGTTGTGGCCAGACAGGCGAGGCGTTGTATGCTCTGCAGCTTGCTCTTGACTGTGCTTAGTTCAGTGCGTGGCCACCACACTACTGCACCATATGTGAGCATGGGGCGTATTATGGCAGTGTAGATCCATAGGGTGATGAATGGTTTGAGACCCCATTTCTTGCCTATTATTCTCCTGCACTGCCAGAAGATTGTACATGCTTTTGTGGTTTTAGTGGTGATGTGTTTATTCCAGTTGAGCTTGTGGTCGAGTGTTACGCCCAGGTACTTGACTTCACTCGATAGGTTAAGCTCCGTGCCAAAAAGTTTTGGTTTTCTGGTCATACGGGTGTTCCTTTTGTTAGTGAAAAGTACTAGCTCCGTTTTATTAGGGTTGACCGTCAGTTCATGGTGGTTGCACCATTGTTCCATGATCCTGATGGCTGCTTGCATCCGATAATGGATCATGTCTTCCGAGTTTCCTTTGATTAGGATGGTTATATCATCTGCGTAGCCGACCGTGTAGAAGCATTTGTCATTCAGGCTTCTCAACAGATCGTCTACCACTATGTTCCAAAGCAGGGGTGATAGGACACCTCCCTGTGGGCAGCCTTTTGCTACTATCCCCCTTGTGGTGGTGTTAACCGTGAATTGAATAGCCCTTTGTTTCAGGAGTTGATCAATCCAGCCACTGACGGTTTGTTCAACTCCGAACTTGTCAAGGGCTCGGCTAATGCTGGTGAATTTAGTTTTGTCGAAGGCGCCTTCTATGTCAATGAAGGCGCCTAAGGTCATAAGTTTGTCAGATAGCGCTGTCTCTATGGTCCCCACTACGCAGTGAAGCGCTGATTCCGTTGATCTGCCACTTCTGTAGGCATGTTGTTGCGGGTGTAGTGGTCTGCGTAGCAGTGCGCCTTCCCGTAGGTATCTGTCAGCGAGCCTCTCCAGCGTTTTCAGCAAGAAGGAGGTTAAACTGATAGGTCTGAACGATTTTGCTTGAGTGTAATCCGTTTTGCCTGGTTTTGGGAGAAATATGACTTTTACTTCCCTCCACCTTCGTGGTATGTAATTGTGCGCTATAGATGCTCTATATATGCTGAGTAGCTGTGGCACAATCGTTGTGCAGCCCCATTGTAGAAGTGCTGGTGTTATTTCGTCCAGGCCTGCAGATTTGTACGGCTGGAAGCTATCAATTGCCCATTTCAGCCGGTCCACGGTAACCATGTTGTTGGCTATCGTCCAGTCTGTTTGGGTCGGTGGTCTGTGTTCTGATTCTTCCCAGTCACAGTCGTCGGTCACAGTGCAACCTGGGAAGTGTGTTTTGATTAGCACTTGGCTTATTTCCATGTCTGTAATTGCGTAGGTGCCATCAGGCTTTCTGATGGAGCCTAGGGTCTTGTTGCTGTCCTGGGATAGGATCTTTTTTACCCTGGCTGCCTCGCATGTGGAGTTAATGTTGGTGCAGAAATTTCGCCATGACTCTCCCCTGCGGAATCGTATGCGTTTCTTGTAGTGCGACTGGGCTTCTTTGTATTTGTCCCAATCTGTGTCTTTCCTTGTGTTTTTGGCCCAGTTGAAGAGTTTTCTCAGATTGCGCCGTTTTCGGTAGTGTGGTGGGGCAGGCTTGTTGGTAGCTGCGTTGTATGCATTTTGTTAGTAAGTTAGTGTTGTGTTCTATGTTTGTAGTGCTTGCGGTCATGTCGTTGAAATTTGACATGGCTATTTCCTGTTCGAGTAGGGTCTTGTAGCTCGCAATGTTGGTATTGCGTGGGTTGCGTTTTGGTTGTGTGACCCTCTCTTGCACTCGTATGTCATAGCAGATACGTCTGTGGTCGGCAAAGGATGGTTCGGCGGACACATGCCAGTTCGTGACAAGTTCCGCGGCCCCATCCGATGCCAGTGTAATGTCTACTATGGTTTGATATCTGGAGCTAACAAATGTGGGCTCTGAGCCTTTGTTGCCTCGGGGCTTCCCCACAGTGGATGGTGGGCGTTAGCATCTGCCGAGAGTATTATTGGCCAGCCGTGGTCCTCACAGTGCTGCACTAGCTCGGCCAGCTCCTTCGATGGGATCTCCTCATCACCGGGCATGTAGACCGAAGCTAGTACTAGCATCTGATCATTGGGCCCTGTTCGTATTCCCACGGCTGTGAGATCTCTAGAACAAAAGTTAGTCAGCAGCAATGCTGGTATCGTTCGGGGAATGTATATGCATGTTCTCGGCTTAGGAGCCGAGCTCCAGTGCAATATCTTACCTCCGATGTTGTTGAGTCCACATATGGTGTCGCCTCTAATCCACGGCTCCTGGATTAGGGCTATTGTGTGGTGGTTAACCTCCAGCAGCCTGCGTAGGGTAGCCGTTGCAATTTGCTTGTGCTGGAGGTTCGTCTGTACGACTCTAGTCTGACGAAGATCCGAGAACATTGGTGTCCACGGACTCCCCGTCAGACGAGTCGTGCTCGTCGTCGACGTCCGTCACAGCGATGTTAGTCGCTGCGGGCGTCGTGTGTGCTCGGGCTGTGCCCGACGTGGAAGGTTCGGCTGGTGTTGTCGCTTGTCTCTGCCTACTGGCGAGCGGCATCTCCCCGGGCGCGGCAGCCGCCCCGCCACCTCCCGCTCCGGCAGCGTGGAACACTACGTACACGCTGCCGGTGAAGAAGGAGACTCGGCGGTCGCGCGCCTCGATTTTCGGCATTTCCGATTCCGGGATGCCCAGAGATAGGTACAGGCCGTGTTCTTGCATGGTAGCGCTGTATAGTTGCCAAGTTTGGACAGCGTACCATGGGTTTTGGGCAGCTAGGAGTTGGTGAATCTTCGCGAGGTCCAGGCTGGTCGACCTCGGCAGCCAGAGCGATGCGCGTACGCGCTTCGCGAGATCCGTCTGCCTGATGACGGTCAGCCTGGTTCCTTCAACCGGTGATTGTAGTCCCGCTACCGTCTGTTTGAGCCACGCCAGTGATTTTTCATCCTCGCACCATAACTTTAGGACACCTCCTGCTGCGAGGGGTTTGCCTCTAAAGGATGGCGCGAGTGCAGGCTCGTTGTTTGACCGAGGTGCGAAGGCTGCTTCTAGAATCCGCTCCTCTATGGAGCGTTCGAGCTGCCGTGCTTGTTCCACCGTCAGGTCTGTAGGTGGGGTGGCAACGACGGCCACCATCAGATGCGAGTTAGTCGCATCGGCGTAGCTAATCGTTGCCCTCTTGGGTGTTGCGTACACTCTTGCACGCTTCGACGTGGCGCTTGGTGGTGTGTCGTCGTGACGGTTCCTCTTCGACGGTGTCGCCGAAGTGGGCCGTCCCGAGAGCGCCAGGTTGGTTGGTGCGTGCCGAGGTCCGCGTTTTCTAGGGCCGCGTTTGCGGCGTGGCCCGGTGATGCCCCATGGGGCTGCCGGCTCCGCATCTCCGACTGCCGTCGGAGGGTCGCGACGGGGGTTGCCCGGTGCTGCACCGGCCGGAGCGGCGCGTGCAGCCGGCGGGAGCGAGCCCGAAGACTCACTCTTCGCCGTCCGCGTGGCTTCCGCTTGCATGCCTGAGCTGCTGCGTCCACCACTCGCGCCGCGTCCGGCCGATTGCATCATCCTGGGCGGTTTCCTAATCGCGCTGGCTGGGGCCGGGTGTTCGCGTTGGTGCGTTGCACCAGCTGTTTGTCGTTTCGCGGGGGGTGCGTTCGCCGATGTTGTCGGTTCGCTACCTCCCGCGGGGGGTGCGTTCGCCGATATTGTCGGTTCGCTACCTCCCGCGGGGGGTGCGTTCGCCGACGTTGTCGGTTCGCTACCTCTCGCGTGCGCTGCGTACTCGCGCTGGCGTCGATGATGACGGGAGCGCTTTCCGCGGTGTTTGCCTCTACCGGTTCCGGTTGACGCGGAGCCAACGTTCGCCTCGCGGCGTTCGTCTGCTCGACGCGGTACCACCGTCCAGGAGGTGTTGGTAATATGTTCTGCACAAGGCATGGCGCTTGCCAGGTCGTGCAGGTCTAAACTTTCTCGTGAAACATTGCCCCCCCCAGAATACGTGGGGCAGCCTGGACCCGAGGGTGCAGGGAGGGATTCTCCAGCGTCGCGGACGCTGGTACCCTCCTGGGGTAGTTGCTTCTTTTGTTTCACTTCCATATTGTTTGCTTCGTATGAGTGTGTGCGTGGGCGTGTGTGTGTGTGTGTGTGTATGTGTGTATGTGTGTGTGTAGGTGTGGTGTGTGTATGTGCGCGCGTCCGTGTGAGTGATTGAAGCAGTGTGGTGAATGTATGTGTATGTGTGCATGTACGTGTGTGTGGGTGAGGGCGGCTGGAGGTTTCTGTTGCGTCTGTTTCATAGGGAACCAGACCAAAAGCGGGCGGCAACCTCGGGAAGGATAGTCCACCAGCCTTGCCTTAGGGATCTACACGACTTGCGCTCTCCCCTAAGGCCATTCGCCAAACTCTGCAATGGACGCAGGTGCAGAGAGTAGAAGTCAGTGCAGTTCGATGGTGTTAAATGAGTTGAAGTGCACGGGCCTCCGCCCGCAAATACAGTAATTTAGTAAGTAATTACGTGTTTGAGCCGTTTGGGGTGGAAACGCTAGGCTCATGGGGTCCGAGCGCTCGTTCTCTATTCCGGGAAATTTCGAAACGGTTAATCGACGTCTCACGTGACCAGAAGGCTGGTTTATTCTTTGCTCAGAGAATCAGCATTGCCATCCAGCGTGGCAATGCTGCCAGCCTTGTGGGCACGTTACCCGATGACATTGATGCGGAGGCATTTTACGACGCCTAAACCATGTAAATATTTTCAGTTTCTAAATTTGTTTTTAAGGTTTTTGTATTAGATTAGATTACATTAAGCTTCTTATAAATTATGTTACTTAATACAAAATTATAAGTCATGCTGTCTTATTCTCCCCGTATAGCAGTGTAATCGGCTTTTGAGAAGTTGAGGTAACTAGTGTAATTGAATTTTGGTATCTTAAGATGGTTAAATCTCATTTTAATGTCCAATGCTGGATGATAGCCATCTAGTTTGACTAAGGGACTTAAACTGTTGCTAACCTCGAAATATTTTTCAGCATTAGTAACCAAAAGATCAAGGATGCGACCAGTACAGTTAGTAACTGGATTTATTTGTTGAAGACTGTTAAAAGAAAAAGAATCCACAAACAAGGTATAAATCTGAGTACTACACGAACCAGGCAGCAATATTTTAGAATTAGAGTCGTATCTCCAGTCTATATTTGGAAGATTGAAGTCACCTGCAATGAGGAGTACAGAATTTTCTGGAAGTTTGTGTTGACATACAGTTGTTAAATTAGATAACATTTTATCTAATGTCTCATAGCCAACAGGCGGCGCAATGTAAGTCACACAAAAACAAAAGTTGACAACAGAAGTGCCACGTGCTAGTTTAATTACAACCCAGAGGTCCTCATATGGTGATTCCCAGGTTAATTTACGCACTGGCGCAAATTTTTTGTGAACCGCTACCAGGACACCACCACCATCGAGTTTGGTGTTGTTGGAAGATGCGCGGTCACGTCTAAAGATTGAGTACCTCCTGTCTAAAATTTCGTGATCGTAAATTGATTCATTCAGCCATGTCTCGGTTAAAATGATAAGGTCTAGGTCTTGTTTCAACGCATTGGTCATTATAGTTTCAATTTTGGTTCGAAGACCTCGGACATTTTGGTAAAATATTTTTAAATTGAATTTTAAACATTTAAAGCAACAGAAAAGTAACACAAAAAAAAAAAAAGATTAAAGGCTACTTAAGTGATCTGAGTTTTTAACGTGAAATGCTTTGAAATTGATGTCCTTTCGCATATTGATTCGCCCGTTCCTCACCCATACAAATTGATAATTCTTCTCCTTTGCTACGGTGCGGGCAGCTGCATGTAGTTTCTTATTTGCAGGTGATAGGTGTTCACAAACAAAAATTGGTTTTCTCTCACCAGCCAGACCAAGGTGGGAAGAGTTCAACTTGTCACTCTGATGGGTAAGGTTGAAGTTTTTGACTGCTGCCAAAACTCTGTCTCGGACCAATACGCTTGACAATTTCACCACAATTGATCTGGGCCTAACGGAATCCTTGGTAAATTTGGCTACTCGGTGATAATTTAAAACTTCATTATCAGATAATTCACAACCGACAGTTTTTGTTAGCTGTTGTACAACGGTTTTTAGATTTTCTGACTTGTATTCTGGTACACATTGGATCTCGATATTATTTCTCTCGCGTTTGTTGTTCGATGTGATCGAGTCTTGTGCTCAGATCTAGTACTTGACTACGTAAGACCATATTTTCTGCTTGTAAATCATTTATAATCTTAGTCTTAGTTTTTCTACTTTCTAGGAGTTCGTCTTAGTTATCTGACATGTAATCGACGCTTTTTTTGAGCTCTGTGAGCGAATCCCTAGTTTCGGAGTTCTTGGCATTAAATTCGCTTCTAATTTCTCTCAATAATTGTGTAACTGATTCTTCAAACTTTTTGTCGATGTACTGCTTTAGGTCCTCTGTATAATCAGAAGAGGGTGATAATATTTTTGTAGTTTGACCCTTAGTTTGTGGTGGGGTTAGAAAGGTTTCGTTGCGATTGCTGCCTTTTCTACACTCAGTGCACTTCCAGATAGCTTTGTTTGCTTTCGATTCTTTAGCAAAATTTTCTGAAGAAATACCCAAACAATGATAATGGTAAGAACCATTACATTTGGAACAAGTTTTAATATCACTTGGTTTAATTTGTTGGTTGCATTTTGAGCAATGTGCCATTTCGCAGGGTTTCAAACAATGGGAAATCAGAATTATAAATTGGCAATATTGGTGTATGTCAAAGCTGTCAAAGGTGCTGTCAGTTGAATTTGACAACCTGAATTGTGGGTATTTCGAATAATATATTGACAAACCTTGATTTTTCTTAATAAGTGGGTTTAAAATTAAGCACTTATCTCCTTAATTTTCGGCACTAAACTGGCACAGATTCGTTGTATAACACTTGTGCTTGATAATTCTGAGCTTGACGTCACTTTGAACACGATTTTGAATAAATTAATTTAAGTTTACTAGTATTTTTAAATAAACTTTGTGAGTGCTATGATAACAGCAATAATGTTGCCAGATGATGAGTTTCAGCCCGAACCCGTAGGAATTTCGGGAAATCCCGGGTTTTAGTGCAGCCCTATGGTCCCCAAGTAACATACTTGCCAAATTTCAGCTTGTTGTGCCCAACTGTTTCCACTGTGCGTTAGCTGTCAGTCAGTAAGAAACATAAAAAAATTATACATACAGATTATATTTGTATGCTTTCCTCGCTCCGGTCAGCTGCTTCGCTCAGTTCTCATGTATACGTAGGCCGAATGTACAGTGTACACCACATTATTGTTGTTAGCAAAACGGGGAGAAACAATAAAACAGTCGGAGAAACTATTAGGTTGCGCAGGTACATATGTATCTTGTTATAAGTTTAGGGTGGTAGGGCGTAATGAGAAAGACTTAGCGAGATTAGGTCTCAGATTGAACCTGGGTGATTGAAGTAGTAAATAATCGTCTATATGAAAGACTCTCGGGAAAGCACTGTGGTTGCAGATAGGCAATAAAGTACATATAGTGAAGGCAAATATTTTTCACCGGAAATAATTAACGAATAACAAAGCAGACGAAAATGAGAAAAAACAAGGTATGTCATGTCAGAACAGGATAGGTATATTCATTTTATAATCATTTTGGTTTAACGACTTAAACTTAATGAGCTTCAAGTATTTTAAAGTCTTACTGTGATTTTGCTTTTCATGTGTGAAAAGTAGCTAGCAATTTCGTTATATATGTCTGCGGCAAGGAGCCACTTTGCAGTCTATTGTTATCAGAAAGTAGCTACATTATTACTGTGCCTGTGATAGGCTGACAAGTAGATATACATAAACAGTCAGTACATAAATGGTCAACAGATCCTCTCTTACGAAGAGCTTTTAACTGTCCTTGCACAAGTCGAGGCACTGATCAACTCGCGTCCACTCACGGCATTGATTAGAGACCCTGCAGAACCATCCGCGTTAAGCCCTGCACATTTTCTGAACACAGTGCCATTATCGTCATTTCCGGCTCCTGAAGCAGACTCTTCAAGCTTGCTCCAGAGACATACTCTGCTGGATAAACTCGTGCAGTCGTTCTGGCGGCGCTGGCGTGCGGAATATCTACACCAGCTTCAGGCTAGATCCAAGTGGAATAGTCCTGCATCCCCTATACAGGAGGGTACGTTGGTCGTCATAATACATGATAATGCTCCGCCGCTTTCATGGCCGTTAGCCATCGTAGAGAAATTGCATACTTCCAAGGACGGTACAACCCACGTTGTTACCGTGAAAACCACTAAGGGGAGCTACGTGCGCCCTGTTGTACGTCTCTGTCCGCTTCCAACTCAGTGAGATCTAGCCTGAAGTTGGATCTACCTCTTAGTTTAAGTATTTAGTTTGTAGTTTTCGCTATTATTGCGTTTGTAGCTTTCGCTAAAGTTAATTTAGATTAATTTTATTATCATATCGCTGTCTTAGCCTATTGATGGGTTATGCGGTAGTACACCCAACATAGCTAAGTTCAATTCTATTTCTTTTAAAGGCAACCCTTTAGGGCCGGGGGGATATGCTAGCGCCATCTACCTTTCCATCGAGAACTAATCACATCAACGTCAATCGTTCCACGCTTGCTTGTCTAATGCGAGCGATACCATGTTTCCGTCCCTGTCTCCCATTCCCTAGAAAGGGCGCGCCGTTCGCGGATTGGTCGCCGCGTTCATCGACGCGAGAGACAGTCTAGAACTTTCGACTCGCTGAGGACGGATCCGCGTCGCGACGAACTGTACTGCACCGCCATAATTTTACCGCTCCCACTTTATACTAAAACCGCCCGCGAGTGAAAGTGATTTGTGTAGTGGAGTGATTCAAACAGCTTCAGGATTCTCGAAGACACCAGGAGGCTGCCATTTGCAAGGAAAGAGGACTGACGTACAAGGTAGGTGCCCCTCATCCTTCAACATCCTTAGAATATCCTATACCCACTCACAATCCTCTTCCCTTATCCCTTCTAGGCGAGCAGAACTCGCCGTCCTTTAGATACAGTCCATTAATCCTTCTCCAAATTGCCTAGAACCTAC
Organism: Euclidia mi; assembly: GCA_944739405.2. Lineage (NCBI taxonomy): Eukaryota > Metazoa > Arthropoda > Insecta > Lepidoptera > Erebidae > Euclidia > Euclidia mi. The sequence goes on along the minus strand of OX123187.2, from coordinate 91,401,845 downwards.
GGTTTCGGTGTAACGCCGAACCAGTAATAATATATATATATATAAAAAATCGGCGTAAGTAACAGAGTCTATAAATGATTCTATTTTCACTCGGGAAACCTGGAAAAAGAAGATATCGGTGTTTTAATTTTTAGTTAAGAATGAATGATGTAGGTACGTTTGAATTATCAAATGACATATGTCAGATTGACATCAAAACGCAGAAGTATTCTGTAGCATCTAACTGTCACAGCCAAAGACAAAAGCAGAGCTGCACATTTTAAATCGATTTTATGTGAAATCGATACAACATTAAAACGATACTGAACCGTTTTTATTTGATTTAAAAATTGTTTTGCTTCAAAAATATTAGCTTATTGATTAAATTACATTTTAATAATTATATTTTAAACCAAACTAACCCTATAAACGTCGATCGTATCGATTACTTATTTAATAAACGATACGGATCAATGTCAAACGTCCATTTCTGTCACACCATTGTCTATGGCAACAATCAAATAATAAAGTAGGTACCTAGTTCGTAATCAATTGGAATGCTTTTTATCATCATAAAATACTCCGGCTTAAAAGAGACAAAATGAAAATATTAAAAATCGTAGAAAAAAATAACAATTTGTTTTGTTCATATGAAGTTTAAGATCACCGCAACAAACCCAGACTAAATTCTGCCATTGTCCTTTACAGACTCTTTTGACGTCCAGCAATAAATATTTACGTAGTTTACAATGTCCTTTTTATTCGGGTACAATGATCGTGAAAAAACAGAAAGGTTTTAATGGCCAAAAGTTAAAGTCGTGAAAAAGTTCTCTCCATTGCCAATTTATATAATTATATGGACCAGTGAGATGGAATTGAATATGGATATTATTAGTTTTATTTTTAAATTTGCAATTGCAGAACAGTCTTCAAGCGTTATAAAGTTAAAATACTGTGTCTGTACATAAAAGATATCACAAACAGTTATTGTAGGTAGTACAGCTTTGGTGATTTCAACATGAATTGACTGGGCAAGTCTCCCACAGACTCGACGTAGCAATCCATATTGTTGCGTTTTGTTCGGTAAGTTATAGTGTTGACGGTTCCAACTCTTTTTCCTTCTACCTCATCTTGGTCCTCTTCTTATACCTTTTCCCATCCCAGAGGCCGGGAATGCTCATGTGACTCCTCTGGTGCTGAGGGTATCCATGGTTGGATCCCCATATCCCGCAACGGTAATTGTCACCACCACCCGTCAGCTCGTTTCAATTAAAAAAACTAGTTTATTTAATTTTAATATAAGCTTTATTCTCTGAAACAATGATTTCCTTTATGACTGATTGTGCTGCAATCACTTATTAATTAGGATGGATTATGTTTTAGACAAAACCACCAACTTGAGTTTTTAAGATCATGTCGATATTAAACTTGAAGGAGATCAAGTTGAATTTATCTTGTGATCTCCTATTGAACGGCTATGACTTACGATAGATACATTCTTTAGATATATTAATGGATGGCGCAAACCTCACACACACACTGTAGGTTTTTCAATAATCCACTTCCAAGAATTCCGTTAAGTGCTTTTAAGTTTCAATATCGGAGAACGGATAGGTTATACTTTATTTTATTATTTCTATATATTATCTAACTTACCTTACATGGAATGATATTGTAATGAACCGTAGTTTAAATGTTGTCATGTAAACTTAACTGATGCCAATAAATAATTAAAATCAGTTCTAATTACCTCATCAATACGATGCACCAGTTTACGACAATAGTCTAAAAGCGTAAGCACCACATAAACTCTAATTACTCGGACCGGCCATCGCTGCTACAAAGTTTACATAGATTCTGAGCAGCTCCCACTAATAGACTAGCAGATAATTTATTTGATCATCGTTTCACGAAGTTTTACAAGCTTGCAGTAACATTTTGTTCGGAGCAATTATTATGGCACTCAGTGAAGTGTTGGACAGAGTGGCCTCAATTGCCCACTTTCGTTCAATTATAACGTGTTATATGAAAAGGGTAGTGTTTGATTTGAAAGAACTTCAAATGTTATCAAACCAATCTAGTGCGTGCATGTTATGAATATGAGCTGATAATAGGTACATATTATTATTTTAGTTACGGTGATATTTAGGCAGCGATAGCCCTGTGGTATCTCCAGTGGACGGGACTGGACGCTTTTTTTTCTATTTAAGGTCGAAAGGTGCGATAGCCGAGTGGATATGAAGGCAGCGATAGCCGAGTGGATATGAAGGCAGCGATAGCCGAGTGGATATGAAGGAAGCGATAGCCGAGTGGATATGAAGGCAGCGATAGCCGAGTGGATATACCAACAGACTGCCATGCAGAGGGTATCGGGTTCGAATCCACGGCGCGCACCAATGACTTTTCGGAGTTACGTGCGTATTGAATTGTTAATTATCGCTTGTCCCGTGCCTCGGAGAGCAAGTTAAGCCGTCGGTCCCGGTTGTCATGAAGATCTTTGACAGTCGTTACAGGGCGTCAGTACCTTCTAAATAAACTGACACTAGTCTAAACCATGGAATATCGCTATCCCTTCGGGTTGCGGAGGTCAGACAGGCAGTCGCACTGTGGAAAAGCTAATATTCAGCCAAATCCGGTTAGACTAGTAAGCGGACCCCAGATTGAAACTGGGATAACGCTAAGAGAAAGAAGAAGGTCGAAAGGTTGTACGAGTGCGTGAGAGCTTTTTAACTTCGTCGTATGTACTAAGAACTTGTACATCTATATCTGGCATAGTTGCCCATCCATAGTGCCATTACGCCGCTGCACGATGGCGTTGTTACATGAGCCAAGTTTGACTCATATTGACTGGTCACAGAGTATCGATCAGTAAACATTGTTACAAGGTGGTTGAAACAAGTCCAATTTTTATTGATATTAAAAATTCGGATTCTCGTTAAAAGTTTTGTCAGATATGGATTCCGACAGATACTAATATCGGCATGTAGATCAAAAATAAATTAAATTCTTACCCTTACGCATATCGTAAAAGAAAATAGGAAACCGTAATCGTTTTATGAAGTGAAGCAAGCGCACGCAAGAAATTAAAACAGCGTCAGTATCTCAGGCACATTATCGGGACGCCTCATTACCCGCCTTCAGGTCATTAAACTCCCTACCCTTCCACATTTAGCCAAAAATTACACCATCAAGCAAAACACTCCATACCTTCCCTTATTACCCTAATTCGAATTACCAATAAAACAGTTGGACAGACAAATAACATCGCTATCTAAAACGAGAATATCGTCCAAATACGGTGGTGAATACTCGTAAAGCAACTTTTATCTCCCTGTGTCTTCAGCTAATGTGCAAGATAAATCTGAAACGACAAAAGACTAGTTTCGGGATGGGTATGTCACGTAATTTACTTTTATGACCCCATCACGGTGGCCATATGATGGGCATTTGGAGGATTCCCGGGTATTTTACGTCAGACTTCAGGCTTGAATTAATGGACCTAAGCTTGTTAGCTTTTGTATTGTTTGGAGATCTAGATTTTTTCTTGATCTGATTCAGAAGGTAAAAGATTCGGCTTATATGAAGTAAGTTCTTTATTTCCGCTTGCTAAACGGCAGAGGAAACTAAAGTGCAAATACTAGCATGTCTGTGAGATCCCCAGAATATTATATTAAGTCAACCAAACGGCACTTGGGCGTAACCCTTCTCATAGTTAAAATTGATCCATCTGTAGCAGTTGGACAGTTTATGTTTGATATTGTATATCAGTTAGGTCTGATATAGTATTATTAGTACTTTGGAACAGACGGAAAGCATAATTGGTAAATTTTCTTTTTGTTAGTAAATATACCATTTATTTGATCGTCGATATCTGTAGTTATTATTGACAAGTGAGGTGCTTACGTCATCGTAGCTTATTTCCTTATTATCTTACTCTCGCAAGTTAATATGATCTTATCTCATAATACAATCGTATTAATGTTGATAGTGTTATTGTTTACTTCTTTGCGTGGCTGGCAATCAAAATCTGATGATATAAGTATATTTTAAGGTAAAATATATATCCTACGTTATTAATTACCTACTGAAACGTTTAAGAAAACTTAGATTTTTCATTACACCAGTGATATACAAGAGGAAAAGTTCTGTTTCTTATCGATTTAAAGCTTAAAGAGCCTTATTATAAATAACTGACAAATAAAAAAAACATTTACGTTAAGATGGTATTTTTTAGGTTACTATAAAATAATATACCCTACACATCCAATCAAACAAAACAGCCTTAATTCCAAATCCCTTTTTTCTATTAACCAAACTATATTCGTAATCTACTTCTAATTCGCCAACAAACGTCAAATGTTAAGCCAATTCGCTTCCCCTCAAAATAACCCATTCAAATTCGGGCCTCGCAATAACTGGGCCAATATTACCAGATTACAGCACATTGAAGCTGACATTACAAAGTCTATCATTCTTAAAAGCAAATTTCTATGCACGTGGAGTTCCCCATAGCTGGTTAATCGTCTCATGAGCCATAAACTTGTAGCGTTTAAGAGTATTAGCAAAATTGGATGTTCCCGTGCGAACCGATTTGATCGGTGCTGGAATAAGTAACAATATTACGCTTAGCTACTGTCCTCATGGCAAGACAATGTTTTCGTCGTTTGGAATGTAGCCAATATTGAATGTGACACGAGTTAGATGTGACTGTCTATTTGGCTGTCCTATTGATGTTTATAAAAGGTGTGAATGTAACATTCTAGGACATGCACGCGGTCATCTGATTTGAAACTAGGGAGAGGCTGCATAGTACAAGTTCTGCCTAGTTATCAGTTATTAGCTAAGCATACTTATATACAGTATAGATATAGTCTTTTTGTTTGAATGAACACATTAATATCAGGCACTCATGGTTCGAGTGGAATTTTTTTACGGATAGCCCATTTATCGAAGTAGGCTATAAAGAAATCGCTATAAGCCATGGGTACGGAGCAGTATCCCCAAATAACACGGTACATCAGTGTTCTGCCACGGGTTCAGCTAGTTATAGTCATTCATAAATAATACTCATACACAGAAAATAAAATTAAGCTCATCATCTTACTCATAATTAAAATACCTATTTGTCCTGGAAATCGAACTCACGACCTCTGGTATTGTAGTCAGGCACTATCCACTAGACAGGCTCTTTAAACCTAAGTATTATCTGCTTAGTCATAAAATTGTATGTTTTTTTCGTTCTTCGCATGTAACTTCTGTCTCGTGTCGAAGCGGCGTCTAATATTTTCCCTTGTTTAATGGAGCGTGTTATTTTTTCCCTGACTCCTAGTGGCAGCATGTTTCACTGCTAAACAGTTGTAGCCATGTATTCACTAGGGGACAAAGTCGCTCGACTTATCGCGAACAGTCGCAGGACATTTACGTGCGACTGTCTCGCGACAATGTCGACCGACATTTCGCTCGTCCACATACCGGCATTGTGATCGAGATGTCGCCTAAGCGTTAACACAGTTTCGTTGGTAGTGTGGACCAAGGAAGTGTGCTATAATCGCGGGTAGTCACGGAACAAATAGCAACACACGTCCTCACAAGTGAAATGCGGTCGGAAACTGTCGAGGGACACGAAGTCGCGCAAGGTCGACGCTATCGGACCGTCGAAAAGCGACTTGTTCCCCGACACGTAGATGTCGCCTGCGATGTCGGGCGATGTCCCCCGCGACGTCGCTCAACACGTAGAATTCGTGTCGGGCGACAAGGTCGCGGGACAAATGTCCCCTAATGAATACGAGGCTTTGTAGTCGACATGTGTAAACATGTCTATAACTTTGTCTACGCAATCGACTTTAAAATATTTCTTTTGATGTTAAGTTGTTGATGTCAACAATTTTGGATTTACTTAAAACTTTAGCTATTTAATTGTATATTGTTATTTTATATTGTAAGTACGAAGTTAAAATAAAAGTAAAATAATAGTAGGTACTTTTTGGTCGGACTAACTCTATATAAAAATTCCAGAATTTATTTATTTTCTAAAAAGAAACATGTTTTTGAAATCTCTAGCGGAACGGAAATTTATTCTATTACAAGACTTACCGACATAAAATATCAGAAAACTGTTACAGTATTTTCTTTCACCATTTTCACACTTCAGCTAGCAAAATATTTTGAACCTAAAATTAAATTTGATAACAAACAATTTTATTTTTATCGTCCACTAAAAATATGCCGGTGGCGTGGCCTAAAAACCAATAATAATCTGTGGTGTTGCGAACCACCCCTTAACTTAATTAAACGTAGGCTATCTGAACTAGATCAGAGTAATTTCATTTTCTATAAATTTTAACAGTTAGTGGGGCAAAACTGATAACTATATTTATGTTGTTGTTGATGGCAGCATGTTTTAATGCTAAATTTTAATAATAATTCATATAAGAGGTAATGAATCAATGGTGTCAGGGGTGACACCCGATAGATTCAACCTAGACACTTAAAAACATCGCGGTGTCCACGATTTTCCTTAGTGACAGAGTCCCGCGAATCTAACATAGTATGTCATCACAGTTTCCCAAATTTCAGATGTTTAAAAGTATTAATAGGCTATATAACGGTTTCAACTTTATCGTCGTTCGTTTTATAGTTTTCATCACCATATTTTCTAGTGAAAGACAAATATCACTGCTGGTCAAAGGCCTCCTGCAAGGCTGTCAACCGTTTCGAGTTGTCGGTTTTATAGTAACTACCCTTAAAACCGAAAGATCATAAAGTTCATCGGGGAATCGCAGCAGTAAAATCAGAAACTGGTTAATTTAGTTTACATATTTACTAACTTCATAAAAACTATATTCAAAGTGTACGCGCGAACTTAATACCTTAGACGTTGTATTATTCACGTCAACATAAATAGTAAGGGTATATACTACAGTCTTCTGTAGCTTAAGATCGACCTGCATAATATTGTATTAGAGTTCTTTTTGTGATATATTGTTATCTAATTGGAAGCAAAAACATCCAAGTAAGTAACAATGTAGGCAAACGCATACACAACAATATTAATATTTTAGTGACTTTGTTTATAGCGCTTCCTGTAGTTAATCAGTTGGCATTCCCGGACACAACTACACCTCGCGTCACACCTGTGTCTCACAATAAATACGGATTCGGAGGCTTTTTAATATAAACACCCCTAATTAATCTTAGAACTCCCGTGGATCCATTAGGGCGCCTTCAAATTAGCCGCAAAGAGCCGCGCGGCCGCAGCGCGTCAGCAGCGCTGCGGCCGCGCTGCTTTGTAAATCTATGTAAATAAAAAACGCGCGATTGCAGCGCTACACCCGCGCTGCGGCCACGCATCAGTTCATCGATCGACTAGTGACTGCGCGCACCTATGTTTTTGTACAAGTCTAAACATGAACGAAAATCAGGTTGAAGAATTTATCGATAAAGGTTGAAAGTCGTCCAGCGATATGGGATTCGAGGTCCGACAAGTACAGTAATAAAATTGAAAAGAAAAATGCATGGGAAGAAATATGTAATAAATTTACTGAGAATTTCACAAACAAAACCGCAAGTGAAAAAAATGAAGCATGTAAGTATATTGTTAAGAGTCCCTATCAATTATTCGGTCACAAAATGGAAAATAGACTTTTTTCAGCGCTTCATCAGAATAACCACACGTAATTAAATTTTTCCGCTGATGCACCATTATAAATCGTGTCTTCATCTAGTAAACCCACAAAAATAAATTATCATTTAAGAATTTAAACTAAAAGAACCTAAATGATTTAGCTTATTAATTATAGCGAATAGGAATGAAATGAAATGAATTTATTTGCATAAATTAATGTAGTTACAATAGGATGATATAGAAAATTGGTGCTGCACATTTACCATTTATATGGCATACAAATATATAAGGTAATGTTATATCTATGTTAGGTATAACTTACAATCAATTTACATTACAATACACATTATTGATTCATCTTGAAATTATTAGGTATGTCAAATGAAACACACATTTAATAACAACAACACGTAATGTTACCAAAACGGTAAAGTAATTCGTAGAATTGTTTTCTTGACAATCTTAAGTAATTCTGAAATTGTTTGTCACTATAGCCTTTTACTTTATAAAATTCAGTTTGTTGAGTTATACAAAATAACGGCAAGGTTTTATTAGGTTTCTTTTTTGTTCTTTGGCCAAAATCCTTTTTCGTTTTAATAGTAACACTAAGAAAAGTGTTTCTTCGTCAGAATCCATCGTGAAACTAAATGTACAACACTACGAATCTCAAACCTAGCGACAGCAGCGCGGCTGCAGCGCGGCCGCAGCGCTGCAGCCGCGCTGCTGTCGCTATTACTATAGCCTTTTACTTTATAAAATTCAGTTTGTTGAGTTATACAAAATAACGGCAAGGTTTTATTAGGTTTCTTTTTTGTTCTTTGGCCAAAATCCTTTTTCGTTTTAATAGTAACACTAAGAAAAGTGTTTCTTCTTCTGAATCCATCGTGAAACATAATGTACAACACTACGAATCTCAAACGTAGCGACAGCAGCGCGGCTGCAGCGCGGCCGCAGCGCTGCAGCCGCGCTGCCGTCGCGCGTCACTTTGCGGCAAATTTGAAGGCGCCCTTATTCTTACTAAGTGATTGTCTTATGTACGATTAAAAATGTCAAAACCATAATGAAAAACACATTTGTTTAAACCGGTGTATGATAATACATGTTTATACCGGTTAACGTTAAATGTAGTGTATAGATTAATTTTAGGGCTTACCTTAACTAGGGTTTGTTTTTATAGGGGTTATAAAATTACCGTTGCGTAGGAGTATAAACTTGATTCATAAACAGATTTAGGTTTACTGTTCAGTTGTTCAGCCATAGTAAAATGGTCTATAATGTACTCGTAAGTTGTTTTAGGACTCTGTATTTATGTAGGCTTATTGGATAAATTTATTGATCGTTTGTATTGATGCCAGTTTAGGAATGAAAAATCAATTTAATGGATATAAAATGTCTGAGAGTAATAAATTTAAGATAATGTTTATCAGCGAAAGAGGTTAAAATCGGGACTGTCACTACGAGTTTATTTTTATGACTGTCGTCGTCTGGACCAGCGACAAGAGGCGTCCATATCATAAAATAGGTATTGTAAACTCTCACTGTCACGCCATTAACTTATCTAAGGAAGGTGTTGGAGGCAGAGGTTAGAAGCTAGAACTCAACTCTTTAAAGCTAAACCATGCTACCACAGTAGCATGGCTTAGCTTGGAAGATAGCTTTGTGCCTGTATTAGCGTCATGTTGCATGCTTCATACGGTTCTCGTGATTTTACTACAATAAAGCATCTAGGAACACCTCAATCTTAGAACAACAGTATTGGGTCTTAGTTGGTTTAAACCTATCCTCCCTACCAAGTTGCTAATAAAATACAAAACTTAGACTTACTAAACCAAAACCGTACTGCAATTATAATGTATAAATATTAGTTGATAATAAACGAAAAGAAAATTAATTAAAGTGACCAATGCGTCAAAAATCGGCCATGCCAACAAAAATGCGTGCCTAAATTAATTAATTAAATAAAACATTGAATCCAATAGCGTGTAAATAAAATATATCCCTACGGATATTAATAGGACACCGGTATAACCGTATTATATTAAAATTGGTTCCACAATTGAATTATCTCCGTAGAGGTTTCGAATTTATCGCTTCATTTATTTGTGTGACCAGTTTTATTTGAATTAGAAAGCTGGTTTAAAAATCTGAACCGACTGTGAAACGGTAAACCCTTATTGGATTTATGTATGATAAAAAGGCTAATACGAAAATGAAAACAATGTGTTGTTTCTGAAATGAAGATGAGGTGAATGTATGATATTTTTGGATGAGCCATTTCCAAATGCAAAGAGTTATTTTTTACGTCTGATTCGGGATTATAACTTCGAAAAAATATACAATATGCATGCGAGTTTACTTCACATGCATCTGATTACCTCTTAGCGATAGCTTAGTAGTTTGAAAGTGAGTTCTAGAAATAGCTGTCCATGTCAACCCATGGTGAACGATTGAGGAACATGATCTTAGAGAAGTGGAATGTAAACTTATAGCTATTATAAGTTAATGTCTATCATAATGCTGCCGTGCTTGTGATAAACACAGTAAGTGCCTTGAAGACAGTTTAGAGGAAAACGCGCTTAAAGTTTTTTCTTTAATATAGATAAAATCTAAGTTCTTACAAATGTATAACGTAAATATAAGCATGTTTTATAGGTGTTCTATTTTATTTTTTAATTACATGTAATAAATGTGTTGTAAATCTTAAAAATATATTTATGTTAAGTAATGAAGAAAATAAATAAAAACATTTTCTTATTATTACTACAATAGGTGTGTGACTTACTGTAACTATATTTAGTTGTAGGTACATACTGTAACAATGATTATGAAATAAGATAAATGTTTAAATATAATAACAAATATGACATATTTTGCTAACAGTAACTTAGGCACTTACTGAAATTATAGCTAGAAGAAATATGTAAAATTACAGCATCCCTCATAAAGCACCGACACCAACTTTAACTATATTTTTCTTAATTATTTGTAAGAAAATTAAACATAACTAATGTTATGAAATCACAGTTTAATAAAACAAGTACAAATAACTTTGTGAAACTAGAAAATTTTAAAATCAGTTCTATTATTTAATTATTTATAGCATTAAAAATGGCTGAACGTAACCAAAGGTAATCATTCGTATTTGTACAAAACTTCTTCGTGCATGAAACAATATACAAACTAAGAACTATCTCTAAAACATAACACGTTTATAGTTTTTCCATAAAACTCTTATTAAACTATTAGTTGTACTTCTTTGTACGCAACAAAAAACATAAAAAGGCAAAGGCACTTTAATTTCTGATAAGGCTTATTTACCTTTCAGAACGAGAAAATAAATTAAAATCTTCATATAAATTATGAGATCTTAGTTACACTAACTAAAAAAAATCAGTCTTACAAATTATTCTTCATCAGTCCTATCATTCATTTAATTAGTTTTATAACGTATTTGTAGAAGTTTAAAAATACCTTAAAAGTGTTTTAAATGACTAGTAAAATGTAGACTTACAAATATATTTTCCAAAGTTACAATAAGGAAGTTTAAGGGTTGTCTATTGTTTACCCGAAGATTTTAAACCATTATCTCATAGTCCCGAATTTCATTTAGGTACCCGAATTTCATTTGCCTGAATATTTTGTTTGCCCTAAAAGACATGACATACTTTTAATTGCCCGAAACTTAGATACCATAAGATACGAGTGCCAAAAGTATTGTTTTTCATATTTTTAATTGTCATAATAATAATTAGACATAATATTTAAAGGCCATAATGATTATTAGACATAATATTTAAATGGGTACGCATCAAAATCCCGAATTTTAAAAGACCGAATTTTAAAATACCGATGGATGAAATCCCGATAATTGAAACGCCGAATGGTTGTTTGGTCGAAAGTTTAAAATCCCGAAGATTTAAATCCCGAAAAATAAATTAAATATTATTATCAACAGCTAGTGCCTGGGGTTAGGTGCGACGAACTCATCATCATCAGCCTTTAATAGTCCACTGCTGGACTAGGCCTCTCCTTTGGAAGGAGGAATTGGCCTACTATACCACGCTGACCAAGCGTGTTGGTATAGGGCTGGTATCAAGTTTTCCTTCTCTTACAGTGCTGTTCTGGGATGATATGGGGTGGTGACAATTCGTGTTCTTAATCCGTCACCACACGGATAACGACGCGACGAACAAAACGCCTTAAAAATCTAAAAATATATACAGTAAGTAATGCACTTACTTTATTTGTTCTAGACAAGTCTACACATAATATGAGGTATTCCTATCATAATCACAGTAAGTTGCACTTGCTGTTGTTATGCTAAGGTAATGCAATAGTATGTTATAGTAACGACAAGTGCCACTTACTGTTAATATGTTTAAGTCGTACTTGGTGTAATAAAATCGTAACTTTATAATATTTATAGTAAGATTGCTTACTGTAGTAAAACCCAGGTAAATTGATTTAACTTTATGCAAAAATCAACCGTATGTGCCCATAATGCATTCATAATAAGTGCACCTTGGCGCCTATCGTGTCTTACTGTAATTATGCTTAATCTTTTTTCTTGATTTATGCCACATTTTAAAATTCTAAATATACAGAATTGTAGATCTCGATCTCTACTTTCTGAATATGTACTTAACTCAATATCGACAAAAATATGACTTACTGTGATTATCGTATGGGCCGCAGAATGGGTTACTTTACCAGGGATTTCAGTCAACAGTATAACAGGCGTGACTATAATTTTATCTTTTACTTGACACTTTATTATGTTATAGTTATCTCTAGTATTTATTATTAGTTTCTTGAATATTTTTATGAAATTTCAATAACTCTAACTTAAGATTGACTGGTATTTAATGATAAATGTGAGTGAAATCTTGCGCCTCGGGAAAGAAGAAACTACTGAATGCAAATATAAAATTTTCCATTATTTCTACTTGCATATATTTTACATTCCGTATTACTTTTCTCTTCAAATATTCAACCGGGCAAAAAGAACGCAGAGAATCAAAACAACGATATGTGGATCACCCAAAGCTATGACCCTTTCACGCCGAATATTTGTGTTCAATTTGACTCTAATTCCCAATCCAAAGTTACTAATATAAACCGCGGACGGGCAGATGGACATAATGAAATAAAATTATTTGTAGAGGTTTCTTACACTACGGACACTTATAACGCAGAAGTGAGTTTCTTTGTATTTATTCTATACAGGTAGGTTTAGGCAAAATTAATTTAAATGGCATGTCTAAACGATTGCTCTGGCTCAGGGGAACAACATATTTCATTTTGATTTGGTTGAATTTAAATGTAAATCCGCCATGATATTACGAATACGGAAATGGCTTTTGTTTACCTGCCCTTGCATAATAACGAAGAAACAATGTTTATCTGATACAAGAGACTTGAGACTTTATTTAAGTATTTCAAGTAGACGAGTATACAATAGCTACATACAACTAATGTCTTCTATCGGGCAATGGCTGCGACGCTGATACTGGCGACATATACGTATGCCGACGGAACTACGAAGAAAGAATGAAGAACTGAATCGTGCTATTAGGAATTACACACGCGTAAGTTCTCTACGACATCTTTGAGACGTCAACATATAGGTACGATTACCTGGCCCAGTCTGCGGATGCTTCCCCTTGTTGGAAGAATATCATACCTTGTTCACACGGTATTCACCAGTCACCACGTTTCGCTTTTTATGCAGATTCCCTGTCCCTGTTTTGACAAGAGTTGGCAATGGGCCAGTTATTCTGCAGGTACGCGTAGCGTCTAAAGCCTTTTTTAAGGCAGATAATCCTACTGGTCTGCCTGTGCTAAACCACCACTCTGTTCTACTATTTGTTTGAGGCCGGGCGGGCGGATTCCATCTAGTAACTAATGTTCGCACCATCTACAGTTTACCCTAACTGCTCAATAATCCGAAAGGCTGTATGCATACGTGGCTGCCACATTTGTAGTTTAAAATTATTTTAAATATGCAGTATTTTATAATTATTCATCATGTATGGACGTCTTTTCGTTGACTAAACATTAATTTCATCTCACAACACTGAACACAACCGCAATCACGAATTTCCATTCCCGTCTTAATCCCGAAATCACAACCAATGACCATTATAAGTGTTAATACCGCACAAATTAAGGAGTCAACTCCGCGAGCAAATTGCGACTTAAGTGGGGGGGTTTTAAAACTGGTCGTATAATATTATATCCATCCATTTGGCGGGCCTTGGCGGGAAACGATCCGAGCTGCGGTAAATGAGGCAGGAATTCTTGTACATTTTAATGAGGACGCACATAACTATGGTTAAAATAAATGATTCTGGGTTATCGGATATTCGCTTCAAAACAAATAATAAACATTGACGACGCGACGGCTGTATTTAGCCGCCATTTAAATTTATAAATGAGGTAGCCGTCAATCCAACCTTTGTATTTGCAATTTTATTTATAAGTTTGTACAAATTTATTGATATGATGAATATTCTCGAGTTCTGTATTTAGATTGTAAGCTTAAGTTGCTACCTTCTGTGCACATAAAATACTTGCGTTACTAACTGACTGACAGATATCGCGCAGTCAGAACTCTTGGCCACAGGAAACTGAAATTTGGCATGTATGTTCCTAGGAGTGTACTAAGAAGGGTTTGCCCAAATTTGGCCTGGAAAAACAGTTAAATAGATAAAAGTAAGAGTGCGAGCGTAGTTGCGGTCATCTTCTAGTCTGACATAGAACTGTTTTCAAACTTTTATGATTTGTACACAAGTCAATAATGATCGCGTAATGGTTAGGAACAATAATCACCCAGCCTGAAATTGAATTACACATAACCTTGATAACATAAGGCATTACAGTTTATTTTATTACTTTTGTAATCACCAATTATTTCTTACGACGGTGAGATGAAAAAAGTTTTCATATGACCAAATATAATCTAAAAATTAAGCCATGCGTAATATACATACGTAACGTATAACACGCATAACCACTGAACAGGCCCAAAATATATTAAATATTTAATTATGGATATCTATTTACCAGGATAAAATAGCCATTAAGAACTTGGGTAATAAAGAGCTTTGAAAAACATCCAAGTTTGCATTCCATTGAATGTCCGGGATGCCCTAATGTGAGAAAGTATTAAGCTACACGGATGCATTGTTACGGCGAAAATGTTTTAGTTATAAAAGCTCTTATTGTCCAAGTCGAAACAAAAAGCAGCGATTGTTTAGTGAGAAGATAAACAGACTGTGAAGCAGTTGTCCTTGGGTTCAAATACATCGTGCACGCTTTGACTTACTTTGACGCCGAAGTGTTTAAGAAATGTCGGGTGTTACATGCCTCAGAGATAACATCAACCATCAGCCCCAGTATTGTCATGAATATTTTTTATCGTCCTAACGCGTAGCCTCTAAAATATCATAGAATATAACTACTTATGCTCTTGAGTTACGGATGCCAGACTGATGGCACTCACTCTATAGGAAATCTAAAATTCCGTCAGTTTTGAATAGACTAGGGAGGACGGAATTTGCAGATAACATTGATTTTATATTTTTCATAGGGTGACGTCACTTTCAGGCAACCGTCTTTGCCGCACGCTATTCTGGCATTTAGAAATCATATTTCCTTATATACCGCAGAAAGCTGATAGTTGCAAAACTAAACTATTTTCGAGAAGCAACAAAGCACTTATTATCTTGGTTTTACTTGTTATTACATTTAAACCGAATGATCTAGAAACTACATTTTTATTACTAGCCGACGTTTTATAAGTATTGATTTTATTTAGATAAAATCCGTAAACTGTAGTTTAATTTCAATGTTTAACATTCGCGTAAACCCAAGAAAATATTATGTTAACCAGTACGGACTGGAAACAGCAACAAAAATACGCCGGTTAGAAGATCTACAAACCAAGCGCGCAAGATATATAACATCGTTAAATTTCTTGAAGAGATGCCGTGATCACGATCTCATCCCAACATGCTGCAAAATATCAGCCAAGAAGGACATACGTGGGAGCGCTAAGATCTTAAAACAGGCAAGTCATAAGTTACTCATTCAAAAGATACACGAACACCGCGCTGACTTACGCAGAATAAATATAAATTTTGAGAATTTGTCTAACGAAATATACAGATTGATAACTCCATTTGATTTTGAAAAATGCATAAATGCAATAAATAACAGAGAAACATCAAAATATTACGCGTGTAAACGTAACAAAATAGAAAAATTTGAAAAATTACAACAAAAATCAAATGACCAGTACAAAATGAAACAGAACGTTTTTGCACGGACCAATCACACGCTACCGTCCGCCGACTATAGACAAACATGTTAGATCAAAACACTGAAAATGTACTGAACAGAGGTTTAAATTATGCGATAACTCCATCCAGAATACCGTATGAGACCATCATTTGCAACGTTGAGGATTGTCTAGTCAAGAACAATGTGAGTAAGGAAGATTTCGAGGTCATACGTCAAGACGTTTCTGCTGTATTGCGCCAGTCGAAAGTGCCGAAAAGGAATCTACCAAAACCTGAGTATTTCGCACTGAAGAACGTACGAGCTAGACCTGAACTAACAGTACTCCGTGCAGATAAGGGAAATGCAACGGTAGTGATGGACACGTCCGATTATAAACAAAAAATGGAAAATCTTTTGTCGGATGAAAGTACATATAAATTGGTTAAGACGGACCCTACCAACAAAATACTCAAGCAAACGAGTGATATTGTGAAGAAATACTCCGAACATCTGAATCTGGACATAAAATACTTAATACCATCGTGTGCAAAACCTCCCAAATTGTATGGTCTACCAAAAATACACAAGGAAAATGCTCCACTGCGCCCTATAGTCAGTTGACTGACTGACTGGTTGGTGCCCCTATTTGAATAGGGGCACCAACCTACAGATTGGCTCAACACCTTGCAAAGATTCTCTCGCCACTCAGAGGCAAGACGAGAGCGCATGTAAAGGATTCCTACCATTTTGTCAGTGAAATAAAACACCTAAATGTCTCTGACAAGGAAACTATGGTTAGTTTTGATGTACAGTCATTATTCACATGCTTACCAGCACATGACTGTATTGAAATAACTAGAAGGAAGTTAATAGAGAACAACATGCCTGAGGAATGTGCAGAAATATTGAAACACTGCTTAACTACTGGCTATCTGTTATGGGATGAGAAATACTACATACAAGTAGACGGTGTGGCAATGGGCTCTCCAGTATCGCCTGCTGTTGCTGACATCTTCATGGAGGACTTCGAGGCGCGAGACCTGCAGACTGCTACCATCACACCGAGGTTCTACAAGCGGTATGTAGATGACACTTTTAAAATTTTACCAACAGATAGTGTTAATGTATTCCTAGACCATCTTAATTCTATTCACAACCAGATAAATTTACAATGGAATTAGAGGCAAACAATTCTTTAGCTTTCTTAGATGTACTTGTTATCAGGAACAAACACAACTCTTTGAGCCACACTGTGTGTCTAGAATTACCGTAGCCAGGCAGGAAGGTGTATCAGAAGTGCGCAGTGGAAGATGTAATACATCTACCTGACCACGATAGACAATGATCCAGACACAATGCACTGCGTTGCACAGTGATGAATTGAAATCAATCGATATCAATATTATATTTCACTTACCCGCTATCCTTGCTGATGTCAGGCTTGAGCTAAATTAGACACATTCATACAAGTATATTGGCCAAAATAAATGAATGAAGTATCTTATACTTAGCTATTAAGCTTCAAACGCGACGTTTTCAGGACACGTTGGCACGTGGACTCGATACCGGATTCACAATTTTCACAAATGTCAATCAATAGTTCACAATCAATTTACCGTTGCCAGCATTAGATCAGGCGGCATTCAAGACGGTTTACTCAATTTAATTCAATTCGCGTTAATTCAAAAGGCGATATTTTACGTACGAGACAACAACCGGCGAGTTAATTTTTTCAAGGGAAGGACGGAAGTGACAGTTCAGTGTGACCATTGTCAGAAATTTTCAATAGACTAAACAAAATGTTACTCAATCGATCTAATCGATTTGACTTATAATAAAAACTAATTCTATTTCAAACATCCACCGTGACAATGTTGCAACCGCTCTCCTCAGAATCGAACCGTCCACCAAGACCTCAGCAAATCGGGGAACTCCATCAGCCCCAGTTACCAAATGAAGGATGCGCCCCCTGCGCCATCTGAGTGGCGGAAGGTTAGCCTCCTTGATCAAAACGAGGTCTCCAATCTTGGGTGGATCGGTCTTGTCGGTCCACTTAACGCGTTGCTGGAGTATGTGCAAATATTCCAAATTCCAGCGTTTCCAAAAGCTCTGAGTAATCTGGCGTACCAATTCAAAACGCGAGAGACGACCAGGTCTCGTATCAATATAAGGGTACTCAGGCAAGGCGACATGTGGGCGACCAATCAAAAACTGGCCCGGTGTAAGTGCCTCCAAATCATTCGGATCTGAGGAGATCGGGCACAATGGCCGAGAGTTCAAAACGCGAATTGATCGCGTTAATTCAAAAGGCGATATTTTACGTACGAGACGACAACCGGCGAGTTATTTTTTTCAAGGGAAGGACGGAAGTGACAGTTCAGTGTGACCATTGTCAGAAATTTTCAATAGACTAAACAAAATGTTACTCAATCGATCTAATCGATTTGACTTATAATAAAAACTAATTCTATTTCAAACACTGTGTATAGGAAAAAGACACATACAAATAGGTACTTAAACGGTGAATCTCACCACCATCCTAAACAGTTAGCTACCGTAGGAATGTCTTTGTTTCAGAGAGCCCGGGGGATCTGTGACAAGAAACACATGGACGCCGAGCTTCAACATGTCAAGCAAGTTCTGCAAGACAACAAGCTCCGACCGCCGCGCCAACGTCACAGATCCTCGAAGAAAAAGCCAGCCACAGTAGAGAGACAACCTGCTGTCTTCCCATACATCAAGGGCGTGACCGACAAGATTGGCTACATCTTGAAGCGAGCTTCAATCAAAACTTTCTACAAGCCGCCAACGAAGATAAGCCAATTATTACCATCTCTCAAGAGTCAGTTACCCTTACAAGAGGCCGGGGTTTACAAGATAGAATGTGAGTGTGGGCTCTCATACATGGGACAAACCAAGAGAAGCATAGGCATTCGACTAAAGGAACATATAGCTGACATTAAACACAAACGCTCGACGAAGTCTGCTGTGTGTGAACATGTAGAACAAGGAACCAACCATTACCTGCGATTTGATAAACCACAGATACTCGCAAAAGAACACCGCTCTATTCCAAGAATGATACGAGAAGCTATTGAAATTAAAAAACATCCTAATTTCAATAGGGAAGATGGTTGGAATGTTCCTCCAGCTTGGGACTCTGTTATCAGGCTAATGAAACCCAAGAAGGACAAAGTCACCAGAAGACATCAAGACACAGTGAGCACATTCTGCGTAGATAGTAACACCAATAGTTGAAAAATGTTCGGGTACTTTGAGATGACTTTTAAATTCAAGACAAAGACAAATACCACCTCAGTCTGCCGTGAACATGAATCCTGTAAAGAATTCGAAACGTCGGCTAGTAATAAAAATGTAGTTTCTAGATCATTCGGTTTAAATGTAATAACAAGTAAAACCAATATAACGCGATAAAATCCGTAAACTGTAGTTTAATTTCAATGCGTAACATTCGCGTAAGCCCAAGAAAATATTACACTTATTATCTACTAGATTTCGCCCGCGGCTTCGCCCGCATGATGAATTTTAATAAAGAGTAGCCTTTGTACTTCCCCAGGTTTCAGACTATCCATATCAAATTTCATTACAAACGGATCTGCACAAGCATTACCAGAAAGTACAAAATCAGACCGCCCCTCCTCCCCACTGCGCTTCAGCGCACCAACTCATATTCTCGCGCTTTTAATAACGCTGCGCTTAGGTCAATTATATCGTAAGCTCTATTCTGCCAATCAAGCCCTTTCATTTGATACCCATATTGGGGTATTTGTGGAAAATATGTCATCCGCCATTTTATGGCGACAACCATCATAGATTTTTCATAGTGACCCCTATTCTACCAATCATGCCCTTTCATTCGATACCCATATTGAGTTATTTGTGGAAAAATGTAATACGCCATTTTGCGGCGACAGATATCTTCGATTTTTCATAGTGAGCTCTATTCTACGAATCAAGCCCTTTCATTAAATACCCATATTGAGGTATTTGTGGAAAATAAGTAATTCACTTTTTTGTGGTGGCGGCTATCTTGGATTTTTCATAGTGAGCTCCATTCTACCAATCAAACCCTTTCATTAGATACCCATATTGAGGTATTTGTGGAAATATGTAATCCGCCAGTTTGTGGCGGCAGCCATCTTGGATTTTTTATAGTGAGCCCTATTCTACCAATCAAGTCCTTTCATTTGATACCCAAATTGAGGTATTATTGGAAAATAAATAATCCTCCATTTTGTGGCAGCGGCCATCTTGGATTTTTCATAGTGAGCTCCATTCTACCTATCAAACCCTTTCATTCGATACCCATATTGAGTTATTTGTGGAAAATATTCAAAATATGTAATCCACCATTTTGCTGCGACAGCCATTTTGAATTTTTCATAGTGAGCTCTATTCTACGAATCAAGCTCTTTCATTTGATACCCATATTGAGGTATTTGTGGAAAATAAGTAATTCACCTTTTTGTGGCGGCGGCTATCTTGGATTTTTCATAGTGAGCTCCATTCTACCAATCAAACCCTTTCATTAGATACCCATATTGAGGTATTTGTGGAAATATGTAGTCCGCCAGTTTGTGGCGGCAGCCATCTTGGATTTTTCATAGTAAGCCCTATTCTACCAATCAAGCCCTTTCATTCGATACCCATATTGAGTTATTTGTGGAAAATATGTAATACGTCATTTTGCGGCGACAGCCATCTTGGATTTTTTATAGTGAGCTCTATTCTACGAATCAAGCCCTTTTATTTGATACCCATATTGAGGTATTTGTGGAAAATAAGTAATTCGCCATTTTGTGGCAGCGGCCATCTTGAATTTTTCATAGTGAGCTGCATTCTACCAATCAAACCCTTTCATTTGTTACCCATATTGAGTTATTTGTGGAAAATATTCAAAATATGTAATCCGCCATTTTGCTGCGACAGCTATCTTGGATTTTTCATAGTGAGCTCTATTCTACGAATCAAGCCATTTCATTTGATACCCATATCGAGGTATTTGTGGAAAATAAATAAGACGCCATTTTGTGGCAGCGGCCATCTTAGATTTTTCATAGTGAGCTCCATTCTACCAATCAAACCCTTTCATTTGATACCCATATTGAGGTTGTTGTGAAGTAATATGTGATTCGCCATTTTGTATCGGTGGCCATCTTGGATTTACAATCATTTAAATATTATCTTTTAATCTCGATTAGAATATGAGTGTATACCAAATATCAGATCAATCATCTGGAAGGGGGTAAAATTCCAATTACTAAATTTGACCCAAGCAAACAAATAAAGATAATACAGGATTTTCGCCGACTTAGTTGATACTTTTCCTTATAGCATGGCAACATTATACATTTTTTTTATAAATTGTAGCCTATGTGTTATTCTGATGTATAAACTATATTACTGTAAAGTTTCATCCAAATCCGTTCAGTAGTTTTTGCGTGAAAGAGTAACAAACATCCATCCATCCATCCATCCATCCATCCATCCATCTATACATATATCTTCACAAACTTTCACATTTATAATATTAGTAGGATAGGAAGTAGGATTGGTAACAGCTGAATTTACAAAACCACGATATGCTAATATACATAGTTGTGTGTAGTGTAGATGGTTTAGTGTTCATAGACATTTCTTTTCATACTCAAAGTACCTATACTGCTACGCTTCGTTCGGTGTGCGAGAGTGCTGTAGGCCAAATCTTCTTTTCCTGCTCCATCATCCTTTCTCCTTCTATTTTCCCTTCCTAGGATGATTTCGGGTGGTTCCTCTGGTGCTATTTATGTCCATGGGTGGATGTAATCGCTTACCAACAGGCGAACCGTCTATTCATTTGTCATCTTACATTACATAAAAATTAAACTTAGGTATGATCTGTGGAAATCAATGGAACTACATTCTAATACGGAAGTAACGCAAGTCACTGAAACCCTTTAGTTGACTTACGTCCGAAACTTTAGAGTGAGCACGCATTAAAAATGTACCAGGTAGCTGAGCAGCCTTGCTTATTATTATTATGTAGACTTTATATGTGGATGCTTGCCTCGCTCCGTTCAGCTGCTTTGCTCAGTTCTCTTGTATACGTAGGCGGAATGTGCAGTGAACACCACAATAATGTCGTTAGCACAACGGGAAGAAACAATAAAACAGTCGGAGAAATTATTAGGTCCCGCAAGTATGTATCTCGTTATAAGCTTAGGGTGGTTTGACGTTAAAGAAAATTCTTAGCGAGATTAGGTCTCAGTTAGAACCTGGCTGATTAAAATAATGAGGAATTGTCGATATTAATAATTCTCGAGAAGGCAATGTGGCAGGGCCATGTGTTTGCGAATAAGTGATATAGTTCATGGAGAAATTAAGAATATTTGTTAGCAAATCATATAAAGTAAGTTGACTTAAGCTGATGATTTGTCTACGGCAGGGAGCTTAATTTGCAGGATGTTAACAGTAAGTAGCTACATTCTTTATACTGTCACTGTGATAAGCTGTCGGAAATCAAAAATTGCAAATTATATTTTCTGTTAAAAATATACATACATACATAGACACTTACGCCTGTTTCCCGGAGGGGTAGGCAGAGACTACGGAACGCCATTTGCAACGATCCTGACATACCTCTCTTGCTTCATCCACTCCCATCAAGTTTCTAAAAAATATATATATTTTATTTTATTTATAGACGTCACGCCTGTATCCCCGAAGGGGTAGGCAGAGGCGTAATATTACACCCACATTTTGCACGGGAATTTTTAGGTCCCACGTAGTAGGGGGCGAGCCTATTGCCGTACCGGGCACATTACCAGACTCCGTGCTGCTACTGAGTACTTCCTAACGGAAAAACCCAATAACACTTTGCCCGACCCGGAAATCGAACCCGACATCTCCCAATCCCACGCGCACATTTATGCCGCGAGACCAACGAGACAGTGCAAAAATATATATACACCAACGGATATTCGGCTTCAAAAGAAATCTCTACCAATTGGTTGTTTTTAATTTGTGAAACTATACTGGAGTAACAAGCATCAATCATCAATTTCATTTGTACAATTCCTTTGCTTACTTGAAACCCAATAAATGCCTACAGCTGGCCCGTATAACCTGAATAGATACAAACACCGTAGTATCGGAGAGACGAGCAATTTGTTTTTTACCAATAGATCGTTACCTCGTTGATCTCGCTCTGTTACATCAGCAACTTTCAATATCTAAAGGTAAAGTGAATCTACATCTGTACTTCATCAATAGAGACATTCCATCTTGGTTATCTTATTATTGATTACATAGAGTGTTGTTTTGTAAAGGGTTCGAAGCTACAACACTTGGCGCAATGTTAAACGACAAGATAGCTTCTTAAACTACCACGTGCAGTTAAATTAATTTGCAATTGTTTAGAATTTACGTACAACGTAGTGCTCTCGAATTGTAGATTCGATTTCCTTACAAAACAACAAATCGCGTGAACCACAAATATATGTTTTGAAAGTGGGCATTTACATATACGTCAATTGTTAAAAAATATATTCTACTATACTTGACACATTTCCGACTGCACTTAAAGTACTGTATAGCATGATCTCTTTAGTCGTACACTCTTGACAGAGTGGTCGTGGCTCCGTGATGAATGTCATGAGTGAGTTGTCATACGGGTTTTGGGTCGTCATCAGCCTTCTTCTTGGCTTCTGAAGCCTTTACGATGTTTCTCCATCTGTTACGGTTCTTTGCATTGCGTGAGCACTCTACAACGGAACTCTGAGTGACAGATTTAATTAGATCAGTCTAGCGCGTAGGTGATCGCCCGCGAGAGCGCTTGCACTAAGCCTTGGATGACCAGTCGCTCCATGGAGTTCTCATTTCGTGATACGTGTCCGAAATACTTCAGGATTCGCATTTGCACAGTCGACGATAATCTGTTCTGAATTTTTAACTGTTTAAGTATGGACACGTTAGTACGCCGCGCGGTCCAAGGTATCCGTAGAAGTCGTCTCCAACACCACATCTTTAGCGCATCAATTTTTCAGCGATCATTCAGCCTCATTGTCCACGTTTCTGCGCCATAGAGGAAGATTGGGAATACGAGACTTCTCATTAGACGCGCCTTGGTAGCGTTGGTGATGTTGCGATTTTTCCAAACCTTTTCAAGCTTGCCTACAGCAGTTCTTGTTATGGCACATCTTCTTATCTCGTCTTCACATCCTCCAGTGTTTGTGATAGTGGAACCAAGGTAGACGTAGCTCTGGACGACTTGACATTTGCCAATCGAGAGTATTTCTGGTTTGTTCAGCTCAGCTCGGTCCACTATCATCATTTTGGTCTTGTCCCTGTTTATCGCGAGTCCGAAGGAGAGGCTTGTGGTCTCTAGGCGTGTCAGCAGTTCCTCCATGTCATCTTTTGACTGGGCAAGAAGTGTTGTGTCATCAGCGTATCTAAGGTTAGATATTTTCCGGCCCCCAACAGAGACTCCTTTATCCCACTGGTCCAGTACAATGCGCATGATGTACTCTGTGTAGATGTTAAATAAAAGGGGCGAGAGAATACGTCCCTGTCTTACTCCGGCCTGTGTTTTGAAGACTTTAGAGTGCACACCGTCGATCCGAACAGTCGCCGTTCCATCCACGTAAATAGCATGATGTGACGTGGGAATCGTCGCGGTACCCCCCACTAAACGTTACAATGATACGAACCAAAATGTATTTAAGTTATTTAAAATAATCAGGAGCACTTGGTATAGGTACCGAATTTCGAGTCTTTCCAAGTTAAATTAAAACTAGTCCCAACATTATTTGGCGATAAACTACTTAAATGGAAGTATGATTTCAATTATATCGTTGGCTTCCTTCCAAAAAATATGAATTGTAAAAGCTTTCAGTTTATAACATAAAAATGGTATTGTGACGTAGCCTTATTACTGTCTTCAGTGCAGTTGTTTCTAACGCTACCGAGACTGAATAACGTGAATTTTTCTATTTGTCGGATATTGACAAAGTCAAAAGTTGCAGTATTGTAATTTTTGATTTTCAGGATATGTACAATTTATTGAAATTAAACTACAGCTTACGGATTTTATCGCGTTATATTTCACACTGTAGTTTAATTTCAAAGTGTAACATTCGCGTAAACAAGAAATCTACCTGTTTGTATAGACAGCATAGGTCTGGTCAAATTTTAAACTAGTTAATTAATAAATACTATTAATTATTTAATAAATACTATATAAAAACTAATTAATTAAGTATTTTTTTATAGAACCGTTTCCCCCGATCCCATGGTCATTTAGGAAAATCCCTTCTGAGTGCACGCGCACGATCCCCAAGGAACATATTACATGCCATATTAATTCAGCTTCTTAAGTCCAATAGTTTTGGCTATGCGTTGTCCAACGACAACCCATTGGCGTTGTCTGTCAGTGAGGCAGTAACACCAAATATTTTTAAATATAGATTCAATAGCCATATTTTTCTGTGTAATCATTAGATTAACAAATAAACTCTTCAGTTTTATATATTAGTATTAACTAATATATAAAACTGAAGAGTTTATTTGTTTGTTTGGTTGAACGCACTAATCTCAGGAACTACTGGTCCGATTGGAAACATTCTTTCAGTGTTCGATAGGTTAATTTATCGAGGAAGGCTATATAATATCACGCTATAAGCCACGGGAGCGGAGCAGTAGCCTTAAATAACGATGGTGTAACCTCGGGCATCATTTAGTGACATTATTAACTTTAAAGTTAACTTTCATGAACGGAAACGTATAGCAATTTCACTAATTTTTCACCTTAGAATCGTGAAATGTGTTAAGAGACAAGGTTGTACAGTACAAGTAAAGGACAATATCCAAAAGTTGCTATTCGAAGTTATGGCCTATGCAGGCCTAGTTATTATATAGTAACTATAGCTTCGTAAACTACATAGGCCTAGTATGGGAAATTTCCCGTAAAAAATGTATGAAACCTTCGGTGAGCGATTCAGTCTCGCGAGGGCCTGGGATTTTCTAAGGCTATGAGAATACTATGTATATTGTGTTTACATAGAATGGGCACTGAACGGACCTGTTCATATGTAACGAAGGCGTGGACCCAGCTGCGCTTAGAGATAGTTGAGTATATTTTAATAAGCAAGAACAGGCTATTGAAGGTGAGAGACGATAAAATGACGCTTTCTAGCAATTTTAAAATACCTTTCTTTACTCCTAATATTGTACTCATACTCACTTCAAATACATATGATGCAGTACGATTATAAAAATCTGATGCTGTAATCATCATGAGAATAGTGATGATCACCAGCTAATGTGTGTGGGAAAATCCGATACTTTATTTTTTTTTTGAGATCATCTCAATGTGAATTAATTTTGTGTTTCAGGAGACTTTAAAATCATTCAATTAACCAACATAAAATACACCCAGACTTGAGACAAGCAATTGTGGATCACAAAATGTGTTGTCTCGTGTGGAGATCGAACCCGTGGCGCATTGTTCAGCGGCGAGGCAACCGCTTGAACTATACGCCATACAGGAAATATTGAAAACCGGAGCCTACTACTTTGTGAGAGTTTTTGAAATGACTTAATATTTCAACAATTATACAATATGTTTGTAAAAATACTTTGCAAACGCAATAAAATAGACACGCTGCAGAAGATAGGAAGTAAGTTACCAGTTCTTCTTGTATTCGCTGCAGCATCTTAACGCCCCACGTTTGCATATTTATAGGCATCGGAATTGCGATGAGTCGACCTCGAAGAGATTGCAGCGGCATTCACTCAGTGGCTCCACGGCTCCGACACAGTTCACTGCATTTGTTAGCAACGAGTACAAGATACGGACGGACCCACAATACAACATGAACTATTGGTCAAGACTAAAAAAGCTAGAAAGATAAGGAATAGAATATGTATAAGAGTTCGCTTAAAAAATTGTATTCTTTACCCCCTATAGTATAGCGATATCCTAGCGGAGAGACCAACAGACTACCACCCAGAGTGACTCCGGTTCAAAAACACGGGTCAGCACTGACTTTTCTATGTTTTGTTAGTACTAAATTACTACTTATCGCTTGCTAAACGGTGAATGACGACATGGTGAGGAAACCTGCATGACAGAAAATAAATGGAGTCGAATTAAATGCAAAATCCAATTTTCTCTGGCCAGTTTGGTGGACTATGGTCCACTTTTCATAGAGAGAAAAGACCCGTGCTTTCCATAATGTTCACGAGAGACATGCCTAGTCCACCGTTCTCTTCTATGGTTCTCTTGCTACACTTCGTGACGTCTCCACGACGAAGAATCGAGTGTCCCTAGTAACGTGTATATGATTTATACTGCCGCAAGTATTGGAGCGCCGCCAACTCGTTAACTGCGATCAGACACGAGATTTAGCCATTTGAGAACGCCAACACATTAGTGAAAATTTGGTTTCAGTTCAAAGATATTGGTGTCGGTGATACTGCGGACTTAGCTTGCAGTTCACGTTGCTGTGTCATAAACAAAATATTATTACTGTTGAATAAATATTGGGGTTGGTTTCTAAGAAATATTACTTCGAAAAGTAGGTTTAAGTGACTGTTTTAGTTTTTGGGTGTCACACGTTTATAATTAACTAGAGGATGCCCGCAGCTACGCTCGCCCTTATCTTTCATTTTAATTGTTTCTGTCTTATTCCGTAGGAATTTCGGGCAATCCCTTCTTAGTACAATGCTACGAATCTTAAGAAACATACATGCCAAATTATAGCTTCTTGTGCCCAGTGTTAGTCAGTAACATAAGAATTGTATATATGCTGGGCCTGTAGCCAATGTTGTGATATCGCTAATCGCTAAATGCAAAAATGCATGGAACTGACATAGGCTATCGATATGTCACGTGGTCAACGTAAAAGGAATTCCTTATGTTGCCATGGCAACCAAACGTTAGCAAAAGTAGACATTAGAAGCGAATGCCATTTGGCTATAGGCCCTCTGTACTAGTCATATATCCAATCTCTTTGGTACTAGTTATTATCTTTTACAAACACGATTGTATTATAATGACACCGATGACAGCTTTAGATACAGTGAGACGCTAGGTACATGTAATGGTGCGCGAAGTACATCAAGTATGTCAGTCGTCTTCCTATAAACAAAAGGATAGGCCGTTAGTTCCTGGGTTATTTTAGGGATATACAATTATACAACGTAGACACCTAATTACCACCTGAACACAGTGTAAATTTCCTACAGTCTCTTTGGTTTATCTGTTTGTTTGCTAAGGCTAGACTTATTTATCTGTAGTTGTCTCATTCTTCTCTTTACTATTTATTTATAGAAATATGTTTCAGGAGTCGTCAGATACAGGCACCGAATACTACGTGAATAAAGCGCGGTTAAAGCAGATAGTAGTTCCATCTCAATGCATTTCTGCCTATTCTCTAGACACAGGCGTGGTATTTCACACGATTATTGGTACCTATTGGTAATGTATGTATATGTAAGTTCCCTACTACCTTTCGTTCCTTCATAGCTTTTCGCAGTCCATAGCTGGATTGAAGACTTTCGTAATTTTCTTATCATACCGGCACTATGAATCAGCAGGCTAGTCGTGTTTATATACAGTTTGAATAGGGTTTGAAGTCGAGTTTTGCTTTTCTTCGTAAAGATACTACAGATTTAATTGGTTCTTTGTATTTTTTAATCGCCTCTATCGACATCCGCGTAATTAAAAGGGGTAGTGACTTTTTGTATTCTAAATCCTTTACCAAACGGACGATATCATCCCTTTCTTTATCAGTAGCAAAATGTTTTCAGTGATAAAGTAGTCATTGAAAACATTTTTTCATTTTTACAGTTCAACTATAGCAGCAACATATCCGTCTGTCTGTACGTACTGTAGAAACTAATAATCGAAGTGAGCGGTGATTTTAGGAGTTGTGTCGAGCTTGTGTTCATGTACACTTGGTAGAAGGTAAAGACTTTGGCGAATTCTCAGTGGAAGCTATAAACAAGAGATCTACAACTACTCCGTGTCTAGTTACATATCCGAGAAATGGAATTCTTGGTTTAGTTATTATAGTACGATAAAAAGTAAAATAAAAGACTGCCTTATTAAGAAAGGTTATTATACTATTGATGATTATTTCAGTGATAAGGATAGATGGTCACTTATACTAGACAACTCATGATCTTTATACTTATTGAGAATTTATAATACAACTTCGGTAGTTCTTGAATTGATGTATACACGGCAACACGTTGAGCTAGACTCGTTGACCTTTGTACCGTTCATAATGCGTAGGCAATAAGTATTAAAATCGTACATCAACAGTATAGCATAATTTCCCACTGTGTGTACATAATTATTATTAAGATTGGGTACATTTCGTGACTTTTACATAGGACTAATAATTATCTAACTGGTCTCTATCGGGTTAGAACCTAAAAGTAAGCGTCTTAACACACTATGCCGAAGTTACGCTACCGAAGTTCGGCATGATTACGCCTGCAATGATATTTGAATTACTGACGACACATTTTTCTGAAATTACCTTGCGTTACGATAGCCCAGTGGTACACCACTGCGCTATAGTAACGCAAGGTAATTTCACATGCTAAGAACACATAACGGACTGCCGAGACGATGGTCTCGGGTTCGATCCCCAGATACCCCGGGCACACAACTTTGACTTCGAAGTTATGTGTGTATTAAGAACGTTAATGTCGCTCGCTTAATAATGTGCCCGGTAGATGGCGATAGGCTCGCCCCCTATTACATTGGTACCGAAACATAACTGGCAAAAAGTGGGTATGTAATACACCTCTGCCCCTTCGGGGATAAAAGGCGTGAAGTTATGTATGTACCTAGCGTTATAGCGTACAGCGTAACTTCGGGCCGGGCGTAAGTTCAACGGCAACTTTTCTAGTAGCAGAGCACAAGCGTAGTTGGTAGCACGAGCGTAAGTTTGGTACTTATGGTGTGTTTTATCAGCTGAATACAATGGAACGTAAAATCGGCTGCAGAACTTCGGTCGCGTAACTTCGGCATAGTGTGTTTAGACACTAAAGGTGCAATACAGTCTATGTGCTACGACGTTTTGGCATGGGTGATACAAGCCATGGTTATGGTGGTGACAATGCCTTTTGGTAGTTCTAGTAAATTCTCAGCTGTACTTTACTTACATGTGATACATAGCAACTAGGTATTAGTTTGAACAATATTGATTTAGGTATAATCATTCTTAATGCAGTCATAGTTAATACACACATAAAAGAAGCAAACTCCACGCATTGTTTGCACAAATTTTAAACAATTAGTTTAAAAGAATTGATTTCAATCACCTTACCATTCAACACAGCGTGTAATCCTCTACCCACTCCAACAAACTCTCCAAAGCCATCGACCTAAACATCCTTCCAAACTAGCGGCCGCCAGAAAAAATTAGAAAGGCATTAGCATAAGCCTCTAGCGCCCTAGTCTAGGTACAAGCAAGTTAGTCGTAACCACAGTTAGACTCCGACTATTTCGGACTGATCTAATTTTCCAGCCGAATTCCCGCTACATCAGATGCCCGTCTCCACCACCTGCCATTTTATTGAGAACTCTGATGTTGTTTATGGAATACGTTTGGTTAAATACTTTATAGTTTAGTTCAGTGTTTCAAAGGCTTTATTGGAGTTTCATTTGGTATAGTAGAAAAGTTGGATGCTGTATTATTTTAGCTTAATCCTAAATGAAGGGTTTTGAGTAATCTCCTGAATCGTGAAAAAAGGGTGGCCTAATGCTACAATTTGCCAAGGATTTAGGAAATTTTATATAGTGGTATAATTATAGGTTTAAAGTAAGTGTTTGTTTCTCACTATGGTTTTGACTTATAGAAAACTGATTTGGTATAACCTCAAATCCTAGATGAAATAAAAGAGTAAGTGGTGTCCAAAAAGAGTAGGTACGAAACGGTAAACGCATAAAAAGTGTTTTTGGCCTGCTCGTAGTTATTAAAGTGCCATTCAGCCATTAAACAAAGATACCAAAGCCAAAAGTCGAGATATCGAACGATTAGGTGCATCACACGACGTGGTTTATATCCTTTTATTTTCAACATAGTATGATAGTGTTATAGACGATATCCACCTATCGCGAATGTCTATAACGAGCTGATAAAACAGACAGAGTTATAAAGCAATGCACTGTATGACGACCCGGTAGCGTAGCGAGAGCGCAAACGTTCGATTCCCGCTCAAGTCAAACATATTTTGCGTGCATGAACACAGATGCTTGTCCTGGTCTGACTAGATGGTGTTGTGTGTATGTGGTACAATATTATAATATTATACTATATACTGTTAAGCTGCCCGCACCCATTCGAATCGACGTACAAGTCCATTTTGAAATGCAGTCATACATTCCTGTCATCATGGCTGTCTATCGATATAGTATCGATACGTTTCACCAATGATATAATGTGCAAAGTCATCGGATATTCTTCATACGCGTAGGAATATATTTGCTACTTACCGTCTATCACTCATCTTGGTCACCAGTTAGAGTCACCGTTGGCTACGGATCTTACTATCCGAGTCTACGATTTGTTCGCTATATTTTATTTACAGTTTCTACAGTTTTACAAGCATCCGCCGATGTTAAAAACATTAGTTTGTTGGAATAATTGCAAAAGTAACACGGCCGCGGCGCCGTCCTTAGTGATTCTGAGGTTATATCACCTAGCAAAATTTCATAATGTCAAACTTACAAGTAATGATAGAAACGCCATCTATTTTCATATTACCCTTCTTTTATTAAAGTTCTTGTACGCATAACTTACGCTTGTGTTCTTTGAAAGGTATATAAGGCGGCATTTCGACCACTATAACTTCTACTATGAAATATCTTGCATGGAATCTGTTAATATGGGAAAGAAACTAACCTTAAATTTGCCAAGACCATAATTATTATAACCGAAAATCATGCTCTATAAGCATAAATATCTGAGAGATATGCCTTCGCTGTATAATAGGTAAGAATATTAGTGTTGCCGTTTACTAGCATTGAAAAGACACGTAAACAGATTAACAACCGGTTCTTATATCCGATCTATCCATAGATTTGACTATTAGAGATCTTAGTATTACTTTACTCTATGCTAGAGATACATATTTGACGTAAATTCCATACAAAATATGTCAAATAAGTATCTCAAGTAGCCAAATTCATGGATAGATCGAATTTTAAAACCTGCTGTAAGTTGCTAACTTCATCAAACTATGCAGCAAAAAGTGATTGTTTTACGCCAGCTATGTTAAATCTTCCGTGTGGTGACGGATTAAGAATACGAATTATCACCACCCCATAACCAGTAAGAACTGACAGAGGGAGCATATTATGCAGCGAACAGCACTGTAAGAGAAGGAAAGCTTGATACAAACCCTATACCAATCCGCTTGGCCAGCGTGGTATAGTAGGCCAATTCCTCCTTTCAAGAGAGGCCTAGTCCAGCAGTGGACTGTTAAAGGCTGATGATGAGATGTTAAATCTTCCAATGTCTGTGTTCCCTAAACGTAGTAAGTCTCTAACAATTTTCTCGAGTCTTTTTATAAATGGTATCAGTAGACAAATCGCTCTCCAGAGAGTAAAACAACCGCGCCTCATACATTTCTGCCATACTAGGAACAGCTTTTTTCAAGAGGGAAAGAAAAACACGATCAAATAACTTCCAAATAAAAAAATATCAGCATTGTAAGCAGACTATCAAAAACTGTATATTCTGTGTAAGTATCTATATAAATATTAAATATAAATTATTCAAAACTAAATTTAAAACGACAATAAACAACTTTCTCCTTGGTTGACGATGTATAATCTTTTTATTTAGTACTAGAGGACGCCAGCAGCTACGCCTGCATTTTTTTAAATTTACGCGTTTTGGCCGATCCCGTGGGAATTTCGGGAAATCCCTTCTTAGTGCACCCTTACGGTCCCCAAGGAACATACATGGCAAATTTCAGCTTCCTGCGCCCAATAGTTTCGGCTGTAGCGTGTCTGTCAGTCAGTCAGTAACGCAAGGATTTTATATATTAAGATTATTATAATTTTCCTGTCTTCAAATATAAAATGATATCTATCCTCCTAGCGTTATCTCAGTCTGAACTCGGGGTCCGCTTTCTGTCTAACCGCTTCTGACCGAATATTAGCTTTTCCACAGAGCGATTGCCTGGGTTGGGTTGCGGAGGTGTCTGACCTCCGAAAGGGCTAGCTATATTCCATGGTTTAGACTAGTGTCCGGTTATTTAGAAGGTACTGAGGCCCTGTAACGACTGTCAAAGCTATTCATGACAATCGGGACCGAGGGCTTAATAATGAGCTCTCCGAGGCACGGGACAAGCGATAATTAACAATTCAATTTTAGTTATAACTATGTACATATATTGTGAAATCATGCAAATAACGCTGCGCACAGTGTAAACCTATCAGAGAAATAACGGTTCCTTGTGGTTTATCTTGAAGACATATAGAAGTGTAAGTTTTAAAACTCAATAGAGGTGATTAAAGCTACAGTCTTCGATGCAAGCAGGATAACGCTAGAACGATGAAGATCGCTTTTGTTGCTGCGGCATCGTTTATAAAAACGAATAAAAATAAACATTCTTAGTCTTATGCCTCAATCTTAAAAAAGGCCTGCCGGCCATCTCGAGATCTGAGATTATAACTACTACCTGTTATACCAAATCAAAAATGTCCAAAAGTACTCGAAGCAGGTAAGCTTATAAATTTGTTCGACATCTCAGATGATGATAAAAAATGTTTGATTTGGTATAATGTACATACCATTAGTACATTATACTAAATCAAGAATAAGCAAACCTACTCTCTAGTACTCACACAATAGAAGCTCCCAAATTACCCTCAAGGAAGGATCCCAATACACTATACGAGTAGTCAGCAATAACACCGGACGCAACATTCGTATTGTTATAAGAAAAATATATATCCAGTGAAGACAATTTCTTTGCAAACATATCCTCTAAAATATCGGAAGCGAGACTTCTATGCCCGAGGCAAAGGTTATTGAATTTTGCGCCGGTGGACAAGTTTAAAGACGGAATAGTTCTGAAATAGCTATGTATTTGATAGATGTTGTTCAAAGAAATCTTTGACTTTATGCTGGCTGGTACTGTATTTTTGTTGTAACTTTGCTTTTCTTGAGTTGGCCTTCCTAGATTCAAACACTGACCATCTTTTGTAAGGAAATTACTTTGTTAGGATTTTATTTAGCTTTGCTGTTATTACAGTTGAGCCGATAGATGTATATATATATGGTGTGGCATTATCATTATCTTTCGACGATTCTTTAATTTTATCGCAACCTTGATCACAAAAAACAGAGATGGCATTCGTCTTTCTGTCCTGAATGTGAAGTTCTTATAAAGCCTTCACAGATAGCTTTACCCGCATGATCAAGACATCCACATAATTTTTTGTTTGGTACTGAAAGGCAAACCGGCACTTAACGGGTAGTAAAAATTACGCATAATAATATTATTGGTTTGCCTCGTTGGTCTCGCGGTATAAATGTTGTCTCGTTTGGGGATCGAACCTACGTCTCTCGGCGCAGTGTTAAGAGGTGAGGCGGACGTTTAAACCACAACGTCACACATGCGTTCAAATTTATCTCATCTTTGTACTTAATTTTTCTACTCTATAAGTAGTTCAAAATGACAGTGCTTCCGTGGTCCAGTGGATAGCATATCCGTCTGCTGACTGGTCGCAGGTTCAGTTCCCGGTTCGGGCAAAAGCTCTACTGAGTTTTCCGAATTCTCAATTCCCCCTATTGCGTGGTACCTACTAATAAAAACATGTCGAAATGTAGGCGTTATAATTATAATACTTCAGCCTAACCTTTCTGTATACAGGCGTGCGTCTATACAAATCTAAACTTTAACGTGTAAGTGCACAAAGCTTTTCTAAAGTGAGTTTGTTTGAGATCTCATCTTCCTTGTAACGTCAGTTTCAGTCCTGTGGCCTGTACTCCATATTCATGACACCGCTTCGCTTTGCTATTACAACTTTGAAGTATTTCAATATCTTGTGCCAGGAAGCACCGCTAACTACTGCCACCGTCTTGTGTGTCAGTTTCCAACGGTTCTAATCAATCATCTGTAGAGTTGGATTTAGATTTAGATTGGCGGATAACTTTTGAGTAATGTTATTTGCGTTACGCCGTCAATTACTTTTGGAGAAAGGAGAATGACCGGAGTTCTAAGTTTCCTTACCCGTTAATGTAAAGATGTGGTAATATTTTGCATTTTTGGATTGGAATTTTTATCGCGGCAATTTTTATTACAATTAAAGTAATAGTTATTATTAACATGCAACTTTATTAACATGAAACTTTATTAGCATGAAACCTTATTCACATATTTAGAGATATATTATATGAAACGTATTTTTCATTTCATTAATTTATTCACAAGCAATAATACAATTGTGTTTGAATGTTAATATAAATACACATAAAATATACATTAAAAGGAACACAATAAAAATAAAATGTCAAAAAGTTAATTACTGTCAAATAAATAAAATAAATAAATAAAAATTCATCAATGTCATTAAAAGAAGTCAACACAATATTATCAATACAAAAAAATATAAAAAATCGCAATAAATTTATCAAAAGAAAAAAAAAACAGCACAACAACACAATTAAATTTCAAGTCAAGTAGTTTTGAAAATGATCACAATAATAGTAATTGAAAATAGATAACATCATAATAATACAATAAATAACATTACAATTTAATTACTTCTGTTGGAGTCTATGAATTCTGTTACCGAGTAGTAGCTGTGTTCTAACAAGAAGGCCTTAAGTTTTCTTTTAAAAGTACTAGTATTATAAATGAGGGTCTTTAATTCTGTTGGTAAACAGTTAAATAGTTTTATCATTATTGATATTGAACACAATGTTGCACAATGTTTAAATTAGGTTTTATTGTTTGTTTTAAATGTTTTCTTCTTGTGCTTTCTCTCACTAACCTTTCGTCCTCGGTTTCATAGTCATTGATGTATTTTGACAAGTAGCTCAAACTTGTCAATATATATAAACAATATATATAAATATTATATCTGATTATCCGAGTTGGATCAAAGACTTTCAGCATTGGAGTCCGGATTTCGCCTTTTAGTCTTACCGGATTTGACAGAATATAAGCTTTTCACAGAGCAACTCCCGTCTGACCTCCACTACCTAAAGGGACAGTGATTTTTATGTTTATGGCTAAGTGTATTAAAATCTCAATCTGTATCTGAATCTGTATCTCCCAACATGGCCATGGCCATGTTGGGAGATACGTTGACAATAGATGGACAATTAACATCACAAAATGGAAAGGACCGCATGGCGTGAAGAGAAGAGGACGCCCGGTGGCAGGACGAGATTGTATCCGTTGCAGGAAAAGACTGGATGAACCCTGCGAAAGATAGGGATAAATGGAATTCTTTGGGGGAGGCTTTTACCCAGAGGGGGTCCACATGAAATTGCATGAGTAGATATAAAATTATTAATTATCAAAATTAAACTAAAATGAAAATTAAATTATATTAAACCATATTATATTAAATTAAATTATATTAAATTAAATTATATTAAATTAAATTATATTAAATTAAATTG
The DNA here is from genome assembly GCA_944739405.2 of Euclidia mi. Classification (NCBI taxonomy): domain Eukaryota; kingdom Metazoa; phylum Arthropoda; class Insecta; order Lepidoptera; family Erebidae; genus Euclidia; species Euclidia mi. The sequence goes on along the minus strand of OX123187.2, from coordinate 91,365,296 downwards.
TATTAAATTATATTAAATACAATTATATTAAATTAATTAACTAATCGAATCTAACTATTGTGGAATTTAAATAAAGCTTTATTATTATTATTCACTTTATTTATTACATTTGTCGTAGTTAATTTTATATTAATAAACTACAATTTAAAAAAATGTTTAAAAATATAAAAGGGACCACGGAGACCCACCGGTGTCAGGTACAGGGACCAAGCCAACGGTGGTTAGGGCCTCAGAGACAGGAACTTCCTCACGATGCGTGCCGTGTCGAGAAGAACTGCCTTCATCGGCACAATGATCGCCGAATCCACATCCCACATGTCAACAATCTCGTGGGCTAGGTCCAAATATTTAATCTCCTTCTCTTTTTCTGCCTTCACGAGATTGCCGTCATGCGGTATGGTGATATCGATTATCATTGCGAGTCGCTCTGCTTGGTCTATCACTACAATATCAGGCTTATTGGCTGCAATAGTCCTGTCTGTAATGATAGACCGATCCCATTACAACAATGCACGACCATTCTCGAGAACTGGGTCGGGCACATAATCTGTAGTACGGTACCTCTGAACCAACGAGATTATATTTAAGGGCTAGTTGCTGATGGATTATCCTGGCCACTTGGTTGTGTCTGTGCAAATACTGACCGTTGGCAAGACTCGAACAACCGGACACTATATGCCTGAGCGATTCCCCGGGTTGGTGACACGCCCGACATATGTCAACCGTCCCATCCCTCAGAATATATTTCCGGTAGTTGTTTGTCATGACAACTTCGTCCATAATTGCAAAGACAAAACCTTCGGTTTCTCCAAAGAGATCTCCGAATCGCAACCAGGAGGTAGAATCGTCCATGCAGCTCCTTGCCCCTCCATACTTCTAGTCGGTCCTCAGTACTAAGTACTGCAGGTTTGTGCCAGTTCTCTTTAGCCAGAGCGAGCGGAGTAAGCCCGGTATCAATTGTGACTACATCGCGATGCACATCCACACTCATCTGCAGAAAATAATCTCTGAGGTTGTACACCTCGCGATTGTGGAAGGTCTTAGCACATAAAAAGCCTCGACCCCCACATTTCTGCGGGATGTACAGCCTCATTATTGATGAGCGTGGATGATGCATACGAGATGCAGTCAGCATTGAACGGACTTTTCTATCCAGGGCATCTAGTTCAGTCTGGGTTCACCTGAGTATGCCAAAGGAATACATTTGGACTGGCATGGCCCAACCGTTGCAGGCCCGCACCTTGTTGCCGCCTGATAAAAGACTGTTAAGTACTTTTCTCAGGCGGCCAAAGAACCGAGCCTGCAACGTCTGTTTCATTTCAGTCTCAGAAATATTCAAAGACTGCGACATACCCAGGTATTTGTAGGTCTCAGTTGGGGAGAGGGATCTTAGTTGTATGGAATCTGAGAGTTGTATCCCTGCAGATTCCATAATCCTGCATCTCTTCACATGCATGACCGCACATTTATCCACACCAAATTCCATCCTGATTGAATTACTAAAGGTTTCGGTTACCTTCAGTAATGCAGTCAGTTTGAATTTGTTGGGGGCAAATAATTTCAGGTCATCCATGAAAAGAAGGTGAGATGTAACATGGCCTCCTCTTTTCAACTGATAGCCTAGCCCTGAAGCCTCTAATAAGGTACTTAGGGGGTTCAGGGCATTTCACTAGCGCTATGTTTTTCTTATGCATGGGCAACCGAGGCAAAAGAGGCCGAATAATTGGATTTATGGATCGGTATTCATCAATAGCACACTCCAAAGCGCTCCTTAAACGATCATTGTACTGGGTACTTACATGAGAAGTCTCGTCATCTATCTCTTCATCGGCAACATCAACCTGTTGCAGTTGTGCAACTGCTGTCCGAGTTCGCGATGGAGAAGTGATGGTGAGACTTCTCTGCACGTCAGAGCGAAGTCTCTCAAGCACGGTGTCATCCAACAGACGACACCGTTGGATGGCCCGCACTTGATCCGGTAGCCATTGTGTTGACACGTTGAAAGCTGGCTCAAGTGCCTGAAATAAAGGCAGCATACGATCACGGTAAGCACTGAGGTTAGTTCCTCCCTCTGTGGCCACAAAATATGCCTGCATGACGTTTTCATTCATTGAACTCGTCCATCTCATGCGGTGCACATCACAAACCGTAGCGGGAGCCCTGTTCGAAACCGGTGGGTCTCGGAGTCCCAAGCGTGTCGGTGGCCGGCCTCTCCCTCGCCGTCGTACAGGTGGTGGCGACGTCGGCAGAGATAAATACTCGTCGCTCGACGAGCTCGACGCCTCAACACTCGCCGACGACTCTGGTGCGGGGGCCGGCGACTGCCAAGCGGAGCTTAACGACGAGTCCGGGTGCGTTATACGTACTACTGCGGCTGCCCTGGCTCTAGTCAACATAATTCTCTTCTTATTTTCTCTTTTTTGAATATTATTTCCAAGATTTCATGTTTTGTTGATTTTTCTTTGACAGTTGTCATCTTTGTATTGTGTATATTTTCTATAGATTGTATATGGTTTCTTTCCGTAAAATTGATACTTTGCATTAAATAGATTATTGTTGTAGTTATTAAATATAATATATAATACACAGCCTACACAGGACTATGCAAGTTATATTAAAATTTAATTATAAATATTACAGAAAAAAATACATGTTGACTTTTTGCTGTGTTGCCAGGTATTATTATTATTATTATTATATTATTATTCTTATATTATTATTATTATATGGACATTTATTCCATGGACATATAAAATCGATTCGTGGAAGTCAACGCAAGATACTTGTTATCTGAATTCTTATTATAAAAGACAACTAGCTGAGTCGCTAGCATTTTGTATTGACATTTCAGCCAAGAATTTGGCTAATAAACGTGTTGCCCCTATACAGCAACAAAATGACATTTATAATGATTCAGCCAATATTTTGGCTACACAGTCTGACATTTCTATTAATTTAAATTAAATATTTCGACAATAGAGAATACCTCTTGCAATAACACTTTAATTAATAATGGGCTGGTATGTACGAATAAGCCCAATTCAACTAATAATACATTTAGAAATTCGCAAGTATTAAAACTGGTACATCAAAATATACAAGGTATGTCAAATAAAAATTTAGAAGTGGAGTTGTTCATGAACGGTGAATGCGTTGATGTTTTGTGTATAACAGAACATTGGCTTAAAGATCACCAGTTCATGTGCAATTTTAATAACCATCTCGTTGGTAGTTCGTTCAGCAGACAAAATGCAATACATGGTGGATCATTGATTTTGGTTAACAAGCTAATTAAATTTAAGAATCGTAGTGACATTGTTAGTTTCTCTGTTGAACGGACAGTTGAAATAGCCTGTGTGGAGTTGGACCAACTTGTTGTGTTGAGTGTGTATAGGCCACCATCGTCCTTCTATGATAACTTTGAAAGTGTCATGGATGATGTGTTACGGAAGCTATGCCAACAAAATAAATCTATAATAGTAGGTGGCGATTTTAATATTAATTTACTCGAAGATTCCCTGAATTGCCACAAAATTAAGAATTTGTTCAAATCATATAATCTTGCATGCTTATTTTTGGAACCCACCAGGATAACTTCCACGACATCTACTTGTATAGACAATATATTTACAGATATTGTACCAGTTAGAAAGCAAATAATTAATAAATTAACATCAGATCATTGTGGACAATCTATAACATTTGCTATGCAGTCTAAAAAAGTAGGTAGAAAGGAATTGAGTGTGGTGCCAAAAACTTTGCGTCGTCTGGAGGGACTTAAGGATAAACTCACAAGTACACTACCATACTTATGCTATAATAACGATCCCAATAAGTTGTACAATTCTTTCTTTGACATGTACTGTACTATATTCAGTTCTATCTTTGTCCCTAAGAGGATCTCAGTTGCTGGTACTACATCCTTCAGTGAATGGGCAACCACTGGAATTTATAAAAGTAGAAATAAGCTTTACGAATTATATGAACAGAGAGTAATTAATAAAAATGATGAAAAATTTTGTCAATACGTAAGAAATTATTCTAAGTTATTTAAAAAGATTTGTCGTGAAGCTAAGACACTTTATTTAAAATCAAAAATTAAAAACAGTGACAATAAAATAAAAGCAACGTGGGATATTATAAACAATGAGACTGGAAGGGTCAAGAGCAAAAGTAACGATTACACGCTTCAAGTAAATAAAAAGATAATAAAATCAGATTTTGAGGTTGCCACAGCATTTGAAAATTTCTTCACAGACATTCCAGTCTCAACCACTAAATCCCTGAACTCATCCCCCAATGACGCCGAATCTCTATTAAAACAAAATGTCAATAGGTGTAACATGGAATTTAGATTTAGTTATGTCACTGACAAAGATATTGTAAAAACTTTTAATACCCTTAATTTGAAGAAGACTAGTGATCTTTGGGGCAATTCTGTTGTGATTACGAAATCCATAATCAACACAGTAGCACCTGAACTGGCAATAATTTTCAATAGATGCATTGACTGTGGTGTGTTTCCTGATCAAATGAAAAGTAGTAAAGTAATTCCGTTATTTAAATCAGGTAGCACATCTGACCCCACAAATTATAGGCCAATATCTGTGCTACCCACGTTTAGTAAAATTTTTGAAAAATTAATTCTAGGCCAGCTTCAAACTCATTTTAATAACAATAAGCTGTTACATGAAAAACAATTTGGTTTTACTAGGGGTCGCTTAACTACCGATGCTGGAGTTGAGCTTTTAGATAGTATTTTTGATGCCTGGGAGGAGTCGCATGATGCTCTAGGAGTCTTTTGTGACTTATCTAAGGCTTTTGATTGCGTTTTTCATGAAACATTGATCAGGAAATTACATTACTATGGAGTTAAGAACACTGCTTTGGATCTCCTAACGTCATATTTGAGTAATAGGATACAGAGAGTTGAGGTAAATGGAAAAGTTTCTATGGGTTCAGTGGTCACAATGGGAGTGCCGCAAGGTTCAATTCTTGGTCCATTCCTTTTCCTTGTATATATTAATGATTTGCCATATATTATGCAAAATAATGAAGAGATAGAGTTATTTGCTGATGATACATCACTTATCTTTAAACTTAGACGAGAACAATCAAATAATGACGATGTAAATAACGCTCTCTCTAAACTAGTTCAATGGTTTACTGCTAACAATTTATTGTTAAATGATATATACGATTTTCAAGACCGAATGTAAAACAAGTTAAACCTAACATATGTTTGAATGGAGAAGAGTTGGATCTTATAGATAACACCGTATTCTTAGGCATAACCTTAGATTCTAGGCTACAGTGGGGCCCACATATAGGTCAGTTGTCGAATAGACTTAGCTCTGCAGCGTACGCGGTTTATAAAATTCGTCAGTTAACTGATATAGATACAGCCAGATTAGTATATTTTAGTTATTTCCACAGCATAATGTCATATGGAATTTTATTATGGGGCAACGCAGCTGACATTCAAACTGTGTTTGTACTGCAGAAGCGGGCTATTTGTGCAATCTACAGTCTTGGTTCAAGGCATTCACTGAGGGAAAAAATTAAAGAAATTAAGATAATGACTGTCGCATCTCAATACATTTATGAGAACTTGTTATATGTCAGGAAAAATATAAATATGTTTTCTAAATTCAGCGACATTCATAAAATAAATACACGAAACAAAAACAAACTTGTTCTACCTTCAACTAGACTACAAAAAATAAGTAACTCATACAAGTGTCAAAGCATACGTTTTTATAACAAAATTCCAGGTAATATTCCGGAACTAAGTATTAATAAATTCAAAGTATTTATTAAACAGAGCTTGTGTTCAAAAGCTTATTACACAGTTAAAGATTATTTAGCAGACAAAAACGCCTGGAATTGAGTTTAAAAATTATGAATTGACATTAAATTATGAATTATTGACATTATGAATTTTGACATTTTGAAATTAGTGACAATATTTTTATTTACATTTGTAGTACTTATATCTTTACATTCTGACATTTTTGATTTGACATTTGTAATTTTATTTATTTTGTTGTGACATTGTTATTTTCTTTTGACATTTAAAATTACTTAAGTAATATATTATTATTTAATTTTTTTGACATTCTTAAATTGACATACAATAATATTTTTTGACATTTAAATATATGACATTTTATTGTTTAAATTTTTATAATTTTACATATTGTTTACAACATGTATTTTACTATGTATTAGCATGTAAAGTTGTGAGTACGATGTGGGCATTATTAAACATATAAGCAAATAGTTGTGGCAACCTGTCTGATGGCTTAGGCTGACATGCTTATGCATACACCTTCTGATGGCGTGGAGGCATAGTGATACAGATCGTGCTGGCTCCCTCAATCAAGGTTGAGCCGTACGATTACTGTTGAATGCGGGCCATCAGTGGGCCGAGTCAGTCAAAAGCGTCAGATGATTTCCTGCATTGTACTTGCTTACTAAACCCTTTTTTTGTCTGGACTTTAAAAGATCAAGAAAAGACTAAAGAAATTAAAGTGACAAAAAAAATAATGACTCTGAGTTTGTTTCGGCTTTTCTTCTCAAGAAGTCATTTAGCTAGGAAAAGCCGGCCTCATCTAGAATAGGGTTTTGACATGTGTAAGTGTTGTAAACAACCAAAATGCAGAAATAAATATGTCTTTATGTCTTTATGTCAATGTGCTCCCAAGTTTTATTTCGTAAAACTAGTAAAAAGTGCTCATTAATCGATCAAAACGTCATTGTTGTGTTGTGAACTCTTTGGATCGTTTGTGAAAGTATTCGCGTACGTATATTTGCTCAATCCAATTATATTTTAACCAAAACAATATTTGGATTTTTAGTGCTTGTCAAAATTTTTCATGAATTACCCACTTGTTCGGTATTATCATATGTCAGTTAAGTCAAGAGTATAAAATTACCGATTTGAAACCAAGTCTTTTAAGCAGCACGAGTATTAGAAAGAAAGAAAGAAAGAAAGAAATGTTTATTAGATCACAAAACATTTAAGAAAAAAATAATAATATTAATGCTACATAGTGCTTCACTTATGAAAATAATAAATTCTAACATACAAAATAATAAAAAACCAAACAAACGCAAATGAAACACAGATGTATATTAAATTTATAGATGTATATCGCAAAGTTCGGTACAGTATTGTGTCTAATAGGCCACAGCTCAGCTTATGTTACAATGCGGAATTGCAACGCTGATTTTCAGCTGCAGCCTAGGTGGCTAGGCATACTTAATTATAATGTTAGGGAAAAATAATATTATGCAGTCGACGTTACATAAATAATAAATATTAAAAAGTCCAAGTTGCTTAATTTAAAAAGATGTCACATATTAAAGTAATGATAGTATAGGTTAATAGGTAGGTTGTAATAATAAATGGTGTAATAATAAATAAATTTAATACAATTAGGTCATAGATGGAAGAAAAAGAAATAGCTTTACAAAATGTCATATAGATAAGTGTGATGTTGAATATAATTAATTATAGTATGTATAAAATAAAAATGCAGTTATCAATAATTAGAATTAAAATTATTATGTAAATGAAATACGCGCAAAAAGTCAGTGTGATCATGTATAAATAAAGTAATGTCAGGTTTGTTCGGTGTATATAATATATGTGAGTATGTTTTAAAGTATAATATGCATAGGTTATTATGATAAATACCGTTAAGTGCTGGTTTTTTGTTTACCTAATAGAATTTTTTTCACTTTAACCTTAAAAGCATGTGCACTGATATTATTATGATTAGTGTTGTCATTAGAAAAATAAATACTGAATATTGGTAATATTGAAAAGCTTTTGGAAATGAGTGAAAGTAAAATGGGCATGCTGCGAGTCGGCAGATCCCAATGAGAATTATTTGACTTGCTGTAAATGCAAATAGTCACACCACCTGGACTGTTTAGCGCCTAAAAATCAACGAAGCACTAATTCTAGAAACTGGACATGCCCTAATTGCCTTGCACAGATGCCTAGTAAGCAGAAAACCAAGACAACTACTGATAACAGTACAAATGTCACCATGAGACATAATAAAAAACAAGCTATAAGTTCGCCTCAGACTCAGGAGTCTACTCAAGAAAAACTATCTGTAGCTGCTGTTAGAGAGATCGTACAGGAATTATTGGAGAAAGAGAATAGTGGTTTGTTGGATAAATTGACGGCGTCTATGACAGTAGTTATGAATAAGGAGTTTCAAACTATTAAGGAAGAGCTAGCTGATATGAAAGCAGCAATGAATTTTATGAGTGCTCAAATAGAGGATATTGCTGGAGAGCAAAAGGAAACCAGAAATCAAATCAAAATGTTGCAAGCTGAAAACTCGGAATTGAAGCACTCGATGACAGACTTACACTTGCGTATAAATTACTTAGAGCAACAAACTCGCGCCAATAACCTGGAAATTCAGTGCATTCCCGAAAAAGCTAATGAGAACCTTATATCTATTGTGTCTACTCTCGGCTCTGTCGTGAAGTGTGACGTCAATGAAAAGGAAATTATTAATTGTTCCCGCATCGCTAAAATTAACCGAACCAGCAATAGACCTAGAGCGGTTGTAATCCAAATGTCAACATTTAAGCTCCGTGATAGTCTCCTGGCAGCTTGTATTAACTTCAACAGACTACATCCAGACAATAAACTGAATTCTACGCATCTTGGATTGTCCGGTACACCTGCTCCAATTTACATCAGCGAGCATCTCTTTCCTGCAAATAAAGCTTTACACGCCGCTGCAAGACTTACAGCAAAAGAAAAGGTTATAAATTCGTGTGGATCAGGAACGCCAAGATCTTTATAAAGAAGGACGAAGGTGCAGAGACCAAATTAATTAGAGATAAAAAATCGCTAGATAACATCAAATAATTTTAAATAGCTAATAATTTGTTTTTTCTCTGGAATGTTTTTCTTATATTAATTTGTACTTAAAATTCTACTCAAATCTTCATATTTACTACCAAAACATTCGAGCCTTAAAAACTAAAACTCATATATTTATCGTAACCTGTGCTGCTGTAATTATGATATCATCGTATTAACAGAGACATGGCTTAACAATAATATTTCCGACTACGAGTTGTTTAATAATAACTACAATGTATATAGAAGAGACAGAAATAGCAGTTTTAAAAAGGATGGTGGTGGAGTATTGATAGCTGTTTCGAAGAAGTATACATCCAAGCGCATGTTATCTTTTGAAAGCCAATGTGAAGATATATGGATTTTACTTGATCTGCCATACTCGGGTACTTTGTCTAAAAAGCTAGCTATTTGTGCTGCTTATATTCCACCGCCAGTCCATAGTAACACTATAGATATGTTTACTAAAAATTGTAATCGTATTGTTGAAAATTGGAGTGATAATTTATGTATACTTGGTGATTTTAATTTGGGTATTATTAATTGGAAACAACTTATTGACTCGCATGTAATTACCTCATACCCAAAAACTTGTCAAATTCTAATAGATTTTACTTACGTCAATAATATGAAGCAGCTAAACAATGTTACAAATAACTCAGATAGAGTGCTGGATTTGATTCTATCAGATATTCAACATTGCAATGTTGAGGAATCCTCTATTGCTCTTTGTCCGGCCGACCCATATCATCCGCCTCTCGAAATTTGTATCCCAATAGATATCGACTCTAAATTGACACCCAATAAACAAACAAAACCTAATTTTTATAAAGCAGACTACATTGCAATTAACCAACATCTGGAACTCTTAGATTGGAGTTCTATAATTATAGATGAAAATGTAGATATTATGTTAGATAAGTTTTATCTCACTATAAATGATGTTATCCAGAGGTTTGTACCTAAATCCATCACAAAGAGTAAAAGATACTCAGCATGGTTTAACCAGACTTTAATTCGAACTCTTAGAAAAAAAGAAAAAAATTCGGTCGCGTTACAAAATCTATAAAAATCCAATGGATGCAATTGAACTCAGAATACTGAAAGATGACATTGATAAACTTTCTAAAGAATGTTATAGAAACTACATAACTACCGTAGAAGACAACATTTCTAAAAATTATCGCAGTTTTTGGTCATTTTTTAATTCCAAAAGAGATGGGCGTCTTTTCCTTCATTGATGTCTGATGGTGAGACTACAAGCATGGACGGATCTACGATCAGCAACATGTTCGCTTCTTACTTTGCTTCCGTTTACACAGCAAGAACTGACCATGCTACACGGTCTCACTCGTCGCAGTTTCAAGCCGTTAAGAATAATAGTACAGGTTTGTCATCAATAACAATTACAAAAGACCAGATAATATCCAAATTAAAGAATATGAACAAAAATAAAGGCGCGGGCCCGGATGGAATCCCTCCTTTCTTTATTGTATCTTGTGCAAAATCGCTGGCTACTCCACTTAGATTAATTTATAACAAGTCTCTTAGCACGGGAATATTCCCATCGCAATGGAAAGTAAGCAGAGTTGTACCCATTTACAAATCCGGTGATAAGAGTCTTGTTAAGAACTACAGGCCTATCTCGATTCTGTCTAGCTTGGGTAAGTTCTTGAGTCCTTGGTGTTGCCTCACATAACTTGCCACTTTAAGCACCTTATGACCAAACATCAACAAAGCTTTTGCAAGAATCGCTCAGCAGTATCCAATATGACACTATTCGTCGAAACTTTGTCAGAAGCCTTGGATTCTCAGAAACAAGTAGACGCAATATACACGGACTTTAGCAAGGCTTTTGACAAAGTTTCGCACAGAATTTTGTTGGATAAGCTTTATGAGTACGGTATATCTGGTGCTAAGCTGAACTGGTTTAAGTCCTACCTCAGTGACAGAGTCTTTCAAGTTGTACTAAAAGGACATAGCTTGGCCACACGTCAAGTGTTATCTGGAGTTCCACAAGGCTCGCATTTGGGACCTGTTTTGTTTAACATTTTCATAAATGATTTACCCAATTGCTTACAATATTCGACACCATATCTGTATGCAGACGATCTGAAAATTATAAAACAAATTGAAAACATCAACGACGCATTCTTACTGCAGAAGGATGTAGATTCACTTGGCGAATGGTGCAAATTTAATAACATGGAACTTAATCCGACAAAATGTATGCATATTAAATTTACCCGCAAAGACAAAATAGTAAACTCGAGATACAATAATGAGGGAGTGGTACTTGATGAGGTCGACAATATTAAAGACCTGGGAGTTATCGTGGATTCAAAGCTTACGTTTACTCTACATCTCGAACATGTCATGAAAAGAGCTTCTGGGTTGTTGGGATTTTTAATCAGAAATGGAAAAGTCTTTAGTAAACATAAAACTAAAATTCTACTTTACAATAACTTAGTTAGGAGCGTACTAGAATATGGAAGCACTGTCTGGCGTCCACACTATGCAGTTCACTGCCTAAGAATTGAACGCATTCAGAAGCGCTTTTTATGGCTTTTAGCATATTCTGTAGGAATTGCAAAAGACGTTTTGTCTTACCGCAAAAGACTTAGTCACTTCCAAATGGTTACACTTGTATCACGTATGGACTTTATTGATCTTAACTTTCTGTATAAGACCATAAACAACTTCATAGATTGTCCTGATATACTCATGCGTTTGAACATCAGAGTACCAGCTAGATATTCGCGCTCCCAAATAACTCCTTTCTACCCACCTCTCCGTAGAACCGTGCATGGTGCCAACTCTCCTATCCCACGTATGTGTAGGCTAGCTAATGAATGTAGTAGCAGTACCGATGTATTTTCAAATACTATGTCTGGATCTCGTAAAGATGTAAAAATGTTCTTGTTAGGTAAGCATCAAACAATGTAAATTATTAAGTAACGTTACCACACTTAAAAAGTGGGTATTTAGTTATTGTTTACAGAATAATTATGTATGTATAACACAGCTACTCATGAATTTTCCACTAATATTAGTGCATGAGGTGTTCGCTTATAATTGGTCGTACATTTAAGTCTAGTAGGTATCTAAGTTAATTTAAGACAAACTGAATGAAATGTATGGACTGTTAGCAAACCTAATAAATAAATAAATAAATATCGAAATAGTTCTTCCTAGTGAGCGTCAAAATAATTGTCTTTTATTGTATTGTTCAGATTACATAAACCATTACAAATCCTTTCAAACCCCATCGTCATTTCGTTTGAAACAATTTGACGTGTACGGATTATCAACACGTACCAAAATGGGTCCCACATAACTCTTGGCGTGTCACATCCGGAACCCATTAGGGGTCCCGAAAGGCCCTATCATTTACACGGACAAGTAACATTTACTAGCTATTAAATAAATGACACATATTTCTGCTGAGCCTTAAAAGCACGGCTCGTATTAAGGTTTATGTATGTGACCGTATTTAAAAATATTGTGTGGCTCATGTCGGATGCTTGTTAATACATAAAAGTTAATGCTATAAAAGAACTTTGGTTTGTTATTATGTTGTTTAATGAAGAAGAAGGTAAAGGCTGTCAATATGCATTCGACTTTTTTCTTTTTAAACTTTGGGTATGTTTATGAAGCTGACTTGCAGCAACTTATTTGACTCGTAACTATTTGTATTAGGTCTACTTATTCATTTGGCCAATTTGGTAAATAATCATATACAATTAGTACGGTGTGCAAAATCGAGGGAAGGCCCAGTGGCGTACCAGGGGTAAAACGCGTGTAAGCCGCTTGTATAGCTCTATATACACTACGGTCGATCAAAGGGTTTGGTGGCGACAGTAACGGACTAGACAGAACAGAGCCGAAGATCGTGGGTGCTATTGCTACTCTGGGTGGGTATTGCACCTTTCGTTTAGCAGTTAGAAATACGAACTGACAACTGGCCATGCATAATACATTCGTAAAAAAATGCCATTTTCATTTATGTCAATGCATATTTACAATCAAAACTCGAATCATAACGCTTAAATTAGGATAATTTGAGTCAGTAGGCGTCTAATTCGTAATTTTATTTGTGATAGCGTGGCATTTGGAACCCCACGCGACAATGGCGGATAATTTCGACTCGCAAGCGTGAAAATTCTAATATTAGCTTTGAAATCATTTAATTATTAATATTCACGTTTCTGAGTTATTCAGTTTAACGTTTGCCTTTGTAAAATTATAGCTTCGTGTTTGGTTGTTTTATTGAATACTCATTTATTATTAGGGATTCAGACTGTTTTGGTTAATAACATAACTTTTAAATTGTGTTATGAGATATATATTTATCACATTTAAGTTTGTTTCAAGTATCCAATATTTGGGTACTGTTACAAACGTCATTATGAAGGAAGTGCTGAAGAACCAAACTTACCTAACTGCAGAAATAAAGGTTCATTGTGCTAATTCCGAAAGACAATTTGATACAAAACCGAATTGATTAACTTATAAAGAGATCTGTGCTGTAATACAATGTATGGAGATACATATCTGACATAAACTCTATACAAAATATGTCAAACTAGACGATGCCCGCTACACCCGCACTTTTTTTTTACTTACCCGTTTTTTCCCGATCCCTTGGGATTTTTTTATATTATATTTAAAAAACATCTGTGATGTCGTACTTTTTGCAGATGATACGTCACTTATTTTTAAAGTAGATACGAATAGAAATCAATTTGATGATGTAAATAATGCACTATTACAAGTTACACAATGGTTTACAGCAAACAACCTAGTACTTAATTCTAGGAAAATAAATGCGTTAAATTTGCTTTACCTAACGTTAGATAACTGGGACCTAATATTATGCTAGATAGGGAGGAACTTGACACAGTAGACTCTACAGTGTTCCTAGGTATTACATTAGATAATAAGTTACAATGGTGTGCACATATAGCATGTCTTGCAGGAAAGCTCAGCTCTGATGCGTATGCCGTCAGAAAAGTTAGGCAACTTACTGACATCGACATGGCTCGTTTAGTATATTTTAGCCATTTTCATAGTATTATGTCGCAAAGCTGCGGATATTCAGAATATCTTCGTTCTACAGAGACGAGCGGTACGAGCAATATACATGTTAGGTGCAAAGGATACTCTAAGGGAACGTTTTAAGTCTATAGGAATTCTTACAGTAGCCTCGCAATTTTTATTTGCTAATATTTTGTACATGAAGCAAAATATAGATTTATTTACCACAAAAAGCGCTTTACATAATATAAATACTCGAAACAGGCATAGGTGATATGTCCCTTATCACCGTTTACATAAAGTTAATAATTCTTTTGTAGGGCTAGGTATCCGTATATACAATAAAATACCAATTAGTATTTTAGAATTACCATTAAGTACATTAAAAACTAAAAGGTTATTATACTATTAATGATTATTTCAGTGATAAGGATAGTTGGTCACTTACGCTAGACAACTCATGATCTTTATACTTAATTAGAATTATATAGTTACCTTGCATTTTCCAGTTAATCTTTATATAATATTTCTAGTTCTTTTAATTCATCATCATCAGCCTTTAAAAGTCCACTGCTGGACTTGGCCTCTCCTTTGAAAGGAGGAATTGGCCTACTATACCACGCTGGCCAAACGGGTTGGTATAGGGTTTGTATCAAGTTTTCCTTCTCTTACAGTGGTGTTCTCTGCATAATATGCTCCCTCTGTCGGCTCTTACGACACCCATGGGATGATATGGGGTGGTGACATTCCGTATTCTTTATCCGTCACCACACGGAATTCAAAATAGTTCTTTTAATTACTGTTCATGTATTATTAGGTCATTCAACTTACTACATTTACATTTATTTTGCATTGTTGTTCCACTAATTTTATTAAAGTTTTACTGCACTGTAAAATGAAGATAACTCATGATCATGGGCTGTAAACTAATGTTTTTGTAATTTTGTGTATTCATATACAGTCACTTCTGTAACATACATTTCCACCATAGTTCTGAACATGGTTGCGGGTTGCCTACATTATAAGTCGTAAGTGGATGCTCCTGTTACACAATATTCACATTGGAAGGCTAACTAAGACACTTAATTTAGTAACTGCATTAATTTCTTAAGTATGATGTCTGTAACTATTTTCTATTTACAAGTAATTAAGTACAATGTGAAACAGTTGCAGCTCCTTACAAAAATAAAATACATACTGTACCATAATATTGGCGATTCAAAAGAGTGGCCACGAGTTTTATTGCCCGTTCTTTCTCGTGGTTCTACCTATTGCTTTGCGAACGAGGCAGTAAATGTAAATGTAGAAGCATTAAGTAAATCCATTTAAAAAATGGACGTTCATAAGCGTCGCCTTGTGACCTAGATGAATAAACGATTTTGACTTTGACTTTGACATTTCGAGAAGTTTCTTCCCGATCACGTGGGAATTTACAGAAGTTCCTTCTTAGTGCATTTCTTTGCTCTTCAAATTTTAGCTTCTTGGGTTCAATACTTTTAGCTGTAGCTTGTCTATTAGTCAGTCAGTAACGCAACAATTTTGAATATTTTGAAGATAGATAGCATATTGGGACTAGCCGTTAGTGAAACTACCTATATAATAACTATATTATATATAGTATATTATATAGTAGCAGCATTGTTTATAGTATAATCGACAGCCCATAGAGTTCAATTGAATGAGTCAATAAAATAAGTTCACTTTAATGCAAATAGAGTAGGCGCTTGGTAATCCGACGCTCGCCAATCCGGCACGCTCAGTAGTCCGGCACTCAACGACTCAGGTAACCCACTTGATAATCCGGCATTTGATACAGCTGAATGCTGGATTACAGAGCGGTTGCCTAATCTTTACAGTGAAGCCACGTGTTTGTTTTGATCTTACCATTTAAATAATATACTTAAGTCTTTTAATGTGGAAACCTTTTTACGACATATAGGGTTTATTTCACATTTTATGTATAAAGCTTTGACTTC
Source organism: Euclidia mi (assembly GCA_944739405.2). Lineage (NCBI taxonomy): Eukaryota > Metazoa > Arthropoda > Insecta > Lepidoptera > Erebidae > Euclidia > Euclidia mi. The sequence continues at coordinate 91,349,387 of OX123187.2, read as the reverse complement.
CTATAAAAAATAAAATCGATAATCCGCCATCGACGAAAAAATTGCCTGCCGGATTACCAAGCGCTTACTGTATATATAAATTTGTTAATTAAACCAAATATCAATAATTTAACAGCATAAGTTAATAATACAAAATTAATCTGGATTACTTGTTTTATTTGTTCAGCAATCAATTATGTAGGCAACTAATAAATAAAAAAGAAAATGTGTTATGAATACGACAAGCAAGTATGACAATATTTTGAGGAGGCCTTTGCCCAGCAGTGGGTCAGCGTAGGCTATTAAAAAAGGTTCTTACTAGAAATAATAGAACCCGAAGACTGGGCACTTTTCTCTCGTCGGGGTAAAGCCTAATTAGCTAGAATTTTCGTTTTACCCTCAGTATACAGCAGACTATTCGGCATAGTTTATAATCAATCAGTGGTACGGTTTAGTTGGCTGAGGTGGGATACGTTATCATTGTTTTTGTAGGAACTAATAATAGGGATTTATTCTATGTTGCGACGGGATTTTACAAGCACTCAACCAGCGGGCTCATACATACACAATTACACAGGGTCTCATGGCTATGCTGATCGAACCTACAATATGCAGTGCAGGGTTAAATGGCGAAACAATATCGCATCGCTGCGTCATTCTTGTAGATCAAGGAATTACATTTGAGTAAATAAAATAGAATTGTATAATTTTAATATTAGTTATGACGCTTTTGTGCTGTCTCGATACACGAAGTGGGGTCCAAATAATGTAGCTAATCGACTCTTCTACATGGCAATTATTAACAACTGTCTGATAGCCTCATAAGCACAAACCTTATCCACGCCTACAAAAATAAAACTAAAATATAACATTGGAATCAAAATACTGGTTACGGATTTTATCAAGTTATATTGGTTTCACTGGGTTTATAAATTTAAACTGAGTGATCTAGAAACTACATTTTTTTTAATTGAAAAATATAAAACACGGAAAAATTGCTACCAAAGCCATTTCCTTCCACTTAAATGAGTCTTCAAAGTTCTTGTAAAAATAAATGCAAATCACAAGTTCTAAAGAGTCAATTTAGAGAGAACCGGCCACCGCTCGCTTTTAATTATGAGGCTCAAGGAAAAACGCGTCTAAATGAAATCGGCGGCCATTTCAAACGACGGTATTAAGGACTTGATAGCTGGTGTGGCTAATGGTGTTCAAGTTTTGCAATTAGGTAGCCTATGGTGGTTGGGTATGATTAAGTAAGAATAAGAGTAGATAAGTCTATATGTACATAAAAAGTATGTGGCGACAGCTTGATATTGAGTTCTTCGTCTCTTCGCAAATCTACTAATCGTGTATTTTCCTAAGTCGCCTGTAACACCCCCTGGAATGAAATGGGGCAGTGATATTTTGTATTTGTAATCCGACCCTGCACGTATAAATTTTTAACTACGGCATGGAAATTAACTTGAATGTTGGTATCAGTATAATAGTTCTGTATATGACAGAACGCATATGATAATGTCTTAATCCCCAGAAAATAAACCCTTACCTCGCTCTTTTGTTACCCATGGGACGCATAAGGTCTATTTAACCAAGTCTAACCCTATAACGTTCGCAATTATTTTAAAGACTGTCCTCCATGGTTGGTTGGACCGAATTGGGTTAAGCGTCGGTACCACGGCTAGTAAAACGATGGGTCACTAATTAAACGGAAATTAAATGAGGAAGAAAGGTAACTTAAGATAATTATGAGCAGGTTTATAAACAGAATCTTGGGCTTCGGTTAGGGCGGCCGTGAAATAAAATTGTTACGGATAAATACGGACTAGAGAATTTGTGAATTCGAAATGTAATTACCTAGTTGTTGTGTTTGACATGTATATTATAACGTATGACTTGAAAATTTATAACTAAGAGAATTAGAACTGACAATGTAAAAATTATGTTTATGATAACGATGGGATTTAGGACATTGACAACCACGGTATAGACGATTGGAGTGAAAAGATACGCAGCTAAGTCATTATGAAAACAATGCCAAGAATAGACCCAAAAGAGAAATAAAACTTTATCTAAAAGTTATCCTACTTATTGGTGTAATCAACTCCACTTTTAAGTGCAATGCGTGCTATTAACAGGCAAACTATTAATATCAATGCCAAATTGTTACTTTTTAATGCAGGATCAATAGTAGTCAGAAAATGTGGGTGTCTTTCTTGGTTAACTAAAAATTTAATGACCGTTTACAACGCCAGATCCAAGTGCCGAATATTAACAGACAGTTTCAACGATACTCCTGATAGGGTTTGCAAAGTTGACATTTTCAAAGTCACGGGACACGAGACAGCCTGTGCTGTTAAGAAAATGAATAGGAATTAAATTAATTTGGGGCCAATGACTGTTGATTCTCATTAAAAATTGAATTTTATAAATTGACTACAATAGTTTTCAACACTTCCATACATCCATCTATATGTAGATATCACATATCATTCTTCGATACACAATTTGTCAGTGCTCTTATATCCGCCATAATCAAACAATCTGGTGTCTTTAGCGTTGGAAGTGGTTTTGCTTAAATAGGTATTAAACGGCCGGTAGCAAATAGTGTTGTTTTCTGTGCCGGTTAAGTAATAGTCATCTGATTATTCCGCCAGAACGAGCGCTAAGATAACGTTATGGCTGCTGATTTGCTAATTAGATTAATTGGACCGGCGCCTTATTGCCAAAACGAGTGTTTTGATGTAATTGGGAATTTGGATATTGTTCTATGCTAATTTTCGGTAGATCTATACTAATATAAACAGAAGAATTTATTTATTTGATTGAACGCGCTAATCTCAGCGACTACTGGTTTGATGTCGAATAATATTTTTGATGTCTTGGATAGCCTCTTTATCGAGAAAGGTGGGTGAGGAGCAGTAGCCCTTAAAACGCGGATATAACCGCAAGCTAAGAATAAATAGGTCACATTTTAAAATTGGCCTGTTTTGTTATTGACTTTGCATTTCGACGATAATTTAAAGATTCATCGGTTTTGGTTGACGGCATAGAATACAAGTGTCACCACCCCCTATCTTCCCGTGGGTGTCGTAAGAGGCGACTAAGGGATAACACGATGCAAATACCATGTTTGCGTAGAGACGGAAAACTCGACATCAAACCCTATATGACTGCCTCGTTGGTCTCGCGGTATAAATGTGCGCGTGGGATCAGGAGGTCCCGGGTTCCATTCCTGGGTCGGGCAGAGTTATTGGGTTTTTCTGTCACGAAATTCTCAGTAGCAGCACGGAGGCTGGAAATGTGCCCGGTACGGCAATAGGCTCGCCCCTTATTACGTGGACTAAAATATATCTGGCGAAAAGTGGGTGTAGAAATACACCTCTGGCTACCCCTTCGGGGATAAAAGGCGTGACGATATGTATGTATGTATGTATTTTTGCTATATACGGAGCTAAGTGTTCTAATAGCTACTTTAGTATACCATACAGTACATTACCGAATGTTAATCAATCACAAAATAATGTTATATTTCGTACGTAAAACCCATGAACCATATCCGCAAATATCACGCAGACAATAAAAAATAAATTAAATTTAACCTCCTGACTTTGAAAAATCCCTCATAAAAATACGTCACATTTACAAAGCGGTTATTATGGACGATTGAATCGGCAACAAAAGGGAATGGGTCTTTTTTAATTAATTCTCTTTAGTGACCCTCACTAGTGTCCCTTTGGACGACGGCGATTGATCGCACCAATGATTGATCGACTAATAACGTGAAAAGTTAAACTGGAAGTGTTTTGTGCTTATGACGTTCATAAATAACTGTCAGTGTTGACTGGGTAACGGATTACTGAACGCCTATTAGCGTATAGAGCTTGTGTAACAATGTGAAAAGTGCTCGCTTAAAATTCTAAATGGCAACCCATTTTTTACAGAAAAGAGTCCAGTGGGATTGATTCAATACCTTATACTCTAACGGTCTTATTAATAAAAAATGCTTATTCTTCTCTTACTCCAAAGTAACACCGGGGGTAGTTAATTTTAGATTGGTTATGGAATAGCTACGTGTTAATAACGGTATTAATAAATACGAAGTAAGTTCGGAGTAACAATACTATTCTTACCATGAGATTAAGGTATACGTTATGGCAACCCACTGATATTAAAAGTAAAAAGAATGAACAAAATGAACTGGCCGAATAAAAACTTTTTATTAAACACTTTTATTTGAGAACTAGCTTTTGCCCGCGGCTTCGCGCGCGTATTATTCTAAAGACTTTAGAAACTATTGGGTACAAAGTAGCTCGGTCAGTAGGTATTCATGAATTTCATGACACTATATTACCTAGTATTATATCTACATAATAACATCGCCTTGCATACAGTCAAATGTCAAAGCCATGTTCCAATACATGTCCAATATAATATCTAATAAATAATATCTATAAACACTTTCGCGTTTATAATATTAGTAGAGAAAACTGTTTCAGCCGTTTAAGCGTAGTACTTATATAATTATTAGTTTATATATGCGAATAATGTAATTACCGTGCACAATATGACATTATATTGTATGATGTGTCGGTACTGACAGATATACGCACAGCGCACTCAATTATCATAGCGCGTGCGTTCTTACTTCCAAGAGGTAAATTTGTGCCGTACAAACTTCTACCCTTTGCAAGAGCAAGCGTTTACCGTGTTGGTTGGCAATCTTCAATGAAATAATGTCTATTAATTTTAACCCACAATAATAAAATTACAAAATCAGATACTAGTAAGTACCTACTCAAACGAACACCAAACAAATGTGAAAATATATTTGGGTTATGTATATAAATCTCAATGAATGTTGGAAATACAATATAAATCTACGAGCTTTTGCCCGTGGCTTCGCTCGCGTGAATTCGAAGTAACACAATTCTCTCATAATAGACGGATACTTTAATAATCATTGTCGTTTAAACAAACTGTTTATACCGATAAGAAATATATCTAACTGCAAGAAGTATTTACACATGGTATACAAACTACATAGTAGATACTCAACATGACTGTTATTCGGTGACAGTGACTTTTCTGTCTTTTTTTAATATTATAATTTCTAATACTGTCAGAAGCATTAGAAATTAACAAAATACTCGACAATCCGAATTTTGCGGATATATGTTGTCGACTCGAAATCTTTATTTTTTATGTTTTAGTATTCAGGTAAAGTTTCGAACTAGTCTACCGTACCCCGTGACAAATAGATGCTCACTCCTTGCTTACTCCAGCGTTAAACCATGGGTCTCCGCGGAGTAACTTTTATTCCCGGAGTAAATTATGAATAGTTAACTCCGTCCTTACTCCTAGTTTATTAATACCATAATTGCCTAATCTTGGCTTAAGTCTTGGAGTAAAGTTGTTCTGACGCTAATCCTAGTTTATTAATAAGACTGTAACGGTCTTATTAATAAAAAATGCTTATTCTTCTCTTACTCCAAAGTAACACCGGGGGTAGTTAATTTTAGATTGGTTATGGAATAGCTACGTGTTAATAACGGTATTAATAAATACGAAGTAAGTTCGGAGTAACAATACTATTCTTACCATGAGATTAAGGTATACGTTATGGCAACCCACTGATATTAAAAGTAAAAAGAATGAACAAAATGAACTGGCCGAATAAAAACTTTTTATTAAACACTTTTATTTGAGAACTAGCTTTTGCCCGCGGCTTCGCGCGCGTATTATTCTAAAGACTTTAGAAACTATTGGGTACAAAGTAGCTCGGTCAGTAGGTATTCATGAATTTCATGACACTATATTACCTAGTATTATATCTACATAATAACATCGCCTTGCATACAGTCAAATGTCAAAGCCATGTTCCAATACATGTCCAATATAATATCTAATAAATAATATCTATAAACACTTTCGCGTTTATAATATTAGTAGAGAAAACTGTTTCAGCCGTTTAAGCGTAGTACTTATATAATTATTAGTTTATATATGCGAATAATGTAATTACCGTGCACAATATGACATTATATTGTATGATGTGTCGGTACTGACAGATATACGCACAGCGCACTCAATTATCATAGCGCGTGCGTTCTTACTTCCAAGAGGTAAATTTGTGCCGTACAAACTTCTACCCTTTGCAAGAGCAAGCGTTTACCGTGTTGGTTGGCAATCTTCAATGAAATAATGTCTATTAATTTTAACCCACAATAATAAAATTACAAAATCAGATACTAGTAAGTACCTACTCAAACGAACACCAAACAAATGTGAAAATATATTTGGGTTATGTATATAAATCTCAATGAATGTTGGAAATACAATATAAATCTACGAGCTTTTGCCCGTGGCTTCGCTCGCGTGAATTCGAAGTAACACAATTCTCTCATAATAGACGGATACTTTAATAATCATTGTCGTTTAAACAAACTGTTTATACCGATAAGAAATATATCTAACTGCAAGAAGTATTTACACATGGTATACAAACTACATAGTAGATACTCAACATGACTGTTATTCGGTGACAGTGACTTTTCTGTCTTTTTTTAATATTATAATTTCTAATACTGTCAGAAGCATTAGAAATTAACAAAATACTCGACAATCCGAATTTTGCGGATATATGTTGTCGACTCGAAATCTTTATTTTTTATGTTTTAGTATTCAGGTAAAGTTTCGAACTAGTCTACCGTACCCCGTGACAAATAGATGCTCACTCCTTGCTTACTCCAGCGTTAAACCATGGGTCTCCGCGGAGTAACTTTTATTCCCGGAGTAAATTATGAATAGTTAACTCCGTCCTTACTCCTAGTTTATTAATACCATAATTGCCTAATTTTGGCTTAAGTCTTGGAGTAAAGTTGTTCTGACGCTAATCCTAGTTTATTAATAAGACTGTAAGGCTTTAAGTCAAATTTGCAGAACATAACATAACACATAACTTTAAGTCAAATTTGCAGAAATTGACGAAAATTGACGACGTGCTTAAGTGAAGGTTTCGATTGGTATACAGTTAGGAAATTTTTGCTTCTTAAATTATTTTAGGCATAAAATGGCTAAATGTAGCCGTAAGTTATGGAAGAGTTTTTACTGGCATGTCCGATCTGCTAGTGAAAACGCATAGACAAAGAGCAAGAAGATGGTTTATAGTGAAGAGTAAAGACATGCATTATTTATAAGCAGTGGAGCTGATATCCTACATGATTAACATCAACTGTAAACTATATCTCAAAGAGATTTTTTTAATTATTTTGCATTATGTTTTAAAGAGTACCCATAGTATTATTTGTTGGATTGCACGTACACCCCTTTCTAGCCCTATATCCGTGACCTGGAGTTATGGAGGTTTCAAAGATTGGTACATTTTTTAATCATTGGTAAAGCTAACTAGATTTGCTTCTGACGAACTATCGAACTATATGCCACACACTTCCCGCCATATTGTTCTATACGTTGAGCACAGACCCTTACCCACGTCGAGCCCTATTTAAATAATTGATTTTAACATAATATTAAAATGTCACCAGCTATTAGCTGTAATACTTGTCATGTTGCGAACCAATTATATTTAGAGACGTGACGAAGGTTTTCGTTAATTAGCCTACTTGCGGTCTTGGCAATATTAGTTTACAGCAGAGAAATAGATTTGGGAAACTATGTTAACGACATTAAGTCAGTTTGTTTGTTTGTAGTATCGAACAAAGGAAACCATAATCGATGTAATCTGGTTGAAATACCGGGATAAAAAGAAGTATTGATACTCTTAAAATTAACTTAGGTACTTTTAATAAAGCAAAATCCTCACGATAGAGGCCTTTACGAATACAGTAACAATTGTAGGAAGAACTACTCTAACAGAAATAAAACTGTTGTACTATAATTACATAGGCTGCATTTTTAAAAGATTTATAAGATCTATAGGGCTTGGTGATGAATATCTCTTTTGTTCATTTCAGATTTGTACAATTTGACGCAAAACCATTTATTATTTAGTTTTACTAATAGGTATTGTAAATGTTTTTATAGGTCAGATACTACGCACGTAAATCCGCGGTCAAAAGCTAGTTCTATATAAATAGTCGTACAGGGTCCTTATCGCTTCACCTTAAATGACCAAAACCAAGTTCTCTCAATACCACAGCTACCCTAATGTCCCTAATGGGCATCGGGTACAAATTAAACCGGCTCCACGTAATACAAGAGGTTCTATTTGCAGTACGCGCACGGGCCAACCTGTTGTTTAGGGAAAGTGGGAATACTTTTCTTGTTTTATCGTAGGTGTAGCGGTAGCTACATATAGCACGCAAACACTGACACCATCTAGCGCACATTGATAGAACTACGAAGACATAAATTCAAAATCATAAATTGCGCCTTAAGGAGTTTGTGATTAGTATAATACATAGATTAATAAATAACTTGGAATTCATTCGTATATCTATTAAATTAAATATTACTAGCTTTGCCCGCGGCTTCGCTCGCGTAAATTCAGGGTTCTGTATATCATCTATGTTCGGGGTAACACAAATCTCCTATATTGGGCGGATACTTCTATAATTGTCGTTTTAACTGTTTAATAACTGCAAAAAGTATTTACACATACAAGCTACTTAATACTAAGACTTAGTAGTAGGTAATCAAAATGTCATCCGGTATCAGTGACGTTTAGCGAGACTTGGCTTGCCGTTCCTAACAGATCGGCAAAGTTAAGCAACGCTTGCACAGGTTGCCACTTGGATGGGTGACCGTGTGTGGCATTTTCATCTGAGCGCTACCGTGCTTCGGAGGGCACGTAAAGCTGTCGGTCCCGGCTCTTGTCTAAGGATATGGGTCGTTAGGCCACGTCGGAGGCCTTTGGGCGGTCTAAAAACTCCGACACAAGAGTTTGGCCACACACTCACACGAAAAACAAAACAAACAAGTGACGTTTCGCTAGAGTGGCCAATATGGCGACAGCGAGTTGTCTGTCAGAACCATTAGAATTTAACAAAATACTCGACAATCCGAATTTTGCGGATATATGTTGTCGACTCGAAATCATTATATTTTAATGTTTTATTATTCTGGTAAGGTTTCGATCGAGTCTACCATACCCATTGACGAAATTATTAATATAGATTTGACACTGCGATGGTAGCGCAGTCGGTCGGTTCTAATGTGAAACATTCCAAAATCAACAACTACTTACAAATTAAAAATTAACCAAAAAATAATTTTCCAGTGGACTAAATTTTCTTAAGTCCCCTTGAACACATACAAAAAATTTCATCAAAATCGGTCCAGTCGTTTAGGAGGAGTTTACTGACATACACACGCACACAAGAAATATATATATAAAGATTTATGACGCCATTACTGTTAATTCTGAGGCAGGCAAATAAGTATTACAACTGTTCCGACGCACAATAGCGAAAACACATACACTGGCGACATGCAACACACATCGGTGGATCTACAAAAACACAATTGAAAATTCTGAACCGTGATATGAAAATTTTCACATAGCATTATAATAAATGCAATTTCTCGACCATATCTTTCGGGCCGCTTGCTACCAGGCATGATTAACCCGTCAGACGAATTTCTCACTAGCCGGATGAATGACCTCACATTGTTCTATGACATACTTTAGCAAAATTATTTATTATAGATTAGCTTGGTTTGGATAGCAATGAAATGTATACTGAAACCTGCTAAAGAGCATTTTTAGCAGTGTATAATATTATGATGCGTACTCGACAAGAGTTGAACTGAAATAGTTTACATTGAAATATTCAGTATGTACTACGAAATTTCCGACAGTCATTATTAATAAGGCTGAATTCAGAATATACATTGGATATTTGTAATGGGCTGCTCGAACGTTACAAAGGTATTTCGCGAAATACTGCAACATTTTAACTTGCTAGTGAAGTTTAAATAATAAAGGTATATCAGTACGATATACTTTTATCATATCTATTGTCACCGTGGAGAATAGGAGAACGTTCTTAAAGTAATCTAAGAACTTTCACGTTTTCTATTAATATTTTATATTTCTGCCTGTACAAGACTGTTATAGATATGTACGAGTACCTCAATCTGCTTTGTAAACTTGTTTAACTTTTAATTATTGTGCATGTTGTGTTTACCTTAAAGTTTGTTTGTTTTGCTTGTTGCACTGTTATTCTAATTTTGATATACGTGCTTTAAAATGTATCCAGATAAACCAAATAAAATAAAATAATTTTTTTTTATATTTTCTGTATAAATCACTAAAGTAAAATGACAATAAGTAAAATATTACCAAAATCAGACTTTTTGTTGTTAGCAACACTTCTAATTTTGATCTGGCATTCTATCTTAAATCTATACCGAGTCCCTTGTAGAAGTAGTAAGATCAGTTATTCAAGAAAAACATTGAACACGTCAGTAAGGTCTTGCGTAAATCTTCATATTAAACTCGCCTTTCATAAAAATTAAAGATTAAGTAGATCACCAGACATAGTGTTAAACATAGACCTTTAAAGAGACTTATCAAAAAGTCATTATTTCTTTTAGTTCTACTAACGTTCCAATTACACCCACATTTCGCCATGAATTTTGAGGTCCCACGTTATAGGGGGCGAGCCTATTGCCGTTACCAGACATAGTGTTAAACATAGATCTTTATAGAGACTTATCAAAAAGTCGTAATTTCTTTTAGTTCTACTAAAGTTCCAATTACTTCCATACCATACCATTGTTGTGTTACCAGTGTTACCATTTCGCCATGAATTTTTAGGTCCCACGTTATAGGGGGCGAGACTATTGCCGTTACCGGGCACATCACCAGACTCCGTGCTGCTACTGAGAATTCGGAAAAACCCAGTAACACTTTTAGCCGAACCGGGAAATGAACCCGGGACAGAGTCACATACGTTATCCACTGGACCACGGAGGCAGTCATATAATAATAGTAGCTGTTTCCCGCGGTGTCACCCGCGTCCTGAGGGAACTACTTCGCGTACTCGGTTAATTTATAGCCTAAGTTACTCCTTGGTACATCAGCTATCCGCCAGTGAAAGTCCCGTTTAAATCAGTCCAGCCGTTCCAGAGATTAGCGAGAACAAACAGACAGACAAAACTTGTAAAAATGCAATTTCAGTATATGTACCGTGTATACATCCATAAGCATTTAGTAAAAAGCGGTTATTTTAATATTACAAACAGGCACTCCAATTTAATTTATATATATTTATTATTTGTTTCCTGTTTTTTCCTTAGTCGCCTTTTACGACGCCTATGGAATGAAATCATTAAGTCAAAGTTGGTAATCTTAATTCACCACACGGATTTAGTCTTTGTTTCGTAATAATGCATATACAAGATCTCATAAAAGATTTTATAATAATATATTACAACAAAGTCCAAACAGCAGGCGTAGTTATAAGCTTATCACCGCTAATCCATTTGCTCATAAATCAGTATAAAATCTAAACCAACTACCTAACCGATTCATTTCCTAACCCTGTATCAAAATCCCCACTTGGGTGTACATTGATGGCGTTCAGGCAATCCCCGTAAGAATAAACCCGCAGTCGCCGGTGGCTGACATAAAAGCCATCAGTCATTGTCTATAGGGGCATGTAGGACCATGTATTATTAATAGCCGGGTTTGTCAGGCCCCATTACGGCGTTTCTCGGGATTTTCGGGACTTTTTCCTTGATTTATAAATAACAGTAATGTTATAAACTTCGGTGCATACTTTTTATAAAGTACGCAATGAAATGCCTGCGACTTTCAACATTTATATCTGTAATGTCGATTTTTTTTAATGATATTAAAGCAAATAATATTCTGTCATATTTCTTTAGACAAGGAAGCCGATCTCGGGTTCCAAGACAAATGTCTTAGATATAACGCTAAGGTAACGATGATCATAATAATCTTAATATATAAAATCCTTGCGTTACTGACTGACTGACAGACACGCTACAGCCGAAACTATTGGGCGCAGGAAGCTGAAATTTGGCATGTATGTTTCTTGGGGACCGTAGGGGTGCACTAAGAAGGGATTTCCCGAAATTCCCACGGGATCGGCCAAAACGGGTAAATTTAAAATATTGTAGGTGTAGCTGCTGGCGTCCTCTAGTATTATTATAAATATGCTGAAGCAAATTTTGGCCACAATCACATGATCACAAAGCATCGCCAGTTTAAAAAAAAAACTATAGATTGGGCCGGTACAAATATATGGCGTGGAATTCACTTGATTTTGTTGGATTATTGAGGGGGATATTATCAAAGAGTGCTGTATTGGTTTTGGCTAATAATAGGATTATGTTTGATATAAAAGCTGGGAAATACACGTGTTAATGTAGATAGTAATGTAAAAAGGCGCCGTATGAATAATATATGGAGCTGTCTGTAATGCTAGTATAAGTGAGGGATAATTGAATTAATACTGTAGTCCCGATTTTCGAAATGAAGTCAACAGGTTACACTATTAGGAGGTAAGCATATTGCTTTAAATTATATTATGGAATAGTGCCTCCGGCACTCTCATTCACCGAACGAAACGCAAAAGTTTAGGTACAGTTTAAAGTAACAGTACCTATCGTCAATTTTAATGTAGAAGCATTAAGTAATGTACTTTAAAATTTTACGTTCATAAGCGTCACCTTGTGACCTAGATGAATAAATGATTTTGACTTTGACTTTATGAGAGGGTACTTTCCCGGTTGCGCCGGTCCATTCATGATGAAATCAGCAAGTCTCTACTACCTATAGAAAGGAAGTAAGAAAAACATCATAAATTAATTAAAAAACAGAACGTGCAACTGACTTATGAACGTAGATCCAGTGTTTCCATAAGTTGCCGCTCATGTCTGCGGCTATAACGGCTAGGAGACTATTGGCGCTATCCCGCACCCGGCGCATCAGGGATGCAGTTCTTTTGCGCATAATTACATAGAAGTCATTTATGTGTGCACCAGCGAACATCCCTGCCGCGCTACAGAACCGGCGCAGCCCAACAGTACCCTAAAGACGTTATTGTACTGGACTCGTAGGGCATTGTGGGCCTTTTGCGTATATGTAACCCACAGACTGCACGAGTAAAAGGTTAGCAGAATGACCTAAATATCGCTATTTTTACTTTTGAAGTACAACGTGCGAACCTGCGAACCACCATATTGCATCTTACCGACAATGCCCTACGTTCTCTTTCCACATCTACATATGTCATCACATAAATTATCTACAACAGCTTTGAGTACTACTCGCTAAGAATTTTATCTGAGTGAAAAGACGTACCTATTGAATAAATATGTTTCAGGTAAATGGTTGCTTTTACAAGCTGTGCTTAGTTTGGGATTGGTTGACCTTGTTAGAATTGTCGCAGGATATTATAATAGTTAGCATTCTGTTATAGTGTATGTGGATAGCTTTGAGGTAGGCCTAAGTCTAGTAGTGAACATCTATCGGCTGATAAGATGATGAGTTAGCATACACCGCAAAACCGAGTAGCCTCATAAGTAGCTACTCACCACTATGTAGCTTTTATATAATCTCTTTTTTAATACTAGGTAACTGTTAAATCTAAATTAACCGTTTCTACGAAGTACGAATATGCAATATCCTCTAAAACACTGATCTACTATTAGAGATTTTCATTTCATTCATAACTCTTTCATATTACGGCATACCGACAGATTAAACGGAAGGACATTTTGCAGACCTGAAACCTTTTCAGTTCGCCGCACGCGCTCCCGGAGTGCGAACGTGATACGTGTGTACGCGAATAATTTATAAAAAGTGAAAGGTGTAGCAAAATAATTTATAATTTTATAGTAAGTTGTCTCAGAATAGATTCGTGTATGAGCAATGGTGCAGTGCAAGTCGTGTAAGATACCGCTGGCACGAGTAAAAAGTGAAGGCATTGTAAAATGCAAAGGTGATTGTGAGGGTGCATTCCATAAAAAATGTGCCATGAAAATCAATTCGTTTGCTGAAATAGGTCTATGCGACGAATGTCAATTAACGCCGACGGAGCGTCCAACAATAGAGGTTTATATATCGAGAACGACACCTGCGAAAATACTAGCCGAAGTCAACGAAAAGCTGGCGATTGTCTTCAACATGAAAAAGACCTTGGAGGCAATGTCGGAGGACATCAGCTTTTACGCAGAAAAATATCAAAAATTAGTAGAAGAAAGAGAAAAAACAAACAAGAAAATTAAAACCCTTGAACACAAAAATGTACATTTAGAGACAGTGAATAAGGCCCTGGAAGAAAGGGTAGCATATTTAGAAGTGCGTGAGAAGGAGAAAAATGTTGAAATATTTGGTTTAGAGGAGCAACAAAACAAAAATCTGGATATCATTACTAGAAAAATTGCAAATAAATTGGGCGTCGACGCAGGCATGATATGTAAAATAAAGCGGGTAGGTGTAGAAAACAAGCGCGGCGCGTGCCAACAGCGCTAACGACGTGGGCGGTGCCTCGTCCCGTGCCGAAAACAGTCAGCCGCGTCCGAAAAAGCCGCGGCCGATAGTAGTTACCATGACTACGCGTTCTGCCCGCGACAAATGGTTAGCTACAAGAGAAACACATCAGCTTACCAACGACGACATACTGGCCAGTGGAAACACGCAGCGGATCTAAATAAACGAAGACCTGACGAAATATTATATGCGCAATTTATTATGGACCGCGAAGAACGAGCTGAAACCCAAGTTCAAATATATTTGAGTACAAAATGGCAGGGTACTTTTAAAAAAGGAAGATGAGACTGACCCTAAAATAAGATCGATACGCTCGCTGAATAATATCAACTTGTACACAAATGATAAGTCTTAGAGATACCCATAACTGTAGGTATATACCTACCGGTTATGATAATAAGATTAACTAGTAGATAACATTCGATGACCCTACTTTACACGTAACATCAAACATTATTTATAATAAATATACATGTATTGACAAGTGGCAGGAGTACATATTGTTATCGAATAAATGCTTAAATATTGTACATTTGAACATAAGGTCAAATTGAAATTCAAATTCAAAATCCTTTATTCATTTGGGTCACAATGTGACGCTTATGAACGTCAAAATAATAAATTTATAAAATAATTACTTATACTCAAATTTAAAACATTATTACTGTATGCTTCTACATTTACATTTACTGCCACGTTCGCAAAGCAATAGGTAGAACCATGAGAAAGAACGGGCAATAAAACTCACGGTCACTCTTTTTCATCGCCAGGTTTTGCATAATACACAATTTACATTTTGTAAGGTGCTGCAACTGTTACACCTTCTATATCACTTGTATATATTTACTGTACATCATAATACTCAAGCATAATACTTTTGGTTAGCCTCCTCAGAATAGACATGGTGAAACAGGAGCATCCACTTACATTATATATACCTAATAATGCAGGCAATCCGCGGAAGTGATCAGAACCATGATGGAAATGATGCAGTTAAATATTAAAATCTAATACCAGCCCGCAAGACCGTCATCGACCAGTCATCGCAAGTAGCACCCGTTCACGAGTATGACGCATGTGCCAGCCATCATCCCTCTCGCCATATTAGAGGGACAGGGATGACCCGACACACGACGCCACCACAAGAAATGACATTTTAGTGAGCATGACGACAACGGTATACGAACCAGCAGTAAGAAACAATCTATTGGTATACTGACCATGACCGCCAATTACCTCCATTTTCCAGATCGTTATTATTAACATAAGTTAGTGGAACGCGTGAAGGAATGCAAATGTAGAAAGAATTTTGCGAAGGTGACAAGTGAACAATGATATGATCAGAGATAAATAATGTTAAACTACATTCAACAAATCATAAAAATATCCAAATCCTGCAAAAATCATGTGTTCACGAGGCACCTCCACTTAACATGTAAATAAAATAATCGTGAGTTAAACAAGCCTAAGCCTATCCCCACGGTGTCTTATCATTTAAAAATTCCTTAATAGTGTAATAACCCCTTTGTAAAAGAAAGTTCCTAATTGTCCGTTTGTATTTGTGCATGGGTAAATTCATTATTTCAAGAGGCAATTTGTTGAAAAATCGTATACCAATCCCCGCAAATGAGTTCTGAACTTTATGTAGACGGTAGTTAGTTCCCACCAGTTTATGCTTATTCCTTGTGTTCACGTTGTGCAAATCACTATTTTTGCGGTATAGAATTAAGTTTTTCTTAATGTACATTAAGTTAGCATATATATATTACGATGCAACTGTCAATATGTCTACTTCTTTAAATTTATCACGTAAAGAATCTCTAGCACCTAACTTATAAATTGCACGTATGGCCCTTTTTTGAATGACAAAAATAGTCTGTATATCAGCAGCTGTACCCCATAACATTATTCCGTAAGACATTACGCTGTGAAAATAACTAATGTAAACTAGTCTAGCAGTATCTATATCTGTGAATTCCCTAACTTTTCTAACTGCAAACGCTGCAGAACTAAGTTTTACTGCGAGACAGGATATTTGGGCGCCCCACTAAAGCTTACAATCTAAAGTAACACCTAAGAATACGGTTGATTCGACTAGTTCAATTGTTTCCTTATTTAAAATTATATTAGTAGGAATACTTTTGACATTAGGCAAAGAGAATTTAACACATTTGGTTTTGCTTGAGTTGAGTACCACATTATTTGTCGAAAACCAATCTAATACTTGTGCAAGAGTGTTATTGACGGTATCAAAGTTACTTAAATTACGATCAACTTTAAAAATTAGTGACGTATCGTCGGCAAACAAAACAATATCACATAAATTTTGTACAAAGAACGGCAAATCATTAATATATATTAAAAAAAGAAATGGACCGAGAATAGAGCCCTGTGGAACGTCCATTCCTACTGGCAAACCTAGAGACCTACTCCCATTAACATCTACATACTGAATTCTATCACTAAGGAAGCTGGCAACAAGATTGAGTGCGGTATCTCTAATACCATAAAGTTTCAAGTTAAGTAAAAGCGTATTATGTTCCACACAGTCAAAGGCTTTTGATAGGTCACAAAAAACACCAATGGCATCCTTCGAGTTTTCCCAAGCATTGAAAATATGCTTTAACAAAGTTACACCGGCATCAACGGTGGAGCGACCCTTAGTAAAGCCATACTGTTCACTGTGAAATAAATTATTTGTGTGAAAGTGGCTCTCTAGTTGATGCAAAATAATCTTTTCAAAAATTTTACTAATAGCAGGCAAGATAGAAATTGGCCGAAAATTACTAGGGTCGCTCTTTGATCCCTTTTTGAATAATGGTATTACTTTACTGTGTTTCATTAGATCAGGAAATACTCCTGTATCTATGCATCTGTTGAATATTGCAGCTAAATATGGAGCTAAGCTAGAAACAATTTGTCGCACAAGTTTAACAGAAATGCCCCATAAGTCAACAGATTTTTTATTATTGAGCGTCTTGAATACCTTCAGTATGTCATTGGTGTCAATATATTTAAAATTAAAAAGCACATCACACTCATTCACATTGCCCCTAACCAACATTTCTGCTTTGTTTGGACATGAATCTAGACAGCTGGTTGTGTTCACTGGTATGTTTATGAAGAAATTGTTAAATGTCTGAGCAACATCAGTTTTCCTAGTAATAATTTCACCATTAAATTTTAATTCATAATTGTTATCTACTAATTTAGCTCGACCAGTCTCATTGTTAATAATGCTCCAAGTAGTTTTAATTTTGTTCTTGGATTCTTTGATTTTATTGCTTAAATATAAGGATTTGGCTAAAGCACATGTCCTCTTGAAAACCTTTGAATAATTTCTAACATATTGAATAAATTCAGGATTAAAATTGTATTTCTTCATACCATATAGATCATACAACCTAGCTCTACTTTTGTATATACCTACTGTTGCCCAATCACAAAAATTTACTTTAATGCTCCTTGCAAACGTCTTCAGTTTAAAAATTTTATTGTACTCATCATTAACAATTTTAAATAAGCATTTATATAATTCATCAGGATCATCAACGGTTAAGTCAATACTGGCGATCTTGGCAGCAACATCATTACTAAAATGTTTTAGGCGAGCAGAGGTCATTGGCCTACATGTAATTTCTTGTACTTTAGGGGTTGTATTAGTTGGAATTACAACCTTTTGCCCGCAGTGATCCGATGTCAAGTCAGTTAAAACAGCCTTACTTAAATAAAGACAATTGCAAAAAACATTATCTAAGCATGTAGACGAATGTGAGGTTATTCTAGTTGGTTCAGAGAACAAAACATTTAAATTAAATGACCTAAATAAGCTAACTAACCTAGTACAAATTGGTGATTTTTCTAACAAATTGACATTAAAATCGCCGCATACGATTATAGACTTCCTACTAGAAATTATGTGTTTTAAGACATCCTCAATAATGCTTTCAAACTGAGTAAAGTCGCTTTGTGGTGGTCGATACACACACACTATAATATGTTGTTCAAGCTCAACACAAGAAATCTCAGCAGTGCGCTCGATAGAAAGTTTAGCTATATCCTTACGTTCTTTACATTTCAAACTATTACATACATATATTAGAGAGCCACCACGAATAGCCTTCTTTCTTACGAATGCACTTATAACTGAGTAATGTTGATTGTTAAATATTAATTGGTCACCTCGCAACCAATGTTCTGTAATACATAAGATATCAATCTTATGTTTATTTAAAAATAAATCTATTTCTAATTCTTTGCCAGATAGGCCTTGTATGTTTTGATGAACTAAGTTTAAAACACATGAACGCCTATCTGTTGTCTCATCTAATAGTTTAAACTAATAGATGTGTCAATACTACTATTGGTATAACTATTATCTACCAAATTCCTAAGTACTCTAGTAGTACTCCTGTCAGTATATAAATTAAATGCTAATAATTTAGCAAGTTGTCGCCTATGTACATAAGAAAGATGCATAGTATCTTTTGTTAAAAAGAAATTACTAATAAAAATATTAGTTTCAAAAAATAAAATACTGTCACTATGACATGTCCTATTGTACAATAATAGATTTAATTTGCCTATCTGCCTGTTTTGGTCATCTGTGAGAGCATATGAATAAGGCAATGCACAAATAATAAAGCTACATCCTATTTTTGTGCTAACATCTATCATTAAGTCTGTTAATTCTATGAGACTGTTTTTGGAGACTAATGAGCTGTCACCATACAATATGATGACAGTAGTTTGTGCATTCAAGTCGGCATTCTTAATCTTATCAACTAGGGTACAAGACTGAGCCTCAGGTGAACAAAAGTTCTGTACTGGTTGCTCAGTGTAATGATCAATTAAGCTCCCTAAACCCACTCCCAGTTGTCACTCAGGAAAAACTTCAACCAACTTCAAGTATTATTAAGTGAATGTAAGCAGAGTTTAGACTTCATTGCGCTTACAGAGATTTATATATGCAAAGAAGAATCACCTTTATACAATTTGGAGGAATATAACATTTACATAAATACTAGGGAAAGAAAAAAGGGAGGAGTATTGTTATATGCAAAGAATAATTTAAATTTTACGGCTAAACAAGTAAAATCTAGTTATTATGAAATTATGCACGGTCAGTTATTCCAAGACGGAAGACATACTGTTCATATCTTGATCATATACAGGCCCCCGAAAACCAATAAACATGGATTTGTGCAAGAACTACATGGTTACCTGTCTAGAATACCTCTGGGATGTGAAATTGCACTTATAGGGGACACGAACGTGGATCTGAGATGCAAAACCGCTTCACGCAGCGTTGTCAATGAATATACTAACAATATGAGTGAAATAGGCTTAGAATGCGGCATCTATGACGTAACACGCGATGAAGTGTACGGTGGCACGATGACACAAACGTGTATCGATCATGTGTGGGTTCGCACCCGGTGTATAACAAAATCATACGTGTTAACGTGTAAAATCTCGGACCATTACCTAATAGGTGTGTGTATGGACTGCAGTGCGTACTTGGATAATACTCCAATTAGTGTGCAAAGAAATAGGACTATTATTTGTGATGACCAGGTAATAAAAAAACCAGAGGATGTGCCATGGCAGGAGCTATTGAACTGTAAGTGTCCAATTGAATTATATGAAAAATTGTGTACAATATATTCAAATGCTTATGATGATGCTAAAATCCAGGTATCTATTAAAAATAAAAGGAGAAGCAAATCGTGGATTACAAAGACGCTTAAACGCATGATGATTACTAGGGATAAATTATTTAAACGGCATAAAAGTAAGCCTAATGACATGAGCCTGCGCTTACAGTACAATAGGTATAGAAATAAAGTTAATAAATGTATAAATAAAGCGAAAAATAAGCACCGTCAAGATGAGATTAAACAATGTAAGAATAATGTGAGAAAAATTTGGGTAAAAATTAATTCTTGGTTAGGGAGAAAATAGTCTAGATGCCATTATTTTAAAATATCTGGGTAGAACGGCTAGCACTTTTGAGATATGTTACAATTTTTCTGATACTTTTACAAGCGAAATTCTAAATTTAAAACACTATTGTGACCATAAGTTTCTGCAGAGATCTGCATATGTAAATCAGAATAAGGTAACTATGAGGTTTCAAAATGTTTCTTCTGAAGATGTTGTGAAAATAATAAATATTTTAGCTTGTGATAAATCGGAAGGGTTAGATAAAAAAAGGGTTAAAGAAATTAAATTGTTAAAATGTCAATTGAGCCCCATAATTGCTTTGTTTATTAACTTATGTGTAAAAAAGGTGTGTATCCTGATAAATTGAAGGCTGCAATTATATGACCAATTTTTGAAAAAGGTACCCACACTGATTATTCTAACTATAGACCTATAGCCATACTGTCTGTTATAAATAAAATTGTAGAAAAAAATATTGTTGCTCAAATTAATGTTTTCTTTTGGGAAAACATGATGTTATATCAAGTGCTCAACATGGTTTCCGACGGGGCCGGAGCACGGCAACGGCCTTGGCGCAGCTTAGTGACCATGTCAATAAATGTTTAGATCAAAAGAAGCAGGTGGTGGTCTATATTGATTTTAAAAAAGCATTTGATAATCTGGAACACCACCAGCTGCTTCAGGCCATAGAGGAGTGTGGGATCGCCGGACCACTGAATCAGTGGATTCGTGCTTACCTCACGAATCGGACAATACGAACGGCGATTGATGGAGTGGTCGGTGAGTCCCGACTCGTAACTTGCGGTGTTCCGACCGGTTCCGTGTTCGGTCCCGTCAGGTATATAATGCATGTAAACAGTATATGTAATGTGGTACGCAACTGTAGCGTATATATGTACGCTGACGACACATGCTTGGTATATGCAAATAAAGACTTAAGTATCATTGAAACACATATTCAAGAGGATTTTACTAATATAATCAGGTGGGCACATGATAATGGGATTATTGTTAATATAAATAAAACGAAATGAATGCATACTCGTATACGATCCCCATATTGTAAAAACATTACGAGAGCTCCGAGAATAGTAGGACACACATACTAATGTCTGCACAGCGATAGCATGGCGTCGTGTGCGTGCGCAAGTATTGAGGTGGTGGACGAATATAGGTACTTAGGCCACGTAATTGATAATAACTTCTCATAGAAAAGGCATATAGCATATTTGTGTGACAAGCTAAGGTCGGTCCTTGTAAACTTCCACCACCTTAGTTTTATAGTAGACAGGAGCACTTTGTATTCCGTGTACTATGCGCTAGCAGACTCGCTGCTTTCTTATGGGCTGGCATGCTATGGTAATACGTTTAAAACCTATTCAGATAAAATAAAAGCTATACAAATTAGATTCATGAAATTATTAGTCGACAAAAAAACTAAAATCGATGTAAAAATAGTAATTATGCAGAACTTTTTTTAGAATATAAAATGCTGCCAATTCATGAGAAAGTGGTGCTGTTGACAGCGCCAAAACAATTTGGTAAAAATGAATTTAAAATT
Organism: Euclidia mi; assembly: GCA_944739405.2. Taxonomy (NCBI): domain Eukaryota; kingdom Metazoa; phylum Arthropoda; class Insecta; order Lepidoptera; family Erebidae; genus Euclidia; species Euclidia mi. Next base: position 91,327,416 of record OX123187.2, on the reverse strand, counting down.
AACTTAGTACATACTAGACCTCAAAGGAATCGAATTATAAAACGGTATGAAGTCCCTACCTTTATTAACTACTTTGGCAAAAGATGCAGAAAACTCTTGATTCCCACAATTTATAACAATATACCACTTGATATAGAGCACTGTGCTACAAGATCCTCATTTAAACATCAATTAACTAAATACTAAACCAAACAGATTTATTTAAATAACAAAATAAATTAATATTAGGATAACACAATTATAACTACTTAAATACTACAACTAAAATTAAATTAAAATAACTAAATACTTGTTACAAATTTATAATGAACAACTAGTTATTTGACTTTGAAAACTTTTGTAAATGTCATTCTAAATACCCTTTGCTTACCATACTAGTTTATTACTGCTATTTACTACTACTTTTTATTGCAATATTGCTAACCATACTATTTCTGAGTTTATATACCTACCTCAGATAAATTATGCACTTACTCCAAATCTTTTAGATTAAGTAACTATTATTGTTTTTCATTAACAAATGAAAAAGATTCAAATGTATATTATTAGGCTATAAGACTACACCTGATCTGATATATAAAAGGGAGCTACATCTGCCAACAAACTGTTTTGCAGTTTGGCAGAAGTTTTGTATTATTGTAAACAATGTGTCAGAATAAATGCCTTTTAATTTTTTTTTCATTTCATTTTTAAATTCGTAGTAAAGGATTACACGACTTACAGACGGCGGATAAATAGCGTACACTGGTATAGCTAATAGGTGCCCGCGGTGAACCTGCGAGTCTGCAGATTGTATACGAATGAACGTTCAGCTATTCAGAGTACAAACAAGCCGCGTTGATTCAACTGACTTTGAGACAAGTACCGCGAACTGCCAGATGCGGCGACGGTTCTAGAACCCCGATATTAATTTGTAGTGGATTTTACCTCGTTTTAATTCTACGGGGTGTTAGCGGAATATTGATTTGAAAGGCAAAGTTACACATACCAAAATTGCATTACTGTTATCTTTAATAACTATCTTGTCTGTCGGTGCCTATTATATACCAATTGCTCTTGTTTCGGGTGTCCGATATTTCACCACTGTTGTAAGCACTGTAAGTACTGTTTTATATATATTACTATAAGTTTGTTAATTATCTAAATATACTCGTTAAATACATATAAAAATATTTACGTATCGAGTCTTAATCACGTGTCTGTATAAAAATTATCATATTAATAAATTTACGAAAGTTTTAAGGTACATATTATTGGTTTTCTGATTACTATAGTTTGGCTCAAAAAGAAATAGGTTATCATCATCATCAGTCTGCCATAGTCCACTGCTGAATACAGGCCTCTCCAATGGCACGCCACTGAGGCTGATATTCGATATATAGGGTATAAATACCTCTTTTTGATGATGACGGATCTTATGGATTGTCAACAATTAATATCAGATAATGTAAAGACGTCCAGAAAGTCTGCAATAATTCAGATTTAGGAAGTAGGTATTGTACTACTTTACTGGAAAAATACTGTAACGTCTCACTACTATAAGACTGACCAAGAAGATATATAAGGCAAGTGTGAATGGGACACGTTCTCTGATCAGATTGGAGACATTCGAAAAAAAGGACAGGTTAGAACTACCCTAAACCGAAGAGCATTCATGAGTTTGATGAGAGTGAATGAAGCAAGAGTGATATGTTAGGATCGTTGCAAATGGAGATGTGCGGTCACTGACATATTTCATGAGTCAGGATGGGATGAGCGGAACTCTGTATGAAGCTTTTCACCGGTTTCAAGTTAACACACGAGGACGTGTGCTCTGCCTACCCTTCGGGAAACAAGCGTGAGTCTATTTATGTATGTATCAATATCAATACACATTTCACGTACGCAATAACCAACTATCCATTAAGTCAGTCGGTTCAAACCATTTCGTTTTTATAGTTTTACTAGCTGACCCGGCAAACGTTGTTTTGCAAATTTTTTTTTTTTTTGAAAAATAGATGTTGGCCGATTCTCATAGATACCGGATAAGCACAAAAAATTTCATCAAAAGCGGTCAAGCCGTTTCGGAGGAGTATGGGAACGAAAACTGTGACACGAGAATTTGATATAGTTTTATAACGTTTAATTTTATAAATTATGTGCGGAGTGGTAGCGTAATAATATGCTGATTTAAATGGAGTGTAGTTTTACGGGTGTGTGAAGTATTATTTGTAGAGCATTGTCTTATAGAGGAATTTATGTGGAGTAATTATGCAGATTTTTTATTTTATTGCTGGCAATAGGCAGAAGCCCAATGGCCCACCTGATTTACATCTAGTTAGTGGCAATCCTAGCTTATAAATATGACTGTGTGCGAAATCTTAGCCTAGGCCCAGGGATTAGAACACAAAGCGCAAGGTAAAGTAAAACGGTAAACCATTATGTCTCCTCTGCATAATTTATTCACTTATCCACTCAAAAAATAGTATGTAATTATACTGAATTTGAAAATCTTTAGTATAACATAACATAATATAAGTTCACGCATTTTATCCCCGAAGTGGTAGGCAGAGGTTTATTACACACTCACACTTCGCCAGTTATGTTTCGGTCCCAATGTAATTAAAATTTTTAATACACACATACCTTCGAAAAGTCAGAGGTGTGTGCCCGGAGTAACTGGGGATCGAACCCGAGACCATCGCCTCGGCAGTCCGATACGTACACCACCGGGCTATCGCCACTTTTTCTAGAGAGATCTTAAGTATCTCACCAAGAAATAATTAACCAGAGCAAGGTTTCAAAACCAACTATCATAAAATAAAACCGACTGTGTATGGAATGAAAAACCACCGACTCCTATTAACAATTTTGGTTTAATCTATGAAAGTAAGAGACGAATGTTGCTGCATACTGGTCGTTGCATTCCGTGCCGCAAACAAATTGTGATGGCTTGCGACGAAGTAATTACTACGTACGTATGTATATGTTACACTAGATATATTGCCACTGCTTAATTATTCATGAGTCCTTGTCGCATATAAAATGGCATGTCACCGGCATGAGCGCTCTGTGTATATCTCAAAGCATGAAAGACAGGCTACGCCTTATAGCTACAAATTAATATTAAATTGGAACGGTCAGAATGTCATGGTTATCGACACATATTTTAAGAATTATGTCTTATTTTATCCTGATTGTCCAAAAAATATCGTACGGATTTTTATACTGTTTTCACTCATAGATATGGTGATTCAATAGAAAGTGTGTAGCCCCAGTCGTGTGAAACTGTGGGCAGTTAAGTAGTATAGGAGTGATGGCAACCGTATACCTATAGAATTCCCCATATCACGGCTCTTCATCAATCATGTAATTTCTAATTAGGTACAATCAAACAAGTCGGCGGTGGACCAGTTTGAAAAACATACCCTTGGCTGGCTCGCTCATAGATTCGAGGCACAATAGAACCTGGTTTTGTATACGAGTATCAATGCGTGTGTAAAGTAGCACTGGAAGCGACGATATCTTGCTGAGCGGTTCTCGCCCTTATGGTGGTCTGGCGACAAGTTGTTCGACTGTACATACGTACAGTACCCAGGTTTTATTTGGATTGCGAAGGTAGGATAACCTAGTAAAGAAGAGTTTTATCGAGGAAAACACTAAAAAGAAAGTCTTTGAAAGGAAAAAGTTACTTAGGACGTCCTCTACATGCGTCCCGGCATACATATAGGTATATTCTATCTGGAGACAAATGCTGCTCGTAAAACGTCTAAAAATACTTCACCTATCTTGTATAACAAAAAACCTTTCCTTGGCGAACTTTTACGTTATTGGGAGTAAAACCATGTTAATATTTTCCTTTTATTTTACTTTCATGACGATGTGGAATAAATTACATCAGAAGCTGTTTAGATTTCGGTATTTTTTGTTTGAAGGATATATTGGTTTGATAGGACCGTTAAAGATAAGAATAATGACTGTTACGTCTCCCTTGTGATCGTTTTTTGAAAGCCCCCAAAGGGATATATGAGAGGAAGTTCACTTAATATTACGTTGAAGAGCCTGTTTTAATATTGATATGACATATGGGCATATGGGCTACAGTAACCTTCATGCTTTTGCGTCGCATGATTTCTTGCACTGTTCACGAGAATTGTCGAGGCAGTCTGCTTGTAAACAGCTTGGACCTCGTGGTAGCGTGAATATTTCTAAGAAATTGGACTGCAGAGTTGGTGTGTAGTTTAACTAGTCTCTTAATACTGCACCGAGTATTGTGGATTCGATTTGACAACACTTTATTGGAACCAGAAATTGTTGTAACCAGAATTTGGAGTCTGGGGGACACCCAGACTACAGGACTTACAACTTTGTAACCAGTAAAGCAATATTTAATTTATCTCCAGTACACATACTTACTAGGTAACTCATTAGCCATGTAGTCTAATCATCACTAGCTATACAAACACCCAATAACGTTACAGTCATTACAATAGTAAGATAACTGGCAATTATTTTTACTTTTATAATTTACCACTGATTTGATACTATTTCATAATCGTTTGGGGTCTTTTTTGTACATATCAATATAAGCTTTGAAATAAGCACTCTACTCACTATTCATGGCAGTTTTAACAATGCCTTTAAGGTCTATACACACGTTATAGTGAGACTCTGATTTGCTGGATTTGTACCGCTGGTGTGACTTGTCTCGTAGCCTTTGTGTCAGTTGTTTGTGTGTTTATAAAGTCCTTCGTGACATTTCTGTTCTTATAAAAAAACCACTCTCAGACTAGGAATAAATCCTGATTTAAAACGAATAAAAAGGTCTAGGAATAAAATCAACGTAAAGTAATAGTACCTATACTGTTGCGTTTCGTTCGGTGAGTGAAAGTGCCGGAGGCCTTACCCCCTATTCCTTCTCCCTCATCCCACTCCTTATCCTATCCCTTTTCCCAACCCCAAAGGGCGGCAACGTATTTGTGACTCCTGTGGTGTTGCTTGTTTCCATGGGCGGTGGTAATTGCTTACCATCAGGCGATCCGTCTGCTCATTTGCCGCCTATTACTATATAAAAAAAAAGAATAATAAGGTGCTCATAGTATTTCTATGAACTTATCTATCATTATATAACTTATCTATCTCTATGTATTATTACACTTAGGGTATCATAGTTTTTGATGTAGCATTTTGTGTGAGTTATTAAGGCTGATTACTGACTGGCAACATATTATTATAGAAGCTAATTTTAAACTCATGTTTAAAAGAGTTTTTTTTATTAATACAGGCAATTCAATCAGCTTGTCCAACATTTTAATTAAATTTATGACCACTTCTTTTAAATATGTGTCCCTTACATTTCTTAGCAAATCGCTATAAACGTATCCTTAATACAAACGTCTAGTATTTTTATGTCCCATAAAAAGAGCAAGTAACAAAGCGACATTAAATGTTGATGTCCCATGGAGTAAACAAATGACCTTAAGATTGGACGGTTGCCATAACTCCAATGATTTGTGGATGAATGGATATTACAGAGGGAATGTACACTGAATCGTGACACAAAATGTTCCACTTTTTACATGCTTTCTCCTATATCAAGGCCAATAATTGTCATTTTTTTTTTTGACGACCGGTTGGCGCAGCGTGTATGTAAAGTGACTGCTACGCCAAAGGTCGCGAGATGGATTCCCGCTGAAGTCAAACATTTGTGTGCATGAACATGGATGTTTGTCTTGGTCAGGATATTCTTATGGATAATATGTATGTATTTACAAAAAAAAAGTATATATATGTATGTTTATCCATTATCTAGTACCCATAATACAAGCTCTGTTTAGTTTGGGACAAGATGGTGATGTGTGTAAGCATTGAGGTAACATTAACACTAGAGTAGCAAACTTCTACAATTGACGTTCAATATAGCGTGGTGACCAGCCGAGATGAAGACGTAGCTTTGAAACCAATAAGCATCTTAGAAAAAACCTATATTCATTGCACTCGTTAAAAGCAAGTTCCATAACGTCAATTCAAAAGTGATGACAATTGTCCTTTCATCGCTGGTTCGGCGTTGCACCGAACCGTATGTACTAGGCGATTTGGTAATATGGAAAAATATAATTATTGTGGACTGTATAAAGGATGGCTGGTAAATCGCCTAGAAGAGGGGTGAACGGGAGGAATAGGAGGCGGAGGTATGGGAGCACGCCTTACCTTGTAAGTCAGTCTTCTTCTTTACAAAATGGCGGCCGCCGGCGACTTCGAGAACTACAACTGCGGGCGGTTTAGTTCTCGTTTATAGTATAAAATAGCGGTAAAATATTGCGGTGCTGCATGTGTTCGTCGCGGCGCAGAGCTGCGCCAGGACACAGCCGGTCAGAGGGACGGTTGATTTTCGACTCAGTCGCAGCGTCATTGAATTCTGCGACCAATTAGTGCGAGGCGTGCCTTTGGGAGGGAATGGGATAGAAAGGGACAAAAGATCGCTCGTTTTGACACTGCGGTATGCACAGGAATTTATTAGCTAGGTGTTAACATAATTAACTAGCAATGGAAAAGATAGATGGTGCTACCATATCCCCCCGGCTCTAAAGGGTTGCCTTTAAAAAATAAAATTGAACTTAGCTATGTTGGATGTACTACCGAATGACCTATCAATAGGCTAAAACAGCGATATGATATTAAAATTAATCTAAATTCACTTTAGCGAAACAATTATAACGAAAACTACAAACTAAATACTTAAACTAAGAGGTAGATCTAACCTCAGGCTAGATCTCACTGAGTTGGAAGCGGACAGAGACGTACAACAGGGCGCACGTAGCTCCCCTTCGCGGTTTTCACGGTAACAACGCGGGTTGTACCGTCTTTGGAAGTATGCAATTTCTCCACGATGGCTAACGGCCATGAAAGCGGCGGATTATCATGTGTGACGTCAATCCTTGACGCATCACTCGGCCCGGTCGACCCCGCCGCCCGCGCCCTGCAACGGACTATAAATACTGAAGCGCTGGCTGCGCCCGGCCCTTTCCTTCTAGCGCCTGCAGGCAGACGAGCTAAGTGACCAGCTTTCCTGGACGACCCGGCAGCGGACCCTCAACAAACTCCTTACCATCGCCGAATCACGCGACCCTGTCTATACCTTTTCGATAGCATTTTATTGTAATTTTTTCGTAAGTAAAACATTTGCTAAATGATGTTAGATTTACTTGACGAAATAAATTAATTTTTATTGTAACATTTAACCACGTTTCTCATTTAAACACCCCCTAAGTAGGGAAAACGTTACACATGTATTATGACGACCAACGTACCCTCCTGTATAGGGGATGCAGGACTATTCCATTTAGATCTAGCCTGAAGCTGGTGGAGATATTCCGCACGCCAGCGCTGCCAGAACGACTACACGAGTTTATCCAGCAGAGTATGTCTCTGGAGCAAGCTTGAAGACTCTGCTTCAGGAACCGGAAATGACGACAATGGCACTGTGTTCAGGAAATGTGCAGGGCTTAACGCGGATGGTTCTGCAGGGTCACTACTCAATGCCGTGAGCGGACGCGAGTTGATCAGCGCCTCGACTTGTGCAAGGACAGTTAAAAGCTCTTCGTAAGAGAGGATCTGTTGACCTATAATTTTAAAGAGATGCGTTTTAATTACTTTGACCATGCTTTCCCAACATCCACCGAAATGTAGTAATACTAAAAAAAAACTAAACTAAAACTTCCAGTCAATATGATTTATGGAAAGTTCTTCCTGAAGACGAGTACGATATTCTTCCCTGAGAAACTTATAAAGGTCGTGTAAATAAGAGCTTGCGCCCACGAAACAAGTGCCGTTATCCGTGTACAAACACTGTATAGGGCCGCGTCGTGAAAGAAATCGTTTAAGGGCTGCCAGGAATGACACCGTGCTTAAATCCGTCGCAAATTCAATGTGCATAGCGCGCGTTGTTAAGCTTGTAAAAATACATAGCCAAGCTTTACGGCCTTTAACGCCTCGACCACGCACTGGCGTATACTGCAGTGGTCCTGCGTAATCACAACCGGTATGTGTAAACGCCTTATCAACCTGATTGACGCGCTGGCTAGGAAGATCTGCCATGGGAGGGAAAATCGGACGCGGACGAAATTTGAAACAGACGTTACATTTATGTATTCTATGATGAATTATTCGTCGAGCAGCTAAAACCCAATATTAGGTTATAGCTAAAACTAAGTAAGGACATAAGCAACTCTGGACCAGCATGGAGATGCTTCTTGTGATAAAAATCAACAAGAAGGTCGACAACATGATCATGACGCGGTAGAATGCAAGGATGCTTGTAGTTATAAGGTTCATCCAAATTTGACAGACGACCACCAACGCGTATGATGTGTGCTCATCGAGAAACGGCTTGAGTCTAAGAATAGCGGGAGAACAAGGTACATTATTTTTAAAATTTTGAATGTCGTTACTAAAATGAACAGCCTGTACAGATCGTAGTAACTTATATTCTGCAAATTCAAGGTCAGCACTTGAAACAAAAGTCCCATTAGGTAGGTGCCTAAGATACCTACAGACATAAACGATGGCGCGGAGTAACTTAGACCACGATGATATGCGTAGTGCGAGTGCACAGATCGGAGATTCAGCAACCTCAACAATCACGGGATGAGAAACAGACTTCCGTTCGGGTACATCCTCGTCCTCTGCACTGTGGTCAAAGGGTTGTATGGGCCACTCTAACGGATCATGGGAAATCCAAGAAGGTCCACGATGGATGGATGATGCAGAAGATTAAGTGGAGTAACACAACGAGACAGGCAATCAGCGGGGTTCTCAATACCCACGACGTGATTGAAACAAGTAGCAGGAACAAGTTCAATTAATTTACTAACGCGGTTGGCGACAAAAGTCTGCCAGCGGTGAGGAGAAGAATAAATCCAAGCGAGCACTACTTAACGCGTATATTTTATTGATAGGGTAGTGGGGCAAAACTGTGTCTTGAACCTTGCGGAGCAACTGAGACAGCAGAAGGGCCGCGCACAACTCCAGTCTTGCAACCGAAATGGTTTTAATAGGCGAGACCTTGTACTTGGCACAAACTAACTGCACCGAGTAGTTAGAACCAATGCGGACTTGCAGATATACAACTCCACCGTAGGGACGCTTGCTGGCGTCAGCGAAACCTATTATGTTGACGGTACATCCATCTACCAACCCAAGGTGACGCGGAATAGTAATTTGATTGAGCGCGGTAAGCTCAATACAAAACTGGCTCCAAGCGGCGACAATATGGTCAGGGGGTGTTTCATCCCACTCTCACTTTGATAGCCAAAGTTCTTTGATCAAGAGCTTGGCGTACAAAATTGTGGGAGCCACAAAACCCATTATGTCCCATAGTCGAGCCACTGTGGACAGCATAGTGCGTTTGGTGCACTTATCATCTGGCGGTGAGACGTCAAACCGAAAACTATCACAGGATTTGTCCCAGCGTAAACCGAGAACTTTATGCGGTACAGACTTCTCAAACTCAATGTCCGGAAAAGCTTTATGAGAATCAGGTATGCGTGCGAGAACCTCCTTAGAGTTGCTTGTCCATTTGACAAGATCAAACTGGCCTCGCTTGAAAAGCTGAATAAGCTCTTCACAAAGCGAAATTGCTAGCGGAACGGATATGACACTACAGGCAATGTCATCCATATACAAAGCGGAAGTAGCAACAGCTGCTGCGGTGGGAAAATGATCGCCTTGATCAGCGATCAACTGGCGAACAACTCGTAACGCGTGATATGGGCTAGACTTGAGTCCAAAACAAACACGATTGAACTGATACACGGATAAAGGTTCCTTATTGTTAAAACGATAAAAAATCCGTTGAAATCTACGGTCAGATTCGCGAACGCCGATACTGAGAAACATTTGGCGGCAATCAGCTGACAGAGCGATTTGGAAAAGACGAAACTTCATTATGATGTTAAATAAATCATCCTGTAGATTAGGGCCGGCTTGCAAAATGTCATTAATCGACTGACCCGATGTAGTCTTACAACTAGCATCTAAAACCACACGAAGTTTAGTAGAGGTTTTATCTTCGCGAACTACCCCGTGATGCGGGATATAATATGAGGAAAGAGAGTTGCCCTCGGTGTTAACAACTACACTCAAAAAACCTTTATTAAGGTAGTCGTAGTGACGAATGACGTCATTATAGGCGCTGTGTAACTTCAGTGATGCATAAAGTTTACGTTCCAAACAATGGAAACGTCTAAGCGCAGCAGCGTACGAGTCACCTAACGAATAAGGGTCACCAAAGAATGGCAACGCCACTACGTATCTGCCACTGTCGTCACGAACAGTGGTAGCGCGGAAATGTTGTTTACACTCGAGATCCTTACGGCTCATCGAGGGCGGTGCGGTAATCTCTTCGAGCTCCCAAAATCGCTTGAGAAGAGAATCAATATTATTTTCTTGAAGAACAGAACAACAACAAGACGTAATATAATGAGAAGTATGTAACGTAGGCACGGTACCCATAATCACATACCTAAATACCGTATCAATAGCGGGCGGTAAATTATATTGCTCACTACGTACGACTTTAGGTAGTAACAAGTGCGGAAATATTGAAGCTCCGATCAAAACATCAATGGCTGCCAGAATCACAAATTCCGCGTCTGCTAGCGGCAATGTCTCGAGATGTGTGAGTTGCGATACGTCCACATTAGCGTTCGGCAATGTGTCCGTAAAACGCTCCACGATAAGCGAAGAAATGTTAAAATTTATATTCCTATCAAAACGCGAATGTATTTTAATATCTACGGAACCCTTGCAATTTTTTTCTGACCCCCCGATCCCCTTTACTACTAAGTTAGTATTTTAAAGTTATTCCACAGTCCGAGGCGTTCGAAACAATCAGAAGTAATAAAGTTACTCTGCGATGCGCTATCGAGTAAACAACGAACTATGTGCGGTGCGTTATTAATATCATAAACGATAACTTGTGCTGTTGCTAATAGAACCGTTTTGGACGTCGTACACTGCGGTTTAGCATCGCGCTGAGCATGACATGCGCGCGAGGGTTGTCCGCGTGTGTGCGCCGTCAGCGCAATGGACGTCGCACACAACGATATTTCGCACTGAGATGCGGAGGGGGAAGCCACCGTGGCGGCCTGCACCTGCGACGTAGGGTGGCTTGAAATTGGGTCTAGGTTACCGGATTGACTCGACAACGGATAACTTTTATCAAAATGTAATAATGAGTGATGTCGTTGATTACATGAACGACACTTCGTCTTACTAGAACAATCACTCGTTTTATGTTTTATACTTAAACAATTAACGCAAGCTTTGTTTTCTTTTACACATTTGAAACGAGCAGTCGGATTTAAATTATTAAAAGCGGGACATTTATAGAAATGGTTGTATACTATATTACTGCACAGACTTTTCTGTGAATTATTATTATTAGATTCATTCGACTTTTGTTTGCTATTGTTATTATTAGACGAGCTAGATGAACTAGACTACGTATTATGAAATATTCGACACTGATCTTTGATGAAAGAAATAAAACTATCTAGTGTAGGTATTTTATGATTACGTTCCGTCATCTCGAAAGCACGAATTGTTTCAGTGTAAACTTTTTTAAAGCGAGTTGAAGAAACATAAAGTCGGAAAGATCCTTTAATTTTAAGTTTTTAAGGGAACTAACTGCGGTGACAAAGTTGTCTATAAACAGCTGGAAATTCGAAACAGACGCGGCACCGGACAATTTAAGATTTAAAGCTTGATCAAAGTAAGTAGACGCTAGAACACGAGTATCTTGATACCTATCAAGTAGTGACTGGAATATGACATGATAGTTCTCAGCACTGGGTGTGACACCTGCAAATACTGACTGGGCCTTCGGTGACAGCTTACCTATTAAATAGTACAACCTGTCAACATCTGTCAGAGAACCATTATCGTGCACTGTAGACTTAAAACTCGCATAGAATAACGGCAAATTTCGTATATCTCCAACAAACGACATAAGCTCAATCGGCGGTAATCTCGGCGCTTGAACCGCTGGTCCGGCATAAACGAGCTGTGTGGAACATCTACCCTCCAATTGTGATTGTATGCGCTTGATGATACAATAAAGATCTTCGAATTAGGTGTACGCCTGATAATTCGGCTGTACATCAGGATTAATATAAAGCAATCTTGCGTTATAATCGTCTAACAACTTATGAAAATCTGTTCGAATACTATCTACTGTCATACAATAACTAAGAAATGATTCCCTATTAATATCGGAAGTAGTGGCAGTTTTTGAGCGCTCGTAAATGTTTTGAATACTCTCTCTCTCTCTCTATTTGAATACGCTCAAATAAAATATTACGTTTAGCTTCCAAGATTGTCAGCTCTTTTTCTTCCGACATGCATAAAAAAAAAAAAAACAAAGGCTTCTTTTGTTGCGCCATGTCTAAGTAGGTATAAGCTAATGAGACCGAATCAAAATAAGAATACCTAAAGTACCTATTATTTTACCTCAGTAGGTGTTTATGCGGTAGTAATTCGTAAGTAGGCAACAACTTTAAGGCGGTGGAATTAAAAGGTGCTTGAAATATGGAATTTACAAGACAACTATGATAGTTCCAGTAATAATAATTGGGTAGATATATCAGATTAGTAGGTAGCTACATAAAAGTATATTACCTACGGAAGCGTGCGGAAGTAACCACGTAAAGGGTATGTAAATGGACTAGGAGTATAGCTAGGTGCTATAACTACCTAGGTAGATACTTCTAGAAGATACCTACGCGAGATAAACGAGAGGTTACGTATAAACGCAAATGAATCCGACTCGTACGGATCAAAAAATGGTTCGGCGTTGCACCGAACCGTATGTACTAGGCGATTTCGTGATATGGAAAATTATTAATATTGTGGACTGTATCAAGAATGGCTGGTAAATCGCTAAGAAGATGGGTGAACGGGTGATCTTATGACTATATGATATAGGAGGCACGCCTTACCTTGCAAGATGGCGGCCGCCGGCGTCTTCGAGAGTCCTGAAGCTGCACAGATCACTCCACTACACCCGCGGGCGGTTTAGTTCTCGATTATAGTATAAAATGCGGTAAATATTGCGGTATTGCACGTGTTTGGCGCGGCGCGGGGCTGCGTAAGCACGCGACCGATCAGCCTGACGATTGATCTTTGACTGGATCGCAGCGTCATCGAAATCCGCGACCAATTAGAGCAAGGCGTGCTTTTGGGAAGGAAAATAGATAAAAGATCGCTCTTTTTGACACTGCGGTATGCAAAGGAATTTATTAGCTAGGTGTTGACATAATTAACTATCAATAGAAAGATAGATGGCGCTACCACGATTAGAGTTTATTATATGAATCAAGGAAAAATTAAAATATTTTTCAATTTCTGTCCAGTTTTCGAGAAACATCAACTGCATAAATAACTTTGTAATCACATATAAATATAAAGGATTACAAAATTACATTTGTAGTTAGAGCTTTCATTAAGAAAATTTGTTGTTAGTGTACAAGAAGTAGAAGGTACCGGAAAGGACAAAGTAAGACTATCTACAAAAAGAAATGAGATCCCATAAAAACAATAATGTCACACGCATATAATAATCCCATATAAAGTCAATATATTTATTTAAAACATTAAAGATTTTTAATTAACCGACTTGGTATTACATGGATCTCACAACTTTTAACGGTCGCGAGACTTGGTATTTTTGACAAGTATTGTTTTAATGAGATCATTTTTTCAAAACGCGCCTCAAGAAGTATAACTTCAAAAACACAAACTCGCTTAGGCAGAATAGGACAACCCTTGAACAAAAAGTATATGTATACATACATACATAGACTCACGCCTGTTTCCCGGAGGGGTAGGCAGAGACTACGGAGCGCCATTTGCAACGATCTTGACATATCTCTCTTGCTTCATTCACTCCCATCAGATTCCTCATGCATGCTCTTCTGTTCAGGGTGCTTCTAACCTGTCTTGACGCGCCTCAAGAAGTATAACTTCAAAAACACAAACTCGCTGAGGCAGAATAGGACAACCCTTGAACAAAAAGTATATGTATCCATACATACATACATAGACTCACGCCTGTTTCCCGGAGGGGTAGGCAGAGACTACGGAGCGCCATTTGCAACGATCTTGACATATCTCTCTTGCTTCATTCACTCCCATCAGATTCCTCATGCATGCTCTTCTGTTCAGGGTGCTTCTAACCTGTCCTGGTATACATGTAGTATTAACCTCTTTCAGTTTGAACGTCTGTGGGTCCATAACCATAAATTAAAAACCGGCCAAGTGCGTATCGGGCCGCGCGCAATGTAGGGTTCCGTAGTTGCCCATAATGACTTTGGCAAAGGGTATTAATGTGCAACAAATCCGACTGTTCATTTTGCTGAAAAAATAATTTTAATAACACTATTATAAGAACCTAAGTTTTGTTTAGAAAAATACTAGGTATGTATCCAGTTAAGTATTGTAAACATAAAATGTGGTTTCCAAGATATACAACTACTATACATACGTAGTACCGTACTACATTACATACCAAAGTACGTATATCTTTAAGATTAAGCCAGCGCGCCCAATGTAAACTCACAGAAATAGGTATTTATAAGTTAACCGACGATTACTCGTAAACTAGTGATATCTACTTAGCCGTGATAGTTTTTCTTTTAAATTCGTTATATGTACTACATTTGTGATTTTTTTCACCTCTTCCGAATTAATAGTTTAGCCGGCAGAGAGGGGGACACTTGAGTCTAACAATTTTTTTCACTTCAAAGCTTGATATTTGACAAACCAATCACTTGATCGAAAAATGATTTGAGCAAACTAATAATATTTTTTTAAAACCTATCTAATGATACCCCACATGATGGGGTAGGTACTCAACCAAAAAAAAATTCAATCCCACTATATATGTAGGGGAGATACCCTTAAAAAAAATATTTTCCTAAATTTTATTCTACAGTTTTGTTGCAATATCTTATGTCTATATTCATGTCAAATATCAGCTTTCTAGCACCAGGCGTCTTTGAGCTAGGCTGCGGACGGACAGACGGACGGACATGAATCTATAAGGGTTCCTTGTGGACTACGGAACCCTAAAAAGTAACATTGTATACGTATACGTATACGATGTTATGCATGTGTGTGTGCGAAATGTATGGTAGTAGTAGTAGTAGGTAACGTTTATTTTCATTAAAATCATATATTTCTAACGCATATTTTATAAAAAAAATAGCATTCAGCACACCTACTACATGTAAGCAATAAGAGTGCCAATAATCCTCCGTTCGCGCATTTCTCGTAAAAAGGGATCACAAAATTTCACTTCACGTATTAATATATAGATAGAGTATTGACTGCACGGTTGGCGTAGTATTTTAAGCGGCCGCCTCGCCGCTTGGTACTGCGCCGAGTGTTGTGGATTCGATTCCCACACGAGACAACACTTTGTGTGATCCACAAATTGTTGTTTCGAGTCTGGGTGTTCATTGTGTCCGTTAGTTGTATGTTTGTAAAGTCTTCCGTGACACAGAATTTATTCCTAGTGCGGGAGTTGTATTTTTAAGACAAAAAAAATATATTGTTTGTTTAAAAAGTGCAGTGATTGCTTAGTTTTTACACAGCACGACTGCTGCAGAGGATCGCCAGTTTACATTTATTTATAAAAATAAAAGAAGACTAGCACTAGCATTAAATTTTGTATATATATTTTTTATATATTTATATTATATTAAGATATTTCTTTTTAAGCCGTGCTGTGATTGAGCGACGGGCATTCAATGGATATCTATATTATTTGCATAACAATCAATCAAAATTGACACATGTTTCGTCACTATCGACGTCTTCTTATTAGATTCTACCTACTGCGCTCTGAAATAATTGTTAGTTGCTTCTTTAATAAGTATTAACATTGCACTTGCCAACCACCTGTAACAAAATAATAATGGTTTTATTCTTGTAATTTACCAAACTGCGCGCACAAACTTGCTGCAACAAGCGCCGCTAACGCGAGCGTTGCGCACTCTTAACAACGTCGCTGAGCGCACCGACTTGTTTCTGTGTTCGATGAACGATTTCACAAAGGTTACTTATTATGTAGTTAGTAGCAATGGATTTACGTATTTTTTTTATAAATTACAAAAGTATATGATAATAATTTGTGTAAGAATATTAACAAAAATGGTGTAACTTCTCTATCGAATAAAGATAGTATTTGTTACTCTTATGATGGATGTTAGGGTGTGGTGTAAATAAATAAATAAATTTATCCTTTATGAAAAATTACAGCCTCTTCGAAGTTAGTCAAAAAAGATGCAGTATATTTTTTATTTTATTCTTTCAGTCCAACTAGATGAGAATGTAGCTTGTTTTAGACTACTATACTAGATAGTATTATACTTCATTAGACTTCGGCAAAGTTATTCCTCTGGTGTTGCTTGTGTCCATGAGCGGCGGTAATCGCTTACCATAAAGTATATACGTCTGCCGCTCATTAAAGAAAAAATCCACTTGTGACTGAAATGGACATCAATACTTTTATTTTATTTTTATTTTTTATTTTTACAATATTAGGGCAACTTACACCTAGGTGACAAAAAATACTGATCTTACAAATATGTAACTAATGTTCCACACAGGAGAAGGCCAATTGCAAGTTTCCACGGGTAGAAAGATATGAAAGAAATATTCGACAGATACAATATACATATATAGTACTTTACAACAAATAGAAAACACACACACACAAAACACGCACCTGCTATATTATTTAGTTTGTTAATATTTAGAAACCTAACCTACTTTTTATTTTCAGTTTATCTGTTAGAATTGTAACGCTTTTAAGTGATCTACCAATAAAGTCAACTTACACAATACCGAGAAAATATTTCTCCAAAAACCTATCATACGGACATATCCTTAATTCTAAGAAGGCTCAGTATTTTGTCATATAATCGCTCTGACATCCCTGCGTCTAGCACAGTCGTCGACCAATTATTGACACTCACATCATTGAGATAACTCTAAGCCCCGACAGATGATCGACGTGGATGTTAATTAATACGCCTTGGTCTTAGACGTGTGGCAGCCAATTGTGGCTGTCTTGAGATACGTCGGATTTGGTGAAGCAGAAGCTGAATTAGTGATAGGGAAGCTTCAATAATTCGATTTGATATATTATGGAGTATTTCCTTGAAACCCTTCTGCAACAAAAAACAAAAAGGAAAGAAAAATATGAAGAACATTAGATAGACAGATAAATAATATTCTTTATTGTACACCAAAATAAAGTACATTTCTAAAGTAACTTAAATTTACAATTTATGTATGTACAATCGGTGGACTTATCGCCAAGGGCTACTTCTTTTAGGCAACCTTAGGATGGACAGGAATGTTGTTAGATGTTTTGTGACGAAAACGTAAAACGTGGTGTAGCTATGTAACTAACGGTCTTTTCATAAAAAGTTATCGTACGTTTAAAGGCTCGCTATAGTAAGATCCACGAAAAGTGTTATTCATAAACGCATTTTAGCACTAAAACGCTCTATAAGCTTACTATAAAGTTATAGAGCCCAGACCCCTACTATAACAGTACTATAACGCCAAGATGGCCGACTCTCAACAGCTGATCAGTTAGAGAATCATAATTGACCTTCGTTGTTACGGATTGAAATGTTTGTATAATGTCAGTTCTGTAAACATCAAACTTTCGGTTCCAATTTAGGTACGTTATAATAGCCGTAAATACAAGTTGAAGTTGAACTTTATAATAATTATTAACTTCGTTTATAATTAGAATGCAAGCCTTTAAAAGTTTAGATGCTATAGAAACGACTAAAGGAATTGAAAACAGTCAGCTTTGAAGAAAGGTATAGAAGTAATATTAAATATTATATAAAGTTATTAAACCTACTATCTTCTTGGGTTTACGCGAATGTTACACATTAGTAAACCTTTCAAAGTACGCGCTGATGACGCGCTGTAACAATAACAATGACGTAATGTGGCTCGGGTATCACCGTGTCGTAGACAATAAGCTACTTTTTAGGCCGTAATAGTGTCTATGGGCACCTTTGCTGGCCAATTTGTTGGCTGACTTCATAGTAATGGCAACATTTTGTTATATAAACGAGTTATAACGCCATATTAGTTATGGAAGGTTTATGGAACGTTTATGAATAAACAATTTTATAGAACGTTTTATATGCTTATCGAACACTATAACTAATGAGTGCTTTAAGCCTTCTATAAGCGTTTTTTATGAATAAGACCGTAAATCTATAACTAAATATTTCAATAACATACTTAAAATACACATATACACTTATTAATCATACATACTGTTGGATACGGGACAAGTAAAACGACAGCTAGCCGGAAACGCACTGACGCTTTATTATCCAAAATAATACACTTGCACCGGAGCGCGCGGGTGCGGGGTGCGGGGCGCTGCGCAGTGGCGTCCGCGCAGACATTACGCGCATCGCTAGCCTATTATGCCTATGCATTATAGGTACCCAACATCTCCCAACCCTATTTCGAAGATAGATAATACAATAATAAAAATCTTAAATCTATTCAGAAGATACAATAATCTTAATATTATTAGTTAAACATAAAAATCTTAACTATCCTTGCCCAATGCAAGACTTCGGTAGTCAACCCTTGGGAGCTGCCGCAATGACATTTGGGAACGTCTGGGCGGCGAGGGGGGTGTCGCTGGTGGCGTCGTACTAGTAACCTGACTCCCCTCCCCCACCTCATCCATTTGAGGAGCGGGTTGGAGACTCAGTGATGCCGCTGGTAACATGCTGTCGTCGTCATCGTCACTATGGTCTTCCACTTCAGTGGCACCCCCAGATGTCCCATTTTGTTGTGCATTGGCGTAGCCCTTATATAACACGATTTGGTTTTTATGTCTTTTTAACACATTTCCTGTTAGAGGATCGTTAATTAAATAAAGAACTCTACCAATTTTGTCTCTTATTGTGCCTCTGCACCATGTGAATTTACCATTTAAACTAAACTTTTTGAACAGCACTTCATCGCCGTGGTTAAAACATTGTTTATTTTTGCCACCACTGTATTTACTCTGCGAACACTGCTTTGATTTTATTACACTGTCCAGTGACGCGTTTGAGGACGACGACAATGGTTTAGACGACAATAGATCTAACCTTGATCTCAACTTGTGTCCAAAAACTAATTGTGCCGGAGAGAAACCTGTGACAGAATGTATTGAGTTCCGGTAATCAAAGAGATATTTTAATAGTTTGAGTCTTCTGTCTTTTTGGCTGTCACTCGATAGAATGCATGCTTTTATACCTCTCTTGGCGATCTTTACATAGCTTTCGGCCTGACCATTGCTCGCTGGATTATAAGGCGGTGATGTCACGTGCTCAATCCCGTTAACTGAGCAAAAGCGTTTAAAATCCTGTGACGTAAAAGCCGTGCCGTTGTCACTAACAATAGTATTTGGTAACCCAAACCTTGAAACAAACTCGTATAGTTTCTCTACTGCCGCTGATGAGGTCGTTGTACCACACATATCGTAAACTTCCACCCATTTCGTGTACGCATCCACTACAATGAGATAATATCTATTATCTAACGGACCCAAGAAATCTATGTGTACGCGGTGGAATGGTCGCGGTGGGTATTGCCAAGGGGCGAGCGGGGCCCGCGGAGGGGTAGGTCGTAAATGAATACAAACACTACACGAGTTGATCATCGTTTCAATTTCCTTATCAATACCCGGAAACCAAAACCTAGAACGAGCTTCGGCTTTTGTTTTTACGATTCCCAGGTGGGAAGTGTGAAGTTCATTCAATATTTTATTTTTTAAAACTTCGGGTAAAACTATTTTATGCCCTCTCATGATACATCCGTCCTCATATGATAGCTGATTCCTACACGCGTGGAACGGCTTTAAATTTACGTCTGTAAGGCTTCTTGGCCATCCCTTGTGGAGGAAATTAACAACTTTTGTCAAGATAACATCTCGGCTGGTTTCCTTACGAAGTTCGTCCCGCGTTACTGGCATGTGACCGTCTATCACGAAGTGAACATACGAAGCGCGGTCAATGGGAGCAGCGGCTGCAGCCGCGTGTTGTGCGTTTTTCCCGCCCTCTCGGTCCGAGGTCATTGACCGTTTATCAATATCGTCGGGTAGACTAGCTCGGGATAGATAATCCGCGCTGTTATTCTCACTACGTACGTATTCTATTGTATAATTATAAGCACTGAGAAATAAAGCGTATCTTTGCAGTCGGTTAGCCGAAACTTCCGGTATACCTTTGTGTGGTCCAAAAATCGAGATTAATGGCTTGTGGTCTGTGCGAAGGATAAACGGGTCTGACTTACCGTATAAATACTGATGGAATCGTCGAATTCCGAAAATAATGGCCGTAGCCTCTTTTTGAATTTGTGAATAGCGCTTCTCGGCTGAGTTTAGAGTGCGGGATGCAAACGAAATAGGACGCTCACATTCGTCTTTGTCGATTTGCGATAATATCGCACCTAAACCATTAGGTGAAGCGTCCACTGTGAGGATTAACTTTGCAGATGGGTTGAAATGTGTTAACACTTGATCCGACGTTAAATGTTTTTTAATTTCGACAAACGCTTTTTGATGTTCGTCAGACCAATGCCATTTAACATCCTTTCTCAGAAGGTCGTATAAGGGACTAAGGATTTCGGACGCCTTAGGTACGAAATTACGGTAGTAGTTTACTAACCCCAAAAATGATTGAAGTTTGCCAACATCCGTGGGTACTGGAGCTTTTTCAATGGCTAAAACTTTTTCTGAAGATTTTTTTAACCCGTCTTTATTTATTACGTAACCCAAATAACTGATTTCGTTCTTAAAGAATTCACACTTTTCTCTTTGCAAGGTTAAGCCTGCATCTTGCAGCCTCTGTAACACTTCCGTTAACCTTTGTAAATGTAACCCCGGGCTATCAGCTGTTATCAGTATATCATCTAATAGGCACAACACGCCATCTATACCGGACATTAAGTTTTCCATGGCACGTTGAAAAATAGACGGCGCGCTGGTTAAGCCAAAAACCATGCGCGTATACTGAAATAACCCGCGATGAGTGTTAATGCATGTAATTTTTTGTGAATTTTCGTCTAAAACGAATTGGTTATAGGCCATGGACATGTCTTACTTTGAAAACTGTTTCCCTCCATGTAATTTTGAAAATAATTCGTGAACCGTTGGCAGCGGGTATTGTTCTACGACCAATTGTTTATTTATTGTAACCGAATAGTCTGCACACAGCCTAACACTTCCATTGCGTTTTAACACTGGCACTATGGGTGAAGCACACTCTGAGTGATGAACTTGTTTTAGTATCCCTAGGTTTACTAGACGGACAATTTCATCATCTACCTTGTCCCGCAATGCAAACGCGATAGGGCGAGCCTTAAAAAATATTGGTTTAGCGTTGTCTTTTAAACGTAATTTAACCTCAAATTTATTAAACCTACCTAATTTATCTGAAAAGACGTCTCTAAATCTATTTTGTAAGTTATCTACTACTGTTTTTGTTTCATTATTTATGAAGTTACATTGTGCTAATTTTAACTTAAATATTGATAAAAAATCTCTGCCGAGCAATGGCGGGCCTTCGCTACGTACTACGTAAACATCGAGTGTGTGTGTACTCTGCCTATATGTAACGGGTAGGCGAACTACACCGAGACACACGATATTGCTACCAGTGTATGTAAATAGTTTTTTTTTAGGGGGTGATAGGGGCAACGTGTCAAAACAACTCTTGTATAAACTATCGGAAATCACTGTTACTGCTGATCCGCTATCAACCTCAAATTTAAATAGCGATCCGTTTATTAACACCATTTCTGTCATAGGTTCTCCCCGCCGTGAAGCGATGTTACAACAAAAAGCCTTACCATCGTCGTCCTCCTCACTCGCGTCACTGGTCACAACACACTTAACTTTACACATCCTACGTAAGTGACCTTTTGTGTTGCACTTTCGACATGTAAAATTCGCGAATCGGCATTGAGCAGAGGTATGGTTATTTCGGCCGCACACGGAACACTTTTCTTTTACCGGGTCTTTCTCGAGAGCTGCACTTTTACCCTTCACCTTATACACGGAATGTTCTTGCTGATGAACAGTCGACACACTTGACGTTGAAGCGCCGGCCGCGGCGCCTGCTCGCGCGCACCGGATGCTCTGCGCCAACTCCACCGCCTTCGCTAGGGTCAAGGTATCGGTGTCCTTTGTGAACAGTTTGTCCCTTTCGGGACCCGCCGACATGCCCATCACGAACCGATCCCTGAGGGCCTCCTCTACGTTGGCGAACTTGCAATGTTTTGTGAGACCACGCAGGCGTGCCGCCCACTGCGCATGCGTCTCACCGGCTTGTTGCGTTGCCGCGTAAAATGCGTAACGTTCTCCGAATCCGCACTTTTTCGGTGAAAAATGGGTGTCCAGGAGTTCATAGATGTCTTCTATTGGCACCTCGTCCAGTTGTTTTGGCAAAGCCAAGTCTGCTGTGAGCTGGTATGTCCCGTCTGCGAGTGCGCTCAGCAAAATGGCGCGCTTTCTTGAACCCGTTGGGTCGTTTATTTCCGTAATATCGTTTGCCACGAACCACTGCCGCAGGCGACTTTTATACGCCTTCCATTCGTGCACTGTGTGGTCAAAATTACCCAATATACCAAAGTTAAACTGAGCCATTGTTATTAGCGTGGGTCGGTCTCGTCGCCACTGTTGGATACGGGACAAGTAAAACGACAGCTAGCCGGAAACGCACTGACGCTTTATTATCCAAAATAATACACTTGCACCGGAGCGCGCGGGTGCGGGGTGCGGGGCGCTGCGCAGTGGCGTCCGCGCAGACATTACGCGCATCGCTAGCCTATTATGCCTATGCATTATAGGTACCCAACACATACATACATAAATACAAATACATATATACATAAATATATATGTACCCAGTATACATAATGGTTATGCCTACCTAAAGATATTAGACAGTGAACAACCCTATAAATGTGTGGTAGGTACTCATAACTATAGGTATCAGACAATATGAACCACATCGTACCATACGCTTTATTAGCAAACTAGACTTCGTTTGAGGCTTTGCTCGAAAGTTCCTTGCCTTTAGGGAACGAATTTCTAAAAAGTATATTTCAGCGACTTCAACATTCTACAACGAACATTTAAAATTTCAGTGTTTTGCGCCCAGTAGTTTCAATTTTACGTTGTCTGTCAGTCAGTCAATCACTAGGTAATGGAAGTGTTTTATAAAATGAAGTCCTTCGGCTGCGTCTGTCTATCTGTATGCTCTCGATAAACTTAAATACTACCGAATGATTTTGCATGAATTTCACCAATAACATTTCCTTCGACGCGTCATACAACACCCACGGAAAAAAATGGGTAAGTTCCATTTTGTATTCTTAACTCGTATCCATCATCACATGGGATAGTTTGCCATAGTATAATAAATAGCACATTATAATATTTTTCTGTGACGAACTTAATTCAATCCGTGTTGTCAACTTTGATTTCTATACGTAGTGCAGTAAAGTTGAGATGCTGTCGACTCATTCATTGCTTGAGAACAATACGTTCAAATAATTAATAAACGATTTATTATTATTCTCTTTATTTTAACATTCTCTCATAAATTATATTTTACATTTTTATGTGATTTAGAAAAAAAACAATATAAAAATATAAAATAAAATTACGGGGCTCACCGGTATCGGGTTCAGGGACCAAGTTACCGGTGGTTAGGGCTCCAGAGAGAGGAACCTCCTGACGATACGAGCCGTGGCCAGCAATACTGCCTTCTGTATAGAGGACTTAATCCAACCGTCTAACGCGAGCCTCTTTAGGTGGTGATCGAGGCTCTTGGCAATGAGACCATTAACTGACACGACTATCGGTACAATGATCGCCGAGTCCACATCCCACATGTCGACAATCTCGTGAGCCAAATCCAAATATTTTATTTGTTTATCTTTCTCGGCTTTCACGAGATTCTCGTCATGGGGAATGGTGACATCGATGATCATTGCAAGGCGCTTAGATCGATCTATCACTACTATATCTGGCTTGTTAGCCACAATAGTTCTATCAGTAATGATAGATCGATCCCAATACATGGTGGCACGACCATTTTCAAGAACTGGGTCGGGCACATACCTGTAGTACGGTATCTCAGAGTCTACAAGATTGTACTTTAAGGCAAGTTGCTGATGGATGATCCTAGCTACTTGGTTGTGCCTGTGCAAATATTCGCCGTTGGCAAGACGAGAACAACCAGATACTATATGTCTGAGAGATTCACCAGGCTGGTGACATGCCCGACATATGTCAACCGTCCCATCCCTCAGGATATACTTCCGGTAGTTATTCGTCATGACAACCTCGTCCATAATCGCAAAGACAAAACCTTCTGTTTCGGCGAACAGATCGCCAAAACGTAGCCAGGACACAGAAGCTGGTAAGTCTACATCGGGTCCATGCAGGGCCCGATAAAAACGTCCATGCAGCTCTTTACCTTTCCATACCTCCTTGCGCTCCTCAACACCAAGTACGGCAGGTTTGCGCCAGTTCTCCTTAGCCAGACCCAACGGGGTAAGCCCGTTGTCCACAGTGACCACATCCCGGTGGACACCCGCGTCAGTGCTGAGAAAATATTCCCTGAGATTGCACACCTCGCGGTTATGGAGGGTCTTGGCACTTAAGAAGCCGCGACCCCCGCACTTCCGCGGGATGTACAATCTCATTACTGATGACCGCGGGTGATGCATCCGATATGTAGTCAATAGACAACGGACTTTTCTATCCAAGGCATCAAGTTCTGTTTGAGTCCATCTAAGTATGCCGAAGGAGTACATTAAGACTGGCATGGCCCAACCGTTACAGGCGCGCACCCTGTTACCGCCTGATAAAAAACTATTTAAGATTTTTCTCAGACGGCCAAAGAAGCGCTCCTGCAACGCCTGTTTCATGCCAGCCTCAGCAATACCTAGTGCCTGCGACATACCTAGATATTTGTAGGTTTCGGTTGCAGATAGAGATCTAAGTTGTGTGAAATCTGATAGTTCTATACCATCAGATTCCACAACCCTGCCCTTCTTTACATGCAAGACCGCACATTTATCTACACCGAACTCCATTTTGATAGACTTACTAAAGTTTTCAGTTACCTTTATTAACTCTGTCAACTGGAGGTCAGTGGAGGCAAATAGTTTTAAGTCATCCATGAAAAAAAGGTGAGATATTACTTGACCTCTGCTGTGCAACCGATAGCCTAGCCCCGAATTCTCGAGCAAAGTGCTAAGAGGATTCAGTGCTAGACAAAACCATAAGGGACTCAAACTGTCACCTTGGAAGATTCCTCGTTGGATCTTTATAGGATCGCCGCATCCGAGAGTCCGTCGACATCCTGGATAGCGAAGAACCGTACTCCACTGCTCCATACACGTCTTCAGGAAAGTGCATAGAGTTGGATCCACTTTGTACAACTCTAGCACTCTCAAGAGCCATGTATGTGGCACAGAGTCGTAGGCCTTCTTATAATGAAATGAAATGAAATGAAATGAAATGAAATATTATTTATTTAGCATACACACATTACACACCTTATAAGACACATTACATGACAGGCAGTATTACCTAAACAATATAAAGTGAAAGAGATTTATATAATAGTAAAAGAAAAACCAAAAGAAAGAAAAAGAAAAAAGAACATAACATAATTATATAAACAAAAAATAACAAACAAAACAAGGAAAAATAAAATTAAATTAAAGAAAGAGCAGTATTAACGGAGGTAAAGTGTGTAGTCAAAATAGGACCTAATTCGGCATGTGCCAGGCGAACGCCTGGCGCTGATTTTCAATTAGGCCCTCTAGTGACTCACGCATGTGATATCAAGAAATACAAAAGAATATAGATATATACTTAGTATACAAATAGACCTACGTAGATAATTATTTATTGACAATGGTAATAGGTACTTACTTACATACATACAGATAATAATAAATACATATAGGCGTCAAGGGAGTAGGTACATAAACTTTTATACAATAAACTAATAAACATTATCAACTAGGTATGTTTCAGTGTAAGTACGTGTTACTCATGTGTGTTGTGGGTCACAAGAAAGAGAAAAAAAATAAAAATAAAAAAGAGTACCCAATAATATTTGTATGTTGTAGAATTATTACAAGCTCGAGTGCCAGGCCTCACAGGTAACGTAATGACATGTATTATAACTATGTATCTATATGCTTCCATTCTGGTTTGTGTACACAGTGAGACTTAAGAGTGGCACGAGATTATTTATAAACAATTTCTTATTTTATTTGTTAAAGGTTTCTCACATGGGTTTCTCACACAGCGGACGAACCCACCTAAATACTACTAGTAGCCGAATACTGAAACACCTGGTCAGAAAATTAGTTTATAAGCATTGTAATAAAAAGTTAGTAACAATTTAGTTATAATAAAATTATAATTAGGTACATAATTACTATAAGTGACATTAGGATGGATTATTATTGGAAGACATGTCAGAAATATTAATAAAAGATTGCATTGTAGTTAATAAAAAATAAATTAATTAATTAATACATAGAAAGTAAAGAGATTGATATATTATTAAGATAGTAACTCAATAATATTTGTTTTGAGTATCCATTGTGATAATAATTATTTGAATTTGAATATATAATTATAAATTAAATGTCGTAATTATATTAATTGAAATACTTAGCATTAATTGGATATTAATAATTAAATTAAATGTCAGTAAAATTAATGTAATTAATATAAGTATAAAGTACAATAGATGCAATGTAATAATAATTTGATTGTATTAATTAATCATTAATTATTTCAATTGCTTTAAATATTTAATTCTTAAATAAGGGAGGCGTTTATATTAGCATCACCAATTTTTTTCTGTTCCTCTATTAGAAAATTTTTCAATTGCCGTCTGAAGGCGTGGTCTGACGTCAGATTACGCAATGGAGGGGGGATGTTGTTCCAACATTTTGAGGCCGCATAGCGAAAACTTCCTCTAAATGCCTCTGTACGATGTAAATTAATTGATAACGGCTTAGAACAATTTCTGTTTGGACGTTCACTGCCATTTGCGACCCATGTCAGTTTGTCATACAAGTATTGCGGCTGTTTCAACTTAATTACACCAAACATTAGGCAAGCCAAGTGCAGTTTCCTACGAGATTTCATTTTTAACATGTAATTTTTATTTAAAAATGGCGTTACATGACCTCTGAATGGAACCGCAAAACAAAAACGAGCGCAAGCATTCTGCACCCTCTGTATCTGCCTATCCGTGCGAGCTAAGAGCACCCTCTGTATCTGCCTATCCGTGCGAGCTAAGAGCCGAGGGCCATAAACAGCATCGGCGTAGTTTAGTTTGCTTAATATTAATGACTCAACCAGCTGTACACGTAATTCCTCCGACAAATATGGACGCAGTTTATATAAAACTCTCAACCGATAAAAACAGTTCCGCGCTGCATCATTTATGTGCTTCTCAAACCGAAGTTCAGAATCTATAGTCAGTCCAAGATTCCGCGCTTCATATACTTGCTCTACTGGATTGCCCCTTATATGAACCCGACATGGCGAATGCAACAATCTTAAGTTCTTTTTGGTGCCAAATATAATATATTTTGTCTTCGACGGATTAATCAACAAACAATTATTCTCGGACCATGCGAATAGCCGCTCGAGATCTTCATTTAAGTCTTTTATAGATTTTTCGAAGTCACACACCTTAAATGACAAGTAGACCTGAACATCATCCGCATAGATATGGTATTTACAGCTTTTAATGGAATCTATGATGTCTGCACAGTACAAACTGAAAAGTATTGGTCCCAGAATAGAGCCCTGCGGCACACCTCTCGTTAAAGAGGCAGGTGTCGAGGTCAAAGTGGTCCCATCCATTGTATTTAGCTCCACATATTGTATTCGGTTACTCAAGTAGCTATGGAACCACCTTAATGCATTGTTGTCAAATCCATAGAAGTGCAGCTTGGATAATAACAAATTTAAATTTATAGCGTCAAAAGCGCGGGAATAGTCTAATAGGACCAAAATCGTGCACATGCCCTTATCTTGAGCCAATAGGATCTCATCTGTCACATCTAAAAGTGCCGTGGTGGTGCCACGAAACCGTCTAAATCCGGACTGTACTCTAGGTAGAATCTCATTCTTTTCTAAAAACTCGGTGAGCTGACGGCTTACAACTTTTTCTAAGACCTTAGATAGACAGGGCAAAATGCTAATCGGCCGTAGGTCCTGTACGCTGGTAGGGTTCGGTGTTTTCGGTAGCGGTCTTACACTGGCTACCTTCCATATATCAGGCACCGTTGACGTTACAATGGAACGATTCACTATGTCTGTAATAGTTTTAAGGGTGTGTGTCAAGGTCATTTTAATCATAGCCAAGTTAATTTTGTCGAATCCTTCGGCGTTTGATTTTAGACCTTGTAAAATACGAAAAACGACATCCTGATCCACAGTTACCAAACTAAAAGTGGCGTCACAGAATCTATGGAACTCATAAAACGTAAGATTAGAAATGCTAGTGTTCGTGTCGCCAGGTACAGTCAAAAAGAAAGTATTTATAGTGTCGGGGTCCCTGAGATGTGAAGGAATATCAGCTCCTTGTTTTGGCGGCAGAATTGTTGATTTCAAATTTTGCCAGAGGGCTTTTGGATTTTTTATTTTATTATTTATATTGTATTTATAATACGCTACTTTTTCTTGATGCAATGCTGTAGCAACAGTAGACTTTAATTGCTTGTAATAAAGCCTACTGGTTTCCGTCTTTAGTCCCCGAAACTTAGCTAAGGCATCATCCCTACATTTCATCATTAATCTTATTGTGTCTGTTATCCATGGGTAAGAACTACCCCTAACTACGCAAACCCTAATAGGAGCGTATATATTGAATATCATAGTAATCCATTCACTTAACGCACTCACCATTTCGTTCACATCATCGAAGGTGGATATGAGATCCCAGCGAATTTTATCTAGACCGTCACGCATAGTCTCAGAGCAAACATTTTTCAAGGAACGCCTTTTAAAAACTTGAGGCAATAGTTTTTGCTTCCTGATACCGATTTCACAACTTATATATGAGTGACTATTGATTAATTTAAATGGCTCGATCCTGACACTATTCGCGCTTAGGTCCGTATAAACCAGATCAATCTATCCAGCATGTCGCTAGATCCTTTCGGCTACGGCGAACCTGTTGGCTAATGGTCATGTCTATAAGGAGTAGCTCTTTAGTACCACGTGACCCACTTTTACATCCATTTTGAGAACTGGACATGATTTTGTTAGTATATATATGTTTGGCCAGTTTGGTTCTCAAAATGGATGTAAAAAGTTTATAGACCGTCGGTAGGCAGGTTATAGGTCTATATTTTTTTGGATCCATGGTACTTCCTGTTTTGAAGAGCAGGTGGGTAATGCCAGTTGTTAAGAAAATTGGCAGCGTCCCTGATTCTAGAGATGATTGGAATTGGGACGCAAAACGAGCATGTGCACTACGCAGCCACTTCAACCAAAAGTTGTGCAATCCGTCCGGACCTGCCGCTTTCCAGTTTGGTAACGGACGGACTGCACAACTAACATCCGTAGCTGTAATAGCTACTGCATCCATATTTGGGATTGCTGCACATGATCGCTCGACATCCCTAAACCAACCACCCTCCGTGTGGCTAACGGGGGTCGACCAGATGCTACTCCAGAACGTATTTGTAGTTTCATCATCTGGTAGACCTCCATCATCCACACCTAGACCGGGTCGCTCCCAATTTCTATACACCCACCTTTCATCTTTTTGGAATGTGCGATTCTGGGAATATCTGCCTATACGTTTTTTATAACGTTTGATACGATTTGCCCACGCATAAATCTTCTGCTTCAGGAAGTCGATGCGTTCTGTGACCCGCGACGTGTATTCTTGTGGCCTAATACCCGTTCCTGCAAAGGCGCGGGTCACAAAACGCATCACTCTCGGGCGAGTATTGCCCGACCTGAAGCAGATCAGCTTGCCAATGGGTGCCCTAGACTCAGCGATACGACGCTCAATCCTGCACTGCCAAGCCGGCACAGCATTATTTCGGGTAGCCATATCAATGTTCTTTTCTATCTTGACATTGGCTATCCGACATGCCGCTACAGCCGCACAGTACAGAATTGAGTGTGTATCACTGAGATTTTCACTATTGTCTAGGTATGTAGACAATAGTGAATCTAGGGCACACACCAGCACCAAATTTTTCTTATGCGTGGGCAAACGCGGCACTCGAGGCCTATTTACTAAGGCCTCGTAACGATATTCCCTGATGGCACATTCCAAAGTACTCCTTACATTATCCATGTACTGGGCACTTACTTGTATATCCCCACCATCCACTTCTTCAACACTTTGCGGCCTTAGTGTGTCAACTATCTCTGTCGTTACACGTTCACGCGTGGAAGGAGGAATGGGAGGGTTACCTTGCAAGTCCGAGCGTAGCCTCTCAAGTGCATCGTCATCCAGCAAACGACAGCGCTGGATTGCGCGCACTTGATCCGACAGTCGCTGCGCCGAAACGTTGACGGCCGGTTCCAAGTCCTGAAACAGAGGCAGCATGCGATCACGGTACGCCGTAAGGTTGGTACCACCCTCTGTAGCCACATAATATGCCCGCATGACATTCTCATTCATGGATCTAGTCCACCTCATGCGGTGCACATCACCACCGGTAGCGGGGGCCCTGTTCGAGACCGATGAGCCTCGGGGTCCTAAGCCATTCGGTGGCCGGCCTCTCCCTCGCCGGCGGACAGGTGGTGGCGACGACGGCGGGGAGAAAAACTCGTCGCTAGATGCGCTCGACGCCTCAACACTCACCGGCGATACTGTTGCTGGTGCCGGCGGTTGTGAGGCGGAGCTGAGCGACGAGTCCGGAGGTGTTAATCGTGCTGCAGCTGCTTTCCTGGCTCTGGTCAACATTTAAATTACATTTCCTTACCTTTATATTTGTTATTGTTTGTGTTTTTCATTTTGACATATGGTGTCATCTTCAGTATATTTATCTATAATATTATTTCTTAAATTTTATGGCTTTTATAAGTAAATCCGTATATTTTAGGTATTATAACTTCTTGTTGTGGTATAAATTGTTTCGTGAAGATGCGGCTAGTCTTAACTGGGAGGTTATGGAGGGTTCGTCGACGATAGACGAAAAAGTTCGCATTTTTAATAATACTGTCTGTCAATTATATGATGCCCATGCCCCCATACGTAAAGTTAAATTAAGACGCCCACCAGCACCCTGGATCACCAGGGGTGTGCGCATGGCAATGAGGCGTAGGGACCGAGCCTTCCGGATCTATAAAAGGGACCGCTCTGATGACAACTGGAAACTGTTCAAGTCTGCAAGGAATCGGTGTAATCAGATGGTACGTAACGCTAAAAGCCAACACATTCTACATAATATTTCTTCCTCATCCCCTGCTGATATCTGGAAGTTCCTTGGCACTTTAGGTATCGGCAAACAGCGACGTATTAGCTGTCTTGGGACACTCAGTCTAGATGATATCAATACACATTTCACAACCACCACCACATTAGATCACCAGACTGAGTGTCTCACAGTGAACTACTTAGCTTCTTTAACCCGACCCAACATAGATTCCTTTCACTTTTCTCCATTAGCCCCGGATGAGATCAAGAAGATAATCCTTTCCATAAAGTCCAATGCGGTGGGATGCGACGACATCAGCCGGCGCATGATCACTGCTATCTTAGACCAACTCCTTCTAGCCATCTCCCACATCATAAACTTTTCTCTTACTTCTGGCACCTTTCCAGCCCTGTGGCGTAAAGCTTATATTATTCCTCTTCCTAAAGTCCAAAACCCTTCACACCCGAATCACTTTCGTCCCATCTCTATACTTCCTTACCTGTCCAAAGTCCTAGAGTCCTGTGTCCAAAGGCAATTGTCTAGATTTGTTTTCTCAAATAACTTACTAAGCCCGTACCAATCTGGTTTCAGGCCTGGACACAGTACTACAACCGCCCTTCTCAAAGTGACTGGCGATATTAGGGAGGGCATGGAGAACACCAAAGTCACTGTGTTGGCTTTGGTTGATTTTTCGAATGCCTTTAATACCGTCAGTCACGATGTCCTGCTGTCCCTCCTTACCCATCTTAAGATCTCATCCGAAGCTCTGGATTGGTTCTCAAGTTATCTTCGAGGACGCCAGCAGTCTGCCCGCCTCGACGAGTCATCATCGAAGTGGCGTGACAATAACTCTGGTGTTCCTCAAGGCGGTGTTCTTTCTCCTTTATTATTTTCTATCTTTATTAATCTCCTAACTCAAAATCTTCAATGCGCTTATCATCTGTATGCCGATGACTTGCAGATATACTCTCAGGCCTCCGTTGAGGACGTCCCGTCCGCAATTCAGGGAGTCAACCGAGATCTAAGCGCCATACAGAGCTGGTCAGACAAGTTTGGATTGTGTGTAAATCCTAGCAAATGCCAAGCAATTATAATTGGTAGCCAATGGACCATTAAAAGATTAGACGTCTCAACCTTGCCACCGCTAGTTTATGATGGTAAGATCATAGATATGTGCCCAGTAGTCAAGAACCTTGGCCTACATATGGACAGCACGTTAAGCTGGCGAAACCACGTCACTCAAACCAGCAAAAAGATTACGGGTACTCTACGCGCTATCAATCGCCTAAGAAACTTTCTACCACCGAAAACTAAGACAATGCTTGTGCAAACTTTGGTATTTCCCTTGGTCGACTATGGTGATGTATGCTACTATGACCTGAATGCAGATCTTCTTAACAAACTTGACCGTCTTCTCAATAACTGCATTCGATTTATTTTCAATCTTCGCAAGTATGACCACGTGTCTACTTATCGTTCCCAGTTGCAGTGGCTTCCTATTCGTCAAAGACGCAGTCTGCGTGCTCTCACTACTCTCTATTCTATCCTCATGTCTCCCAATACTCCCAAATATTTAAGTTCTTACTTCCAGTACTTATGCAGCAACCACGATCGTAACCTTCGTTCATCTGATAACCTTCTTCTTCTTTGTCCTTCACATAGATCTTCTTTCATCCACTCTTCTTTTCCTACTCAAGCTATTCTTCTTTGGAATGACCTTCCTCTCGAAATCAGGACGTCTACCACTAGGCAATGCTTTAAGAAAAAGGCAAAACAGCTTTTATTGGCTAAGTTGGCAGAAGTATCGTAACATTGATATATATTTTACGTATATACGTATATATTTATTACTTGGGTACCTATATATTTATTAATGTATGTATATATAATATGTATGTGTATGTTAGTATATATAATATGTATTTATGTATTATTATGATTAAAGTTTATGTATTGTATGCGTTTATCATACCTATTAAGTTATATTAAATATATAAGTCAAACTGCACTTCTAAAATACACCTACCATTAATCTCTGCACCACTCTAAGGTAGACTGGCAGAAAATGCCTAAGGCATTAAGTCCACCTTTATACGCTAAGTGTATATAAAGATAATAAATAAAATAAATAAAATATAAATATATAAATTGAATCGTAAAACTGTAATATAAATTCAAATAAAAATATGCAAGAAAATTTGGTTGTTGACTTTACGGTGTTGCCAGGTTATAATTATTATTATTATTATTATTCTCTTTATTTATCTTATTTCTCATAGTTCATTTTATATTAATAAACTACTTTTAAAAAAAAAAAAAAAAAAAAACGTTTAAAAATATAAAAGGGACCACGGAGACCCACCGGTGTCGGGTACAGGGACCAAGCCACCGGTGGTTAGGGCCTCAGAGACAGGAACTTCCTCACGATGCGTGCCGTGTCGAGAAGAACTGCCTTCTGAATCAAAGACTTGATCCAGCTGCCTAGTGCGAGCCTCTTTAGGTGTTGATCGAGGCTCTTGGCGATTAGCCCATTTACCGACACGACTATCGGCACAATGATCGCCGAATCCACATCCCACATGTCAACAATCTCGTGAGCTAGGTCCAAATATTTAATCTCCTTCTCTTTTTCTGCCTTCACGAGATTGCCGTCATGCGGTATGGTGATATCGATTATCATTGCGAGTCGCTCTGCTCGGTCTATCACTACAATATCAGGCTTATTGGCTACAATAGTCCTGGCTGTAATGATAGACCGATCCCAGTACAACAATGCACGACCATTCTCGAGAACTGGGTCGGGCACATATCTGTAGTACGGTACCTCTGAACCAACGAGATTGTATTTAAGGGCTAGTTGCTGATGGATTATCCTGGCCACTTGGTTGTGTCTGTGCAAATACTGACCGTTGGCAAGACTCGAACAACCGGACACTATATGCCTGAGAGATTCCCCGGGTTGGTGACATGCCCGACATATGTCAATTGTCCCATCCCTCAGAATATATTTCCGGTAGTTGTTCGTCATGACAACTTCGTCCATAATTGCAAAGACAAAACCTTCGGTTTCTCCAAAGAGATCGCCGAATCGCAGCCAGGATATAGAAGCTGTAAAATTTACATCGGGCCCATGTAAGGCCCGGTAGAATCGTCCATGCAGCTCCTTGCCCCTCCATACTTCCCGTCGGTCCTCCGTACTAAGTACTGCAGGTTTGTGCCAGTTCTCTTTAGCCACGACAGTAATGTGTCTAGGGCACTCACCAGCGCTATGTTTCTTTTATGCATGGGCAAACGAGGCAAACGAGGCCGAATATTTGGGTCCATGGATCGGTATTCCGCAATAGCACATTCCAAAGCACTCCTTAACTGATCGTTGCACTGGGTACTTACATGAGAAGTCTCGTCATCTACCTCTTCATCAACTGGATTTACCAGTTGCTGTTGGGCAACCACTGTGCCAGGCTGCGTTGCAAAAGTGATGGGGAGACTTCTCTGCACGTCAGAGCGAAGTCTCTCAAGTACGGAATCATCCAACAGGCGACACCGTTGGATGGCCCGCACTTGATCCGATAGCCGTTGTGTTGACACGTCGACAGCTGGCTCAAGCGCCTGAAACAAAGGCAGCATTCGAACACGGTACGCACTGAGGCTAGTTCCTCCCTCTGTGGCCACAAAATATGCCCGCATGACGTTTTCATTCATCGAACTCGTCCATCTCATGCGGTGCACATCACCACCGGTAGCGGGGGCCCTGTTCGAGACCGGTGGGTCTCTGGGTCCCAAGCGTGTCGGTGGCCGGCCTCTCCCTCGCCGACGTACAGGTGGTGGCGACGTCGGTGGCGAGAAGTACTCGTCGCTCGACGAGCTCGACGCCTCTGCAATTGCCGACAACTCTGTTGTAGGTGCCGGCGGCTGCGAGGCGGAGCTGAGCGACGAGTCCGGGGGTGTTATTCGTGCAGCAGCTGCCCTAGCTCTTGTCAACATCTCATTATGATATCATTTTCTCGTTGTATTTGTATGTTTATCTTTGTTTATTTACATTCTCGTAGGGGATTTGTCATTGACGTAAGACGTCATCTTGAATAATGTTTTTGTATTTACTTTTCATAATTAATTTAATGGTTTCTTGATATAATTAAATGTTTATGCGGTAAAAAAGTCCTTCTTGTAGTAATAAAATATATATCTGAATCCAAAACTATGTTAAATTATACAGATATAAATATTCGAGAAAAATTGTATGTCGTCTTGTTGACTTGTTGCTAGGTTTTATTATTATTATTAATACGCCAAAGGAAACTATTTAAGTTATTGCCTTTACTTTGTGATGGACTGGACTTAGTGGAATTGAATAGCTTTCGTGCAATACATTGTCCATCAAATTCTTCGTGAAAATAATATAATCAGAACAAGAAATTTATACTATCGACCGGGTGATGATTGCTCATGCTCAATATGATTAATTTTCAAAATGCTATTAATTAGTCTCCTTTATGGTATTTTTATAAAAATACCTTCTTATTAATTTGTAATTACCAGTTACAAATCAATTGTGCTGCATTCTGTTGCTACAAGCAGCATAAACAAGATTTATTCGAGAACTGTACACCTATCTTAAAGTTATATTGTTTTGTTAATAACTGTTTCCGTGGTCCAGTGGATAGCGCATGCGGCTGCTGCAAAGGAACTACTGATTTTTTTCGGAATCCTCAGTAGCAGCACAGAGTCTGGTGGTATGCCCTTTAACGCTAGGCTCGCCCCCTATTACGTGGGATCTAAAAAACAAAGCAAAATGTGGGTGTAATATTAAACCTCTACCACCGCTTTAGGCGTGAGTCTATAAACAAATGTTTTGTTTAGTATGGATTTGAATCCGCAATATTTCTGTTTACTACCACTTACCCGACCTCTGCACTACTACTACTTACCCATACATTCTTCAAAGCTTTGATTTCATACAGCCGCATTCAGTAGCAACCATCTTGTAAGACCGACCGTACTGTCTGACAGCCACTTAGCGCAGTCGGCTCGGATAATCTCTTAAGTAATACCTGACACGCCGTACTAAGAGAATTTCTGTTTGATTTTCCTTTTAGTTCGCGCTTTTATTTATATGTTGGAGATTTTTCACGTGTTTAGTTTAGAATGTGGTTTGTTTATGACTATGATTGATGAGTAAAGAAAGCGTATGGACTTCTTAAGTTACTTCAGTGTACTGTAATGGGATGAAAAAAAAAATTTCTTACTCTGACGTTTCTACGTAAATAATACCGTCGGGGCAAATATTTTTTTATTTTCAAATAATTATTACTATATGATTATTTTATTACTCTAAGTAGACCCGTTACACAGATTTTTAATATGTGTCCTAAGGATACTGTACGTAGCAAATAGTGTGTTTGCGAAGCTGAAAACTCGACATTAAACCCTATACTAACTATTTATTTTTTATTTATAGACTCACGCCTGTATCCCCGAAGGGGTAGGCAGAGGTGTTACATTACACCCACATTTCGCCATGAGTTTTTAGGTCCCACGTAATAGGGGGCGAGCTTATTGCCGTTACCGGGCACATCACCAGACTCCATGCTGCTACTGAGAATTCGGGAATCGAACCGGGGACCTCCGATCAGCAGCCGCATACGCTATCCACTGGACCACGGAGGCAGTCTATACTAACTATAGTGTGCCAAATCCTCCTTTCGACTCACAGTGTTATTGTGAAGCAAATTAAGGGAGGCTTAAGTCCAGTAGTGGACTGCAAAAGGCTGTGACGGTACATGTCATGCAAGTTTAATTTTTAGAAAGATTGGCAGACTTGTTTAATGATTAATCTTAGGAAGACCAACAGCATATAGAAATTAAATAAATATGTAAAATATGTGATATATAGCCAATTACAGGTCTCCACGCTTAGCTATTGTATATAAAATAATGCGTGAACATTATTGAACAACATATTGAACATCAGGTATATTATTATGTTACATTATAAATTCAGCTAGGGAATAAAGATGGCCTGATAGTTTAGTTATAAATGTTTAAAAATAAAATACTGTGTTGTTTTATTTTGCAATAGTTAGATGTTAGATGATTTGGACTGATATTCAGAGGGTTCGAATCCAAAGCGCGCACCTATGACTTTTCAGAGTTATGTGTGTATTGAATTGTAAATTTTCGTTTGCCAGGTGCCTCGGAGAACACATTGAAGCGTTGGTCCCGGCTATCGTGAAGATCTTTGACAGTCGTTATACGGAGTCAGTACCTGTAAATAAACTAAAAAATAGCTTAAACCATGGAATATAACTATTCCTTTGGGTTGCAGAGGTCTGAGATGCCGTCCCTGCGTGGAAATACTAATATTCAGCCAAATCCGGTTAGACTAGAATGCGGACCCCGAGTTCTAACTAGGATAACGATAGGAGGATGATGATGTTGTTTTATTTTTGATATTCCTGCGTTAGAATCATGGCTAGTGTCTTTTGTGAACATATATTATGTCGTTTTAAATGTTTTATTCTACAGCTACAATAAACTTTCATACACGGTACAACAGGCCAGTATTTTAATGACCAATAACGCCTTCTTAGCTTATTGTTAAGTAAATGTTCTACATGCTCACCTTACAGCTACAAATGTTCCAAAATTACTCCTAGAGCATTTCATACGTGTGACATGCATTATATTATTCTTAGAATGCCAGGCAGTTCTCAAACAAGTAAACGAACATTTACGACTTATTCAGCCGGTAAGAATTTATTTTGCCAAGTTCTTAGCATAAAATTATTTAATGTGTCCGTGCGAAATGCCTCCGTATCCTATCCTGCAAGAAAATGTATGCAAACACGGAATAATATCTGCGGGGAAGTGGCCGTGTGAGGAATTCTGATTGCGATCTTGAAATATATTTTACGTGCTGCTGAAAGTAAATCACTTGGGGCCATATTATTCAAATGTATAGAGCCCGACATCCAAACTTTAACTTAAGGTTATTATTTTGATTTAAATTATAAATAAGTGGATTTATAAATTAGTATCTAATGCATATGTTGGTTGTTAGCTGAATATTTTACCATTTTTCAGGCAATAACGTAATAATCAAGTTGTAGAACTAGCTGTATCTAGTAATATTAAAGCTTTACTCTCATCGCCTGTATTTTTAAGTCATAACCAAAAAGGTTCTAAAATAAAATAATGATTCGTGCCTATATTTAAAGAATGTCTTAGAAACATTCTTTCGAACATTGTGGGGACCCTTCCTAGATTTAATTTTAATTTTTTTGAGATCAGAACTATTTTAAGCTTTAAAACAATTTTTATTCTTTTTTTTGCTTAAGAACTGTATATATTAAAGCTATGGTAAGACGCTAAAAGTATTTCAAAACTTTAAAAAGGTCCTTTTATAAGTAAGTCCGATGTAATACAAGGCAATTCTAGTACTAAACGGATATAAAGGAAAATCATCATAGTTCCTGATTACGAGTATTTATATCTATAATGTCATAAAAATTGTTCTATATGAAATTTTGTAACAATAATGACAATTTATGGCACACGCCATACTATTACCTATGCTCTATGCTATTACTTAGTAGCCAAAACATCGGTTTTATTTAATAAGGTTGTATGTAAAGTTTCTAGATCAATCGGTTCAAATGTAATGACTGAAAAACAATATATCGCGATTACCTATAAGTAATGCTTTTGGCTGAAATATTATAATACCGTATATGGAAGTTATTTGGAGTGGTACATAATATTCGTGGAGCAATAAGGACCGGAGCATCGCAGTATTACTTCTGGGTTAGCACAGTTAATCGCGCATTTATCTAGCTCAACCGGAGGATTTAACTGCACCGTTAATACAAGTTTGTCCTTACTAGTTAGTAGTTTACTTTACTGAAAATTTTAAGATTTCACAAACTTCACAAGTTTCGATTGTTTGAAAAACAAACATGTTATACGTTACAAAAAATGAATTTCTATCAAGGTTATATTATTTTGCTTACTTGCTTGGATTTTGCTTGGTCTTAACTTGCGCTGTCTTATCTCTTTCTGGAAAGGTTGTTTTGTTTTATTACTTATTATTCCGCCCTGTTCAACTCATCTATACTAACATAGAAAATATGGTAAACAAAGCTAAAAAGATGCTTGGTTTTATAATCCGCATGTCTAAACCTTTCCAAAACTACAGTAGCATCATATTGCTGTACAACTCACTAGTCAGGAGCTCTTTGGAATATTGTTCCACTATATGGTCTCCCTATTACTCAAAGCACATAGATAATGTCGAGTCAGTTCAATGTCGCTTTGTTAGGTATTTATGCATAAAAAATGGTATCCGTAAAACGATTCCACAATACACCGATAGGTTGAAACACTTTTACATGTTAAGTTTACAGGATAGGCGTGTTCACTCTGATTTATTAATACTATACAAAATCATAAACGGCACTATAGATGCCCCATTGATAGGCAACTTAAACTTTAGAATAAATACACGTGTGATGCTTTACCGTCGTACATTCGATATACCTATGTCTACTTTAAATACCACTTTCAACAGCCCCCTCACACGCGTGGCAAGGCTGTATAATGAACTGTCTATGGCAGTGGATGGTATTGATGTCTTCTCAATGAAATTTGCGACTTACAGACATTGCATACGAAACAATTCAACCAACTCAAATACTTAAACACCCTCAATGTTTCAATTTTTTTTTGTTCTTGTTTTATTTGATTTTCATTACTTTGTCCAATTCCTTATTTGATTTTGTTTTTAATTTTAAATTTTGATCTCTAGTTTAAATATTGTTATCTGCACTTATGTAGTCCTAACATTATATATATCATTTTGTTAAACGTCATGCATATCTGTTATCTGTGTAGTTACATAATATTCGTATACTCAAAATGTTATTATTCATAAGAAATAATGTAATTACGCTGTTGATGTGCTTAATATAAATAAATAAATAATAAAGCGGAAGAGTTTGTTTGTTTGTTTTAACGCGCTAATCTCAGGAACTACCAGTCGGATCTGAAAAATTCTTTTTGTATACGATAGCCCAGTTATTCCGGAAGGCTATAGGCTATATAACATAACGCTTCGACCCTTTGGGGCCGGGCAAAAGGCTAAAAAGGCCAAAAGATAATGTCGGCTAATCTAAGGAACTAGCAGTCGGATTAAAAAAAAAAATATTGTCTATGATAGCCCAATTATACCGAAAGGCTATATAAAATTACGCCACAACTTTTAGGGGCCAGACAAAAATAATAAAATGGTCAAACGAGAAGGGGGAGGGTTGGGTCAAAGGCAAAAAAAGGCTAAACGAATAGGATACAATCTATATGGTATCGTTTTCGAGGTTTTCGGGACGCTGATTAATAATATGAAATTTATTTAGTGATACAAGATGGCGGACGGGAAATCAAAGATGGCGGATGAGAAAATTTTAAAAATCAATATGGGTATCGCCTTCGATATTTTAAGGGGTGGAGAATCGAAATACAACATCTATTTCGTGATCAAAGATGGCGGATGGGAAATCAAAGATGGTGAATGGGAAAATTTTAAAAAATCAATATTGGTATCGTCTGCGATGTTAAAAGGGATGGGGAATCCAAATATAACATCTGTTTCGTGATTAAAGATGGTGGATGGGAAATCAAAGAAGGCAGATGGGAAAAATTTTAAAAATCAATATGGGTGTCGTCTTTGATGGTTTAAGGGATGGAGAATCTAAATAATCGTCTCTGATGATTTAAGGGATGGAGAATCCAAATACAAAATCGTGATCGTGATCAAAGATGGCGGATAGGAAATCAAAGATGGCGGACGGGATTTATTTTAAAGTCGATATGGGTATCGTCTCCGATATTTTAAGGAATGGGGAATTCAAAAACACCATCTATTTCGTGATCAAAGATGGCGGATGGGTAATTTAAAAAAATCAATATGGGTATCGTCTCCGATGTTTAAAGGGATGGGGAATCCAAATACAACATCTATTTCGTGATTCAAGATGGCGGATGGGAAATCAAAGAGTGCGGATGGGAAAAAAAAATAAAATCAATATGGGTATCGTCTTGGGTATCGTCTCCGATATTTTAAGGAATGGGGAATTCAAAAACACCATCTATTTCGTGATCAAAGATGGTAGATGGGTTTTTTTTTAAATCAATATGGGTATCGTCTCCAATATTTAAATGGATGGGGAATCCAAATCCACCATCTATTTCGTGATCAAAGATGGCGGATGGAAAATCAAAGATTGCGGACGGGGAAGTTTAAAAAAATCAATATGGTTATCGTCTCCGATGTTTTAAGGGATGGCGAATCCAAATACACCATCTATTTTGTGATCAAAGATGGCGGATGAAAAAAAATTTTAAGTCAATATGGGTATCCTCTCCGATGTTTTAAGCTATGAAGAATGCAAATGCAACATATATTTCGTGATCAAAGATGGCAAATGGGAAATCGAAGATGGCGGATGGAAAACCGAAGGTGGCGGATGGGAAAATTCTATTAAATCAATATGGGTATCGGCTCCACCGTTATAACGGATGTGGCATTCGTATAGGTATAACAACTGTTTTGTGATCAAATATGGTAGATGGAAAATCAATATATTATTTTATTGAAATTTCCCATCCGCCATCTTTGATTATCCATCCGCCGTCTTAAGAAAGGTACTTTAAAAAGGCGATACGGAGTTCGCCGGGTCAGCTAGTTATAAATAAAGCAGCAAACGGCAAGGCTTCTATCTATAAACATAATAACACCTTCAGAAAAAAGTAACAACAAAAGTAAACATTTAGATAGCATTGAAGTTAGTCCAAACTATCAAACTAATATTTATCTTTAGTTCTTCTAATATCTCAACATCAGGAGTCACGAACGGTGGGACGATATTCATGGCTTCTTTGCACGAGCCAGCGACGGCTTGCCAACGTCTCCCGCTGCGCTGAACTTTGAATTATTTTCCAAACACACTTTCCTTTGCCATCCAACACATATATCCGTTATTTGAAATTTTGCATGGAATTTTGTAATATACCATATCCATATCTATCTATCGTATAATGGCGAT
The DNA here is from genome assembly GCA_944739405.2 of Euclidia mi. Taxonomy (NCBI): domain Eukaryota; kingdom Metazoa; phylum Arthropoda; class Insecta; order Lepidoptera; family Erebidae; genus Euclidia; species Euclidia mi. Next base: position 91,284,799 of record OX123187.2, on the reverse strand, counting down.
TACACCAACACTAGTGGCATCTAACGGACACCGGAACGACTAATAGCAAATGAAGATCTCGTATCGTGCTATTAGAAATTACACACCCGATGGTTATATTTTTTTTAGCTACAACCGTTAGACAACATTTCATTTCCTTGTAATAGGCGTAAAATCACACTTCATTACTCCAAAAACATCCTTAAAATAAACAAATCTTGCTAATCAAAATTATAATATCTATTACATAAACTGGAACGCGACTACGGAGCACAAACATTGTCCCGAGTTAGTGAATTATATAAAAAATAGAAATTACAGTATAAATAGTGTACAAAAGTTATATATCAATTTGTAACTAAGTGACTTACAACAACTGTTGTTCGCAACTAATAAATCGCAGTAGAAACTGAAAAACAAATTGTGAAGTGCAAAAAACAATACCAGCAAAACAAACATTAAATGAGTGATAGACCATTAAAACCTTATAAAAACAGTGAAAACAGTTCATATTTGACAAAATACTAAATAAATTGTGACTAATAGTGCCAAAACATTAATTATTACATGACTGGCGGTTTATTTTCACAAAATATTCAAATTGTCCACCGTGCAAATTTCAAATATCATGGGCGCGTTCCATACGCGAATTCAACATTGACATCGAGCATCAAGTTTCTGCTATACATAAGTTCGGAACTAGTGTTATCCATTACGCTTTAGAGTGTTACTATAGCTTGTCAAATTAATATCAAGAAACGCCATCTATCTATCATCGATTGAAAAAATTCGCTATAGTATACGATTTATTTATAAAAGACGTCGACAGATGTCACATCTATATAGATGTGAAAACAGTACCAGGAGCACTAATAATCCATACGACGCTTAAGATCAACAATTTCACGATAAGACGCAACAAGCTCGTAGGCGAGGGGCAAAGTCACGCGGTGGCAATAATTGTGGTTGTCGGTACCGATCCTGACGGAGTGAGCTCTTTTTGTGAGTTATAAAAAAATGAGTATGAATAATGTAACAGTCCGTCGTAATAAAAATAAGGCTAAGAAAGAGTTAACTGTATCTTGTGATAATTTAAATACAAGTTCGTCTACATCAGATTCGTCGTTTATAGCTGACAGTTTACCGGAGCAGTGTACTCAATATGAACACGACAACTGCATTAAAAAGCTTAGAGAGCAAATATTAAATTTAACCAGTCAACTTGACAGTGCTCATCAACAAATAGACGAGCTGCTGTTAGAAAATAGTTCGTTAAATAAACTCGCTCAGGAACAAGAAAAGAAAATTACATATTTAAAATCTATATGTTCTGGTACCCCACAGAATGGTACCACTTCAATAAGTAGAAAACGAAACAAAAAGCAATGCAGGAAAACGCTGGATTTTGAACAAGATAAGACAGGTACGGATACAGTGGTACAAGAAAATACCGCAAACCAAAAAAATAATAAGGATGCAGCTAAGCCTTTACAGCAATCATCGGCAACATCAACAGTAAAGAAAGTGAACCGAAAGATATGCAGCAACAGTAGCAGCAACAAATTCAATAATATACTGAATATAGTTGAACATACATTTGGAGACGGGCATAATATATGTCACTACATAATGCCGAACACTAGTACGAATCAAATGTTACGGGGCATAGACATTAAATTAAAACATTTCACATTGAATGACTTTTGCGTTATACTCATAGGAGAAGAAGACTTTAAAACAACGAATGACTATTTTAATATAATATTTTATTTAAGAGACATTTTGAAGACTATTACAAATACGAATATTATCATATGTACACCGACATTTAAAATTGGCAATTTCTATAATGTATTTAATTGGAGAGTACAAAATTTTAATAATTTACTTTATTTAGATATATTGGCACACGAACACGCGTACTATCTTGATTCTAATAGGAACCTTTCGTATGATTATAAGATGTTTAATGTGCTTTCGGGGAAGGCTAATAACAATGCTATGTATTACATTTTTTCTGACATAAAAGTATTTGTGAAGAATATTTTAATACAATTAACTGAGAAGAAAAATGTAAATACTCATTGTGACGAACATGTTAATGAGATTTTTCTCAAATAAATACCTAAATGTCTTACATCAGAATATTGCAGGGTTACTTAATAAATCTGACGAAATTATGATATGCTTAGATGAACTATTGACAAATAATTTCGAAATAGATATCCTGTGTATAACGGAACATTTCATGCTATCTGGTTACGAGCACTACCTATCAATTCCAAATTACACATTAGCTGCAAGTTTTTGTAGAAATGATAGTAAAAGAGGTGGCTCATGTATTTTAATTAAAAATACACATCAATGGAAGGAGTTGACTTGCATTAAAAAATTGTCATTAAGTCATGTTGTGGAGTGCTGTGCAGTCGAGCTCCCTCAATATAAAACAATCATTGTTTGTTTATACAGAGTGCCTAAAACTAACACATTTAATATATTTTTTGATTGTTTAAATAAAATTTTATCATTTTCGAATAAAAAGAAGTTATTAATATGTGCCGATTTTAACATAGATCTATTAAAAAATACTAAGCAATCAGCTGAATTAAGAGAAATATGTATAAGTAATAATATTAACATAGCAATACACCAACCTACTCGATTAGTTAGTAATACATGTATCGACAACATTTTGCATAATATTCAAGGTTGTAAAGGGTTGGTAGTGGAACTACCAACATATCAGATCACACTGCTCAAATACTACAATTTCCTGTCGAAAGGGTGTATGGTATAGATTACTGGTATGAATACAAATGCGACTACTCGGAGGAAAATATTGTAAAATTTAATAATCATCTTAGTCAATTGACATTTAGTGATATCTATGACTGTAATAATACCAATAATAGTTTCAATAATTTTCATGACATTTATTTATTATTATATAATTTATGCTTCCCAATAATAAAAATGAAATTTTCAAAAAGAAAATGACCTAGCTGGATATCTAAAGGAATTAAAGTATGTAGTAGGCGTAAGAGACATCTATTATGGAACTATAGGAAAAAACGAACAATAGAGAATAAATTTATATATCAACAATATGCTAAAAGAGTCAAAGCTATTATAAAATTAACGCAAAAAGCTCAAAACTCTTATGCTATAAAAACGTCAAGCAACAAATCTAGGACAGCATGGCAAATTATAAAAAAGGCCAACTATAACCAACCTTCAGAACAATTAAATAATATTATATTTGAAAATAGACTGATTGCCGACCCAAAAGAAATAGCAACTATATTCAACAATTTTTTTATTGACCACCATTCTACGACATCAAAAAATTTTAATATCAATAATAAGTGTCCTCCATATACATGCAAATCGCTATTCATGCTACCGACATGTACTGAAGAAATATATAAAGTTATCACTTCACTAAAAACTACCAAAAGTGTAGGATACGATGGAATCAGTACTAATATCATAAAAAGGTCTGGTCATATAATAGCTCCTGTACTATCGCATATAATAAATAAATCGATAGAAACCGGTATATTCCCAGATAGGCTAAAGATATCGATTATTAAACCGCTCCATAAAAAAGGCAGCAAAGATGACATAAATAACTACAGACCTATTGCATTACTACCTATATTTGCTAAGATTTTCGAAAAAGTTATCTACAGCAGGTTATATAATTACCTTGAAAATAATAATCTTTTTACACAAGAGCAAATGGGATTTAGAAAAAATAGGTCAATTAATTTTGCCATTTATCAGTTTTGTGAACACGTGTTACCTAATATGGATAAGCGATCTCCTACAGCTGCCTTATTCATGGATTTAACAAAAGCCTTCGACCATGTTAGGCACAATTTACTTTTAAAGAAGTTGTATGCTTATGGCATCAGAGGCAATGTCCATAATTTAATCAAGACATACCTTACTAACAGACAGCAGAAAACAGAAATCTCTAAATTCTGTCAAAGGTCGAAAACTCTCAATGCGTATACTTCAAGCTTAAAATATGTGCAATGTGGCGTGCCACAGGGCAGCGTACTAGGCCCATTATTATTTTTGACATATATAAATGACATCCCAACTGTAACAGATAATCCCATGCTTTTGTTTGCTGATGATAGTACTATTTTATTTCACAAATACTGCAATAATGAATTAATTAGTAATATAAATTTGACATTAGATAAAATAATTGGCTGACTAATAATAATCTTAAAATTAATTTGACAAAAACAAAAATTATGAATTTCAAACAAAGACAAACACCACATGACATTAATCTCAATTTACCATATAAAAGTAACATAATTGAAGAAGTAGAATCATCAAAGTTTTTAGGTTTAAGTATTGATGGTAAAATGACATGGAAACAACACATAGAATTTGTAAGTAATAAGTTGAACAGTTACTCATATGCATTGCGTAATCTTAGTAAAGTCGTTGATACTTCAATAGTGTTAACGGCATACCATGGATACGTATCCGTATCATCCATCCTTCGATACGGAGTAATGTTTTGGGGCAACTCCACTAGTGTAGAGTCTGCATTCAGAGCGCAGAAGCGATGTGTGCGAGCGATTTGTGGCTTAGACCTATTCTTATAGCTTAAATGAAACAATGAATAGTTATATTCATGAGCTCAACTTGTGCTTATACAATTTGACATGGCAATATAAAGATTTTATTTTATTATTTGACATAAATAATTTTATTAGTAATTTTACATTGACCAAAGATACTATGTATCTGCCACTATTTTATAGAAGACAAATTGCTAAATTATTAGCATTTAATTTACAAAATGACACAGGTACATGTAGGGTATCTAAGAATTTAGCTTCTGTAAATAGTTCCTATATCAATAATTCTTCTATTGAATATACTGACACAAGTTCTTTAAACTTAAGACTAGGACAAAGGGTAGACAAATTCAACTGAATGTAGCACATCAAAACATACAAGGTCTATCTGGCAAGGATTTAGAATTAAGTTTATATTTAGAAAATCACAGTATACAAGTTATGTGTATTACAGAACACTGGCTAAAAAAGTACCAAATTAGATTCTTAAATAACTCGCAATACACGGTACACAGTGCCTTCTCTAGGAAACACGCTATTCATGGTGGATCCTTGATTATTGTTTCAAATAGCTTAACATGTAAAGAACGGAAAGACATAGCAAGTTTGTCTATAGAACGCACCGTGGAACTGTCATGTGTAGAACTTGAGCAGCATATTATCATATGTGTATATCGTCCACCGTTAAGTAACTTTAGCTTGTTTGAATCAGTTATTGAAGACGCAATTACTAAAATTAGGAGCAATAAGAAAGGTATTATAGTTTGTGGTGATTTTAATGTAAATATTCTTGATCATTCAGTAATGACTAGTAGATTTTTAAATCTATTTAAATCATTTAATTTAAAAAAATTGTTCCTTGAACCAACTAGGATTACAGCAACATCATCCACCTGTCTTGACAATATATTTAGTAATTGTACAGTTTCGAATAAATTAGTTAGTTCTGAATTAACTTCGGATCACTGTAGTCAATTAGCAAGGATTCCGTATTATAGTGATAGCATCATACAGAAAGTGTTAGTTAGGCCATTACCTAGGCATAAGTTTAATGAATTCCGGAATAAAATTTTGATTGGAATGAATGCTATGAGTCCTGATTGAATGGAGATTGATTCGCCAAATGAAAATTTCAATAATTTATTTAATGTAGTTAACAAGGAATTTCAGAATACTTTTAGGACTAAGGAGAAAGTAGTTAAGGAATTTCGAGCTTTTAGTGAGTGGGCTACTGCAGGTATTTACAAAAGCAGAGCAAAGATGTACGAGTTGTACGGTATGAAGAGATACAATTCTGATTCGAACTTCACTGAGTATGTTAGGAATTATTCCAAGATATTTAAAAGAGTGCGCAATACAGCTAAGGCATTATTCGTTAGGAACAAAATTAAACAATCCTCGAATAAAATTAAGGCAACCTGGCGAGCTATTAATGAAGCAACAGGTAAGACAACACTAAGAGGTAATAGTTTTAGTTTATTTGATAGTGACAGATTAATTCATAATGACAAAGAAGTCGCACACACATTTAATAAATTCTTTGCTAGCATACCGATTACTACTACTAGAGAATTAAAATCATCAGCTATAGTCGCAGAAAACCTATTAGAATCTAGTGTAGGAAAATGTGATGTATTATTTAAGTTCCATTGTATTAATTCTACCGACATTATAAGTACTTTTCAATCTCTAGAGTCTAAGAATACAGGTGATCTCTGGGGAATTTCTGTTAAGGTTTTAAAAAGTATAATTGATGTAGTAGCTCCTTATTTAAGTAACTTATTTAATAAGTGTATTGAATCAGGTGTTTTTTCCGATCTTATGAAACACAGTAGGATAATACCTCTTTTCAAATCCGGCAGTAAGACTGATCCTAGTAATTATAGGCCAATATCGATACTACCTGCCTTTAGTAAGATTTTTTAAAAGATCATACTCAAGCAATTACTTAGACATTTTAATCTAAACAGCCTCCTTCATAGTGAGCAATATGGATTTACCAAGGGTCACTCGACAACAGATGCAGGAGTAGCGTTACTTAAACACATATTCAGTGCATGGGAGAATGCCCAAAATGCTATTGGGGTGTTTTGCGACCTTTCGAAAGCATTCGATTGTGTCTGCCATGAAACGCTCTTTTGCAAACTTAGACATTACGGCGTACAGACTAAAGCATTGGAAGTCATTAAGTCATACTTAAGTGACAGAATCCAATGTGTTGAAATAAACGGCTCAAAATCCAGTGGCTTACCTGTTGATTTAAGAGTGCCGCAAAGCAGCATCCTAGGGCCTTTCTTGTTTCTTGTTTACATAAACAATTTACCTTTTTACTTGAAAAACATTTGCGACGTTGTACTGTTCGCTGACGATACTTCCTTGATATTCAAAGTAGATAGAAATAAGGAACATTTTAACGAAATATATACGAGTAGTGCGCTCATTCAAGTAACTAAATGGTTTATGTAAACAATCTAGTACTGAACGCCAAAAAAACAAAATGTATTAAGTTTGCTCTGCCTAATGTCAAAAACCTTGGTCCTAGTATAGCTCTAAATGACGATGTTCTCGAAACATCTGAATCTACATTATTTCTAGGAATAACACTTGATTCGAAATTACAGTGGGGTGCGCACGTTACATATCTCTCAGGGAAACTTAGCTCAGCTGCTTATGCCATTAAGAAGGTTCGTAGGTTGACTGATGTCGATACGGCTAGATTGGTTTATTTTAGCTATTTTCATAGTGTTATGTCATATGGCATATTATTATGGGGTAGGGCCGCTGACATCGAAAATATTTTTATATTACAAAAACGGGCAGGTAGGGCCATTTACCAGTTAAAGACAAGTGTCTCACTTAAAGAAAAATTAAAAAATATTGGTATTCTTACTGTAGCATCACAATATATTTATTCCAGTGTTATGCATGTACGACTACATATAAATTCTTACAAAATGAATAGTGACATACACAATATTAATACTAGGAACAGGCACAAATTATGTGTACCATATTTCCGTTTACACCAAACGCATAGCTCTTTTATTGGGCTTAGTATAACAATGTATAATAAAATACCTAGTAATATTTTAGACTTGCCTTTAAGGTCGTTTCAGACAATTGTTAAAAATAATCTTTTACTAAAGGCATATTATAGTTTAAATGAGTATCTTGACGACAAGTACGCTTGGAAATAAATATTATTTTATTAGGTCAATTTCTTTTTATTATTAGGTCAATAGGCAGTTTTATAGTGTAGTTAATTACCGTATTCTCTTTTATACTACATTTGCATTCTTGTTCTACTCTTTTTATTATAATTTATCGGATTTGTAAGGTGAGGGTAACTCGTGGTCATGAACTGCTAACTAATAGATTGTAAATTGCTGCAGGTTCATATACCATTACTTTTCGGAACATACTGTTCCACCATAGATCAGAACAGTCATGTTCGCGAGTTGCTTACATCAAAAGACGTAAGTGGATGCTCCTGTTTCACCATATTCACTTTGGGAGGCTTACTAAAAGAACATAATTTATTGCTTGAGTATGATATCAACAACTATTAACTTTTGCAATAGTAGATAACTCACAATGTGAAACAGTTGCAGCTCCTTACAAATAAAACATGTAAAAGAATTATACTGGCAGTTAAAAAGAGTGGCCACGAGTTTTATTGCCCGTTCTTTCTTGTGGTTCTACCTATTGCATTGCGAACGTGGCAGTAAATGTAAATGTAGAATCATCTAGTAATTAACTTTAATCTTTGACGTTCATAAGCGTCACTTTGTGACCTAAATGAATAAATGATTTTGAGTTTGAGTTTGACCAAACCGATACTTGCGTTCCTCATTTTAAAGCATTAAAAATTTTAACACTCACTTGTATTTATATTTTTGAGACGGTTTTATTTATTAAATCAAACCTTTCTTTATTAGAGCAACGCAAAAGATCACGGAATGCCGATAAATTATGTGTTCGGTCCTCAAAAACTGCTCTTGTACATAAGAGTGTTTTATGCATGGGACCCAAGTTATACAACAAAATACCATTAGCTATAAGAAATGAAAGTAATATGATTGTATTTAAAAAGAATTTAAAAGACTTACTTCTAACAAAAGCTTATTATTCACTAACAGAATTTTTCCATGATAAGAATATTTAATATTATGTTTTACCAATATTATATAATACCAATATTGAATTCTATTTAATTTAAATGTTGACATTTTTTAATTACTATCTATTTATTGATAATTTAGATTGACTGAGTATGTAATGTTTTATTGTTAATGTATAATTTATTGTAATGAAATAATTTTATTATTAAATTTTCATTAGGTAGTCTCAATACTTTGTAAAATTTTGCATGCTGAGAGGCTGAATATGGTGATACCATTAAAATCTGTAATACCTATTGTCAAACCTATATTATGCAAATAAAGTGAATTGAATTGAATTGAATAATCCTCGCTGAACTTGATTCGTGAGCTTCAACAAGTATTCAAATCACCTGGGACTTACTGCCCAGGTTCAGAATATGATAATAAGGATAGCTCGGGATAATACAGTCGGCGGATTACCAGTACTCTAGAATAGAGTGCACCTCTAACCCACAACATTAAGGCTTCTCTAACCCTAGATCACTAACCTTATTTTTCGACACTTATTACTAACCTTCGTACTTTCGACTACGGTATTTAATAAAGGGGATAATGGGTTTTATTTGAATTAAACATGCATTTTTTTATTATAAATTTATTATATTCTTCTTATTATTTAAAAATTTACATACACCAAAACGGGATATTTATTAAATAATCTGCCGTATAAATGAGATCGTAGGTTTTATGGCAAATTAAGAATGGTAACATTTTAAAAGATTATTTTAAAGTATTATTTTAAAGTTAATGTGAAAAATAATTTTCAAATATTAGAAATAACGAATGAAATAAAGTAATGAAACAAAATTTTTGGTAAAAATCTTTTAAGTTATACATTTGTGACAAACGTCAAGTTTGTGCTCCCCGCACAACGATTTAATGCTCTGGGTGCAACTACTTTTAGTCATCCTTCGCTTTGCGGAGGGACACAAGGCTTATATTTTCCTATTTTAGGTAGGAGGTACATCAGTCGCATTATTTTCACAAATAAAATAAATAAACAAAACAAAAAAAACGCAAAAGTTCACCAACTAAATAAGACAAAATGTTACGTTAATACTAAACTTCATCGATGCGACGAGCCATGGTTGCTGGAACGGCGCTCACGGTGCCCCCCCACTCAAAACACTACCGTCAGTCGGGGGAGCAACGGGTCGACTGAGATTAGCTGAAGTGTGGAAGCAGTGCGATCGCGCGCGCAAAAGTTAGCACGATTTAAACAAACCCGCGTAGTCGAATCGACGAAGGTTAGTAATCTAGGGCTAATTTAGCAAAGCTACTACTACCATAGAAACACTGATTCTACTATATTTTGACTGAAATAGCGTGTTGAATTTTTAATTTGTGGCTGGAAATAGAAGGGTTTGAAGGTTAGTGCAGAAATTGAGTTATTTAGGATTTTGAAGCTACGGATTATGTTCCCTACATTGTGTGTTTCAAATTTTAATAGAATTCATCATCAGCCTTTTACAATCCACTACTGGACTAGGCCTCTCCTTTGAACGGAGGAATTGGCCTACTATACCACGCTGGCCAAACGGGTTGGTATAGCGTTTGTATCAAGTTTTCCTTCTCTTACAGTGCTGTTCTCTGCATAATATGCTCCCTCTGTCGACTCTTACAATACCCATGGGATGATATGGGGTGGTGACATTCCGTATTCTTAATCCGTCACCTCACGAACTAATAGAATTAGAAAGTAGATATTTGTTTATAATTATCTGTCCCAATTCCAGGTATCTGTATATAGACTTTGGTGATAAAACCGGTCACAAATAGGATTTTTGACAGGAAATTCTAAATAAAATTAACTTGTAGGATGTACAAAAATATTTTAACTTTGCAATACGACGAAAGCCATTTAAATATCACGTACAATTCTGCGAAATCTCAACGCGTAGCACTTGGTAATTTCCGTTAACTTTAATTTTAATTTCTGCGATTTCACAACGACTTTGTAGCGGTTATGAACATCGGTAAATAAACATCATCATCGTAACATAAATTCATGTTTGTATGTGTCTACATGAGAGAGATAGAGCGGAAAATATAACATAACATAACATCATAACTTCACGCCTTTATCCCCGAAAGGGTAGGCAGAGATGTCTTTCACACCCACACTTCGGCAGCTATGTTTCAGTCCCAATGAAATAGGGGGCGAGCCTATTGCCATCTACTGGGCCCATTATTAAGCGAGCGATAATTAACATTTTTAATGCACACATAACGGCGAAAAGTCAGAGGTGTGTGCCCGCGGTACTTGGGGATCGAACTCGAGACCATCGTTTCAGCAGTCCGTTACATACACTACTAAGCTAGTTCAAGAGGAAAATATTTCTCTTATTATTTTTGTAAAGCATAAAGGGTCAGAGCTTCTAAAGATGTATGAATGGTGATAAGATCGCCTCATACCTTAGATTGACCCCTCATTACCTCAGAAGATTTATTCCTAGTGCAGGCGTTTTTATATATACCGCATGGTATGTATAAAAACGCCCGCACTAGGAATGAATCTTCTTGTGATGTAGAGGACTTCAGAAGCATTCTAAATCTTTCTCTCATGCTCGACTTATCCAATTATTTAGGGTCGGCTCTCCTAGTAACTCGTCGCCAGGACTGTCTGTCCCGGGTCGTCTCGCCTGATGTTCATGCCTATATCATGTCATTATTTACAGTGCCTATCCATGTTTTTCGGGGTCCTCCTCGTCGTTTTGGTGGTGGGTATAGTGTCAGTACTTTCTGAGTCATGTGTTCAGGTGGACGCCGGATGACATGTCCGTACCGTCTGAGACGTCTTTCTTCAAGTTTCTCAGGGATAGGTCTTACTCGTTGGAAGCTGCCACGTATATACGTATCGTCCGTACCATCTGAGACGTCTTTCTTCAAGTTTCTCAGGGATAGGTCTTACTCGTTAGAATCTGCCACGTATATACGTATTTAATATGCGGTCCAGTAACTTTACACCTCCCGCCCAACGCAACATTCTCATTTCTGCAGCGTGTAGTTGTGTGTAGGCCAGCACTCGGCACAATGCATCATAAATGGGTGGACTGCAGCTTTGTTCACTTCCACCTTGTGGAGAAACCACGGGGGGGATGGTGGGGGGGCTCAGTAACCGTGGTTAGGTCACCCACGGTGAAGCTAAGCGAGATCCCGGGAGTGGATGCTCCGTGTGGGCTTGACGGAGGCCTGCGCAGGATGCGTCTAATGGTCCGGGTGTGGGACAGTTCTTCTGTCCCTCGCAGTCAGACGCGGTTGCGGGAGGAGAGGCGTGTCGGTGTTGCGTTGCCGCGCGCCCTATCTCCTGCGACCAAATTGGGGCGCACCATTGTTGCGTCGCGGTGGGGCCGCAGAGGAGGAGGAGATGCGGTGTTGCGTTGCCGTCCTCCCTATCCTCAGCGGCTGCTGGGCGTCTTGGCGGCGGAGCCCAACACCTTCACCCGCCGCCAAGGGGGTTTTGTTCGGGGCCCGCCTAAGCATCTGGCGGGCCAATACCCGTCTGGGGGGTAGCGACGAATGCTTATGCGATTCCCTATCCTCCGACATACGGGTACATGAGGAACATGGGTTGGTTTTTAGTCAGTAAGAGTCTGATAGTCCCCTTCGCCCTTCCCCCAGGGCGGAAGTTCTCCATGAAGGAAGTTTTCCAACCCGACACCAAAAAAAAAATCTTTATTCACTTAAACTTTTATTAGAAGCATTTCAAATGTTAAACATTAACATCAAAGACACCCAAACTCGAACGCAATACTCGGCGCAGCGATAAATAGCGTGGCGGTCGCTTATACCACTACGCCATGCTTGCAGTCGAATGCCTAAGCTATATCGATAAGTGCGCCTTAGCAATATGTTGTGACGACATAATTATTAGTTTAAAGCCTCCTGGTTAGTTTATTTAAAAGGAGTCATTAACATGTAGGACGACACGATTCACTGATGTACCTACCCGACTTTTTTTTTTGTAGGTGACGACGGATTCTCAGATGGTGCTTACATAATGGACGACGCAATTAATGGGGTTTGTGCATAACATTTTTTGAAGAGAAAACAGATTCCGCATAATAGGAACAGCTATTATGAAAATGCGTATCTTACAATAAATTATTTAATCACCTACTTACTCCAATATCCTTTCGACCTAAAATATGCCTTGGACTCCAATACGAGAGAACGCCACTTCACCCGATTTTTGCCCACTTTCTCGCCAATCACCAGCTTGAAGCGCCTTAAGCTCCTACTCCACAACGTCTTTCCAGCGGTATTTGGGGTAACCGACATTAACATACCTATTTATTTCCTGACTAATTTCCACCACCAATGTTTGCCATAGTTTAAGTCATCTACCCATTAGACTGTACCACCCTGTCAGTGATAAAGTGATGGCTTGCGCGAATTTCACTTGCAGATCCAGTTCTGGCTAGAACTGTGTTCTCAAAAATGAATTGCTCGGGGAACTGGATTTTGTCTCTCTTACTCTTCGCTGGCAACACTAGCAAACAGTTGTCATTTCGCTACGTGTATAATATTTTAATTGATAAAAATAGTTTTATTTTGTTTTACTAATTAATTATATGTCTAAAGTGTATACCCATAAACCTTAGCAATAATTGTTTGTGTAACATAATATAAAAGGACTAGTGACAAAACCTCACTGGAAAACTTGTGGCGGACTAACTTTCAAAGTAACGGACAGCCGATACATTAAACAAGATTCAAAATCAACTGGAAACCCGGGGAGTATTGTTTTCATAATTATTTACTTATCCCTGTATCGTTTTATTCATATAATACTAACTAATATACACTATACATCACATAAACACTGCTCACTACACGTGAGCGACGTCATTTAGAATACACAGCGGCACCGTTTATGTCTCCTTTTGCTTGACAATTTGTGGAAGCAAAATCGATGACGAAAAACATTTGCCTCAGACACCATATATACTACATGACACACTATACACAAAACATAATTATTTATTATAAAATATATTAATTTAAGGAGTACAATAGTGTTACTCAGGTCAATTTATAGAAGATATATAGAACATTCCAATTTTATTGTTTTATAAATTATCAAACATATAAATTTATTGTACCTATTCATTACTTTCATATTCCCTAATAGTTAGTAACTATTTAAAATAAGCTGTGCCCAAATTTATTCAATTTACTCTTCTGTTATTTTTTATAATCTACCTACATTATTTCCTTCTCAACTTTCTATTCACCCATTTAAACTCGGAAACGTATTCTTTGTATTGTGAATGGAAATTGGAGATCCATTTCATTTGTGTTTTGATGTAAGAATAGAACACCGTTAATGTACAATACACATTATCCACGGAATTACTTTATATGGAAATTTTAGACTAGAATATTATTTAATAGTTTTCATACAGCTTTGTGATGTCATATATTATTCTTGAAGTTTGCCTTATGCATGAAACACTAAAAAGTTAGTTTAAAAGCTGTAAATTGATTTTAAAAGTAATATTAATGATGACGTGACCAGAGGGCTGGTTTATTTTTTGCACAAAGAATCAGCATTGACATTCAACGTGGCAATGCTGCCAACCTTCTGGGCACGTTACCCGATGACAGTGATGCGGAGGAATACTACGACGCCTAAACGCTTTGCCTTTTTATGTATATACTAGAGGACGACAGCTACGCCTGATTTTTTTTTAAATTTACCCGTTTTGGCCGATCCCGTGGGTATTTCGGGAAATCCCTTCTTAGTGCACCCATACGGTCTCCAATGAACATACATGACAAATTTCCGCGTCCTGCGCCCTATAATTCTGTAGCGTGTCTGTCAGTCAGTAAGTAACGCAAGTATTTTATACATTAAGATTAGTTCGTTTTTTTTTTCAATTTAGTTGTAGGATTAAACGTATAATATTAGTTGTAAATAATAGTTTTAAATGTAAATAAGTATAAAGTTGTAAAATAAATGAAAATAAGATTTCAAGTTAATTGTGATTTGGGCTCGCAAAGTATACGTTTGCACACGAAATTTTAAAGATTGGTAAAACTTCCAAGTAGAAAACATTAGTTATGAGTTGAACCAAATACCATTGGTATTAAATGTAGGTACCTATTGAAATTGAATAAATCCTGAACAAATATTAAAAGCACAGTAGCTTAAGTAGTCTCTGTGCTACAGAACTAAATTCCTCACTACCCTAATAGTCATAAGACCAAATTTCCAAATTCCTAGTTGGAATATACATAAGTCAAATTCTAAACAAAACAGTTTGGCAAATTTATTCTTTTTTTATGGTAATAAGCGGCAAACGAACAGACGGATTGTCTGATGGTAAGCAATTACCGCCGCCCATGGACACAAGCAGCACCATAGTAGTCACAAGTGCGTTACCGCCCCTTGGGGTTGGGAAAAGGGATAGGATGAGGAGTGGGATTAGGGAGAAGGAATAAGGGATAGGGCCTCCGGCACCCCGGCGTCGGGCAGTGACGACCCCATCGCCCAGTGACTTGTCACTGCAAGCAGTCACCTTTGCTCCTCTCATAGAGGAGTGAAGGATATCCCGCTGTACCCCTTGTTCGGAGGGGTACGGCTGCGACGGGTCCAGGCACTCGCGTTTAACGAGTGGTTGGACAGGCAAATCTGCCAACCGTGGCAAATCGTAACCCCGGCATTGAGTCGCAGTCATGTTTTGTGACCTAATGCTGGGAGCGAAGGTCTTGGCTTAACCGCCCGGGCCGCGAGGAAGAAAACCTCTATAAAAAATTACCCCAACTCCAAGGTTTGGTGCGCGCCGATGGATGCATGGCTGATGGGAAGATCAGTCGCGAGCGCTCCTCCAGTCAGGGCAAAGGCCGTCCCCCAGGTTGGGTACTAAATGTAGGCTTACCCGGGTACAGGGGGCACCACCCGGGCGGACCATCTATTCCCCCACTCTCGTGGGAACCAAATGTATAGTTCGCAAGCCACTAATTCGAGCGAAGAGCCACGCTCACTAAACTCTGGCTCCACTCTTCGCGCCAATATTGACGCTGATGATGAGGTGGAGGATCCATCACTACCAAGGGTAGCTTTACCTGGTGTTGCAGCCTGTGACCGGGGCCGCTCTCGGTCCTTGGGCAGATCCCAGGGGCGTTCAGGTCCTTCTCGTTCAGCCACCCCTTGCCCGGGGCTGTCACGGGTACCAGCCACTGCCATATCCGCGGCGGTCTCCAAGACCACCACCACCACTTTACTGGGGGCCCAAGGCCCAGGGTTGATCGGGTGGGCGTCGCCAGACGTTTCTGATGGCGGAGGCCGCGTAACCCGCTCGGGGAAGAAGAAGGCTTTGGGTGATCCAGCTGCGCATACCCCGGAGTCGTCAGTTGAGCGGGCCGCGGACAGTGCGCGTGAGAGCGATAGCTCCGCCATGTCTGTGGCATCGGTCTCGACCCGAGGTGCACGAAAATGCGCCGTGAAACGTCACCCAGAGGGACCGGATGAGGGGGTGGCCCGGGTTAGGGCAAGGACGGCGGAGGTCTTTGATTCGGACGGAGAACTAAGGCTATTGTCAGACCCGTTAGCTTCTTCGTCCGACTCAACAAAACGCGCTCACGAGTTCGAGCAGCGTTTAGAGGAGCTGCGCGGGCAACCGACAGCCGCAATACAGGAGAAAGTGCTCCTCTCTGTTGCGGTTGTAGAGAGAGTGGCCAAAGAGAGCCGCAGCCTGAAGGGGGCCTTTGGTAAGGCCCTGATAGACGCCGCTCAGGACATTGCTGCTGCAATTGCGGCTCAAACTGAGCGCATCGGGCGGGAGGAGGCATCTAACGCCGAGCTCCACTCCCGCCTAGCCTCCCTTGAGGCTGCGATGGACGCGATGTCCAAGGAGCTCGAGCAGCTCCGTAAGAGTGCGCCGCTGACATATCCAGCTGCTCAGTCACCGCGAACGCCAACGACGAAGACCTGCGCGCCTCCCCAGTCCGGGTTACCTCCTCTTCCTGCCAGGCAGCCGACAATGAGCGCACCAGCCAAGAAGCCTCCGAGCAGTGGGGGCCCACTTCGCCGAGAGGAGTTCCCTCCTCTTCCCTTCCACCCCGCCCGGGCCCAGACTAGCGATCGGGTCCAGCAACAAGTTGTCGCGGCACCTTATCCATGCGTGAGCCACGATGGCTCTACTTATACGGACTTGGCGTCGCAGATCTCGGCCCAACTTGCGATCCAGATGGATCGCAAGTTCGAAGAACTTCGGGCTGAGATCTTCCCGGACCGTGTGGCACGGCCGCGACTCGCGCAGCCAATAGCCGCGACACATAACGTCGCACCCATAGCTGCACCAGACGTCGCGATTGCCACCGCGTCCACTACTGCAGCAGCAGTCACGCCTGGTGGCGGAAGCAGGAAGAAAAGGAGGAGAAAGACAGCGCCGCCTGCACCCGCACTTGCCCCATTGTCAACCCTCAACACTGTTGGGCAAGCACCTGCAGCTGAGCCCAGTGCCTCCTGGGCCACAGTGACAAGCCGCCCTGCAAAGGCCAGGGCCCGAAAGGATAAGACCAAGAAGCCAGTGTTGCCCAAAGTGCCGTCCACGTCGGCGGTGACAGTGACTCTTCCACCGGGGTCCAACACCACCTTAGCCGAGGTGATGAGACTGGCCAGGGAGAGGGTTGACCTCAACGAACTGGGGCTCACCGAGGGCCTCCGTCCGAAACGGGCCATCACCGGAGGACTTATACTTAAAATTCCCGGTGAACAGGGCTCGGAAAAGGCGGAAGACCTTAAAAGGCGCCTTCAGACGGCATTGTCCGAAACGGGCGCGATCGTGGCGCGGCCCGTAAAAATGGCTGAGATCCGGGTGAGAGACTTGGACGACGCAGTAGTCCCTAAAGATATTGCCGAAGCAGTTTCCGCGGAGGGCAATTGCGATGAGACCGACGTGAAGGTTGGCGAAATTCGCTCCTCCGCAGCGGGCTTGGGGACTGCGTGGGTTCGATGCCCGCTCACAGCTGCCCGCGAGCTGGTGGCCGCGGGAAAGCTCCGAGTAGGTTGGGTCATCGCCCGTGTCGAGGCCCTGGCGGCTCGACCTCTACAGTGCTTCAGGTGCCTGGAGAAGGGGCACGTGCGCGCCCGCTGCATATGTGACAGGGACCGAAGCGCTCTCTGCTTTGTCTGAGGCCAAGCTGGCCACAAGGCAAGCGGTTGTGAGGAGAGTGCTCCACGGTGCCCTGTGTGCACGGATGCGGGGCGTCCGGCCAACCACCGGGTGGGCACCAAAGCCTGCACCCCTCCTGAGAAGAGGGGTGGTAGAAGTAAGCCTGCGGTTACCGCCGCTCCTGCCACGGCGGTTACCGAAACCAGCAATGGTTTTGGGTTGTTGGAGTCGGTTATCGGCTCTGGGGAGGCTATGGAGGCTTAAAATTCTTTTCCTCTTTAGTCGTTCTTCAGGGCAACCTAAACCACTGCCGTGCTGCGCAAGCTTTGCTTGCGCAGACCGTTGCAGAGCGTTCGGTTGCCCTGGCAATAATGGCGGAGCCGTATTTCATCCCAGACCACCCTCGTTGGTTCGGGGCATCAGATGGCTCCGTCGCTGTGTACTGGGCGGGGGGAGAAAGAGAGCCCCATTGCCGCCTGCTCCATCAGGGGCCGGGTTTCGTCGTTGTCGAATGGGATCCTGCGATCGTCGTCGGCTGCTATGTCTCCCCAAACAGTGGCCTTGCCGCTTTTGAGGCCTACCTCGACGGGCTGGCGAACCACATCAGGGTTAACCAGTCCCGTCCGGTGTTTGTCCTGGGTGACTTCAACGCACGCTCTAGCGTGTGGGGTGACACCCGGGACAACCTGCGTGGAGAGACGGCGCTCGAATGGGCGACTGAACTCGACCTCCGGCTTTTAAACCGGGGGTCAGTTAGTACATGCGTCCGCTGGCAGGGAGAGTCGATCGTCGATCTTTCGTGGGCGACTCCCTCTGCCGAGCGTCTCGTCTCGGGGTGGTTTGTCGCAGAGAATGTGACCACGCTGTCAGATCACAGATTGATCGAATTCAGCTTGACCTTCCGCCCACCCCGCGACATCCCGTGGCGCCTAAACGCGGTTCCGACGCGTCGCTGGAACGTTCGACAACTTGACGGGGATATGTTAGCAGCCGCTGCCCACGTGGCCGAGTGGGAGGCCGCCAATTTGGGAATCCCGCCCGATCCCGACTCACAGGCGGACTGGTTTCGGGACATTATGACATCTGTCTGCGACACGTCTATGCCCCGATCCAGTCCGAGGAGACCCAGTTCGCAGTACTGGTGGACGCGCGAAATCGAGCGCATTTGCCTTGATTATGTCGCGGCGCGGCGCCAGTACTTACGAGCCCGACGAAGAAGGAGAGCCACTGCTGAAGAGATTGCTGGAGCATATGAGCGGTATCGGACCGTCGGGAAAACACTTTCAAGTGCCATCCTTGCGGCCAAGGCCCGTTCCTGGCAAGAACTAGTCAATGGACTGGACAGGGACCCATGGGGGCGCCCTTATTGTTATGGGCAAGCTCAGACCGTGGGTCCGTCCCATCACGTCGACCCTGGACCCGCCGTTTTTGGAGAGAGTAGTCGATACCCTCTTCCCGCAGGCTGAGGTTAGCAACTCGACACCTCCTCCGCCACAGTCGTCCCAAGTCCCTTGGGATGACCAACTTGACGTGACGGAAGACGAGCTGGACCGAGCCATTCGACGGCTCCGGGCCCGCAACACCGCCCCGGGTCCCGATGGGATCCCGGGTCGGGCGTGGGTGCTCGCGCTCGCAATCTTGGGGGACAGGCTAAGGCAATTGTTCACCGACTGCCTCCGTTGTGCCGTATTCCCCTCCGGTTGGAAAGAGGCTGATCTGGTCTTAATCCAAAAGCCCGGCAGGACTGCCGATTCTCCCTCAGCGTTCCGACCCATTTGTTTGCTGGACGAGGTGGGCAAGCTCTTTGAGCGCATTATTGCTGCTCGCCTCCAGGACCACCTGTCGAACGTGGGCCCCGATTTGTCTGAGTGCCAGTTCGGCTTCCGGCAGGGGCGTTCGACTATAGACGCAATCCGTCGCGTCCGCTCCCTGTCGGAGCCGGTGCTTAGAGAGGGAGGCGTTGCGTTGGCGGTCAGTCTTGACATTGCCAATGCCTTTAACTCCCTCCCCTGGCAGTCAATTAGGAGGGCGCTGATTTATCATAACGTGCCCTCCTATCTGCGTGATATTATCGGGTCGTACCTAAATGGGAGGTCCATCAGGATAAAAGGTCGGAACGGAGCTCTGCTCACGAGGGAGCTCTCAAACGGAGTTCCACAGGGGTCCGTATTAGGACCCCTTCTGTGGAACATCACGTTCGATGCGGTCCTGCGTATCGGTCTCCCCTCTGATGTCAGCGTCGTCTGCTATGCGGACGACACGTTGGTGCTGGCGCGGGGGACAACCGGCTTCCGCAGTGTCGTGGCTCTCGCCAATCGTGGCGTGGCACTGGTCGTCTCGGCGATCAGCCAGCTGGGCCTTCTAGTGGCGCCTCACAAATCTGAGGCGCTATGGTTCCATGCCCTTCCTCGGGGTCGGGAACCACCCAGCTCTGTGGTGTCAATTTGTGGTGCACAAGTCCGGGTGGGGCGTACTATTAAGTACCTTGGCCTCATTTTGGACTCTCGCTGGGCGTTCGAAGACCACTTCGAGCGCTTGGCCCCCCGAGTTCGTGGTGCGGCGGGCGCGCTTCGACGCCTGCTCCCGAACCTTGGTGGGCCACGCGAGGAAGTTCGCCGCCTCTACTGTGGCGTCGTGCGGTCCATGGTTCTCTATGGGGCGCCCGTGTGGCATCATCGTCTTACGCGCGCCTCCCGCTGCAGGGCTATCCTAACCAGTCTGCAGCGGTTGGTGGCCATTCGGGTAGCACGAGGCTACAGGACGATATCCCATGAGGCGGCGACGCTCATTGCGCGCCTCCCGCCGTGGGATCTCCTGGCGTGGGTGAATGCCCGACTTTATGACGAGGTTCGCCTTCGTCGGGTAGGCGGAGAGGCGTCGAGTGAAACGCTCGAAGAGTGCCGGCGAAATGCGCACCGAAGTGCGTATGAGGAGTGGCGCGTGCGATTTTGCCAATATTTGACGCCTGGCTCGAGACGAAAGAGTGCACTACTTTCCGGCTGACTCAGATACTTACCGGGCATGGTTGCTTCGGTGAGTATCTGAGTCGGATCGGCCGTGAGGAGACGACACAGTGCCACCACTGCGATGACGACCTGGACTCCGCTCAACACACACTAGAGGTGTGCCCCGCTCGGGCGGACGAGCGGAGTACTCTGGTCGCTACAATTGGGAGGGATTTGTCCCTACCAGCCGTAGTAGCGACAATGGTAGAGGACACCCACAATTGGCGTGCAATGGTCTCCTTCTGTGAAGCTGTAATGCTCCAGAAGGAGGCCGCCGAGCGGGAGCGTGAACGACGCAACCCCGCTCGCAGGCGAAGGCGGCGTCGAGGCGGCGGCAGCGGCCGTTGAACTCGACTCTTCCTCAGGTCTGCGGGCGTTGGAGGGGGAGCCTCTAATGACCCACCACAAGCGGACCCGAGAAGGCAGCGGACTGTGTGGCGCAGTCTGCTGTGAAAGGCATTGCACACCCCGCCTTTCCCCGGGCACGCGTCCCAAGCAAGGGGACGGACGCGACAGGTACAGCGGAGCAATACAACACAGTTCCCGCTGTACCTGCAATGCGTCGAGCTACGGAGCCACCGTGTGGATTTTAGTCGGTAACCCAGGTGGGAGTCCGACATACCCCCTTCGACCGCTCCCCGGTCGGATGGGCATGAGGTAACTCATTTTCCACACGATAAAAAAAAAAAAAAAAAAAAGGGCCTCCGGCACTCTCACTCACCGAACGAAACGCAACAGTTTAGGTACTGTTACTTTACGCCAATTTCTGTGATTCGTTGCGGCGCCTCCCATTCCGTGTAAGCAGGTACTTTTAAACTGTGTACAGGGCAAGTTAAACTGTGGAAAGTTGACAAGTGAGTGATCAACTTCTCTCCATAGCAAGGCAGGTGACAAATACACATACTAACAAGTACACATTTCATTTATAAAACTTCCCTTCTATCGGAACTGTGCGTTGTATATATGCATTAACTAAAAAGTGCTTCTATAACGTCGCAGTTGTCTTGTTATGCCATTGACTTGACGTCTGGTTCGGTACAGTGGTAATAATAATTGTTCTAATAATCCTTTTTTGACGCTTGTTTTGCTTGTTAATTAAGTAGCTCAGCTATTTGTTGTAATAACTATCCTTTTTACTTTTTGATGTAGGTATGCAACTATTTAAAACAGTTTACCCGCCCAAACCATGTAAGTAGTTTAAATAATTAATAATAAACACTTGAGTGAATATTTTCGTTATGATATAGCCGTGCTTAAAAATTATACATATTTGTGAATACATTTTGCCAAAAATATGTTACTATGGATGGACTGGCACAAAATATGAAAGGTATTGCATTGTAGCCGTCACCGTATTCTATGCCAATGAATATAATTTTTTGGCTTCACGCCAATAAAGAAACGATATGATATTGATGTACCAGCAACATGCACGTCTAGATAGAGCCGTTTTCGTTCAACAACGTTCAAGAACGGCTCGACAGCTTGAAAAATATTATCTAGGTACTGTGATGTGATCATCATAACATCCATTTTTTTATAAAACGCTCGCTCTAGGGTCAAATCTTGTGTCGCCAGGGGACGGGGGACTTTACAAATATTAAAACGGCACCTAAAACCCTCAGGCCCACTTGCACAACGATTCTTAAATTGAATTAAGATGTATTTAACGAGATATAATATATTAAACACCTCTAGCGTCTTGCACAACGAAAATTTTGTCGAGTAATATGATTTAAGAACTGTCAAAATTAATCACCGAAAATCGGCTGTTTAGTGGCTAATTTCATTTAAGAACTGTCACACTGATGTTGGCATCTTGTCATTAGCGACGAAAATTATCTATAATTATATAACTGGACCGGACAAAGTGTAATGGTGTTGCTGGCTACACCAAATTAATTAATAATATATAGTTCTTAGGTCGCATACTTGTTTCCACATGTGTTTGTCTTATCGCTACGATGGCACCAACGTTATGCAATTAGTAAACTCATAAATTCTAAGAGGTTGACAAATTTATAAGAATTATGTGACAGGCATATGAGTAAAGAAATAGCCATGAAATATGAGAAAATATTGGCACTGTAGTGTTCACATGCGGTATAGTTGAGGATCATAAAAAAAGGGGATCAACGATAAGAAACGGGCCCTATCAGGTAGTAAGGGTTCGAGAGGCGTTGCGTTAGTTGTGTTTGACTGGACAGTCGGGCCTTAGGAGGCGGGGCTAGTCGGGTCCCAGGACAGCGTGACGTGGTAGTGGTGGTGTTGGATGAGACAGTCAATGTGGGGACGCGGAACAGGGCGGATCTCGGACAGTGAGTCTTAGGACGCGGAAGAGGACAGATCTCGGGAACGGACTCGCGTGGTAGTTCAGGCAGTTGGTCTTATGGTGCGAGAGAGATCGGACCTGGCCTAGCGCGAACGAGGTTCGGTGTTGGTCGATAATTAGTGCTTAGTGATATCGAAGAACAAGGCGAGCAGCTTCAAGAGAAGGTGATCAGCATAGGGCAAGGGGTAAGTTTGGCAGCGACGCAGCTAAAAGTCCGGTGAGTGTCTGTTATTCACTTTACTGTAATTTATTGCATGAACTGTATAACATTAATTACTCTGTTGTGTATCTATGTCTATATCACACCATATATGTATACCAGGCTGACTAAAATATAAAGTTCTCTATGAGATATTGTACATAGTTATATTATTAATAACCGCGTGTACCATTAGTAGTGGTTCGTACCTTGTTGATGATGGATGTGAAGACGAGCGATGTATGATGGGAGTCTCCGTATTCGCGATCAGGTGGTAGAATGCAGGACTTTCACAATCGCTGTCTAAACCTGCGTACAGGCCAGTACATAGCAGCTGACAAGGTTTTAAAGAGCGAAAGAAGAGCCACCTGTCGGTCACGCGGTAACAGTAAGACCCGGTGGCTAATCTAGCGGCGATTGTAACGAGAGCTTCCATGCAAACTATGCGCGATGGCTTAATACGTTTTAATTGACTATGTTTGTATGGGCTTCAATGTTGTGACTTGCGGCAAGGAGGCGTTTTGTGACATCAGTTCTGAGACTGTTACTGTACGCTCAATACTATACACTGGATATCGCTGAAATACTCGGCGCCGATAATACCATATGACTAATATACCTGGATCATGTTCTCCGTCTCCCTGGAGCTGCCGTCTCTGAGATACGCTGCCTTGTACTCAAGTACCAATATGTGAAGCATGAATATATGGAGAGTGATTTTGTGATGACAAACCAATACTAATGTATCGCTGTCTTTAGTATTTTGATGTCCACTTTCATTCAATTATAAGCATTTACGTTTGGTAAATGCTGTCAGCAGAGGAATATAAAGTAAGGACGAATCCCATGGTCCTGCGCGGGGAGGGGCGCGGGAACCCTGGCCAAACAAATTACTTGGCGAGGCTGGCATTTTAAACCCAGTTATTAAGAAAACTAAAATTTTAATCAGCCTGGGGTCGATAGGATTCCGTTACATTTGGTGCCGTGACCAGGATCCTCGTCATAAAATGTACTGATTCACTTCAGTACAACGAGGAAGAACTAAAGCGTTACTACACAAACACGACGTAGAAAAATACAAACACAACGTAGGAAAATATCGGTCTAATTAAGCACAACTTGTTATTCAATAATCGATAGACGATCATGTTCATTTTAGAAAGACGAAATAATATTTAAGTCACGGCAATTATCACAATATTTAATAGTCCGAGGGGGGCGATATTGCGCCTAAGTGCCACACTTTTGCATGTGTTAATTATTCTTATGGCACTGTGGTTCCTCTTATAATATCGCTGTATCTTGAAAGTTAACATATAACTGACTACATATTATGTTGAAACGCTTTACATAAATGCTGCTCATGCGTGTCATTTATACTGTATGTCGAGTTCGAGTCTCGACAGTGGTTATATTATTGGCTACAGAAAATGCTTTACGTTTAAATATCTTGAGATCGACTCTCGATAATAAGCATATTGTTGGTTAGAAGCACTTTCGTATCAGGTTCGCTGTTTGAGTCCGATACGCGATGCGGACTAGCGATGGTTAGAACTAATTTTAGATAAGAAAGAGAAGGATTTTATATTATATAGATTATTTTTATAGGATATCTGGTGTAACATATTAACATGGCTTGAGATTAATGTATAATGCACACCAGAATATTCCGTGGAATATATAGCAGAATATATAGGTATTGTTAAATCGGGTCAGACTCCTGAGCAAGGTCTGTGACGATATGTTGTTGTGAAACGTCGGCAAACTAGTCGCCGTATTGTTGATAACATGTTCGATACCTGTATATAACAAGGGGGAATAATTTAAATATAAATAGTGTATAGTATTTTGTTGGAATTTATTACACTAACGTACTGAAATAGCAGGTTCGACTCCTGTTGCTATGATATTTTGAAATGTTTTCAACAAACTCACTGAAATAGCGGGTTCTACTCCTGTTGCTATGATATTTTGAAATGTTTCAACAAACTTACTGAAATAGCGGGTTTGACTCCTGTTGCTACGATATTTTGAAATGTTTTCAACAAACTTACTGAAATAACGGGTTCGACTCCTGTTGCTACGATATTATAAAAATGTTTTCAACAAACTTACTGAAATAGCGGGTTCGATTCCTGTTACTACGATATTTGAAAATGGTGTCAACAAACGTATTAAATTACGAAATCTAGTAATAATATCTATCTTATACATACGCGTTCTATGGACAAGCATCTATTAGTTTATTACATTGGTTGTGTTGAGATTCTTACAGAATGCATAGGGGTTTTATTGATGAAGTTTACACGAGCTTTAATTGAGAAAAGGATAATTCTGAGGTCATATATCAGTAAATTTAGTTTTCTAACGTGTTAGCAAGTTGATTAGGGTAATATTAGCCCACTGCAGTATTTTGGTATACCTTATAAAAGCTCTAGGTTCGATGCCTGAGCATTGGTGAAAGTCGGCGGATATTATACTCATGTGCCTAATGATCGGCGTTGGCTTTATAGAAGTCGTACAATGTGTTTTTAAATATTTTGGGTTCGATTCCCAAACATAAAAAGAATGCACACTATTGTTGAACACGAAACTATTTTGTTAATTGTTGTTATTATAGCAGGAAATAATATTTCGCCGATAATGTGCGTCTGGAGATGGGTTTAGTGACCATTGTTTTAAAATGTTTTGTTTTATAATTGTTGCCCTAACTAAAAAGGCAATGCAATAGGCCGACATCTGGCACGTTTTGTTTCCAAATGCCAGCGTGTGAAGAAATAAGGGATAAAACAAAAAAGGGAAACACATTTTAGATGTTTATATGTTAAAAGAAAGAAGGCTAGAAAGGAACTATTGTTCTTTTGTATTACTGATGTGCTTTGTCCGAACGCGCCAACGCGCACGTGAAAAGGACAGGATGGGCTACTTTGTTAAGATATGATTGCATGTGGCGCATTGTTTTAAGGAACTGAATGGCTTGAGAAAGTCATTTACGCCGTTTTTTTAGGATGGGTTCGATTCCTATCGTGAAAGGAGCCATAGTTCTTTTGTATTATTGATGTGCTTTGTCCAAGGGCCAAGATTGGCTACTTTGTTAAGATATGACTGCACATGTGCTGCATTGTTTTGAAAAACTGAATGGCTTTTGTAAGTCATTTCTGCCGTCTTTGGTATGGGTTCGATTTCCGCCGTGCGTCATATGAAATAGATATTCTACACGTGTTAATTCTAAGCATCAGTATTTTACCTAACTGTTACAGTTTAGGCCATCTCAGATTTTGGTTTAGCTGAATATTTACAATACTTATTCATCTGCGTTAAAATGTGATTGCCAGTGGCAATGATGTATGTATTTGTTATACCGGGTATATTGAACACATACCTTTTAAGAGCGCTCAATTTACCAGGGTTCGAGCCCCAGGTTTGCTTAGAGCTTGACATTGAGTTCATATTCCTCATGAGATTCGAGAGGTGTGTAAGCAGTATGCTAAAAACGTCTTGATACATACTAGACTCATAGACATAGTTTAGCCCTATCGTGTGATATCCGTAAACAGCTAACTTGATTCTGAAGTTCAAATAAAAATAATATTTTGTTGCTAGACTCATGCAATATACTTAATACGCATACTGAAAAATATTCATTGGTGATCCGCATCACATCTTCTAATTATCTGTTAGTTTGTATCCGGGTTTAGTACTCAAATAGAAGTCGTATATTATATGACTAATCTTGGAAGTTTGATACTCGTGGCATTTCATTTAAAATTCCAGGACCCTACGTCACCTTTTACATCAACTACCGCACGTGTTGTTGCGTCCGTCGGCTGTGACTACAAAGTAGCGGCGTTCCGGTAACGTGAAAGGCAGCTGCAGTATGCGTCGAAGGACATATCTCGCATTGGATCATCTTACACAGAGCTAAATTTTTATTATCTTTACTAACTATAAACGCGCACTACGACTAACTTCAAGCAAGTGGACTCCCTCTGATCCGAACTCTCAGATATACATACAATATTAAACGAAGGTTTAAGTTACATAGGGCCTTATGTGTGTCGTTCGTTATATAGAACTTTTTTATATGGCATAATATATTTGGCAGCTGCGTCCAACTGCACGAGTAATAATCGTAATTGTTATTTACGTTAACTGTAATCAGAGCCTTAATAATGAAGCAGATATCATGTCGATACGCTTGATGATCCGAATGAAGAACTGATTGGCGGCCATCTCGCCGAACATTGTGGGTTCGATCCCCGCCCGTACAATTTCTAGCTAAATGGGAATAATTCCTAGTGTGGGACCGAGTTAAGAATTGTTTAGTTGTAGGGACTGTTGAGCTATCAACTGGGGAAAACGACTGCTGGACTATACTATTGTTTACGACTATTTAGCTCATTATATAAAACTATTGCAACTACTTGTCTGTCACTTTTGACAAAACTAGTCTCTTATACGAGTGTGTGCGAACTATTCCAGCCACTGCTACCTGACGCTATGTACACCCGCTACTGAACCCGATGTCGACGAGTGACAATGGCGAATCAGGTACCCTGATCATACCACGCTGCCCGTTTGTCAAGAAGACATCTGGTATGTACACCTCCATTCTAAGCATGGATAGGATGTCTTATAGATTGTACTACTATTTTGAGAATTTAATGCTAAAACGCCATCTGGCTTATTGGAATACATAGGTTACGGGCCACTGGTGATCTCGGCTATGTGCACTAACTCCAATAAGAAGTTTAGGTCTGAGGAGAAGTTTAGTAGTATACAGATGGATAAGAGTTTTGATAATTTCTCATAGGCATAGTAAAACGTTCATATTTGATTAGGCACAGTTGAGGCAACAATTGCTATAGGATACTTATAAGCAACAATGTTGTCATAATATGGAGATGGCTGAAGTATAGTTAGTTAGTTATTGTATCGTACGGAGTGACCTTAGCAAAGGTATGGTAGGGTTATTATTGTCAATCAACTATGAGTTAGGATAAGTGGTATTGAAGCAGTGGTTATTTATTGGAAGTTGTATGTTACTTGCCGATAGTTAATGGTGGAAGACAAGATGCAGTTTTAACTGGCGTACTCTAATACATATGCTATTGTATCTGTAGTGAAAGCTATGACTTAGTCTACGCGTCTGATTTTCAGAGGGGGGAATGTAATGGTGTTGCTGGCTACACCAAATTAATTAATAATATATAGTTCTTAGGTCGCATACTTGTTTCCACATGTGTTTGTCTTATCGCTACGATGGCACCAACGTTATGCAATTAGTAAACTCATAAATTCTAAGAGGTTGACAAATTTATAAGAATTATGTGACAGGCATATGAGTAAAGAAATAGCCATGAAATATGAGAAAATATTGGCACTGTAGTGTTCACATGCGGTATAGTTGAGGATCATAAAAAAAGGGGATCAACGATAAGAAACGGGCCCTATCAGGTAGTAAGGGTTCGAGAGGCGTTGCGTTAGTTGTGTTTGACTGGACAGTCGGGCCTTAGGAGGCGGGGCTAGTCGGGTCCCAGGACAGCGTGACGTGGTAGTGGTGGTGTTGGATGAGACAGTCAATGTGGGGACGCGGAACCGGGCGGATCTCGGACAGTGAGTCTTAGGACGCGGAAGAGGACAGATCTCGGGAACGGACTCGCGTGGTAGTTCAGGCAGTTGGTCTTATGGTGCGAGAGAGATCGGACCTGGCCTAGCGCGAACGAGGTTCGGTGTTGGTCGATAATTAGTGCTTAGTGATATCGAAGAACAAGGCGAGCAGCTTCAAGAGAAGGTGATCAGCATAGGGCAAGGGGTAAGTTTGGCAGCGACGCAGCTAAAAGTCCGGTGAGTGTCTGTTATTCACTTTACTGTAATTTATTGCATGAACTGTATAACATTAATTACTCTGTTGTGTATCTATGTCTATATCACACCATATATGTATACCAGGCTGACTAAAATATAAAGTTCTCTATGAGATATTGTACATAGTTATATTATTAATAACCGCGTGTACCATTAGTAGTGGTTCGTACCTTGTTGATGATGGATGTGAAGACGAGCGATGTATGATGGGAGTCTCCGTATTCGCGATCAGGTGGTAGAATGCAGGACTTTCACAATCGCTGTCTAAACCTGCGTACAGGCCAGTACATAGCAGCTGACAAGGTTTTAAAGAGCGAAAGAAGAGCCACCTGTCGGTCACGCGGTAACAGTAAGACCCGGCGGCTAATCTAGCGGCGATTGTAACGAGAGCTTCCATGCAAACTATGCGCGATGGCTTAATACGTTTTAATTGACTATGTTTGTATGGGCTTCAATGTTGTGACTTGCGGCAAGGAGGCGTTTTGTGACATCAGTTCTGAGACTGTTACTGTACGCTCAATACTATACACTGGATATCGCTGAAATACTCGGCGCCGATAATACCATATGACTAATATACCTGGATCATGTTCTCCGTCTCCCTGGAGCTGCCGTCTCTGAGATACGCTGCCTTGTACTCAAGTACCAATATGTGAAGCATGAATATATGGAGAGTGATTTTGTGATGACAAACCAATACTAATGTATCGCTGTCTTTAGTATTTTGATGTCCACTTTCATTCAATTATAAGCATTTACGTTTGGTAAATGCTGTCAGCAGAGGAATATAAAGTAAGGACGAATCCCATGGTCCTGCGCGGGGAGGGGCGCGGGAACTCTGGCCAAACAAATTACTTGGCGAGGCTGGCATTTTAAACCCAGTTATTAAGAAAACTAAAATTTTAATCAGCCTGGGGTCGATAGGATTCCGTTACAAAAGCAGCAGGGGGAGGCCTATGTCCAGCAGTGGACTTGACTCGCGCCCACCTCGTTTTGGGCGGGTGCGTCATTATGATCCCCCACAGATGGCGCGCGGATCGAGTCATCGCGCTTTTGAGGACTTCAAGCCGCACCCTCATTTTGACTTGCCAGGTCCTGGCCAACGGTCGCCGCCCAGGCAACAATAGGTCATTGACCCCTGCCCTATAACGCCAACCTCCCCCATTGAGACCGTTATCCTACCAACGGTTGCTGTTAGGGTCTGGGGACCCACGGGGACCTCTGTTGTTGTCCGTGCTATATTGGACACAGGTTCACAAGGTTGCATTGTTTCCACTTATTTGGTAGGGCAGGTTAAATTAAATATGGGCTCTTTTCCGAATTGTATTCGGGGCATAGGTGACGTAGCCTCTAATGTTGAAGGGCAAGTTAAGGTTTTGTTTGGCCCTGTTGAATCTTCACACCCGAGGATTAAAACCTCGGCTATTGTGCTGAAGAATATTTTGGGTATGCACCCACAGAAACAGCTACCCGCTGCTGTGGTGAATTTGATATCGGGATTGGAACTGGCAGACCCCAAATTTGACACACCGGGACAAATCGACTTGTTGATTGGCTCTGATGTCCTCGGTGGAATTTTGATTGGTGGGAAACGGGTCTTGGTGCCAAATGGTTTGACTGCCATCCCGACCATATTTGGATTTGCTTTGATGGGACCTGTACCTAGGGACCCCCCTCCACATGAACTTGATAATTTGTTGGCTGTAGGCTCTGCTCTCTCTGATGCGGTTCAGAGGTTTTGGGAAGTAGAGGAGCCCCCTCAAGCTGCCCGTTTGAATCCAGAACATGAGGAGTGCGAGCTGTTCTTCCAGAACAACACGGGTCGACTCCGTTCTGGTCGGATCATTACGAGGCTACCCTTTCTGTCTGTTCGGCCTCCGCTTGGTGAGTCACGACCTTTAGCCGAAAAGAGATTGTTGGCTATGGAGCGTCGCATGGGCCGTGATCCGGAGCTCAGACAGAAGTACATTGAGTTCATGAGGGAATATGAACAGTTGGGACACATGTCGGTGTCAAATTTGGATTGGCGTTCGGTGGAGCACTACTTTCTCCCGCATCATGCGGTATTGAAGCCATCGACTGGCAAGCTGCGCACAGTGTTTGATGGTTCTGCGCAGACTTCAACAGGCGTATCCTTGAACCAGTGCTTGCATTCTGGTCCCAAGTTGGTCAAGGACCTTTGTGACGTCATCACGAGCTTCCGACGACATCAGGTTGTCTTTGTGGCCGACATAAAAATGATGTTCAGGCAGACTATTATCCACCCTGATGACCGTCGCTTCCAGCTGATCCTTTGGAGAGAGTCTCCTCGCGATCCCATGGTCGTCTACGAGCTCAATACAAATACGTACGGGTTAAGGTTAAGCCCCTACTTGGCAATACGTTCTCTTTGGGAGCTCGCAGACCGCGAAGGCCTACGTTTCCCAAGAGCCTCCGCCATCTTGAAGGACGATATTTACGTCGATGACATTTGCTCGGGCGCCTCCACAGCGGACGAGGCGATCCTCCTGCGGGACGAATTGATAGGTATTTTGGCCTCCGCTGGTTATGAGTTGCGCAAATGGATTTCCAACTCGCCAGCGCTTTTGGAAGGCTTGCCAGAGGATCATCAGCAAGATCCACATTTGTTTGAGATTGTTGACAACCCCGCCATGATGGCTGTTCTCGGCGTTCAGTACAGACCAGTCCAAGACATCTTTACATATAACGTAGACTTGAAATTGCCGTGTTCTTGGACTAAACGTCTCGTATTGTCTACTGTCGCCAGAACCTTTGATCCGAACGGTTGGATCTGTCCAATTATATTTTGGGCAAAATGCTTCTTGCAGAAGCTTTGGACAGCAGGATTGACCTGGGACGAACCTCTGCACGGCACTCTTGTTGAGGAATGGATCTCTTTTGTATCCTCACTTCCTGCCGTCAACGAGATCTCCTTGCCTCGTCCCATCCTTCCTCCCGGGAAGTACAAGGCCACCCTTCACGGGTTTTGTGACGCCTCGGAACGTGGTCACGCCGCCGTGGTGTACTTGCGCACAGTTAGTGCCTCAGGTCAGGTGAGGGTTTCCCTGATCATGGCAAAGAGCAAGGTGGCACCCCTTCGGACATCTCTGACCATTCCAAAATTGGAGCTCTCGGGAGCAGCCCTTCTTGTACGCTTGTTGAACCACGTGTCCAGTACTTTGGGTAAAAGCATTTGCATTAATGGGACCTACGCCTGGACAGACAGCCAAATTGTTCTTTGTTGGTTGAAGGCTTCTGTTCACACCTTGGAGGTATTTGTCGCTAATCGCGTTTCCCAAATCCAGAAATCCGAAGTCAAACTTGTTTGGAGACACGTGCCAGGTGAGCTCAACCCGGCTGATTGTGCCTCGCGCGGATGCTTGACGCCTAGTTTGATAGGTCATTCGCTGTGGTGGGGTCCGGAATGGTTGAGTCGACCAGAAATTGATTGGCCTCGAACGCCAGTTTTGAATACTTCTAATTTGCCGGGTCTACGAACACTCGCTCTTGAGAAGGTGGAATGCGCCTTCGACCCCGATTTTTTGTTGAATCGT
The DNA here is from genome assembly GCA_944739405.2 of Euclidia mi. Classification (NCBI taxonomy): domain Eukaryota; kingdom Metazoa; phylum Arthropoda; class Insecta; order Lepidoptera; family Erebidae; genus Euclidia; species Euclidia mi. Next base: position 91,251,970 of record OX123187.2, on the reverse strand, counting down.
TACAGCTCCCTCGACAAGTTGTTAGGTGTCACTGCTTGGATAAAGCGTTTTGTTTTTAATTTTAGGCACCCACAACAGAAACGACTGACACCGTTTCTCTCACCACAGGAACGTCAGGAGTCCCTCACCTTTTGGGTTCGTTCTGTGCAATTGGCACATTTTGAAAGGGAGATTGCTATCCTCAAGTCGGGGAAATCGAAATTGTCGGGAGCTGTATCTAAATTGAACCCCTTTTTGGACGAAACGGGTCTCTTGCGCGTTGGAGGGCGTCTCAAGAACGCCAACCTCCCTTACGGGGCTCGTCACCCCCTTTTGTTACCTAAGGACGGTCATTTGGTACGCTTGTTGGTAACTGACCGTCACCTTAAAAATTCGCATGCTGGTTGTAATGCCTTGTTGGCCATTTTGCAACGCGAGTTTTGGATTTTGTCTGCCCGAAGAATTATTCGGAGTGTAGTCTTTCGCTGCATCCCTTGCTATAAGCTCAAGGCTTCTACCATGCAGCCCTTGATGGGGGACTTACCGGCAGATCGCGTAACTGAAAGCAGGACGTTTGACGGTGTTGGCACGGACTTCGCTGGTCCTTTTTTGGTGAAAACGTCGACACTTTGAAACAGCAAGACTGTCAAGGCCTACTTGTGTGTTTTTGTTTGTCTTTCCACAAAGGCCGTACACTTAGAACTGGTCTCCTCGCTTACGACCGAGGCGTTTGTAGCCACATTTGACAGATTTGTATCCCGCAGAGGGCTGCCTTCCTTGATCCGTTCTGACTGCGGCACTAACTTCAAGGGCACTTATAATTATCTGAATGATGTTGTTAATTTTCTTGAAACCAACAAAGCTAATATAGGTGATAGGCTTGCCCGACGTGGGATAAATTGGTTGTTTTCCCCACCAAATTGTCCACACTGGGGTGGTATATTTGAGGCCGCCGTAAAATCGGCCAAAACACACTTGCGCAGAACAATCGGTGAATCTGTCCTTACATTTGAGGAACTCGCAACTGTGTTTTGTAAGATTGAGGCCGTTTTGAACTCTCAACCATTGTGCCCGATCTCCTCAGATCCGAATGATTTGGAGGCCCTTACGCCGGCCCATTTTTTGATTGGTCGCCCACTTGTCGCCTTGCCTGAGTACCCCTATATTGATATGAGACCTGGTCGTCTCTCGCGTTTTGAATTGGTACGCCAGATTACTCAGAGCTTTTGGAAACGCTGGAACTTGGAATATTTGCACATACTCCAGCAACGCGTTAAGTGGACCGACAAGACCGATCCACCCAAGGTTGGTGACCTCGTTTTGATCAAGGAGGCTAACCTTCCGCCACTCAGATGGCGCAGGGGGCGCATCCTTCATTTGGTAACTGGGGCTGATGGAGTTCCCCGATTTGCTGAGGTCTTGGTGGACGGTTCGATTCTGAGGAGAGCGGTTGCAACATTGTCACGTCTACCAACCGATTAGCGGACCGGTAGGCCGGTCCGGGGCGGGTGGATGTTTGAAATAGAATTAGTTTTTATTATAAGTCAAATCGATTAGATCGATTGAGTAACATTTTGTTTAGTCTATTGAAAATTTCTGACAATGGTCACACTGAACTGTCACTTCCGTCTCCCGCGTTGAAAAATTAACACGCCGTTTGCAAGCTCACGTGCCTTGTACCTAAATTAAATTGATCGCCCTTTGAATTAACGCGAATTGAATCAACTTGTAATTAACTTAATACGTAATTGCCGCTTTTGACTTCCGGCAAGGTTTGTTGTAAATTGATGACATAGTGAACTTTTGTGAAAAGTTTTGTGAACCGCTAACGTGCATCGTGGTCTGGAGAAGGACTTCGCCGAATTGTAAACTGGTATCCATTGATTCTCTTGTTATTTTGGCCAAAATTATAAGTTAATCTATAGGTCCACTTCAAGAACATCACCAGGAGCTATAAGGTAAAATCTTCTTATAACTACTTTATAATTTGTCATCGCTGAGAATCTCAGCAATATATGTCAGACATTTGATTACTTTAGGACAACTGGATGAATATAAATTAGCTTCCACTGTGCTTACAACCAATTCCCAGTAAGCCTACGGTAATTCTAGACACTTATTTCTAAAAATGATTCCACTCAGTTTGTATAGTTAATATGGTGGTGAGTTTATATCAATAGTTTTATTTGACTTTATATTTAAGGGAATTTTCTAAATAATGTTTATCGGAATGGTCATCAGTACAGGACGTCAATTGACTACGAAACGGAAGTGCGAAGATTGCGCGCTTCGACAGAGTCTACGCGTCACGTTCGCTACAGTCGAAGAGGGGGGATGACGGTTGACGTTCAACGGAGCAACGACAACTATCACTTCTCTTGGAGACTCCGGGCGGGCAACAAGTACCTAGAAACTGTCACTCGTTTCGTGTTCAGTAATACAAAATAGTTATAGTCAGTTTTGTTAATTTGATTTGGTGTGATCTTATAACTAACTGTGATGTGAAGTGTTGATACCGGCCAAGAATCAAGCAATCCGCCGTCATCAGAAGTGGGATCATGGACCAGCGCGACCACAAGGCGCGAGCGAAGGCGACTGCTAACGCTGCTATGTTGGTGAATCAGCTGAGCTTGCAACTGCCACCGAGGTGAGCGTATTTTGTCTGATTTTTTATTGGTACTGCCAATTTTGTTAAGTGGCAGTAGTAGTAAAACATTACGCGTTTAATTTTGGAAATGTCTTAATCGTTGTGGTGATATCGCCATCACATCGTACTGAGTGTTGTAGTTTCGATTCCTACACGAGACACTGAATTGTAGAACCGTTTGACTTTTACGGTGTCGTGGTTCTCATAGCATGATCTCATGAATAATCTTCTTTTTAATAGCTTAAAGAAGAAAGACAAAAAAAATGTGGGTAGTAATGATTTAATTGTGACCTTTGCCGTATTTTAAGTTAGCATAATATGGTTGTCTGACTACCACAGTGATCTAGCTATAGCTTAGATTGTGAACGAAGGTTTTGAGTTTGATACGCCAGTTAAAAAAGCGATTATTTTATTTCTTAATGCGAGGGTGGCTCGCACTCACGAACTTTGTGATCATATTATTATGCTTGCTTGCAAATAGATTATCTTGTCTCGGTCTTACTTTGTGGACTGTAATAGTAACGAGAGTGAGCGTACAGGCTGACTTGCATTATTCCAAGCAAGTGCGTTTGAGTCAAACGTGCTAGTTATTGTTCTAGTGCAGTTGTAATATTGGTTTTAGAACCAACACCCAGCTGGTTGGTTTTCTGCTAAATCTGGAACAAAAGCACCGGTCTAGACTGTCCTTCGCAGGGCAGCGGCGCTAAAGTTGGCAAACTAATCGAATCGTACATACTAAGTTCATAGTGTAAGACTGTGCGGGGCTATTGCTTCTGACTGTGCTGATTTTGTGTAGAACAGCTTGTAGCTTTTATTTCTTAAATAGACGTGTGAACTGCAGTGCTGTCTAGACGAGTGCGGTTGGTTGGTTAGTGTAACCTGACCATAGTCAAACGATATAACTAGCGCCATTATTTTATCGACTCGTGGTGTTGATAATACGTAACGGTTTTCGTTTAAACGTGATCAGAGCCTAAGTAAAAAGTGACACTGTTACTCGTTGTAATTCTGAGTTGCACAGACTATCTCGATGTTGCAATTACACCTGCTTTTTTTTGTGTGCATAAATTTTTAACATGGCACATTAAAATGTTTCGTACTCAGATTATTAGATGGCACCACTAGTAAAATTAAATTCAATTTTACGATTTTACGTGTGAAAATTACCTACTGTGTGTTTTTAAAATTCATGTGATACGCTGGGAATTGTTATCAAGTGTCCCGAGTTATGCTTAGGACGTTTAGGAGTGATAGTGTTTCTAGCAGAAGTTGTTAAACTCGATTATCAGACGTAGAAGAAAATGATTGAGTGATCATCGTAGTGCGTTACGATAAACAATTTCAGAGATTTTAGTTTTCATCGTAGGTAGAACTAGGTTAGTGATCGTTAGTGATGATTGTATGCTTAACCTTATTCTCATTAAATGGGTACTTTGTTAGTCGTTGTTGTGATAAATTTGTGATACCCACGTTACCGTCATTGTAGATTTGCATAAACTGGATAAGCCGTTTGTGCGTCTGCATGTTTAGCCATGCGTTGCCATTGGTTGGACCGTTAAAGTGCCTTTCTGGTAAGCCTAGTTTAACCCTTGAGCTTTTATGTTAGTCATAGTCTCCGTTTTTACGAAAACAAGTTAATGCATTGTCATAGTATCACAAACGTTATCCATCGTCTTGAATGCGAAAGGTCCGTTGCTGTATCGCTAACAAGGTTAGATACTTGGTAGTAAACTTAACATCTAGACTATCAGCCTAGTAAGATTTTTTTTATAGTCTGCTATGTGATAAGGAAAACCAACACAACATGTTGAACAAACCTAGTTTAAGATTACTTTGTTACGCTCGAAATGATTATCCGGGTGGTTTTGTGTATCCGGATGGAGGTTGCATAGCGTGATGTTGAAGACCCGATGGATGTCGAGAGTATGAGCAATGCAATATTTTAATGAGTTTCCTATTATTTTAACGAGTATGTATGTTGTTTAACATGTCAGCTTCGAGAGAAAGAGATTTAGTCGTGATTTTCATTAAAACCTGTAATGATTTTGATCAGAGTACCTTTATTCCCATTGATTTGGGTCAGGAATAGCTGAACGACTAGATTGAGTGCTGTGCGATAATGTTCTTTTATTCCTAGAGCGAAGTGCATTAAGTTGTGGTTGTTGATCGCAATCACGGATACCCTGCTACTCAAGTAGCCCTCATTTGATTTTTGATCACTAACATTATCTACCACTGGTTTCTGTGTCGTATGACAAGAGCGTGTTGCGAGAATCTAAAAGTACTCATAGACTGCCAATTGGTTATCTCAGAACTGTAGTCGTTGCCTCTATGTAGCCAAAGGAAATCGATTTCTCCGAAAGTAGCTTATCATTTCTGGCCATGTTCGCATTTGGTGTTTGTTTTTGTCAGTAGTCAAATCCAGTTTTGACATAGAAAATCGAGAGTATGGACGGGAGTTACGTTCTGTGTAGTAGTGAAGTTGTAAACGAATTTGATAATCGCTTAAAATTTACGAAGTGCAGACGTTGAATTAGTCTGAAAGAACGGATACTCTATTTAGTGGGTATACAATGAGACAAATCTTTGAAATACTAATGGTAGATTTATTTCCTTTTTGGGTAATCCTGGTGGCTAGCGCGGCCTGGTGGCCGGCGCGGCATGGTGGCCGGCGCGGTCTGGCGGCCAGCGCAGCCTGGTGGCGAGTGTGGCTTGGTGGCCAGCGTAGCCCGTGTGGCGCGCGGCCCTTGTGTGGCGCGCGGCCCGTGTGTGGCGCGCGGCCCGTGTGTGGCGCGCGGCCCGTGTGTGGCGCGCGGCCCGTGTGTGGCGCGCGGCCCGTGTGTGGCGCACGGCCCGTGTGTGGCGCGCGGCCCGTGTGTGGCGCGCGGCCCGTGTGTGGCGCGCGGCCCGTGTGTGGCGCGCGGCCCGTGTGTGGCGCGGGGCCTGTGTGAGGCCTGTATGTGGCTTTGAAGAATTGAAGAGCCTGGTAACTGGTATAGCTAAAACATATCTGGCCGAACCTGGCAATGAAAGTGAAGGTAGTTTATTAAAGGTTAGAAGATGTTGAGTCCAAAGACCTTGGCTTAAATGTTCTGGTTAACTTGGTTTGAAAAATCTTAAAGTGTAAAGGCCCATTTGAGGTCACAGAAGTTCTTTACGATGATCTTTATAATCGCAAAGCCCTTAATTCTAAGCGTTACTGTAAGTTCGCCCTCGACAGGTTGTGAAAAAATGCCTGAAGGTCAAAGTACAACTGACGAAATTGAGGTGAAACAAAGTAGTTCTGATATTGAAGAAAGTGTTTAAGTTTACATGATGATCGGATCGGACCGTACCAGAGGCTGACGTGTAGCCGTAGCTCGGTAGAAATCGGCGTCTACTAACTTAGTAGTCCGTGAGTAGGCGGTATTGCAGTCGGCTCTGGTGGAGGTCAGGTTTCAGTGGCGTTCCCATGTGGGGTTCGCAGAAAGTAGAGTAACTGGAGGTTACTGGGCTATGCATAGCCTTGATCACAATACATGTAGAGCTTAAATGTTATGGTTTACTTGGTTTGAAATAATATCTTGAGAGATACAGCGATAGTGAAATGTCGGTTTTACTTTGAGTTTCCTGATTATTGATTTTGATACTGAAACTGTGCCAGAGGATCAGAGCATAACTGACGATCTTAAAGAGAAAAAAAATTGTGAACCTTAATACTGACGAGACAGTAGAAAACTGGGCTTACATGTTGATTGGTTGTGTGATTTAATGTCAGAGGTTCGGTTTGTAGCCGTAATAGCCGTAAATCAGTACAAATCGGATTCGATACAACTGTGAAGGCAGTTGTCCGTGAGTACACGGTAGGTACGCAGACGACTCCAATGTTTGATTGGCGCAGACAAATGGGTGTCAACCGAGTGACTGGTGTAAGGCCTGGTTTAGTAACTGGAGGTTACTGAATGGGGGCAACCGAGTGGCTGATTGAGTGCCTGGTTTAGTAACTGGAGGTTACTGAACGGTTATGAATCACATGTAGAGCTTTAGTTATTTGATTTGATTATAACGTAAGCCTATGGTAATTGACTGTATTGTCAGTGATGCTCTGAATCCAGCTCCTATAATAGAATGTAATGTAGGAGGTAATTTTGTAGAAAATTTGATTGGAATCCTAACACTGTTTTGATTCAACCCTTACCTGGGTCAAGTCAGGAGTGACCGAGCAATGTGATACTGTGCGTGTAAAATTTTGTTACAGAGTAACACACAGGGACGTGTGTCTTGTAGGATGGCCGTATCGGAATGGTCATCAGTACAGGACGTCAATTGACTACGAAACGGAAGTGCGAAGATTGCGCGCTTCGACAGAGTCTACGCGTCACGTTCGCTACAGTCGAAGAGGGGGGATGACGGTTGACGTTCAACGGAGCAACGACAACTATCACTTCTCTTGGAGACTCCGGGCGGGCAACAAGTACCTAGAAACTGTCACTCGTTTCGTGTTCAGTAATACAAAATAGTTATAGTCAGTTTTGTTAATTTGATTTGGTGTGATCTTATAACTAACTGTGATGTGAAGTGTTGATACCGGCCAAGAATCAAGCAATCCGCCGTCATGTTAATATTTATTTTAAACTGTTAACATGTGGTGCTAATGTAATTCTTATTTATTCATACACAATAATTGTTTATCTGAATAAATAAATTTAAACTGACTAATCACAACTGACTCAGAAATAAAGCATGAGCAGTCCACACAACTACTTTTATTTGCCAAGAATAAATACTGCTAAATGGGAAAAGAGATAATATGGATGTTCACATCACGTTCTTTAAACCCACTTACCATTATCCTAATAATCATTATTCCTACCTGTCTTGTATCCCACAAGAGCTAAGCAATAAGTTTGGCACTAAATTTTATTGGTTTATCACTGGTTGTCATCTTGAATATAGATGCAACCAACTTTGCAAATGAACCCACAAACAAAACAAATTGCATTTACGAAGTATAACACTAAGGCTTGTTATTTATAAAAGATTAGCAGTCACCTGTCTTAAGACTTTCAACCTAAAATGCTTAGAGATGAACTTTTATAAAACCTAAATGAGTGCATATGTCCATAAAGAAATCTACTGTCCAGATCTCATGTTTCTAGCTTCAGTAGTTTGGGTTAAGCAAGGACGTATCATGGTTGGAACAAATCATTCTATACAGGTATAAAATTAAACGACAAATATTAAGATATGTTGGGTTCCCTTGTCTTATAACCTTAACTTGAGCTGCAAGTTGACAGTAACAATTTCAACATAATGTGAAAATGAAATCATGTAGGCACCTACAGAGTCCACAGATATATAATAAAACCTATTTTGTAACTTTACAAATATTAGCTTTAAAAATGTGTATCACAAATTTATTTTTATATCTACCTTCTGAATATATATTTGTACCAATATAATAAAAGTGAAGTTTGTTTTGTTGAATGCACGTCAATCTGTGAAACTACTGGTTTTATGCAATAATTATTTTTGTGGTGGATAGTCACTTATCAAGAGAGACTTCATATAATCGCGCCGTGAGCACTAGCCATAAGTAATGCAGTTAGTTAGCCTTATGTAATGTGTAACCAAGGGCTATAAATAATGTTTCGATTCCTTTAATGTTTTACTATTGAGATAACCTATTGACTATCAATTGAATTAATATTCAGCACATCGATTAGCTTATTTAAACTGAAAGCAAATCAGGTAATTTATACAATGCATCTATATCAGAGCTTCAACTTGAAAAGGGCAGTTATACCGTTATTTACTAACAACCACATAAAGCTATTTTCTCTTTCTTGTGTAGATAAGTAAGTTTTTCAGAAATTTTCCGACATGGCCTAACGATTAATAAACAGACAAGAGCCCCAGCCGACGGCATAACATGACTATAAGCACAGTAGCACTGCTATCATGCTATGTACCAAACGTGGATAAACAACAGTTAACTATAAGTTCTATTTAGGGTGTAACGTTCGTAATTTTGATTGTATAATGTTTACCTGGTAATCCTTACGGGGACAGTAGGTAATCGTGTAAGCACCATAATTTATAAAATTAGGATGTTTCTCAAAAACTAATCAAATCAGCTCTGGATAAATACCTCTAGTCAGTGCATCAACAACCCGCATCTGCAAACTCTGGTAGAACTCAGAGTAGTACAGCGTTCACGCCACAGCACACCCCGGTGCGTGCACCCCGTCGTAGTCGCTCTGTCGCTCTCGCTCTCACGTGGCCTCACGTGAAGTGTAGACTTGCTCGCCGTAACTCCGACACACCGTGTGGTCTCCGATCAGGGTTGACTAGCGCCAAACACGGCTTCCAAGCGCTTGTCGCATCAGTCTTCAGGTCATCATTGGTAATGGCGGCTAAGACAAGAGACCCATCACTCTCGCGCCAAGCGTAGATCCCGAAGTCTCTTAGGGGGCGTTTATCCCACCGCTGCTGTCGGCGATATGCCAGGGTTATGGTGTCCAGACTCCATAATAAAAACACTCACGTAATATTACTTGGTTTATTATCAGTTGATTTCTAGCACAGAATTGAATTAATATGCGAACTACAGTCCTTTTTATAAACTAACCGTCATTACACTTATTGTAACGTTTAACAACTCCTTTTCAACATATAATTGAAATTACTGTACGATTAATTATAAACTAATCAAAAATTGACATTAATATTGTAATGAATTTTGCACAACACCAAGTGATTTATTTTACTCGAATAACAAATTTATTTTAATAGCCAAACGCTGCTTTACAACATTCGGTCAACAGATGGCGCTATCAACAGGATGTAAATATAATAGCATGTTATTTATTACCGAAAACATAATAAGTGTCAGAATCATGTTATTTAATACTAATTGATTTTACTTTGAAAGTTTCTGGAGTTATCTTAATAATTAAGCGATAAATTAAATACCCAATCTTTATAAACAGTTAAGCAGCCAATACAGTGTCTAATATTCTAAAGTAGTGAAGTTCTAAGTTCTGTGTTCACAAATAGTTATTTAAATATCAATCTTAAATATTATTAAAATTTTCGTAACAATATAATCATTATACAACCTGTAACAAATTTAAATGCACTTCCTGAAAGTAGTTTGTTCAGAATCGGCTACTGAATCCATTACTGTTATTTTTAATATTGTTTATTTTTTGTTCTAAAATAATAAAAATAACGTAAATTATAGTCACTCATTTATTTCAAAAGTTGAAATATACGAAAATAAACCTTAAGTCAAAGCAGAACGCCTTCTTTTAAAATGCATTTGTTTAATGGTTCGACGTTCGGTCACACGAACGCACACATTAGTACAACACAATAGCGGCAAAAGACAACACACACAATTTACCACGAAAATATCTATCATCTATCTTTCGCTTACGTAATAATCAACGGCAAGAGCGAGACGTAATGTGTCGCCCGCGCTGGCCAATGACAAGCGCTGGCGATGCGCTTTGACAAGTTATGACAAGTATCTAGGTAGTTATCCATCGGGAATCTGTCAGTGTCAGCGAGAGTTGCGAAAAAATATTGTAATTGTGTGAATAAAATTGTAATTATCAACATGACGGTGCTGGTGTGGAACGTTCTGCATCATCTTGATGTTAACTTGTCGCCCCCGGACTTTTTCACTGTGGGAAAATGTTAAATCACTAGTTTATTGTGAGGAGACAACAAGTGCCTAGGAGTTAAGTTGATACATATTAGCTGCTTTTAAAACAGTGAAAAGATGTGATGCGTGAGGGAACAGTGAAGACAGTGTTAAGTGGACTAAAATAATGTGATTTTATCCTGTAAGTTATTTGATTATTCTATTAATGTAACTATTAATTTACACACGTCGATCTTGCTTTATTATCTCATTGATATTCTTTTACTTTATCTATCAATAATGCTAGGTAACTAAATAGTCATTTACAATATTATGAGACAATGGATCGTGTGCATGTTATTAACAAACAATAAATAATTTTATACAAAGTCGACAGTCCACTCCAAAGCCGAAAAGCGTGATGGAAAGAAATAGGTAGTCATATCTTTGGAAATATCAACAGTAGCTGACAAATTACTCAAACATCATTCTTGTAAACCCCACTCTATCAGAGTGTTGTATAAAGACTAAATTTGAAACATTTTGTTTATATCGTATCGTAGGTATTTCGTTCCTATCAGATCGCTGTCGTCTTTTTACCATAGCAACCGTTTCGTGTGTTTGTGCGTGCGCAAATTTATAGTGACCACGCTTTTTACTTTTAATCGAGTTTATACTTTCTTCAAAAAACAATATTTACGCAAATAAAAAACTAAATTCAATGCATGCATTATGATTGTAACAAGTTATTCTAATTGGGGTGTCTGAGGATGTGCGTTATTTCATTTACACGTTGTATATTAATTTGCGCCCATATACACATATACACCTGGGGGCTTATTCACTATGACAATTTTGAAGTCTTAACGTGTTTTAACGTACTAGTTACCCACGTCGCGTCGGCACGGTATTGGCTTAAACGGTATTGTTAATATTCATTATGCCTACTTCATATTTGACAAGCACGGTGGCGCACGTTTCGGACGCGGTTTTAGCTGTCAAAATTCCGTGAGCTAAGAGGTCACGTAACGCGTTTATTGTAAAACGATAGTGGTTAAATAAGTTCTAAGTTTATTTCTTTTATATTATTTTCAGTGTCCGTTAGTGGTTAAATACTAAGTTTATTTGCTTCTTTATTTACCAGTGTCCGTGTCAAAGTTGTTTAATTAAATATTATATTTAATGAAAATTGACGCCTGTCGCTGGCGCCAGCGTCTCACTCGTCTTCGGATAATTAATAAATCCATTATAATTTATAAGATTCTGTTTGAATCACTATTTGCCACACTAACCGCACTTATATTTTTTTTATATTGTAGTGCGACTGCAACTGTCATCGATGTCATCATATATGTTATCGTTCAAAAATTGACATACAAAAGATGAAATAAACTTTTTTTATTTTGTGATTGTTCCTGGCGAAATTGAACTAAAATAATATAATTTAATATTTATAGTTTTATTACCCTGTTTTATTTGTACTGTAGCTTATAGTGTAAATTACAAGTTAGTAAAATAATATTTATAAAATCGAAATTGAGCCGGCAAAACCGGCATTAAGATTTATGAACGAATGTTGTGAAATTGATAACTAGGCCTATGCCTATTGTGTTCAGTATGCCATACGACAGCTTGTCTATACAAGCTGTCGTATGGCATACTGAACACAATATTTTGATTGTCGTGGTACGTCACGTCACTGAATCACGTTTATCTCTAGTGCATGTTACAACGACACACGTTTCGAACATGGTATTTCAGTGGTCATAGTGAAAAAGCCCCCAGTTCATCGTTTAAATTGGCAACAAATGAAATTACTCTGTTTAATTGATCTAGAACTATATTCCTTTGTATAACTATATGCCTTTGTATCTATTTTTAGCCGTGAGGTGGGTGGCCTATTACTAAAGAGGCGACTAAGAAAAATACAAAGCAACCAGAAAAGAAGCAAAATTTTTAATAATTCCCTTTCTATTGAGCTGTAGGAACTGAATTTGTCGAGATCAAATCACACGTACTGCACCATATATCAACATATAAATTTTCAGTACAAGCATGTACGAACCAACAACGTATAAAAACCATTGAAAAAAAGCTTCTAAATATCCTAATTGGATCTCTATCCTATCCTCCCGGTTGAAATTTGCGTGCTTTTTGATTTCAACCGCTTCCCGTGCTATTCTTGAAAAATAGTGACGGTCTGTGGATGTTTACCGTTTATCTGCATCTTAGAATCCTGTCATCAGCAAATGTAGACACCGACGAGGTAATATTACGCGCCAGTGTGAAGATACCATTAGTGTTGTGTGTCGAAGTACCGACAGTTCCGAATTTATAAATGTCAATAATTGTGAAGACCAAGCGAGGGTAGGTTCCGAAACCCGCACTTCTCGGAGGCAGCGCTGACGGACATCAGTCATCCCGTGACCACGGCTGGTGTTACCCATGCCGAAACGTCGGGGCAAATAGAAAGGTATTTCATCTTTCTTTTCGTTTAGTTAACACGATTCAGACTCGTTACATAATCATTAGTATGTGTACAAATCGTGGTAGTTTAAAAGACTCGTACAAAGTCATTTCACCATTCGTTAGCTGGCCTGGCCTACAGCTTCATTTAATAACTATCAAATGAATTAAATAAAATTTTATTGAAATAAACTTCTGTTTAATTGCTGAATAAAATTAGGCAATGGTTTACTTAGTACGAAATCGCAATTATTTTGTACTGCAATTAAAGATAATGTCTCACTCTAACATTAACTGTAGCCCATAACACAAGGAGATTACATTCGCAATCGCTTCTTCTCAATAAATAACGAAACATCCTTCCCTATTATTACACAAAAGACAATGATCCCATAATAAGTATTTTATTTCAAAAGGTACTTACTCGAACAAAAATACTAAGACATTCCACAATTACAGACACAATTTTCTTTAAGAGTTCCGACCTCCTTTGAGAGGTTATCAATAATTTCCTTTGACACAAACATAAGAACCGAAGAAAATAAATTTTACTGGAAACAAACATTTGTGGAGGTAAAATCTGAAACATATTTTTTGTTTTGTGAATGGGCATTGGAGATCCATTTCATATGTGTTTTCACGTCAGAATGGAACACCGTTAATGTACAATATACATTATCCACAGAATTACTTTATATGGTAATTCTAGAATAGAATAGAATAGAATATATTTATTTCGTGAAACATGTGTTGTACAGTACAAGTTTTAGCTTGCATGCAAGTTGTTACACAGATAAGCTTCATTGTACATGTTTTACCAGTTAGGTACGGCGAACAAAATGTTTACTTTTCATTACAAAATAATCTAATATTAAGCACTTTGATTTTTTAAAAACTAAATTAGTACAATAAATAACAATAATAAAACAAGGATGAAAATAAGAAAAAAGAAAAAAAATGTGTCTATAAAATTGTTAATTTATCATTACTGTTGTATAGTTGTATTCAACATTAATTTATGTATAGTAGGGTCCTATTGTTGAGACCAAATGAAAGAGTGGACTGTATAAAAATAACTTGTAATGAACTTATAGATTATAAGGTACAAATAGTATGGTAGCGAGTGTCGCGGGCGGGTGTGCTGCGCGGAGTGATATGTCGTACGGAGAGGGCCGCCTCCCCGCGCCGCTGTCCGCCGCCGTTGCTCGGTGCTCGTGCGCCGACATACTGCCCGGGTTGAAGTATTCTGCAATACTTCAATGAAGAGGTAAGGGGCAGATAGAGTTGAAGCCTCTTAGGATGTTGCCCGTCCTTGTTTGAACTTCGGCCACTCGTGTGACCCCGTCGCTGCCAGGGAAAACCTTAATGACCCGGCCTAGTAACCACATAAGAGGTGGCTGCGCCTTGTCTCGAATCAGCACCAACATGCCGGGGGCCAGAGTTCCTGTCGCAGCGCTCCACTTCGACCTTTGCTGCAGTGTAGAAATATACTCATTAGCAAAACGTTGCCAGAAGTGCTGTTTGATATGTTCTACTCTCTGGTAGCGCTCCAAATGCGTGATGTTGATGTTCGGTGTGACCTGTGGGTGCGGAATAGATGTGAGTGGTCGTCCAATCAGAAAATGGGCAGGTGTCAGAGCGGAATAATCTAGTGGATCAGAGGAAGCAACGGTAAGAGGACGAGAGTTAAGAATGGCCTCAATTTGGACCAAACAAGTCGCCATTTCCTCATACGTAAGGTGAGTACAGCCTAAGTCCTTTTTGAGGTGGCCCTTGGTAGACTTGACGGCTGCTTCGGCGATGCCATTGAAGTGGGGAGAATATGGTGGAGCAAAATGAAATTCTATACCCTCTTGTGCCATGTCTGAAGCAACGTCCGGATCAGAAAGGAAGCTATGCAACTCGTTACAAGCTCCAACAAAGTTTGTCCCGTTATCGGACCAGATGCTGCGGGGTTTGCCTCGACGCGATGCAAACCGTCTAAGAGCAGCCATGTACGCTTCCTTTGTCAGTGCTGTGACAAGCTCCAGGTGAACAGCCTTTACTGCAAGGCACACAAAAATGCATAAATATGCTTTAATTAGTCTACAGCCTCGCCCTTTACGGTCAGCGATCAAAATTGGCCCAGCATAGTCCACACTGCAATTAAGAAAGGGATATTGAAGGTCAGTGCGACACGGAGGTAATTGACCCATAACAGGTTGCACATTTTGTGCCCTAAATCTAAAGCATCTTATACAACTTCTAACAATAGCTTTAGATAAATTTCTACCTCCTAACGGCCAGTATCGCTGACGTATATTAGTTAACAAAAGTTGAGGTCCAGCATGAAAGAGTTTTAAGTGTTCGTATTGAAATATTAATTTAGTTAAAGGATGCTTACAACATATTAAAATTGGATGTTTGATATTAAAATCATAGGGGGAATTGTCAAGCCTACCACCAACACGTAGAATGCCATTAGAGTCTATAAATGGAGATAAAGAAATTAGACGATTGTTACGCGGTAGGGACTTTCCTGAGTATAAAATATTATACTCTTCGGGAAATATTTGACGTTGAGCATTATGTATGAGACAAATGAAGGATGTTTGTAGTTCTTGCGTCGAAAGAAAGCTTGAGCGTTTATGCTTTGAATATTTAAAATTATATATGGCTCTAAGAATATAAGCAACTATTCTTTGTAAATGGTTAAAACTAGAATATTTAAGTACTAAATTACTAATAATGGAACTAGCTGGCATTTGATTAGTGATAAGCTGATTATCAACGCTACTAACTACATGACTAACTACGTCTGGTAGATCTTGTTTGGCATAACTATTGGGCTTTAGAGGCCAATCATTTTCTGATTTTAATAAAAATGATGGACCAGACCACCACAAGGAACTGTTGCTGATAGCATCAGCCCTCAGCCCTCGGGAAACAAGATCCGCCGGGTTGTCCTTCGACGGAACATAGCCCCAGGTACAACCAACAGTACCCTCTTGAATTTCGTTGACTCTATTACGCACAAATGGTTTAAGTTGGTTGGGCGACGTACACAACCAGGCTAGCACAATAGTGGAATCGGACCACAGATAAATCTTGTCGATTTGTAACGTAATAGAATCACGAACCTTAGTACACAGTTTTGCGGCTACCAACGCACCACACAGTTCGAGTCTTGGTATTGTTGTAGTAGAATTAATAGGAGCTACACGATTTTTAGAAGTTAATAATTGTACGTGAATGGACCCCGAATTATGCACAGAACGAATATAAAGACACGCTCCATAAGCTTTCTCTGAAGCGTCGGCAAAGACGTGAATTTCGTTTCTTATAGAGTCACCGCACGATACAAATCTAGGTATTTTTAGTTTATTAAGACATGACAAAGTACACGAAAAAGAAGACCAAAGATCAAGTATATCGGTGGATACTACGTCGTCCCAATCGTATTTTTCTATCCACAGCCGTTGCATAATGATCTTCGCTTCGACAACGCACGGGCCTACTAGACCCAGTGGGTCGAAAATCTGACTGATAACAGACAGTATGTGACGTTTTGTAATTTTTTTTGTATTTAAGTCGATATTAATCGAAAAAGTAAGCGAGTCTGTATCACACAACCAGTGCAAACCTAAGGTTTTAGAGGGTGCATTTACGTTATAAGTATTAAAATCTAAGACATTATCTAAAGGAGTTTTGTCACTGTTATTAATATGTTGTAAAATACTAGGTTCATTTGATTTCAGTTTGCGTAAATTAAAATTTGCTGCCGAAAGAGTGCTTATTACGCCTTTACATAACTCAACTGCGCCAGAAATTGTTTCACTCGAATTCAAAAAATCATCGACGTAAAAATCGTGCTGAATGGCATACTTAACGTGATCATTATCAGCTGATAAGGCTAGACTACTGAGACATTTAGTCGCTAGATATGGTGCTGAAGCAGTGCCATACGTCACCGTATTTAAAGTATATACTTTCAGCGGCTCTTTTGGGTCAGACCGAAACACTATGCGCTGAAGTGATCTTTGCGATGGATTTACGTCCACGGCCCTGTACATCTTCTCGATGTCGCCCGATACAGCGTATCTATGCTGACGGAAGCGCAACAATATGGAAAACAGATCGTCCTGAACTACTGGGCCAACCATTTGAATATCATTTAGTGAAAGCCCAGAGGTAGTGGCAGCAGAGGCATCAAAGACTGTACGCAATTTTGTTGTTGTGCTGGACTCGCGTATGACTCCGTGGTGAGGTAAAAAATAACTTTTTTCGGTACTACGAGTCGCGACAAATTTACGAACTGTAGTGTGGAGCGTCATGTGTCCTAACCTTTCGTATTCATGCATGAACTGTAGGTACTGTTCTTTAAATGCGGAATCGCGTTGAAAACGTCGCTCGAGAGTCAAGAAGCGCTTAGTAGCCATTTGCAAAGAATCACCTAACAGGTTTGGGTCTTTTTTAATAGGAATAGTGACTACAAAGCGCCCTTCACTATTACGATATGTATTAGTTAAAAAATTATGTTCGCATGAGTTTTCCTCTGCAGTTAATAAATGTTTAACTGGTGCTGAGTCTAGTTCCCAAAAACGATTAATATTGACTTCGTCTTTTACGAAGTTACAAAAATGAGACGAGGGTTGTGACGTAGGACAATAGCTGTTTGGATATCCTATATATCCAGATATGATCCAACCTAACTTCGTTTCGTGAAGCTTAGGTTGGTTTTTGCCTAAATTAATAGAGTTGCGCCCTAAGACGTTCCAAAATATTTCAGCCCCGACCAGGATGTCTATTGCTGACGGTATGTGAAATGAAGGATCAGATAGACGTACTCCTGAGGGAAGAGGGACACTATTGATGTTAATGAAACGCGATGGCAGCACTTTAGTTATCTCAGGCAAAATAAGACAATTTAAGTCGACCGAATAATCACCGCAATAAGACTCGAGTGTGAGCTTGCAAGACTGTGTACTATAAGAGGTCTGATTGTTAATACCTGTGACTTTTGAGCCAGTGCCGTGTAAAGACAAACCCAGTTTGCTACATAAAGCTTGTGTAATAAAATTTGCGGTACTCCCGTTGTCCAGCAACAGTCGGGCGGAGTGCTTAGTGCCATCGGCACCACGCACCCTCGCCAGTGCTGTGGAAAGTAAAACAATAGAAGATGAATCATCGTGCTCAAAATTGGTTGAAAAGGCCACATTATCCTTGTCTGGCATTGGATTAGAAGAGCTACGTTCAGGTTCTAGGTGCAAAAGGGTGTTATGCCGTATTTTACAATATTTGCAGTGTGACAACTTGCACATTTTATTTGTATGGCCTGAACGCAGACAATTCAGACAAACTTTAAACTGTTTTGCCTTTTCAATGCGTGCTTCTACTGGTAAGCTCCTGAATGTTTCACAGGTGTAAAGCAAATGATTTTCAGCACATAATGGACATTTATTTGTAGATTTATTTATATTATCATTAGATGCTACAAAACTCTTAGATTTGTTTACATTATTATTGTTCTCAGTTAATTTAGATTTATGGTTGATCTTACTATTTTCTTCTAGCTTTTCTAATAAATTAATTTGATTCTCAATGAATTTAATAAATTGGTCTAAAGTAGGTTGATTTAATAATGTATTACGATGCTCTTCCCAGTAACGGCTTGTGCTGTTATCTAGTTTTTGAGACATCATAAATATAATGAGCGTGTCCCAATGTTCAGTCGGTTGTTTTAACGTTTTTAATGCTCGTATATTCTTATTAGTAACGTCTATCAAATAACGTAAGGATTTACTGGACTCTTTTGAACACGGCTGAACACTGAATAACGCTTGTACATGGTTATGTATAAGTAAATGATTATTATCAAATCGCTGACATAGCAAATCCCAAGCATTACTATAATTTTCGCTGGTAAAATCTAGATTTTTAATGACCAAGGCTGCACTGCCACGTAAACAAGATCGCAAATAATGAAATTTCATGATGTCGTCATTACAGCTATTGTTATGAATTAGTGAAACGTAGGTGTCTTTGAACTCGAGCCAACCCTGAACGCTGCCATCAAAATGTGGCAAGTCAATTTTTGGTAGACGAACATTTTTGTGTGCCTTACCTGACCCTTCAGAGCTAGGGCTGGCAGCAAGTAAGCTCCGAGCCAGGGCTGCAGCGGCGTGGTACTGTTCTTCGAAGTCACACCGGTTTTTAAATTCGTCCTCGGGCGTGTCCAACAGCACCTCAATGTCCGTCTGTAACGCGTCAAAGTCACGATATAAGATTTCGAGTCGTTCATAACGTCCTTCCAGCTCAAGGCGCTGCAAATCAGACACGCAAGAAGCACTACTTAGAGGATAGATATAGTTCTTAAAAATGGTTAACTTGCCTTTTAGTGCACCGCGACGCTTTTTAAGTGTTTCTAATGTCTCACTCATTGTGAATAAAATAAAATGAACAGCTGATTAAAGCGTATAAGAATAAATGCTAATGATGTAATGAATGAGAACAGGTTTCTATGCAAAGGAATGCGGGCGTTGACCTTGAAGCGGCTCGATCGCCTTCACAATAACGTGCGTTTGTTTGCGAACGTTACCGTTATATCGAACAAATCCTTTTGTGCACAGCTGTTTAGCAATAATTGAAAGTTAAATAATGAATGCTAAAGCTTGAGAAAAAAAATTTGAAGCAAAAATTACAATTATTAATTATGTAGGTAGGTACCTAGTACCTAGCATAAAGAAGAAATTTTATTTAAGCTCGGCGCTTAAGCTTACATAAATTTAAATAAGCGCAAAAATATGTAAAGCAAGCAAGACTGAGCGTATGAAATGTTTAACCCAAATTGAGGCGAAAGGGA
The DNA here is from genome assembly GCA_944739405.2 of Euclidia mi. Taxonomy (NCBI): domain Eukaryota; kingdom Metazoa; phylum Arthropoda; class Insecta; order Lepidoptera; family Erebidae; genus Euclidia; species Euclidia mi. Next base: position 91,232,407 of record OX123187.2, on the reverse strand, counting down.
GTATAGAAAAGATAGAAGATGACGATGCATAAATCGTAAGTTGGACTCCTAGGAGGTGAAAAAAGGAAATCTGATTGGAACGAACTCACTCAGTTATCCAGATCCGTCCCACCAAGTCAGATGTTCTCAGCTCCACAGTGTAGCAGCAGCGCGGCGTAGCGGGCGATCCAACGTCCGTGCCAGGTTCAAAGTCCACCAACGCCGACTTGTAGGTAGCTCGCCGATTGTTATTCCGAATCGGTTAAATAAATTAACTTAAGGACCAATGTATAGTAGGGTCCTATTGTTGAGACCAAATGAAAGAGTGGACTGTATAAAAATAACTTGTAATGAACTTATAGATTATAAGGTACAAATAGTATGGTAGCGAGTGTCGCGGGCGGGTGTGCTGCGCGGAGTGATATGTCGTACGGAGAGGGCCGCCTCCCCGCGCCGCTGTCCGCCGCCGTTGCTTGGTGCTCGTGCGCCGACAATTTATGTAAAAAAAAAAATAGTTACAGAAATAAACAATACAAATAAGAATTAATACAAGTGTTATGTCAGTGTAAAATTAAAATATAAAATTATGAATATTGATGTCAACGTTATTAAGTCAATCCTTTTCATAAAAAAAAAATAAACACAAAAACACAACAATGATCTAATAAATGTAATGAATTAATTCTAACAAAAGTAATAGATAAGTAATAATGATTAGAGAAATAATCAAATAATATGCAATAATTACATACCTAAATAAATAAGAAATATTAAAAATAGAATATTATATGTCATCATAGCAAGTCCAAAAAAATAAAAAAAACAAAATATTAAAATCAAAGATTCATCGTTAAAAAATAAGAATGTCTACAAGATGGAATTATCTGTCAAGAACTCTGTAATACTATAATAACATTTGCTTATAAGATAATGTTTAAGCCTGCCTTTGAATGTGTTAACATTTAGCTGTTTAAAATGTTTTGGTAGCTTATTGTAAACAACAGGTGCCATACAAAATATGCTTTTATGCATAAGCGCTGTAGTGGACTTGACCATACATAATTGATCATTATCCCGTCTATTTCTATTATTTACAACTGACAGCTTGTTAAAAAGTTTTGGATTTTTTTTCACAAAGACAGACACTTCATAGATATATACCGAGGGAAGAGTCAATATATTGTACTTAATAAACAATGGCTTACAACTATATGTGGATTGAAGGCCAAACAATGCTCTGATGCATCTCTTCTGAGACTTAAAGATTTGTTCCTTATTAGTGGAATTGCCCCAAAAAATGAGACCAAATCTTAGGATAGAATCTTTAATTCCGTAATAAGCTGTGATAAGTGATGTTACATTCATAATACGCGCAAGCTTAGATAGTGCATAAACATTTGAATTTAGCCGTTTGTTCAACTGCTCTGTGTGTTCCTTCCAATTAAGTTTATTGTCTATGGTTACGCCCAAAAACTTTGTAGAATCTGTTTTACTTAGCTCTGCCCCTTGGTAGTTAACGTTTATTTGTGGCGTTGTCGTTCTAGACTAGGATAAATGTTTTTATTTCTGATACAGCTTTGTGACGTCATAACTGTATCACGTATATTTTCAAGCCAACAAATGCATGAAACACTAAAAGGTTTTGTTAAGGAATGTTTTAAAATAAATTAGTTTTTAAAAATATCATTAAATAATGAAAACCGTTTTTAAACCGAATTATAATTTAAGTTAACAAAGTATCAGTCCGTACAGACATGCAATTTTAGATATTGGTAAACGTTTCAATTTAAAAATAACTTACATGAGCTGACCAAATACCAGTGGTATTCATTTTAGGTATCAAAACTGCATAAAGCCAGAACATCTAATTAAAGCATAATAGCTTAAGTAGCCTCTGTTCTATAGTACCAAATTCCACACTAGCCGAATAGTCATAAGACCAACATTCTGAATTCCTAGCCGGAAGGTACATAAATCAAATTCAAAACAAAACAGTCTGCCAGCTATCCGGATAATTTACCGCGCCAATGTCCGGGATTTCGCAAATTGAATCGTTGTGGGGCCTCCCATTGCGTGTAAGAAGGTATTGCTCGGATTAAATGCTGCTATGCAAGAGAACTAGCTTCGATTATATCTCTACACTATCTCCGCGAATTTCTTAGGGAGTTGGTGAAAGGAGCTTTTAAGTGTAAGTTGTAGTGTAGTGTTTATGTGGTTGATAGTCATTTGATGTTGTTTTTGTATGCTTAGGTGTTGATATGGCCTTTTCTACGATTATTATATGAGGTTACAAATACATAGATAATGATTAAATACGAATTACGAAGATAAATTTAAGTTGACATCAGCACAGTATCACACTAAAGTTGCTATTTTTATTTGTATTGCATGTACTAAGCCTCCTATAGTTTTAATACATCATGCAAAGATATGAAAATTGACGAGACATTTCAAGGTCGCGATTTGTTTTCGATTGAAAACCTTGTGACGTCAACGCCCCGCTCCTGTCCAGCCGGCCGTCTCCGCGTCCCGCACACCTCGACTCTGGTCCTTAAATAGGGCCGCGCGCGCGGAAGCAGGCCCTCTCGCTGGCGGTTCGGCATTCAACATAAGTCCTTCCCTGAGCGACGCCGGCAACAAGTTCCTTCAGGACTACATCGAATTTCGCGACCCTTTTTCTATCTTTGTTTAGAGTCCAAAGTGTTCAGAGTCAGTTTTCCTTTCCTTTCTTTGCTAAAAGCTGTGTAGATAATTTTACAGAAATATACAAACTATTATTTGTTACCGAATACCGGTACCGGTATTTTATTTAATCAAATAGCCTTGACCCACATGCAACGTAACAACCTATGATCGCCGTCATAAGTACTAAAATCAGTAAAATAGCAAGCAATATTTATATATTATGTGACCTTAAAACAAGCATAATATTATATGCATCGAGAAAAGTCAGAGAATTCACTTAACCCAGATATTACGGGGAGAGCAAAATCTTGAATATATTGGTATTTTTTTGTATATTGTAATATTATGGTTCCATTATCAAGAGTAAAATACCAAAAAAAAATTAGACCTTTTGGAAAAGCTGGAAAATGGTGTTCTTTTAAAGGAACGCTAGTAATACGTACTACTGTCACATAGTATGGGGATGTGTTCAAGGTAAATGGAAAAAATAAACAAAATTATGTTATTATTTTAAGGTTTTTATTATAAAAAGAAAAAATATTGTTTATCCCATGACAAACTTATACATAGGTAGTTTATTATTATATTGTGTGGTCAAAGTCAACAAAAACATTTCTTTGGTGTAAAGTAATTTTACACTTGACACAAAAGAATTTTGCATTCTTGTGACAAATACAACACCTAGTCTGCTTCTCCTGATATTTTATAATGAGGCCTATATTATCATAACGTGATTCTTTATGCAAGTTCTTGGCACTATGACCAAATTTATAATTTTCATTCATTTTGAAGGTCTCCAATATGGCGGTAGCAACAGATCTAGGAAAACCCAAATGATCCTGCTCACTACCGTTTTTCTATACAGTTGCCATGCGACAATGACACAAAAGGGGAAAAAACCACTTTTTGCCACGTCTAAATGTTCTATATAATCTTATATTTTGGTCGGATCTATCAACCCCTCCCATATTATCGTTGTATGACTTCATAATCGCTGGATGATCAATTTGTACATATTTCTTGTGTTGCTGCGAAAATCTCTTTATTTTACACACAGGCTGAACTTTGCAAGGGTTAGATGCCACCATGACGATATTGTTGTCATGCCATTTGCACAACAAAATCTCCTCAGCTCTATTGGATCTAATTTCAAACGTTCCACGCTCTGTCTTTTGCATATCTTTGTTAGGGGGTTAAGGGACACTTAGAAACTCGATTTTCCCTAATCGTACCAGTGGCATTCATGCCCTTTTGACCCAGTTCATCAATAAGATGGACCGATGTAAAAAAAATATCAAAATATAAATGAAAGGGTGCTGTATTATCCATTGAGCGCAGAACGTCACCAAAACTAAGAACTACGCTTACACCTAAACCCATCTTCTTGTAGTCCTCTGGAATATCTGTTCCATGACCTTGATAAGGATCAAACCAAACTATATAACCCAGGCGCGTTGCACCGACCCAAAATTTGTAGCCCCATCTGATTGGTTTTGTTGAAGGTGAAGGAGCTGGTGCCCATTTCGTACCTGATGATGTACTCGCAATTGCGTGGCCTCTTTGCTAGCTGTGCCAAAGATAGCATAACATCTTCGCGCGCATAAAGAAACCTGGTTTTCGTCAACTGAATCTTCATCAGTTAATTCGGCATTATAGTTCTCAGGTGGCAAAATAGTGATGCTAGAAGCAAAGGTCACGTGTATGTCTTCATCATCGTCAATATGTTCCAGCTGTTCGATGATCTCAAACAAACGTAATCCTCTTTGAATTGGTCTAAAGAAATAAAATAAACAATATTAGTTGATTTTTCCCCTTTTGTGTCATTGTCGCATGGCAACTGTATAGAAAAACGGTGGTGAGCAGGATCATTTGGGATAGTAGTCCAATATACTAGCGTTTGATAAAAAGAACACCTAATTCAACGATAAATTTTTAACCTAAAATATTACTATTTCAAATAAAAATTGTACTCAAAATATTGTGAAAGATGACAATATTACGATGCTAAGCGGTTTCTCACTAAATATTACGTAATTGATGTAAACTTACCTTCTATCCTTCATCCTTGATTTTTTTCGAAATAAAATACTCAAAAATACTGCTAAGTATAATTTATATGTACGCGCAATCACTTGTAAATCGAACAATGTGGTTTAGTTTTACGATACGTGACATAAACTTTATTCTGTTTTACCCTCAGTTTGCCAGAGATTTTTTTTCTCGAGGTGTTCCTTTAAAAGTAAGCTAGTACTAACTGGGTTAAACACATAACATCAGACATTAAATTCGATTTTATTGCACAGTGCGCTGAGAACGTGTCCATTATTTGAAAAAAAACTAAAATACAGAAAATGGAACTCTACTAAACCGACATATATTACACATAATGTATTTTCTTTTTATTATTGGTCTGGTCCTATATGCATTTCAACAGTAATGTCCACTGAAGACACCCAGTTTTGACACACTTGCAGTCTCTGGGAAAGTTAACTATCTTGGAATCCCCAACACATTTTCTAAGAAGTACCGGAGGAGTTAACAAATAATTAATCTACTCCCTTAGCAAATGAAGCGACAAATTCACATATTAACAAGTATTTCATTCATAAAACTTTCCTTTTCTCAAAACTGTGCATTGTATATGCATTCACTTACCAAACTACTTCTATGTCGCAGTCTCGTTATGCCATCGATTTGACGTCTGGATCGGTACCCTTTGAAATGATACACTCTGTTTGTTCGTCGCTAACTCAACCGGTCACACTACAGTATCATGTACTGCTGCTGATGTAAAGTGAACACGTTTTGCAAAGATAGTAGGATGGGATGGGAGGAAGTTTCGGTAAGAAAACATTAGTATACAGGGTGTTAGGAATAACGTTATATCAATAAGTCTATAGGGGAAGTCTGTCAGTTTGTTCACATTTGGACATCAAACTGTTTTAATTTATAAACACTAGACTTCACATGCGGCTCCGCCCGGACGAAATTTTTTCTCCCAAGGGTGGTTTAAATTCCAAAACTCCTCTCTTAGTGCTTGTTATTTAAGACAGCTATTTGCTGTGATCATTTTCCTTTTAACTTATTGATTTAAGCAACTATTCTAAACATGTAGCTTCAATAATTAATAATAACAATTTGATCGAATATTTGTTATCACATAGCCGTGCTTAAAAATTATACATACCTATTTGTGAATAAATTTTGCCAAAAATATGTTACTTTTGATGGACTGGCAAAAAATATGCAAGGTTGACATTGTAGGCGTCGCCGCATTCTATGCCGATGAATATAAATTTTTGGCTTCATGCCAATAAAGAAACGATATGCTGTTGAAGTACCAGAAACATGCACGTCTAGATAGATCCGTTTTCGTTCTGAAGAACGGCTCGACAACTTAAAAAATATTTGTGTCTTAAGTTTAGGGTTGTTAGATAACCACTGCTGCTTTGGGTGTCAAAAGTGCGACCCTGAAGCTCTGCTATCACTGAACTGGTTATAGGCCTAAAGTAAATTCCTAAGCCATATTACTTCAAATATGAGTGCACGTTGGCGTAATGGATGAAGCGGCCGCCTTGCCACTTGATTTGAGCGTTGTGCGTCGATACCCAGTCCAAACACCACTTAGTGTGATCCATAAATTACACAACATGTGTTTTGAGTCTGGGTGTTCTTTGTGTCCGTGTACATAATGTTTATGAAGTCCCAAGCGGCATAGGATTTATTCTTAAAACCCTCCTCCCCTCAAAAACATTGTATGTATTATACATATTACGCATGTTAGTATTTTTCACGATTGTTACCGTCATTGTAAACCACTTCCTCTACCCTAAAGAATACACTTGTGAGAAGCGAACCAGCAATGAGCACCAAACTGTCGTTATTAATTCGCCGGCCGATAACAGTAGATGACGCTCTTTAGGTTTCTTTCGAATCTAAAATTTGACTTGTACATTCTGTATGTTGTTTATTTAGTGAATACTAGAGGACGCCCCCGCTGCACTATGGAAAATCGTAGAACAACTGCTGATTAAAAATGGTTTTTGTCAATGTCGCTACTGGCATGCTTTTTTATTTTACTCAATAGTTTAAGGACCAAACTAGACTATAATACCAAAAAATTATATATATTATATGAAATTATATATTTAATATAAAAAATATATTTATTAATTATAAAAATTATATATGGATGCATAGGGTTCCCACCAAGAACTTAGGGTCCCAAGTCAACCTTACCTGCAAGTAATGCACCTGCCGATCAAGGGACGAGGCTCTGGCTAACAAAATATCCCGATAAGCGGCAATAGGCTCGCCACCTATTACGTGGGATCAAAACACTGGCGAAAAGTGGGCGTTTAATATGCCTCTGCCTACCCCTTCGGAGAAGTAGGCGTGAGTCTATGTCTGTATGTATGTTATATGAAATTATTTTTTTACAATACCACAAACTTTAGAGTGTTGACGGACATCCATGTTATGCCCGTTCACTTCATCACTTACAAATTGATTTTATTGTTATACGTTACAGGAAAAGCTATAATGTATTATATATTTCTGGAAACCTCGTCTTTTCAAGAATAACAACTAATATATATTTAATATTATACTAACGTTTATCTTAAAATAATTGCAAAATAAAATATGCTGAAAAATAAGTTTTTTTAAAGTTCATCGAGACTTGACAGTTGCCCACGTTTACCCCTGCTTTACATTTAATGTTGATTTGTAGCCTATTTATGGATAATAAATATAATCCAATAAAAAAGCTGCGGATATTTGCGGTTTTCGGAGTAATTAGTACAAATATGATAAAAGTCAGAAAACGGAAAACTGCTCGCTATCTATTGCGGTTCGAAATGTTGCTGTTTACACCAATAGTTTGCGGTTAGTTTTGAAATTTATCATTGATATTAGGGCGTTTATAGAGAAGACCAACAAGAAAATCCTGGTACAAAGGCGTTTCCGTGAAGAGCTAGGATTGATAATCGACAAACCAAGAGAAGTAAGTGGTAATTCTAATGACGGTAATACTGCCAGAAGATTTTTTACTATGCAAGCTGCTCTGCTCAAATTTCAGGAGTGGATATAAATTTGATTAAACGACTTTACATAATTCTGCAAGCTCTTTCATAGGGTGTAATGAAAAATGCTGAAAAAATTGGCAGTTACCCTATGGAGACTGACACATAGATCACACATAGATCCTCTATGTGAGCAATTATGTATGGTACTATATGCCATCTTCAGTTCACAAAATTTTGATTCATGGAGAAAGAGTCATAAAGCATTTTGCAGTACTTCCTATTAGGTAGTTCCTATTGGACAACTTTTGGAAGATGCACAAGAATCTCGTAATAAGGATTATAAAACGCTACAAACAAGGATGTATTTCATACTCATCTTATACTTCTCATATTTGAAAACCATCATCATCATCATCCTCTTAGCGCTGTCCCAGTTTCAATCTGGGGTCCGCTTACTAGTCTAACCGGATTTGGCTGAATATTAGCTTTTCCACAGAGCGACTGCCTGTCTGACCTCCGCAACCCGAGGGGATAGCGATATTCCATGGTTTAGACTAGTGTCAGTTTATTTAGAAGGAACTGACGCCCTGTAACGACTGTCAAAGATCTTCATGACAACCGGGACCGACGGCTTAACGTGCTCTCCGAGGCACGGGGCAAGCGATAATTAACAATTAAATAAGCACATAACTCCGAAAAGTCATTGGTGCGTGCCGTGGATTCAAACTCGATACCCTCTGCATGGCAGTCTGTTGGTATATCCACTGGGCTATCACTGCCTTTTTTTGCAGCATTTGAAAACCATATACTTACTAAAAACGTGAAGGAACTTGATGAAGACATCTTTTGAAAGTGAAAGAATTAATTTTACATCCCGAAGTTCATCAAGTATAAATAACATAACATTTAGTAAACATTACAATTAATTAATTAATCTGTGTTCGATTTTAATCACAAATTTTTATTAAAAAAATATGGTTTTATTGTTTATAAACATTAAAATAATAGTATTCATTGTTAAAAAATAAATATTGGACATTTTTTATATTTTTGAATTTGTTTTATTTTTTAATGTATGGTTATAAATGTAATCATAATAAATTACATTTCATTTGAAGCCATATCTTCTATTCTATATTTGTGCAAAATTTTAGAACATAATATTCAGAAATAGAGAAGTTATTGATTTTTAATCAGCAACAGACCTTTATTTTCCATAGTGCGCTGAAACGACTGCACACTTCTTGCCGATCTTATGTGAATTTCGTTCAATTTTATTGTTGCTTAGTGCACCCGCCTAGTAGTGTGTAGTAGTATCTTAGGAGATCGCAGCCCCAAGGAACACAGTCATGTTTCAGCCAATTTCAGTCTGTCAGTCAATCACTAAAGCAACAATTTTATATACACAGCCTCTACCTGTGTACATCCGCAGATTTTTAGGGTTCCGTAGCCAAAAATGGCAAATAACTGAACCCTTCTAGATTTGCTGTCTGTCTATGGTTAGGTGAAGATAATGGGTATGTTGAGAGTATAAGTCTGCTACGGAACCCTTACGACTAAATAGATATATGCTTTATCTAGGTATGGTGGTAAATTAGATAAGAGTCAACAACATCCATATTTTTTTATAAATCGCCCGCTCTGGTACCAAATTCTGTACCGTGGGAGACTTAAAAAATTGTTGAACCACGGACAGAAAGAAAACCCATACTCTCAACAAAAATTTATAAATCACACAAGAACTTTGGGTTTGGGCAGAAGCGGAGACACTTAATTATATTGGTTTGGAGGGATCTTGCTGAGGGTAGGTTTTATCAGTGGAAAACACAAAAAAGTAATTTGACAGGCTCCGATGCTTTTAAGGTGGTTGTGACTATTATCCCAACATTAGATAATACTTTAATACACAATAACACTAGTACAGCCTGTTTAAACCTTTGCTCCATACGTACAAGCCAATGTAATAATTAATTATCATTACTTTTAAAATAAACTGAAGTCATAGGAGTTCACTTAATTTTAAATCCATGCATTCTGAACATAAGCCACGAGATAGCAGTTCAGGACAATTGTAGTCCTTTAGAACCGTATAAGATTTTAATTAACGGTCAGCGCGATTAAAGAATTTTCTATTAATGGACGCCCGGCTAACACCAAGCCAATTATCACTGAGTTCGAATTATTTAAATGAAAACTCGACCATTTCAAGTTAATCGGTTAAGTTTATTTTTCATTTGAGCCGATTTTGTTATATGTGTGATTAATGTTAATTTATTCTTTTTGAAGGTTCTATTTTTTGGTATTAGAACAAAGGCTATTGAGTTTTAAATGGACTATAATTTAATTTTTTTTTTATTTAACTCGTGAATGATGAAAGCGTTAGATGTTCGGTAAGTGTTTTTATTGCAAGACTGAGAAAACACATGCTCTATGGTGCAAAAAATAAAACCTATCAATGTTAACTAAATACATTGGAGTAACGTATCGAGTGCTAAATACATTTGACATTGGAATACGGCCTTTATTTTCATTTTTAGGCTCCCTTTTGAAGCGTATTTTACGCACTATTTCTGGATAAGCTTAGCTTAAAAGTCAACAATATATAAAATAGAAATTTAAACTTTTATGATATTGAATTCGTTAATGTAGGTAGGTACACAGACTTCAAGTTAATGTAGGTAAATATACCGTTTAAATTGGCAAAGATCGTAAAAGCTAGATTTTGCATATTAAGTAAGTATTCTCTATCTGTGAGGTGGTATATTAAGAATATAAAATGTCACTACCCCATTTCATACCGTGGCTGTTGTAAGAGGCGACCAAGAAAAATATATGAAGCAACCAGAAAACAAGCATCATTTGGGTTATGGGTTATATATTTCAAATTTTCAAATAATTACGCGTTACATAAATATTACATTCACTTTATCTATAACTATATTATTCAGTACCATCAGAAGCTAACCTACAATTTATATAACTATATTGAACAAAAGCTTCCAAAAGTATGACCACCGTAATTGGATCTCTACTCCGCGCAGAAATACTAAGGCATCTTGCTTTTATACTTTGTATAGAAAACGTTGCAAATGCAGACGGAAATATCTTCCTTGGTTTCCACGTGCATTCAGCCGGTAATTGCCCGTGTCTTTCTCCTGGCTTTTTTACGGCGCCCATTTTGTCTCAGCGTAAAAGATTCTATAAGCCTGACCTGGATTTTCGATGTAGAAACGAAACTTCTTTAGGTGTGTGCACATAATTACCCAGTGGTATTTTTGGTATATGGACTACTTTATAGTAAAATACTGGCCCACTGTTCCACCCGCGTGAATGTTTCATACTAATTTTGCCCCTTGCCTTTTTAAGGGGTGAATTTCCAAAAATCCTCTTTTAGGTTCATACATGCCAAACAACGTCTCGCCCCAGTAGTTTAGGCTGTGCGTTTTCTATCAGCCAGCCAGTCATGATGAAGAAGATGATGACCATTTTACTTGAATGCTTTGTAGTCCGCCTGTTGTACTCCGGTTTTGATTTTTATCGAATGTTTTTTTAAGAGTTGTAGAGTGAGAGTGACGATGCAGTGGTAGAGCTAACAGTATGGCTCATTTCCATTATCATAATCAGCTTGCCGTAATCCACGGGTCTCCCTTGTATGGCCGAAAGGAATTTGACAAATTTTCACTTCCCAAAATTTTTTTCGCTTAATTTCATTTGCCAAAGTATTACTTAGCAAAAAATCTATTCACAAAAAATTGTAACGCAAACCTAATGTTTGGGAAATGAACGTTTAAACTATAACTTGTTTACCAACTAGTACTTTTAACATTTTTTATTTAGTCAAATATTTCAGTTGGAATAACAGTTTTTACGCAAAATCAATATTTTTTTCTGATCTAAATAGTTCAGTTTCGGCTAACCTACTAAAAACAATCTCTGTTTTCTATTATTGCAAGTCGTTTCTGGCACTCGCCGGCCGCTGCCGCGGCACCGCTCGCTTCCCTCGCTCGGCTCGTGCGTAGGAGGTCACAGTTCTAACCTAACCTAACCTAACCATTGTTTAATAATTAACCTACTCTTACTACTTCATAAATAATATATAATATATAAAAAAATATAATAAACTAATATCACCAAACGTTTAGTGTCTGAAGATTGTTTGCTGTAATAAATCATTTGATTAAAGACCAAATGACATAATGACATTATACTTGGTAATATTTTGCCAAGTAAAAAGTATAAAAAAAGGTTGCTAAAATTTGTTTGGGTAATGAAATTTTGTCAAAATCTTTTTGGCAAAACGGCAGGATCCCGTAATCCACTGTTGGATATAGGCCTCTCCAATAGCAACTTGAATTCTAGTGACAACTAAAATATGACGCTTGAGGTCAAGGCGTCTTATACAGCTTGAGTTAAATGATTTGAAGTCAGTGGTGTCGATGTCGTTTATAATCGAACTGCCAGTTAAACTAAAGGTTTCAAAGATAAATCGTTAAGAGGTTACAACTAATGAAGTTGAATAAGGTTTACCTTCTATATGACAGTGCACTAGCAATGTGAAATAGTGGCCGTGTTTGAAAGCTGTAAGTGGCGGCAGCTGGTCATGGTGATAAATATTCTGCGCTGTGTGTACGGCGTCACACAAAAATTTAGTATTTGCATGTCTCGCACCGTGACAGTCGACATAATGCAGAAAGAGCGAGATATTTATTTTACTGTTTCGGCCACATTTTACAACAACCAGCAAGTTATAAGGGGCACAAAACTCGTACCATGCCATCCCACCTGGTAGCGATAAAAGTGGTACGTCCAAAAAATACAGCTTTTACCTTGTTAGTAATTTGACTTCTAGTCGTCCAACAATTAAGAATTCTGACAACCGCGTGCAATACAAGTGCTGAATTCTGTGGCATACTGCTAATGCTGATGGAAAATCACTGTGTGAAATGAGTGAGTGGGAAAACTAACTATATTATCATTGCAATTGACTGGTCGCAGGTCGGCTGTATTATTTGCATAGTTTTGAAATAGTTCAAAACTTCGATATGAGAGAATGGTGACAAAACTACCCGAAACGATGGTTTCGGGTAGTTTTGTCACCATTCTCTACCTAGTAATGCACCTTTTTACCTTTAGCAGATTAGCCACGTTCGTCTGGTTAACGGTTATTTTACGAATAGTGTTTGATGTGAGCTTATTCGGTAAGAATTCTTTGACAGCGGTGGGTAATTAGTTACCTACGTTTTTAAGAGGTAAGTGCTTCTAGTACTAAAATACTTACGACTTCTCGTCTCATGTTCCCATTTTATTTGGGAAATATTTTTTCTTTTCTTTTTTCTTGTAATGAGCTAAACGTCGCTCGCGGCTTCGCTCGCGTGAATTATAAGTTTAAACCATCCTCAGGAATCACCCTATCTAAAGGTGAAAACCGTACAAAAATCCGTTCGGTAGTTTTTGAGTTTATACTGATATAGGAAAAAAGGGTACTTCATTTTATAATATGTGGTACAATTTAAGTGATTTAAAACAATACATTAGTACTTTTTTATTTAGTAATTATAGTTAATGTTGATTATTATGCAAATTGATATTACCTATATCTTGCTCTATTATTCTCAGTACTGCTCAATATCTGCGAAAGGTTACCTACAATGTTATCTAAAATTTCCTCTACAAACGATTAATAAACACTACTCAGTCTTATCGACAAAAAAAGCTGTACAAAGTATCCTCGTATTAGTCTTGGGCGTAATAGTTCGCAACTGAGATCGAACGATCTAGTTCGCCGCTCCTAAACGAACTAATTCGCTCTTTAAGTTCGTTAGTTCGTGTTTCGTTCCCAGCTCTTCGCAGCAGGAGCAGTTTTAAAACGACCGAACGATCTGCCTTATTCTGAATTATTTTAAGCAGTTCGTTCGCTCTGCCTGATATTAATTATTTCAAGCCGTTCCTTCACTCATTTTTAAATCTGCTCCTGCTGCGACGAGATGATTTAACACTGCACTATTACTAATAAAATGTTGGAGACAAAAATATGTATAATAATCACCTTTTGACGAGACCTTTACTCGTTCTGTCACGAACGAGTCCGAACGACTGAACTATGGAGCGGGCTATTTGAGGACCTAGTTCGCGTAGTCACTCTTTCGAACTAGTTCGTTCGCAAACTACACAAGACTACCTCGTATATCTGTTATATTAATAACATAGTATCGAATGCCAGTGATACGGCAGAAGTTAAAATTCTGCGATCAACTTGTGAATTTTCCGACAAGCAGGCGCCTCGAGAGCAAAAACTTCGACATCTGCCCTTAAAACTATAAAATTGTTTACGAGACTATCACGAGGTGTCAGTGCTTGAACTTCTTCCAATAAAAAGGAGATAGCAGTAAGCTATAAAGGGGGAAATACTTTGTATTACGAGATAGATTAAAATTCACACAGTTTTTGTAAGATAGATGTTTTTTGCATTGCTATGAGAAGCAAATTACTAGTTTCAAGAGCTCATTTATTTTCACTTAGCTTACATTTCGAATCAGTATTGTTTTACATTTATGTTTTAGAGGACTATTAACGTATATTATGAGAACTAGCCGTTTCCCGCGGTTTCACCCGCGTCCTGAAGGAACTACTTCGCGTATCCGAAAAACACAAATATCTGACGGACCCCTATTTTTTCTAACATAAAATATAACCTATGTTACTCGCTGATAATGTAGCTTTCTAATGATGAAAGAATTTTTAAAATCGGTATAGTAGTTTTTGAGCCTTCCTCTTTGCAGCAATTTTACGCTAAATGGAGCGAAAAGCGTTGATATTTTAATACTTTTGTAATTCCATTAGCCATTTACTTGAAAATCTTACATGTGGGCCTGTATCCTGTAGTCACACTTTAGTATTCCACTACAGTGTAGTGGTATACTAAAGGCTGTCGTAATAGTGATAATGAAATAATATGTTACTTGTAAAAATACTCCTTAAATAAACTTGTAAGTATATTATGTAAATGCATTTTCATTTTTGTTCTGTCTTGATAGCATGTAGCTACAATATTAACACTTTCACAAGAGAAACTTAATTAAACCATTTATTTACTCACAACATATGGGTCGACATACAGGTGTTAAACATAATATTAAGTATCCACATATTGGCCATTACTGCCGTGTGAGATTTAAACTTACATACAGTTCGATACATTATAATTTAGATTCTAAGTCAACATTACAAAATACATTTAAATAAAAATATAAACAATAAAGATAGATAACAGGCATCACAGAACACTTTACATATATTATGAGGGACTAACTGCCAAGTCGTAACATGCAGACTTAACGGTCAAGATACTCCTGGACGCTATAGAAGCACCTATCCACCAGTCAGGCATATAACTTTCGACGAAAGATAGTTCGAGGCATATACCTCAGTTCCCTTGGCAGTTTATTATATATTTTTTCGACATTGGATAGCAATTCCTTCTGTACAGTTCTGTCCTTATACTAGGTAATAATAATTTATCTGGATAGCGAGTATTAAATTTACAAAAGTCACCAAAAGTTTTATATAAATGTATGTTATTTTATACAAATGTGCTACATTCTAAAATATACATGCTAGGTGCAGTGAGTAGCTTCAATTCCTTAAAGAGAGGCTTACATGAGGTTACAGGGTCTACATCACATATTGCCCGAATACACCGTTTTTGTGATAAAAATATTTAACTAAAATCTACTGAGGCACCCCACAGTAAAATACCATATCTAAGAATTGATGCCACATAACCATGATATGCCTGAATAGTAATTTTCTGCTTTGATATTCTTGTTAATCTCCAGAGTGAATAGACATACCTGTTTATCTTTGAACATATTATATTTATATGCAACTTCCAGGTTAGTTGATTATCAAGGCATATAGCCAGAAAGGTCAAATTCTGTGAATCTAGTAATGTTTCGTTCTTATACTGTATGCTGAAATGTATATATTTTGTTTTTGCTAGGTTAATTTTTATATTATTGCATGCCAGCCAAATTATTAAACGTTCTACTGCTTCATTAACATCATCTTTGAAACTGTTGTCAGTATGATTTTGACTAACAACTAAAGATATATCGTCTGCAAAGAGTGTACAATAGTGGTCGGTAACATTAGGGAGTTCATTTATATAGAGCAGAAATAACAATGGGCCTAATATGCTGCCTTGTGGCACCCCGACTGTATTAGAAGTCAAAATTGACTTGTATGCTATTTCATGGTTATCTTTGTTGATATTTATTATCTCGACATACTGTTTCCTATAACTTAAATAATTTTGTAGCCATTTATGCATAAAGTTTCTGAAGCAATAGATCATGTGATACGTAATCAAATGCTTTGCTCATATCAAAGAAAATGGCGCATGTGTTTATGTTTTTATCGATATTTCCGGCGATTTTATTTACTAATTTAAATGTGGCTAAGGCGGTGGATCTCCCTTTTTGAAAACCGTTTTGTTCTGTACTTATTACATTAAATTTATTGAAGAAATTTGTGAGTCGTTTATGCATAACCTTTTCGAAAATTTTTGCTAGTATTGGAATCAGCGCAATAGATCTGTAATTATTAGGTGACGCATTACAACCTTTTTTTAATATTGGTTTCACTACTGATATTTTTAGACTCTCTGGAAAGATGCCTTGCGATGGCGATAAATTAATAAGGTAGCATAAAGGTGGAGTAATTGTAATTGCACAGTGTTTTAAAATATTGGTGGTGATTCCATCATAACCTGCAGATTTTGTATTCTTTAAGGATAGAATTATTTTATGAACTTCATCACATGTGACAGGTACCAAATAGATGCTAGCACTAACAGAGCAAATCGAGTTTCCGACAGACCGTATGTTACTGTTATTATGGTCATTTCTGTTAGTCAGCCCAATAAAAAAGTTATTAAATGAGTTAGCAATTTCTGTTGGATTTGTAATAATATTGTTGTTAATATTTAATTTATCAATTTGTGGACTGTTATGCGAATTATATGTTTGGCTTTTGATTACTCTCCATGAGTCTCTACATATGATTTTTGAGTTTTTCAGTAAGCGCACATTATTTAGTTTTTGAGCAATATTTATAAAATTTTTGAGAACTTTAGAGTATGTCGTATAAGTCTTTTTGTAGGAATGGCTCAGAGCCTTACGGTTATACATGTATCGTATTTTACTCTTTATAGCACATGAAATTTTAATGCCTGTGGTTATTCAAGGCTGCTTATTGCAAATTCTGTTAACTCTTACTCTACAACCATGGAAACAAAGGTTAAAAAATAAAGTGAAAGTGTCATGGAAGCTTTATATGCAGTGTTTGCATCAGAATGCTCATATATATCTGACCAAGACAGTTGCTGTATAGAATGGGTAAAAGTTTTTAAATTTTCTGTGCTATAGTCACGTTTGTATGTAAACCATTGCCATTGTAAAAATTTGGCATGTTTCATGGTCCGAGAGGCCTAAGGGTAAGACTCTACCTGTAGCATTGGGAGCATTGCTTATTATTTGATCCAAACAGGAATTAACTCTAGTTGGTTCATTTATGTGTGTCTGGAAGTTATAAATTTGTAAAGTTGCCAAATATTTAATTAATTACTAACGGTCGGTTCCAATATTTGATCTATACATGGATTTTGAGATTCGAGATTCGTGTTTGACAATTATTTTGTATGGGGCTTATGTCAAACCGAATCCTTTTGTTAGATATTTTATCAAAAAAATGGATAGACCGAATATTGAATTCTGCAGTAAATCAGCAAAACAGACAACTCAATGCGTCAAAAGAAGCGACCGTAAGTTATCTCCACAAAGCGAGCCATTTTTACTTGAAATAAAAGCAGTAATTGTGTTTGATTTTTATGACACTTTTTGTATGTTACGTTCGTCCAATAATGGAAACTGGACGAGGCTATTATTTTATTTTGCGCATTTTATGACATGCTCTCAATTGCGTCGCAAAAACTCGGCTTTTAATGAGCATAAAATTTTCAATTTAGATGATACTCAAAATGCTTTGTCACTCTCTTTTAATAATCGAATTATTGTTAGGTATTGTTATTTACTTTTTGTTGGTAATAATTTAATCTTTCAATGCTTTTTGTGTTGTTTTTACATTGGGTTTATCTGTGTTTTTCAGCTTTGGTTTTCATAATTTTAGTTTTGTTGTTCTTTGATCGTAAAACAAAAGGATTTATTGTTATTTTAACATTTACTCCGGTATCGTTAAATTGATTGTTTTGATAGATTACGGCTCTTATAGATAGGCACTTTTTGTTTTCGGTGCTTTATTAGATTTCAAACTTTATTTATGAGATATTCAAGGAATGTGTTGAAATATTATGAGAGGTCAAGGAATTGAA
Source organism: Euclidia mi (assembly GCA_944739405.2). NCBI lineage: Eukaryota > Metazoa > Arthropoda > Insecta > Lepidoptera > Erebidae > Euclidia > Euclidia mi. The sequence goes on along the minus strand of OX123187.2, from coordinate 91,214,329 downwards.
CAATTCATAATCACGCCGAAGGCCTCAATTCTGGTTCATGAGGATTACCATTAAATCAATAAGAAATTTGAATGATTGGTACTACAAAATTTGCTTTCCGTTTTACTCATTGAGTTTTAATGAAAGACAACAATTTACTCATTGAGTTTTAATGAAAGACAACAATAATTTTAGCTCTTTAGCGGATAGATGACAGAATTTGCACCATTACCTGCGCTGGGGCGGCCATTATTTGCTCTGAAGCCACTGATGTTGTGCCTCGTCAAACACAAACCATGTTATAATTCCCTGAGGTAAGACAGGTTTTGACTATTTTGATGTGGATGACGTTGATCCACAGCGACGGTTGTGGCTGTTATGGTGATCAAACTTTGAACGGAGTCTTCGAAGAAGATAGTGTGCTGTTCTTTGAGGTCATCGATTTTAGGATCTGAAGTATTTAAGAGTAGGAGTACCTTTATATCTACTATATTGTTCACAGTGTAGCTAGTCTACTGATGTGAACTAGCTACTATGCAAAGAGCTAGTTTTACATGGTAAGAGAGTTTTAAAAAGTCAGTGTGACACTCCACTTACTTTTTCAAGTTTACTGCATATTAAATTGCTAATTTAATATTGATTGCCGAACGGTAAAGGAAATGATCGTAAAGCATAATTATAAAATTTGTCATATTTTACTACAAGATGAATGCATTCTGCCAACCCACATTTGGCCAGCATGGTGAATCTTATTAATTTTCAGAAAAATCACAGCTTGCCCATAGGATGCTTAAATACGTCTGCGATATTTTACTTCGCCTTTTACCAAACCCGTTCTTTAGGAGTATTTTAATATCATAATCTATCAAAAAATACAAAACGTAATAACCGTGTTAAGATAAACTTGCATCGATACAGGTATATGCAAAGTTGTTTCATATGAAAGACGCTTTAGCGATAATGGCATCTAAATAGTTCCCGACGTCGGTAAACCTTGCACTCTGACGTTGAGTAAGCGCTATAGTATAAATACTAGGAGTACGTGTCACCGTGACAAATACTCGACATGAAGTACTCTACGTACAAGAGTGGGGACGGTTAAATTCTTATGTAAATATCTAGCTTTTCTTGCACTACTTGTAAGGGACATGGATCAATGGTTATGTAAGCTACATATATTGTAGTTGTTGATTTTGAGTATGCTTCAGCATAATCAACATAAGTAATTTTACATTTATGTATTATTTGAGTAATAGTCATTGTAGGCACAGTTATAACACCAATCTGACTGTCAATAAAAGGCGTAAAGATATTGTATGCACTGCATTTTCCAAATCTAAATTCCTTTTATACCTTTATAAGGAACTAGATAAAATATTCTGTATATATGACGGAAATTATTTAAAATTTAAGCAATTCGTTTATAAGTATTTGCAATCGTTGGATTATAAACAGACCGAAGATTTGCTAGCAGTGCTAAAATAAATTGAACCTGTCTTGAAATTGTTACTTTATATTATATAAATAACATCGAGCTGTGCATTTTTTAAAGATATTAAAATTGTTATGTAACTTTATAATTATTATAAGCAGTATGTAATCGGTATTGATATATAAGTTTAATTTGCTTTCAACAAAATACGTCTATGATAGTGCTCTTACCGCCTGTGGCACAGGTCTACCCTGTACAGGCACCCATTGTAATCTAGAACATATTTATCCTTAGAAGTAGGTACAATCAAACAAGTCGGCGGTGGACCAGTTTGCAAAAAAAATCCCTTGGCTCGCTCATAGATTCGAGGCACACTAGAAACTACTTTTGTATACGAATGTTAATGTGTGTGTAAAGTAGCACTGGAAGCGACAATGTCTTGCTGAGCGATTCTCGCCCTTATAGTGGACTAGCAGGAAGTTGTTCCACTGTACATATAATATTATTGTAGATAGATGAATAAATTAATTATTATATTATTGTAGATTAGTTTTAGATTTAGCTCTTATGTTTAATATTTAATTATTACAATGTACATTATTATATTATATTATTTATGTATATTATACCCGGGCATTTTTTACCCAATAGTGTTAGCACATGAGGCCAAAATATAGAGCATGCATGTATATGCATGCTCTATATTTTGGCCAGCTACAGCATCGCCAAAGGATAAAAAATGCCACTATGAGATAAAGGATAACCTCAAAGATAGGGACGTGTGTCGTTAGTTATTATTTACACGTGCGGCTTCTTAGCACAAAGTATCATCTATAAAAATTACTGAGATAATATATTTATTTGATCCACTTTCTGAGTAATCGGATTAAGAACTTTGTAATTATGTCTCATGTAATCATACATACCTTACTGTGTCGTTAGTTATTATTTACACGTGCGGCTTCTTAGCACAAAGTATCATCTATAAAAATTACTGAGATAATATATTTATTTGATCCACTTTCTGAGTAATCGGATTAAAAACTTTGTAATTATGTCTCATGTAATCATGCATACCTTACTGTGTCGTTAGTTATTATTTACACGTGCGGCTTCTTAGCACAAAGTATCATCTATAAAAATTACTGAGATAATATATTTATTTGATCCACTTTCTGAGTAATCGGATTTATAACTTTGTAATTATGTCTCATGTAATTATACATACCTTACATTACTGACAAACTGTAATATATAATTTTCAGGAAGAATTTGTATATTGATGGACCTTCGTACCTCTTCGTTAACGTTTCAAAAGTGTACTTATCTGTTAGTGTACTACTGTTGCTGCTTTTTCATATTAAGTAAAATTACTGGCTGGTTGCCTTTTTCATACATATGTTAAAAATATGATAATGCAGGAAAGCAACTACATATTCAATCTTTGCTCAGACTCTTAACAAGATTATTCTATTAAAAGAAACCACGCAACAAGTTAAATCTAAATATAAGTTTGGGACAAAAATACGTGGGCAATGGTCCTTTAATCTTCCGACGACAGGTCATATTATCCTTCGCACCTTTCAAATCAGCATAAAAACACACGTTATAACTCAGATATTGTTAGATTTGATATCTTGCATGTTCAAACACATTTTCTTTAATATATCTTGCTGTAAAGCTGACACTGCATAGGAAGGACCACCTGAATTCTGGCACGCGCAAACATTATTCAAAGAGATTCCCTTTTTACTTAAAACTTTTCCTTACCCAACTTATAAGACACAGAATGTATATTTTGCTTGGACACCGAACGGTCAAATGGAGAAAGTCAAAAAGTAGCAGCAGAATTATTTACACTGTGGTGCCCAATTTCTTTTGGTTGCCTGCGGTTTGTTTTTTGTTAATGAGTTAGAAAATCTCAGTGACAGATGCAAAATTGTAAGGGATTTAGATTTTTAATATGATTTTAGATACATACTGGTATTATTCATAATAATCGATTTCAAACATTTGCAAGGTAGGCGTAGTGGTTTAAGCGGCCGCCTCGCCGTTTGACACTGCCGCCACTTATTGTGGGTTCGATCCCCATTCGAGACAAATCACTGTGTGATCCATTAATTATTTTTTCTATTCTGGGTTTTCTGGGTTGTGTCCGTGGATTGTACGTTTCAAAATTCCACCAAAAAGAACAAAAACAAAACATACATAATACAAGTAGTTTCTTATGTTTTTTTTTTAAGTATAAATGCCTCCGTTTTTTTCCGACCTTTCATTCAATTTATAGCCGACGTCGTTGCTGATGGACTGATTTGCACCTATATTTAGACTAAACTGTTCATAATAATTATTTGTATAATATAATTAAAGTAGTTTGTTTAATTAATTATCATTCTTCGTGTATTTATTTAATATTAAATAAACAGAAAATTGAATAAATTTAAACAGCGAGAGCGCATTTAAACAACGCAAAAAGGGTTGTTACAAATATTGTTGAAAATTTAATTAACATTTAGAAATATTCGCTTAAAATTCATGGAAAAACTAATAAGGTAAAATTTTCGTAATATGTAAGGTAATTTCGGTGTGAAAGTGTTATAATAGGTACATCTTATAATTAAATAAAATTTACAAAAGGCTGCTGCTACTTATACCTATATAATATTTGGAGTTATATGAAAGTAAGGAATAGGGATATTTCCAACTAGGCAAATCACACACTTCTTATCAAATCACAATAAAAATCTCCTTTTACGGAATTCGTATGTAATAATCACTAGTGACGTCCTATTTTTTGGTGCCAAGTTGAGTACAAATTATCGATAAATTCACAAAAACTAATAGTAAAATACAGTTTTAACATTAATTGAAATTACCATTATTTCGGCATGTTTTGATAGATAAAAGAACGTATATTTCTTAATTAATTTTTATAAGAAAACATCCGTAATTGCTGGCTACTGGTGATAAATTTTAGATATGCATATTACCATTGTTAGTTAACATATTTTACCTTTAGAGCTTTTTGCAGTCCACTGCTGGACTTAAGCTTAAGCTTTTTACTGTTCTTACGGGTTATATACCACGTACCTTTGCGCCATGTTCACAGATGTACTCAGTAGGTACATCCGTGAACATGGCGCTTGCAACTGTGCTGAAATATCGGTTACTCAAAACAAAGGTACGTGGTATATATCCCGTAGGAACATTAAAAAGTAATTAAGCTTAAGCTATTATAACTTGCTTCACTTAGCACGGTGAAGCAATAGGAAGATTTGACCTAGTTTACTACATGGGCCAGACGGTTTGGTAATGGTTTAATATCGAGTATCGTCTTGGCAAACATAAATTACCAAGACTAGAACTTTTTTGACAACTGTTACATCCTCGTTTCATTGAATACTCATATAATCGGAACATCTTTAAAGTCATAGTTTCATATTAATTATTCCCATAACCATGATCGACATATGCCTGTGCGAATATATTATTTAATCCATTGGCTATTTCCATTATGTATCACTAAAATCACCCTGTGTAACTAGGTTTAGCAGCAATGGCCGTTAAAGACAACAAGTTCTGACACTTCTAAAGTTTTGAGAGAGGTAAATTTTAGCATCCAGCAAAGAATTTAATCGTATTGGAAGAGTAGAAAAATAAAATAATCCACTACCCTCCTGGAAAAATTGGCGAAAATAATGGAAAGAATAATGCAGAGATACCATGGTAAAAAGATAAGCACTCGGCATATCTTCTCATTGCAGCTAGTATTTAAAAAATAAACTATATGCAAAAAAATTCAGTGCTAAAAAAGTTATAATAACCATGTAAACCTGAACACATCATAGCTGCTTAATAGTTACAAACAAATAAAGCGTTTGAAAAGATACTTCATTAGTCTAAATAATAATTTAACAATCGTATTTTACGAAATAAAAGGGAACAGATAAACATACATATACAAACTGTTAAAATTATAACCCCCTTTTGATTTTGCCGTAGTCGGGTAAAAAGGAACTTCGTCAACCCTGCGTCGCGGCAGCACGATCGCAGCGACCAACGGAGCGTAGTGTAACATACTGTACTCGTACAGTCAACGACATAAGTAGCTGTACCATGAATACAGTCCTTAGAGCTTTTGTGCGCTGAAAATATTTTGTTATTATTCTGTAAATATAAAAGCGAGGCTGAAAACTAAGCAAGAGGTTTTATTTTCAAAGCGCTCATTGAGTGATTTGGCTTATGGTTCGTAAAAGAACGGCAAAGTTAAGCAACGCTTGCGGTCGCTACTTGGATGGGTGACCACGTGTGGCATAAAATAATGCCTTTTATCAGAGCGCTACCGTGCTTTGGAAGGCCGTAAAGCTGTCGGCCTCGGTTCTTGTCTTGAAGACTCTGTCGGAGGTCTTAAGGCGGTCTGAAAACTATGACACCAGAGCCACACAAACACACAAAAAAAGAAAGAAAAGATTATTTCGTCCAATTTAAAACTGTTGTTACTAAATTGATGATAATTTTGAGGTACAGGCTTAACCTTAACAATGATCTATAGAAGATAGAAAAGACGACCGCGATTCGCTTCGCGTGAAAACGGATATTATCGAAAACCGTATGTTTTAGTAGATATTAAATTTGATTATTTATTTAAATATGTACGAATATTATTAAAAAAAGCTCGTAAGCAACTAGAAGACAAGAGTAATAGTCTGAAATATCATCATTGGAGTCCAGATATGCAAGGATATTAAGTTTTCCACAATCCAACTGCCGTGTTATCTATGGAAACCTCGCAAATGTGCGTACTTATATCGTTGTCTGTACTTACGCATAAGTGCACAACATTACAATAATTCTCGAGCACGATTCTGCAGCCCTTTGAGCCTTCCAAGCGTGAAGTACTGTAATTAAATTTTGCGTCAATCTCAACACACCTGACGGGAGCATTATACCCACCGACATTCAAAGGCTTAGGTATGTTATAAGACAATACGTTATTTTGAATGACAACGCCTGTTATATAGCTGTATCACTTGGCAAGATTCTGTTTGTAAATAAATGAATTTGTTGATTGATAAATTTATTAATGTTTTCATATAAATTAAAAAGAGCAGCGTGATAAGTACTAGTTAAATGTATTCCTGGTTAGACCCAAATCACATATTTGATTTCTGTGAATACAAATTTACATAACTGTTTGACGTCCTGCACTTATAAAGTATTAACTCAAGTTGTTGATATTGATTTTCATGAAGATTTTCAACAGTGATTACAGGAAATATTATCAATTTTTTGTAAACACCTTAAATTATAGTTATTCCATTGCGTAACGTAACTGAGACGACAGTCGCATATAGGCAAATCATTTATCAAAGATTAGAGCTTGGGATCCCCCTGATCCCAACAAAAAAAACGAGTGAGACTCGGTCATCCAGGAACAGATACATATGCTAGGTGTAGTTGTGCCTATGAGGCATGTAGTTTAATTACAAAATTAACAGTACTTGATATTAAATAAAAAAAAACTTAGAGAAAAAAGAATATCATGTAGAAATAAGAAATAATCAAAACAAGAAGAAAATAAACGAAAATTTCCTACAAGGTACTTATTTCTAAACTCAACTTCACGGTAATCAAGTTTTATTCTTGGAATAAAAGGTTATTCCAAGTATTTATAGTCATGAAAGTTAAATTTCTGCGAATAAGTTTTAGGTTTCCTGGAATCTCATAAATCTGTAAGTAATTTCATATTCCTAGACTTCGCATTATTTATATAGAAAACTATAAAGAACACAGTATACCGTGATATGTTCGGTACACACACATCAAATGTGTTTATGGTTGAAGTCAGTCTGTGTGTCTATCTACGTATATGTACCATACTTACATGACACCGCTGACCTGGTATCTAGATTGGATTTAACTACTAATATTCTAGTATAGACTGTCAAATATAAATACCGTTTTATGTAAAATTAACCATAGCAAGAGTAAAATTACCGTATTAAGTAAAATAACATCTTAGCTTCCAAAGTAACACAAAGTTTACTAACTATTAGCATCGTCGCTTAAAATGCCGAATGTTTGCTTCGGGAGCACAAATCACTTAAATATCACAACTGTAGCTGAATATTATGAGTGTTGAGATGTGCTTACGTTTAAGAAAATGATGTTAGGTGTACCTAATAAGCCTGTAATATAATAAGAATGGACGTCAGAACTCGATGCTTGAGGTAATAATTTTTTTTGCATATATTCCAGGGGATTAAGCTGAGAGCAATGCTAGTTGGTTCGGCAATACACCGAAACCATAGGTTCTAGGCGATTTGGAAAAAATGGACTGTATCTAAAGGAAGAGGATGTAGGATTGGAATGGGAGAGATGATTGTGAGTGGGTATAGGATATTCCAAGGATGGAGGGCACTTACCTTATACGGCAATCTTCTTCGTCTCAGAAGGGCAGTCTCCTGGTGGTTTCGGGATGAAGCTGCTTGATTCACTTCACTACACAAATCACTTCCACTTGCGAGCGGTTTTATAAGCGGTAATAATTATAGCGGGAGCGGCGCGGTGCGATACGGTATGGCGGACGCGTATTTAGCGAATCGAATGTTCTCGAAAGTTCTGGACTGTCACTCGCGTCGACGATCGCCGCGACCAATCCGCGGAAGGCGTGCCCCTCCTTCGGGAATGGGAGACAGGGACGGAAATATGATATCACTCGCACTAGACCAGCTTGGAACGATTGACGTTGATGCGATTAGTTATAGATAGGAAGGTAGATGGCGCTACAATATCCCCCCCGGCCCTAAAGGGTTGCCTTTAAAAAAAAATAGAATTGAACTTAGCTATGTTGGATGTACTACCGCATAATCCATCAATAGGCTGAGACAGCGATACGACAATAAAATTAATCTAAATTAACTTTAGCGAAAACTACAAACGCAATAATAGCGAAGACTACAAACTAAATACTTAAACTAAGAGGTAGATCCAACTTCAGGCTAGATCTCACTGAGTTGGAAGCGGACAGAGACGTAGAACAGGGCGCACGTAGCTCCCCTTAGCGGTTTTCACGGTAACAACGCGGGTTGTACCGTCCTTGGAAGTATGCAATTTCTCTACGATGGCTAACGGCCATGAAAGCGGCGGAGCATTATCATGTATTATGACGACCAACGTACCCTCCTGTATAGTGGATGCAGGACTATTCCACTTGGATCTAGCCTGAAGCTGGTGTAGATATTCCGCACGCCAGCGCCGCCAGAACGACTGCACGAGTTTATCCAGCAGAGTATGTCTCTGGAGCAACCTTGAAGAGTCTGCTTCAGGAGTCGGAAATGACGATAATAGCACTGTGTTCAGAAAATGTGCAGGGCTTAACGCGGATGGTTCTGCAGGGTCACTACTCAATTCCGTGAGCGGACGCGAGTTGATCAGTGCCTCGACTTGTGCAAGGACAGTTAAAAGCTCTTCGTAAGAGAGGATCTGTTGACCTACAACCTTGAAGAGATGCGTTTTAATTACTTTGACCATGCTTTCCCAACATCCACCGAAATGTGGTGATGCTGGTGGAATAAACTTCCAGTCAATATGATCTATGGAGAGTTCTTCCTGAAGACGAGTACGATAACCCACGACGTGATTGAAACAAGTTCAATCAATTTACTAACGCGGTTGGCGACAAAAGTCTGCCAGCGGTGAGGAGATGAATAAATCCATGCGAGCACCGCCCCGGAGTCAGAAAATGCGTATATTTTATTAATAGGGTAGTGGGGCAAAACTGTGTCTTGAACCTTGCGCAGCAACTGAGACAGCAGAAAGGCCGCGCACAACTCCAGTCTCGCAACCGAAATGGTTTTAACAGGCGAGACCTTAGACTTGGCACAAACTAACTGCACCGAGCAGCTAGAACCAATGCGGACTTGCAGATATACGACTCCGCCGTAAGCACGCTCGCTGGCGTCAGCGAAACCTATTAAGTTGATGGTATATCCATCCACCAACCCAGGATGACGCGGAATAGTAATTTGATTGAGCGCGGCAAGCTCAATACAAAACTGGCCCCAAGCGGCGACAATACGGTCAGAGGGCGTTTCATCCCACTCACACTTTGACAGCCAAAGCTCTTTGATCAAGAGCTTGGCGTACAAAATTGTGGGAGCCACAAAACCCATTACGGTCCATAGCCGAGCCACTGTGGACAGCATAGTGCGTTTGGTGCACTTATAATCTGGCGGTGAGACGTCAAACCGAAAACTATCGCAGGATTTGTCTCAGCGTAAGCCGAGAACTTTATGCGGTACAGACTTCTCAAACTCAATGTCTGGAGAAGCTTTATGAGGATCTGGTATGCGTGCGAGAACCTCCTCAGAGTTGCTTGTCCATTTGACAAGATCAAACTGGCCTCGCTTGAAAAGCTGAATGAGCTCTTCACAAAGCGAAACTGCTAGCAGAGCGGATACGACACCACAGGCAATGTCATCCATATACAAAGCGGAAGTGTAGTATAGTATAGTGTGGCGTAGCGTAGCTTAGCATAGCATAGCGTAGCATAGCTTAGCATAGCGTAGCATAGCGTAGCATAGCGTAGCATAGCGTAGCATAGCATAGCATAGCATAGCATAGCATAGCATAGCATAGCGTAGCATAGCGTAGCATAGCGTAGCGTAGCGTAGCATAGCGTAGCGTAGCGTAGCGTAGCGTAGCGTAGCATAGCGTAGCATAGCGTAGCGTAGCATAGCGTAGCATAGCGTAGCATAGCATGGCATAGCATAGCGTAGCATAGCATGGCATAGCATAGCATAGCGTAGCATAGCATAGCATAGCATAGCGTAGCATAGCATGGCATAGCATAGCATAGCATAGCATAGCATAGCATAGCATAGCATAGCATAGCATAGCATAGCATAGCATAGCATAGCATAGCGTAGCATAGCATAGCATAGCGTAGCATAGCGTAGCATAGCGTAGCATAGCGTAGCATAGCGTAGCATAGCGTAGCATAGCGTAGCATAGCGTAGCATAGCGTAGCATAGCGTAGCATAGCGTAGCATAGCGTAGCATAGCGTAGCATAGCGTAGCATAGCGTAACATAGCGTAGCATAGCATAGCATAGATAATTAGTGCTTTATCTTACACACAGTTTTATAAGAATATAAGAATGAATATAAGAATATAAGAATGGTTTTAGCACCCACCTTGATCTCTTGAAGAACCGAACAACAACAAGACGTAACACAATGAGAAGTATGTATCGTAGGTACGGTACCCATAATCACATACCCAAATACCGTCTCAATAGCGGGCGGTAAATCATATCGCTCACTACGTACTATTTTAGTTAGTAGCAAGTGCGGAAATATTGAAGCTCCGATCAAAAGATCAATGCCTGCCGGATTCGCAAACTCCGCGTCTGCCAGCGGCAATGACTCGAGGTGAGTGAGTGATGCTACGTCTACATTAGCGTTCGGCAATGCGTCCGTGATACGCTCCACGATAAGCGAATAAATGTTAAAATTAATATCCCTATCAAAACGCGAATGTATTTTAATATCTACGGAACCCTTGCAATGTTTTTCTGATCCGCCTATCCCTCGGATTATTGAGTTCGTATTTTTAAAGTTATTCCATAATCCGAGGCGTTTGAACAATTCTAACGTTATTAAATTGGTCTGATATGCGCTATCTAGCAGACAACGTACCATGTGCGGTGACCCATTAACATTGTTATATATTACTAGTAATAAGTAGAATATGAGGGTGGTTGCATCCACTCGTATCTATATAAGTCTTGTCGCTTGCCAATAAACGTCAGTGTACTACACCCTAACCGTTGTTTCACTTGTGTTCGCATACATATCAGTGGCGACGAGTACTTACCCGTTATTAAGAAAAAAAAATCAATAAAAAGAAATGTCACATTTTGGAATTTTGTCAAGTTTTGACCACAATACCCAGACGTGGCAAAACTACAAACAGCGAATCGCACAATGGTTCATTGCGAACGATGTCGACGATGCACGAGATCCAAAGGGAGTGAAAAGACGGGCAATATTGCTGAGTGCACTCACCGACAGCACTTACAAGTTAGCGGCCGATTTGGCTTTGCCGAAGGAGCTGACGCAGACACCATACGAAGACATTCTCACACTTCTCGACAAGCATTTTACCCCAAAGAAATGTGGTTTTGGAGAGCGGTATAACTTCTATGCTGCTACTCAAGGTCCGGAAGAAACATTTTCCCAATGGGCTGCAAGGCTTCGCGGCCTTACCACCCATTGCGGTCTCCTGAATGTAGAAGAGGCGCTGCGTGACCGGTTTGTTATGGGTATGCTGCCGGGAGCGGAGAAGGACAAGCTTTTCGCTCGTGACCTGCAAGACTTGACACTGGCAAAAGCAGTGGATCTGGCGAAGAGCGTGCGCAGTGCACGCAAGGGAGCAGCAGCATCATCATCGGCGTCGGCACAAGCGCCACCGTCGAGCGAGGCGCTGTTCAAGATCGCCACCTCAAACAAACCCAGTGCAAGTGATAACAAAGAAAAGTGTTCCGTGTGCGGTTACAAAAATCATAAAACGTCACAGTGTCGGTTCGCTAATTACACGTGTAAAAATTGTAACGTAAAAGGCCATTTGCTTAGAATGTGCAAAAAAATTAATTGTGTAGAAAAAGACGGGTCGAGCGAGACTGACGATGACGGTAGGAGAACACAAAAAATATGTTCACATCGCGGCGAACCTATGACAATAATAGTTTCGATACAAAAAATAAAGTTAAAGTTTGAAGTCGATACCAGGTCAGCAGTCACAGCGATTTCCGAGAAAATGTACAGTAAATATTTTGAATCGTTTCCGTTAAAACCGACGTCAGATCGATTATTTACGTATACAGGCCATGATATCTGCTGTCTAGGAACAATGCAATTACCAATTACGTATTTGGACAAAACTCATGTAGTTAAGGTGCGAGTGATACGTAATGGTGGACCTCCAATCGTAGGCAGAGATTTTATTTGTTTATTTAAATTACAAATATAGCAAATTAATTATTGTGATCAATTGAAAGTACAATATCCATCCATTTTCTCAGACGAGCTAGGTGTGTTTACAAAGTATCGGGTAAAACTTCATTTAAAAGATAACGCGCAACCGGTTTTCTTCAAAGCGAGGCCTATAGCATTTGCGCTTAGAGATAAAATAAACGACGAACTCGATCGTTTGGTACGTATAGGCGTATTAAAACCGGTCCAGCATTCAGATTACGCATCACCTATTGTTCCTATTTTAAAGCGAGATGGTTCAATTAGGTTGTGCGTTGATTATTCTGTAAGTATAAATAAGCAGCTAGTAATTGAACAGTATCCGTTACCAACAGCTCAAGAATGTTTTACTAAATAACATGGGGGACAGCAGTAAGTTAGATTTGACGCAAGCGTATTCACAATTTGTTCTAGACGAGGAATCTCAGAAATTAACTTGCATTAACACTCACCGAGGACTATTTGTATATACGCGGCTAGTTTTTGGTCTCGCTAGTGCCCCGGCTATTTTTCAACGAGCAATGGAGTGCCTATTGTCAGGGTTGGACGGTGTTATGTGCATGCTTGACGACATATGTATAACGGGTGATACAAAAGAACAACATTTAGAAAGATTGAGTGCTGTGTTACAAAGACTGCAAGACGCAGGTTTAACATTGCGAAAAGATAAGTGTGTGTTTTTTGAGGATCAAATAGAATATTTAGGCTATACTATAGATAAGAATGGCTTAAGTAAATCAAAACGAAAGGTCCAAGCAATCATTGAGGCACCTACCCCCACAGACGTGAATAAATTACAGTCATTTCTAGGATTAGTAAATTATTATAGGCACTTTGTCCCTAACGCGTCATCAATATTGACCCCGCTTTATTCATTGTTGCAAAAGGGCAATAAATGGAAATGGGACGTCATACATGACGAGGCATTCAATGCAATTAAGCGAAGTTTAGCTTCAAATCAGGTTTTAGCACATTTTGATCAGAATGCTAAAATAATTTTGACGGTAGACGCATCGCCCAACGGTTTAGGTGCTATTTTATCGCAGATCGGTAATGACGGAGTAGAACGCCCAGTTTCGTTTTCCTCTCGTACGTAGAATTTTGCAGAGAAGCGGTATTCCCAACTTCAAAAAGAGGCAACGGCAATTATATTCGGTGTGCGACGTTTACACCAATATTTATACGGGAGGGCGGTCCCGTTTGTACTTCGCTCAGACCACAAACCTCTTTTATCTATTTTCGGGCCGTATCGAGGCATTCCAGAGGTTTCTGCAAATAGGCTGCAACGTTACGCGATGTTTTTAAGTGGTTATAATTACTCAATTGAGTACATAAGCAGCGCTGCAAACAGCGCAGATTATTTGTCGCGCGCCAGTTTACCTGACCACGAGGTAAAGACGCCGAGAGGGGGGTGTGGCTACGAAACCGACGATAGTTTAGTACCGGTAGAAGATCGCGCGTCATATGTTAATTTCGTTATCGATGGTAGTTTACAAGTTACGCGTAGTGAAATTCATAGTGAGACAATTAAGGATGCATTATTGAATAAGGTTTTATCATATATTGTTAAAGGGTGGCCTGAGCGGTTATCAGATATATCACTCAGACCTTATTTTTTATGTAAAACTCAGTTGTCATACGAAAACGGCTGTATTATGCGAGGCCATAAAGTAGTAATACCTGAAACACTCTGAGGCGCGCAGTAGATTTTGGTTCCCGGGCATAGATGACGCGGTAGAAAAAATGATTTCAGATTGTGAGGTTTGTTTACAGTTGAGAAAGTTACCGGTACGTGCGCCGCTAGCGCTGTGGCCACACGCACCGCAGGCGTTCTATCGTATTCACATAGACTTCCTCGGTCCCATAAATAATCGTTCATTTTTGGTAATTGTAGATTCATATTCAAAGTGGGTAGAAGCGTACGATATGGGGACAGGTACGACAACATGCTCGCTTATTAATAAATTGTATGAATATATGGCTAGATTTGGTTTACCGCATACCATAGTCAGTGATAATGGCACGCAGTTTACTTCTTCAGAATTCAAAATGTTTTGTACATCAAACGGAATATCGCATGTGACGTCACCGGCTTATCATCCAGCCAGTAACGGGCAGGCAGAAAGCTACGTGAAGGTAGTGAAGAAGGGAATTAAATCTTGTAAGTTAAGTAATAACAATAGAAAGGGATTAAACAACAAGTTATTAAAATATTTATTTGATTACCGAAATTCCATTCATTCGGCAACGGGCTGTTCACCTGCCCAGTTAGTGTTTGGTCATAAGCTGCGATCGCGATTAGATTTAATTAAATCAAATCCACCTTCCACGGCATCTGTCAGTCTCACTTGAAACGTCGAAAACAAACAGTGTTTGCAGTCTAAGGGGTTGAAAGACAGTAAAACTATCAAAGGTTTTAGGGTGGGAGATTTTGTATTGTATAAAAAAAAAACAACCTAAACAAACAAGGGTCATGGAATAAAGGTGTAGTGATTAAAAGACAGGGAAAAGTAACATATATTGTCAAGGACTGCATAACTTCGTGTTGTTTTAAAAAACACAAAAATCAATTAATAGGTTACAAAGGTACAGTAACAGTATCCCACGAGACTGAGGAATGCCCTATAGAAGTTGAAGACATTTGTCCACAAGAAGCTTCACCACCAATCCCATCACCACTTGTGAGCGACCACGCGGCGGACATTAGAAGGGAGGGGAATGATGAGAGAAAAGGAACAGTGGATACGGAAGCATCAACTGGCAAATCAGAAGAGGAAGACGACGAATTCCACGAGGCAACAGAAGCGACTCATGATGAAAGTCACGTGGAAGCAAGGTCAGACCAGACCTCAGAGCCAGAAAGGCAACTAAGAGACGGCAAAAAACTGCGTACTGTACCTAGGGTAGACTATCAACAATTTTACTAGGGAAGTCATACCATGTTATATTGCCAAGCTACGGGGAGGAATGTTATATATTACTAGTAATAAGTAGAATATGAGGGTGGTTGCATCCACTCGTATCTATATAAGTCTTGTCGCTTGCCAATAAACGTCAGTGTACTACACCCTAACCGTTGTTTCACTTGTGTTCGCATACATATCAAACATCATATATGATAACTTGCGCTGTCGCTAACAGAACAGTCTTAGATGCCATACATCGCGGCCTAGCACTGCTCTGATTAAGACAAGCGCGCGAAGGCCGTCCGCGCGTGCGTGCCGCCCGCGTAATGGATGTCGTACACAACGATATCTCATTCTGAGGCGTGGAGGGGGAAGTCACCGTGGCCTTCACCTGCGACGTAAGTGTGTCAAGGTTAGCGGCTTGGCTTGACAACGGGTTATCTTTATCGAAATGTAGCAATGAATGATGTTTTGTATTGCATAAGCGACACTTTGTCTTGCTAGAACAATTTCTTGTTTTATGTTTTATGCTTAAGCAATTAATGCAAGCTTTGTTATCCTTTACGCATTTAAAACGAGCGGTTGGATTTGAATTATTAAAGGTGGGACACTTATATAAATGGTCGTGCGCCACATTACTGCACAGACACTTCTGTGAATGATTACTATTAGATTCCGAACATGTTACGTAAGATTGTGGATTAGGGACCGTGTTATTATTACTATTTCGCGACTTATTCAGCCTTTGTTTGTTGCTGTTAGTGTTAGACGGGCCAGGTGAACCAGACTGCGTATTATGAAATATTCGACACTGATCTTTGATGAACGAAATAAAACTATCTAGTGTAGGTATTTTATTATTGCGTTCCGTCATCTCGAATGCGCGAATTGTATCATTGTCAAACTTTTTTAAAGCGAGTTGAAGCAACATAAAGTCGGAAAGATCTTCTAATTTTAAGTTCCTAAGAGAATTAACCGCGGTTACGAAGTAAGTGACTGAAATATGACCTGATAATTCTCAGCACTGGGTGTGACACCTGCAAATACGGACTGGGCCTTTGGTGACAGTTTACCTATTAAATAGTACAACCTATCAGCATCTGTCAGAGAACCATTATCGTGCACTGTAGACTTAAAGCTCGCATAGAATAACGGCCAATTTCGTATATCTCCGTCAAACGACATAATCTCGATTGGCGGTAATTTCGGCTTGCGGGCAACGGGCTCTGCTGAACATTTACCCTTGTATACGCTTAATAATACAATAAAGATCTTCGAATGAGGTGTACGCCTGATAGTTCGGTTTTTCATTAGGATTGATAGAAAGTAATCTTGCGTTTTAATCGTCTAACAACTTATGAAAATCTGTTCGAATACTATCTACTGTCATACAATAACTGAGAAATGCTTCGCTATTACTGTCAGAAATAGAAGCGGTTTTTGAACGCTCGTATATGTTTTGAATGCGCTCAAATAAAATATTGCGTTTTGCTTCTAAGATTGTCATCTCTTTGTCTTCCGACACGCGTGACTTCTTTTGTTGTGAAATGCTTACGTAAGTATAAGCTAATGAGAACGAAACAAAATAAGAATATCTAATGTACCTATTATTTTACCTAAGTAGGCTAAGTAGGCAACATTTTAGAGCTGTGGAATTAAAAGTTGCTCGAAATATGAGATTTACAAGACAACTATGATAGTTCCAGAAATAATAATTGAGTAAGTACGTAGCTACATAAAGGTTTACCTACTGATGCGGACGGAAACAACCATGTGACGGTTATGTGAATATATTAGGAGTATAGCTAGGTGCTATAACTGCCTAGGTATAGCGATATAACGTATAAAAACGTAAATGAATCCGACTCGTATGGATCAAAAAAATGGTTCGGCGATACACCGAAACCGTAGCTTCTAGGCAATTTGGAAAAATGGACTGTATCTAAAGGAAGAGGATGTAGGATTGGAATGGGAGAGATGATTGTGAGTGGGTATAGGATATTCCAAGGATGGAGGGCACTTACCTTATACGGCAATCTTCTTCGTCTCAGAAGGGCAGTCTCCTGGTGGTTTCTAGATGAAGCTGTTTGATTCACTTCACTACACAAATCACTTCCACTTGCGAGCGGTTTTATAAGCAGTAATAATTATAGCGGGAGCGGCGCGGTGCGATACGGTATGTATTTAGCGAATCGAGAGACAGGGACGGAAATATGATATCGCTCGCACTAGACCAGCATGGAACGATTGACGTTGATGCGATTAGTTATAGATAGGAAGGTAGATGGCGCTACCACTAGTGATATTAGAAATTAGCCTGTGAGTTTGCTCTTTCTAGCGTTGATTACTCAACCAACTGTAGAGATTCTGAGTCAAATGTTAAGATAATAGATAT
Organism: Euclidia mi; assembly: GCA_944739405.2. Classification (NCBI taxonomy): domain Eukaryota; kingdom Metazoa; phylum Arthropoda; class Insecta; order Lepidoptera; family Erebidae; genus Euclidia; species Euclidia mi. Next base: position 91,196,581 of record OX123187.2, on the reverse strand, counting down.
AAGTGTAGGGTATTTGGTATACTTCGATACCTTAAGAATTTTTGCAATGACGCTTCTGTTCTAAGTATGATATAAAATTGTTGTCACTAATTTCGAAGAGATGATTTTATGTCAATTGATATATTATCATCATCATCTCTGTTCCGGTTCGACTCAAGACCCTAGTACCCAGGGCTCTCCCGATAACTGACGGAATAATATTCACCTCTCCACCATGTGGGCAACAAAATGTATCAAATATAAAATATGGTACTGACATTGTAATCACTTCAGAGACTAGGTTTAGTCCCTTTTTGCACATTGGACCGTATGTGTTTTAGATTTGAAATTTATTGAGGAAGCTCGAGTGGTTTGCGGGTGCTACGCCAGTCATTTATTAGTAAAGAGGGTTAGATCGAAGGGAATTGTCTTTGAATTGTAACATGATGGGTCTTTGCACAGGGTTTTCTGTGTTATTTTACGTTTTATCAAATACAATAGACATACAAATTGGTAGGCAATTTATGCCAATTTTAGATATCAATTTTGTAATGTGTTAAAAAATTTTACACCCTACCTTTCAGTACCCAGTTACTTCCAGGCTTTGTATATAGAGCAGCTAGCTAAGTGAAAAAGATATGAGTACATATACTAAATATTTCTTTTTAATATATCGTACCATCCGTGTGGTGACGGATTAAGAATACGGAATGTCGCCACCCCATATCATCACATGGGTGTCGTAAGAGCCGACAGAGGGAGCATATTATGCAGAGAACAGCACTGTAAGAGAAGGAAAACTTAATACAAACCCTATACCAACCCGTTTGGCCAGCGTGGTATAGAAGGCCAATTCGTCCTTTTAAAGGAGTGGCCTAGTCCAGCAGTGGACTGTTAAAGGCTGAAGAATATATCATATTACTAACTTTTAAGATATATTTTCATTATTGTACTCCGTAATAGAAGCAGCTCGTTTTTATAGGAAAATTATTTCACATTCTAGTAAAACATTCGTGAAAATATTTTCTTCGAAGTCTTTACCCTAAAAGTCTTATTCTCTTCGATTTTAAAATTAAATGGGTCCAAGCGGAATCATTGTTTATAACAGTATTATTTTTATTCTTATCTTGTTTCAGTATGATAGGAATCAAAGACATCTACCAGTGGTTTTCTTGGAATTGTGCCAGGCACAAGTAATCAAAATATTTCGCCTTACGAAAATTTAGTACAAATATATCCGAGGCGCAAGTTAGTATTATAGGAAGTGTAGCAATTAGTAGCGCAAGTTGTTTCTTTTATGTCTTTGTATTTCTTTTTCACAATTTGTTATAAAGGGGCAGCGATAGCCTAGTAGTGATACCAACAGACTGCCATGCACAGAGTATCGGGTTCGAACCCACGGCGTGACTTTGCGGAGTTATGTGCGTCTTGAATTGTTAATTATCGCTTACCCCGTGCCTCGGAGAGCAGGTGAAACCATCGGTCCCGGTTGTCATGAAGATCTTTGATAGTCGGTATAGGGCGTCAGTCCAATGGAACATCGCTACCCCTCCGGAGCGCCTAGCGGACCCCAGGCTCCAAGGCGTAGGTTTTGGATCGCAACCGGGACTGGAATTTGTTATAATCCCGTGCATAGGAGAGCCGTCGGTTCCTACAGCTATCATGAAGATCTTTAATAGTCATTATGGGAAGTCAGCCCGTAGAATACTTACCTACATCTTCAAATCTCATAAAATACACTGCTATTGGCGTGGCCCCAAACATGGCGTAACTGCAGCGGTTGGTGAAAATCAGGTGAAATGTATAATATAAAAATGAATCGCTGAATGTGTTGCTAAGCGCAAATCTCGAGAGCAGCTGAACCGATTTCGCTAATTTTATTTCTATAATGTTCCTTGAAGTACGGGGATGGTACTTACGGAGAGAACAATAAAAAAATTGCCCTAAAAAGGCTAAACACTTTTCTATATTCCCATACAAAAGATTCGTAATAATAATAATACTTAAAAGTCAATCATTATGAACTTTAATACCATACACGTACACACATAAGCGTTTATGTGTGAGTGGAGGGGTTCCAGGAAGGCAAAACAATTGAGTGTTGTTATGCGGTACGAAGTTCGCCGGGTCAGCTAGGGTAAGATAAGATTGCAACTGAAACTCGGGGTCGAAGATGAGGGTCTTAGAGCGTAATCGGGACTTAGTTAAGATTTTAGTACCCTTATACTTTTTATTTTCGAGGTGGAATCCTCAAAGTGCTCGCCGGCCTCCTAGGGAGAAGGCCGAGGTGTGTAGTTTTTTACCGCTCTAAAATCTTCTCGGTGACCAACTTGTATACAATAGGGGAGGGCTCCGTAAATGGCAGAATTAAGTACCTACAGACGAACGGATAAACACTGGCTATCAAACCATTCGCTAGATAATATGTTGTTATAACTTATAATATATCAATAAAATAGTTTCCTTCATTGGTACATTTTTCTGCACTTTCCGATTCTACTGGCAATATGCACCACCAACTTTGGTTGACTTGAGAACGCTCGTTCTTACGAATGCGATCTTCAGGAAATGTAATCATTAAATTATCAGCATGACTATCGTAACCGTCAGATAATCTATTACAACTAACTACGGAATTCAATATTCGAACAATTTGTTTTGTTTGTTTTTTTGTTTGTTTTTTTTTACATTCACACAACACCATCTAGTCCCAAACTAAGCTGAGCTTGTACTATGGATACTAGATAATGGATAAACATACTTATATACTTTTTTTTGTAAATACATACATATTATACATAGAAACACCCAGACCAAGACAAACATCCATGTTCATGCACACAAATGTTTGACTTGTGCGGGAATCGAACCCGCGACCTTCGGCTTAACAGTCGCTTACACTCCCGCTGCGCCAACCGGTCTTCTAAACTACTATAGATGGATCTGTAGATTTTAGATTCGTTTTTGATATAAGCTCCATACAAAATATGTCAAACACGACTCTCGAATCCGATATCTTCGAAATCGAATATTGAAAATGGCCGTAAGTAAATTCTATTAATCCGAAAGTCCAAATGTCCAACAGAATATCCATCGGTTATACCCGTCAGAGTAACTTTATGCGGGACGTACTTTGCGTTTAATGGTTGAGGCACACTGAAGCGAAACGAAATCCGTGTGCTATTAATGTTCAAGCTATTTAAATTGTTGAGCAAGGTTTAGATTACCTTCTCTACAAAGTAAGTAAGTAGAAAGTACTTGTGAAAGAAAGACAGACAGAAAAAATACATAGGAAAAATATGTGCTCATTGCGTTGAATGTTGTTGTTCAATGATAACAACAATTGAGTGACAAGTGACAAAGCTAAATAAGTTAATCTCGTAAATCAAAACATTTATCAGGTACTGACACTACACACGACCCTTGTAGGTGAAGTTTTCAGAATGATGCCTAGAATTATTTTATGTGTAAATGTGTGTTTGTACGTATGTATGTTTCGTTTTAATTTCAAAACAGTTCAACGAAATTTTATTAATTTTTGGTTTGATTGATCAACTTTTGTGAAAATAAGGACAGGTCGAGTTAGAATAGGAGATAACTACTACTACATAGCTATAATTTTATCCTCGAAAGTACACATTCAGCGTATCTTAGAAACTTGACGCTTCGCCTAGGTTTCACTTCGACTGGATTCTACGTCAGTGTGCGTCAACCCTTAGAGTGAAGCATCGTGAGTGGTCGGCAATGTCGGACAATGTCCGTCAGTGGAACTGCTGCGGTCAGTTGTCTAACGTTAATTACAGCCGCCTCTCAAGCTTCTAAGCGAAATGCCTTGTATTCATTATTGCTTTTAAGTTTTGTGGGTTATTTTTGATGATGATGGGATATGCTCTCGGTAAACCTGAATATGCTCACATACAATTTAATCTAATCTTATCAAATCACCTAATCTGAACCTAAAATATAAATAAAAGTGAAGAGTCTGTTTATGATTTCAAAATAATTATATATACGTACATAAAAACAAACACGATACCAAATTATAGACAATTCTTTTTATTTTTTGTCCGTCTGTTTCGCCCTGTTTCTGTTTGTCTTGGGTAACCACGGAATGCCTATACAGATCTTAATGGGATTTTACTGAAAGATATTGACTTTATAGGTATACATATAGGCTATGTTATGACCCAGTAGGTGACATGATCAATATAATCATAGGTATTATCATCTAACGGTTGGTTTCATTTCTCTTTTTTGACGTTGATACAAAATAAAAAGTCTTATGGTCTCATTAGTCACAAATTATTTATAACGGTCCAATTTTCCTCAGTCCAAAGTTGTTACTGTTAAACGTAAGCTAAAAATCCGCCGCTGTCGTTTAGGGTGCGAATCTACAAGAGATGAGCGAGTAAGATGAGCATTGTGTAAAAGTAACCACAATAGTATCTTTTTATTATAATTATAAATAATTTTCTTTCGGAAAACATTTACAATTATAGTAAGTGGACAGCTATTATTTTTCAGTTAAGTGTAACGTGTATCGCAAATGTGCATGCCAATAAAAAGTGCTAGTCCCAGAGAAGTACATAAAGAAATAAAAAATCTACAGGATGGTAAAACGCCTGGATACGATTTAATTGATGCGCAATTGCTAAAGCAACTTCCTAAAAAGGGCTTGATGCACATCACCGCAATTTTTAACGCCTGCCTAAGGCTTAACATCTTTCCTGCACAGTGGAAAATAGCGCAGATTATAATGATAGCTAAACCAGGCAAACCACTTCACGAAGCTAGTTCGTACAGACCGATAAGTCTTCTCTCTGTGATGGGGAAACTTCTAGAAAAGATGCTGTTGAACAGGATGCGCGTCTACTTACCGACAGTGTTGCCGCTTCACCAATTTGGCTTCCGAGAAAACCATGGAACTATTGAACAAATCCACCGTATAACGGATACTATAAGTCGTACATTAGAACATAAACAATTTTGTTCTGCTGTGTTCCTAGACATCAGTCAGGCCTTTGACAAAGTGTGGCACGACGGACTTCTGTTCAAAATCAAACAGTTGCTTCCTCACTTATTCTTCCCAATATTGAAATCGTATCTCCACAAAAGATGTTATGAGGTAAAATTCAAAAGTGAGACTTCTACTCTAAAAGAAATTCTTTCAGGAGTGCTACAGGGCAGTATTTTGGGCCCAATACTTTACCTCCTTTATACTGCAGACTTGCCTACACAAGACGATACTCTTACTGCTACATATGCCGACGACACAGCCGTTCTTTCTGTCCATGATAACCCAGCCATAGCATCAGCAAAATTACAAGCTCACATCTGCAAGATTGAAGAATGGCTTGATATATGGCGCATTAAAGCTAACTATAGCAAATCTGCCCATGTAACGTTTACCCTCAGAAAACCGACTTGCCCTTCCATAAAACTCTATAATGAGGATATTCCCCAAACTGAGGATGCCAAATACCTTGGAATGCATCTTGATCGAAGGATAACTTGGAGAAAACACATCTGGTCTAAGCGTAAACAACTGGACACAAAAGTAAGATCAATGTATTGGCTAATAGGTCGGAAGTCTCATTTGTCACATGAAAGCAAGATTGCAATATATAAGACCATATTAAAGCCAATATGGACCTACGGTATTCAACTGTGGGAGACTGCTAGTAACAGCAATATTGAGATACTCGAAAGATTTCAGAGCAAGACATTGAGAACCATGTTAAACATACCATACTATGTGAGCAACAAATATATACATGAGGATCTTAACATCAATACAGTCAAACAGGAGATTGCTAAATGTAGTGAAAAGTATCAAGCTCGAATATCCACCCACGTCAATGAACTGGCCTCCAAATTACAGGGTTCAGGAAGTGTCTCACACAAGCGATTAAAGCGGCATGATGTCCCTACGCTGGTTGCTAGATTCGATTAAAGAACGCTGAAGAGTTCTTTGTGCTCGTATTGACATAATCGCAATGTAATACCAACTGATTGGCTTATTGTGTTAACACAGATTGCCAAGTTGCAGATATACACAAAAAAAAAAAAAGTGTAACGTGTTAATTTTTAAATTATTGTGTCGCACGAGTGATTGATTTCCACGGGGTAGCCGGGATCGATCACTCGCCGAGCAATTAAAGAGAGAGAGAGAGAGAGAGATAATTAGGTTGACTTACGGGAAATAAATAAAAAAATCACCAGGAAAGTTTAAACTCGCGTTATAGTCCAGTTACACAATGGCTTTAATTATACAAAAAAAAACTGACACTTGAGATTAGCCGATGAGACAATTATCCAGGGCGTGGGGGGTACGTTGGCACTTCACAGGTCTTCGGATGAGGTACTCAGCTTGGTGGTGTTGGCCGGGGCAAAAGGAGCGAAACCTCGTGTGTCCCCGGTATATATAAGGCCGGCGAGGAGGAGGGGGCGAGCGGCCCACTGCTGTGCGTCACTCGTAGCGAGGCTCGCGGGCGCCGGGGCGCGACGTAACGTCACCCCCCCCCCCCCGCCGTTAGGCCGGGATTTTCCCTAAGAAAAATTCCCTAGCGCAACGGGCGTAGCAGCCCTGAAGATACTCCCTGAAATTAGAGAAAACAAGGGCATGAGTACCTTGAACAAGTAACAACCCTATACGCTAATTAGGATACCTAAATAATAATGACCCACGCTTGCATTCTTCACGCGTACAACGGCAGTCTGAATTTGAACATAAACATTTATCATTCATAATACATCACACATACCTACATGTAAATGCCGAGGCCAGTGTAATAGCTTAATATTAAAGATAACAATCTATGGAGAAGCGCTTAGGGTAATTATTAGGTAATAATGATTTGTAGATATAAGAAACTTGATCTAGCCCTACGACTTATAAATCTTGGGTTCGGCCTTTGCCACTAGATAAGTAACCTTTTTGAATATAGTTAGGTATAACAACAGATTTTTCGTAAAGATGAACAAAAATAATATAAGCCGCAGACACGACCGGACCGCTCAATGACAAAGGAAAGAAATTAATAAATATTTTGCTCTAATTAATAACTACAACACGACCAGTAAACACCTTTTGAATGTAAACAATGGTGAATCATTAGTTAGGCATTTATTTATCGGCGCGTCGCTGAGTGAACGCGCGTGCGTCATAACGACAACTAGGTAGGTACGATCTAAATGGTAGGTACTATTCGACTGTTCCGAGCTCGCGACGCACGGTTAATCACCCTGAATGTTTATAAAGTACCTATAATAACAATTTGATTATGGAATTTATACAGAATTAAGAATAACAACAGAACTTCAGAACAAGGCACGGCGAAAAACAATACGCCAATCAAGATGCATCTCAACAAATAGATTTGCGGAAAGAAAATACACATGCGAGGATCGAACCACAGACCGATCCGACAACAACTTTTTAACCACTGAGCCATAACTGATAGTTAGATAAACAACAGATTCTTTGTAACAATATTACATGTAATAAACTTTATTACAATTTATAACTGAAACATTTATTCATTTTATGTTAGCATGTTTACATAAATCATTAACACAACACAATGCATTATCTTGTGAGCTTCGACTCAAAAACAAAAGAACCATTGTTGGCCTTCACAAATAATTATGCAGGCAATTATGACTCCGCATAGATATGCGTCTTACATTGTTGTTTTTATACTTTTATTATTCTTTGTAATTAATCAACTTTAAATCCTTGATGTGCCATTCGCCTAAAGGTTTTCCGGCCATGTCGTTAAGTTTGTATACTAGAGGTGACTTTTTTGAGGCAATCTTACATTTAATAAATTTAGGCGCCAATTTCTTGCTAAAGTATTTATCCTTGTCACTAAGTAGAAACGTTCTGCGCCAAACTATATCACCGACATTGAATTCTGCCGGCTTACGGCGAAGATTATAAGATGAACAATTTCGTTGGTGGGCCGACAACAGAGCTGAATGTACCTTCTCGAAAATAGAAGATAAGTAGCCTAAAGTTTCGGCATAGCCGTCCCGTGGTTCAAGCACCATATTGGAATTAAATTCCTTGTCAATATACTGAGAACCACATGTTATGACCTCCCTACCAAAAACAAGGAAATTAGGAGAATAACCAGTAACCTCACTAACTGCGCAGTTAAGGGCGAATTGAACTTTAGTGATTAGAGTGTCCCAGATTCGATGATCAGATTCTATGAAAGTTGAAATAGCTGTCATAATGGTTTTGTTGTAACGTTCAACTGAGTTAACGTGGGGAGTATACAACGGTGTAAAATGCAAATTTGGAATTTTATATTTTGACAACATACTTTTAAAGGTTGCGCTAATAAATTGTTTACCGTTATCCAAAACAATAGTAGATGGAATTCCATGCACCAGAAATACATTTTCCTCGAGAATTTTTGTTATCACTTCTGCAGTTGCCCGTTTAATGGGGAAAAGTAAACAATATTTAGAGAAACAACAACTGACCACAAATATAAAAGTGTTTTGTTTTCTGCTGGGAGGCAATGGACCAATCAAATCAATACTATTCGTCTGAAAGGGCTTTTGACATGATTTGGGTTTTCCCATTAGACCTAAATTTGGGTGATTTTGGTGTTTATGGGTGATACAAGGTTCACATGAACTGACGAACTTGACAACATCAGTGTACATACCAGGCCAAAAGTAATTAAGTGCGAGACGTTTGTATGTCTTAAAAATGCCCAGATGTCCAGCAGTGGGCGAAGAATGATTCTCCCTTAGAATGTCATTTCTTTGGTCAGACGGAATAACCTCTTTCCATTGAAATTCTCCAGTGAGAAGGTTTAATGTTTTTTTAAAACAATACAATTTATTGTTTATTACTTGATAAATAACAAAGGAAGTCGGAGAACTTAAACAGCCTTTATAGATATTTAAATACCAAGGATCATTAGTAGAAACTGGTAAATTCTGATTAGAATTATTATCTATATTTATATCATTAGCAATAGCAGAAACGGGTAAAGAGCGAGACAGAAAATCAGGTAAAACGTTATCGGAACCCCGACGATGACGTATTTCGAAATTATAGGAAGATAAGCGAACTCCCCATCTGGCTAACCAGCCAGTAGGGTTATTTAAGGTTAAGAACCATTTCAAAGCAGCGTGATCTGTGTAAACAATAAACTTTTTACCATTTTCAACATAACAACGCCAGTGTTCTATAGCAGATAGAACAGCGCGCTCTGTGGCACTGTAATTTTTTTCTTGCTTAGTGAGTGATTTGCTATAGTACGCTATGACTCTTTCCTCACAATTTAACCTTTGACAGAGGATCGCGCCAAGTCCAAAATCGCTAGCATCTGTGTGTATTTCAAACGGTTGCGAGTAGTCAGGACAAGCCAACACCGAGGAGGAAATCAAACAATTCTTTAGGTTATTAAACGCCTCATTAGCCTCTGTCGTCCAATAGAATGGAGGTGCGTTTTTACTTTGAGATGTTAACTTATTTAAGGGTGCAGTAATAGAGCTAAAATTCGGTATAAAACGCCTGTACCACGAGGCTGCGCCTAAAAATCAACGTACTTCTTTTCTATTAGAAGGAGTGGGATAATTTTTCATTGAATTTACTTTATCCGGATCGGGATGCAATCCAATAGAGTCGACAACATAGCCTAAATATTTTAGTTTATCTCTAAAAAATTGACATTTTTCGAGATTAATTGTTAAATTAGCGCTTTTTAGTTTATTAAGAATGCGTAATAAAAGAGTAATATGCTCGTTGAAGCTGGACGTTACACAGATTATGTCATCGATAAAACAGAAAACCTTATTTTCAAATTCTGGACCATAAAATAAAATATCAACTAATCGTTGTTGAGTAGCTGGCGCATTCGTAAGACCGAAGGGCATTCTTTTGAATTGAAATGTGCCACGCGTAGGAATATAAAAGGCTGTTTTGCAACGGTCCTCTTCTTTAATTAATGTTTGCCAAAAAGATTTAGACAAATCCAAACTAGACAAGTATTTAGCATCTCTCAGATTATCTAAAATTTCCGAAATATAAGGCAAGCTATAAGCATCTTTTTTTGTAACGGAATTTAATTTACGACTGTCCAAACAGAAACGCAGTTCACCATTCTTCTTAGGGGTCAAAATGACCGGGTTTGACCACGGTCTTTCACATCGTTCAACAACATCCTCTGAGAGCATGTCGTCAAGATGCTTTATTAAAATTCTTTGTTTATCGGGAGACATGCGATTAAATCTTTGCCGAATAGGGGGGCAATCACCTGTATCAATTGAATGAGAAATAATATTTGTGCAACCGAGACCCCGCTTCTCGTATGAAATATCGGTAAATTTAGAAATAATGTTGTCGGCGGTAGCTCTCTGGTCGACTGTAAGATGATCATAAGAAACAAGATGTGTAGGGGGAACTGCCTGCGACTCCATTACTTGAGCGTCAGACTTGTTCACAATCAAAACGGACTCTAATTTGTTAGGAAATAGGCGAAAGCTTCGCCAAAAATCCATGCCAAGGATAAGGGAATTTTGAATCCCAGGTACAACATGAACTTGTAAGTTAATCAATTTATCCTGAAACTCAAAGGGTAGAAACACCGATCCCAAAGACTCAAATCGTTCGCCGCCAGCTGTTATTAACCTTAAAGGTTTCGATTTATCCAAAACATCGTCTTTCAAAAATAAGTTATGCAAATTATTACCTAAAATTGTAACGCAAGATCCAGAATCTAAAAGACCAGTGGTAGGTATTCCGTTTAATTTTAGAGTAACGTAAGGTAAATATTCTACTTTAGAATTACGGATTGAGGATATATGATAGCTACTAAAGAATTTTTTTAAAAAGTCCAACCAATTATTCCACTCTGTTTTATTACAATTAGTTGTATAATTTGATTTTCCACAATCCTTGTTAACTAGTTTTTTGAAACTGTAGGGGTCGACTTAGATTTACAATTGGGGCAGTCTGACACCTTGAAACCCTTTGTGCCGCACTTAAAACAGATTAGGTAGTGTGGCTGACGGCAATTACGTAATGAGTGCGAATTGTATCTACAACGCACGCAAAAAAAAATTATTTATATTAGAAGTACTCGATACGGCGTTAACTTGTGGTACAGACTTGTATCTCGATGTATCAGCGACAGAGTTATATTTATTGAAGTGATTATGATTGTAAACATTTTTGTTTGAAGAAAAATTAGAAAACGGATAATTATACGCTAGATTGGGTGCTACAGTATTCTTTGAAACTTTAGGGGGTTCAGAAAATTGCTTACTGCGACTTTGGTAATTTTCGAAAAGACGACAAACTTCGACCAGACTATCAACATCAACAACCTTTGCAGTGAGCAGACAATTAGTGTAACAAGGTCTAATATTATTTATTAAAATTTCTAGCTTCTCCAAATCAGCGATAGGTGAACTAAGTCGCGAAAACAGACCGTGCATTTTTGCCACGTAAATAGTTATTGATTCGTTTTCGCCCTGTGAGCGCTGACGAATCTCCGTCATAAGCCGATAATCGTAGTTATGTGGACTAAAATCTCGTTTCAAAAGTTCGCAAAGTTCTAACCAAGTCTTTACATTATTTTTAACAGAACGATACCAAATTAATGCGTCACCCGAAAATATTTCAAAAGCGAAAGACAACATCTTGTCGTGTGGAATAGATCTACAGGACATAAATTCATCAATTTTTTCGATAAAGGATCTTACACATGATTTACCGTTAAATTTGAATTTACCTAATTCCGAAAAAAGCTTACGGTCGTAATTATAGGAAGTGTTTCCCTCTGCCACTGAGCAATCCGACCGCGAACTACGGCTCGTGATTAATTGTAATTTCGCATATAAGTCATTAAATTTATTCCACACAGACTCAATTTTTTTAATATCCAGACTGCCGGTATCCACCCTATTCAGTCGATGAAAACAATGGTGTAGCACGGTTTCGACCTTCTGTTGAAGCTCGGAAGTATAGTTTGCTTCCAACATAGATAAGTGTTTATTTGATCTTAATAACGACTTTTCCACTTCAGCCACATCCTCCTCTGGTGGGAAGGGTGAAGATAATATATCCTCTGAGGGAGATTTAACTGAAAGTTTAGCGATTTGTTTGCGGGGATCGTCAGGCTTTGAAACGCCGCGTATTGTGGTCTCATATTCTAATTCCGCTTTAGTTAATAATGAGAAATTTATAATGTAAGCCATTATTACAAAACAATAATAGAAAATCTAAGTATTTACGCCGGCACTAAAAAATAATTTAATATCGCCAGAAAATCGAATACCGTGCTAAAAAAGCTGAAATACACTAAATTATACAATGGTGTGATGATTGGTAAAGGATTAAAAAAAATTTCTTAAAGGTCACTCAAAAGTTGAATCACAATATTTTTTTGCGAACACGAGGCTCGTTAGTTCAACGGCTAAGCGGTTAGAACCGGTTGGCGGCTCGACACGCTGCCCGCGGTGGAACGTGATTTTAGACCGACGTTAATTAAATCACCGTTATGTTATTTACATAGTTAAATTGCTTATGGCCAACCAAAATAGATAGAAACTGTACCTGTACGCAAATCACCACACCAGAATATATGCACACACAGGAGAAAAATATACAAGAGAAAAAGAAATTATTTCACTCACCTGTAAAGTGCCAACTTACGCTTTAAAAATATAATTAAAAATTCTATTGGGCGCCAATGTCGCACGAGTGATTGATTTCCACGGGGTAGCCGGGATCGATCACTCACCGAGCAATTAAAGAGAGATAATTAGGTTGACTTACGGGAAATAAATAAAAAATATCACCAGGAAAGTTTAAACTCGCGTTATATTCCAGTTACACAATGGCTTTAATTATACAAAAAAAAACTGACACTTGAGATTAGCCGATGAGACAATTATCCAGGGCGTGGGGGGTACGTTGGCAATTCACAGGTCTTCGGATGAGGTATTCAGCTTGGTGGTGTTGGCCGGGGCAAAAGAAGCGAAACCTCGTGTGTCCCCGGTATATATAAGGCCGGCGAGGAGGAGGGGGCGAGCGGCCCACTGCTGTGCGTCACTCGTAGCGAGGCTCGCGGGCGCCGGGGCGCGACGTGACGTCACAATTGCATTCTAAACAACGTGAGGCAGCCTGCATGTCTGAGACTTCTCCATAATGTTCTCGTAACAATATGAAAGCTTGCATGCCTGAAAGTTCTGTAAGACATGTGAAGCATGCCAACCCGTAAGAAGCCAACGTGAATCTGGCTTAACTCGTTCAAAGTGAGAAAAAGCTTGAGTACAGTAAACATACAGGGCTCGTATTATTACTTCAAGGCAAAGCTCAGTCCATGCCTCTATATCATACCGCCCATTTCATCACGTCTTCTTAACACGCAGCCTGAACCACTAGCCGCACGTACCGCCACTGAAATCAATTAGGAAGCGTGCCGGTCGCCGACTCGGACAACTTAGCTGACGTCACGACAAGCCTACTGTACCCTCTATTGTTAGTGTAATTGACTTTTAGATGTAGGCCTCGAGGGCTCGGCAGGACGTCTAGTAGACGTAGTTTGTACAAGGACAGTTGATTTGAAGAGGATTCTGTAAAAAATGCGTCAAACGTTTTTCTGCTTCGTACATAACAAAAGTTCGACAAAAATAAGAAAATATAATTGTCTGGTAGAGAATTCCATGGGCACAAAGTACGCCATTTTGTTTTGTGGAAGAAGTCTTAAATAAATTAATAAATAAAATGACTGTGGCAGGACACCATTATTATCTAGGGTCTAGGGGAAAAAAATAGACAATGACCCATACGACCTATTATCAGGCCTACCAAATCATAAAAACCACTCGAGCCGTTAGAAACACTTAGATGGGAGACCGCGTGTGTCATTTACATCAGAGCACTACTGTGGCTCGTAAAACATGTAAAGAAGTCGGTCCCGGCTCTAGTCTCATTACAAGAATCGGTAGGCCATGTCGCAGGTCTTTGGGTGGGCTGAAAATTTCGACAGCAGAGTTGACCCCACACTTAAAGAAAAAAACAAGATTTAACTAGCTACTGCTTTTGGCGTTGCAAATTATAAAGATTTATATTAATAAAGTTTATTAAATTAAATTAAAGAACTAGACCATAGAATCCCTATCTTATGCCTAACTCGCACCTATTTAAACAGTATTGGTATCATTTCAGTGGCGCCGAGTTGCAAATTAGGTTACGCTTGATTTTAAACTTACATATCTACGCATCACCGAAAGTTAAGCTTTTATACTCTGTACAGAGGAAGGCTTTGCTGTGTAGTGGTTATAAATTCAGACACCTTCTTACAAGAACTAAATAGCAGGTAATGGCAAATTCTAACAATACATATATGGTGCAGCTACTAATATTTATGTGACATTCAGCTGTGGAATGATGCAAGACCATAATGACCACGGCAAGTTTGTGTCGCATAAACAGCGTGTTAACCCCGAAGCAAACCCATAGCATTTCGGTACTTATTTTTCAAAATTTACGTGTTTAAGAACATTTTTTATTTTAATCAAGTCAAAATAAACAATTACTATTTTCCATTATCTACATTTTCATTTTTGGCAAACAATTGACGACAATTCAATCAATGTCCAAGATCTGACTTACCGTCAAAATCACCATTATTTCTACGTGCAATACAAAAACAGCCACGTTACTTTTAACGAGAAGCTCATTAAAAATACAAATAATCTTTATTCGCAATAAATAGGGTTTTTTACATAGGTTAGATGTAACAGAACAGGGCGCTAATCGTGCTATTTTCAAACGTTCAAACGTTGACAACGTAACGTATTTGGTGAACGTTTGGTTTTAGTTTGGCTGATGTCAAACATGGTATCGTGCTAATTGTATTGAGCGTTCGAACCCAAAGAAATATAACCTAAGGCATAGAAGTAACACTAAATAACAACATGCAGTATGATAGAAAGAGCTGTCGATAGGTTTAGCAGCACGCTCTTATAGCAGAATCGTGGTAGGCAAACAGTAGACAAAACATAGAGTTAGGAAACCGAGTGTTGTTCGTAACAGTGATGATTTATCGATAAATATTTTTGGTCAAATGTCTAACTTTAGTATGTGTCGATATATTTAAGCCGTATAAATAAACAACTAAAATATTGAAATTGTAGTTTTTGCTGTTGACGCCGGACAGTGCTTTGCAAAGACTTGCCAGACAGACAGTACTAAAAAAATCACGTGTTTAAAGGCCCGCACAAACTATCTGTCGTGACTTACTGTCGCGACAGTAAGTCGCGACAGAAGGGTAAGGCCTTGCCACACGATACAATTTTACCACTGATCAAATTTTCAATCGAATTGGCTTTGCCCGTCTACACGACACAATCAAATCACTGATTTGCATTCCGCCCACCCGATTGGTTAAAATCTGGTGGTACCGCCCACCCGATGAACTTGAGTTGGACGACTGGCGTCTACACGTCACGATTTCATCAAGTGATTTAGTCAAGTTGGACGTAAAATTGTGCCGTGTGGCAAGGCCTGTATCTGGACAAGGAAAATCCATTCAAGTGTGCACAATATCGGACGTCTGTCGCGGACGTGACCTTGAGCGTTCAGACGTCCGATAGCAATCTGGAAAAATGACAGTAAGCGTCTGCGGACGTTTACTGTCATCCGTATATTGTCCATGGTACGGCCTTAATATTGATTTTATACCGAATATAGTCAAAAATGATAAATTCACTTTCAATTCAACAGTTCTGCTTTACTTCAAGGTATACCAATAATATAATTTAATAGTGCTAACTGCTAGTGCCCTGAATTAAGAAAAATATGCTCCTACCTAGCCTTAGTGTATTGCATAGACAGCCTGGCGTGTCTATGGTTGTATCGGACGCGGACGCGACAGAAAGCCACGTCCGAAAGGGTGTGCACACTATGTGTCGCGACTTACTGTCCCGAAAGTAAGTCGCGTCCGAACAGTTTGCGTGCGCCTTCATTGTTCGTTTTAGCCATAAAATCTATTGACAAAAAGTATTAATAAACTAATGAGCGATGCGTTGCGATGCGATGCTAAGAAACTGTCACTTAGATTATGTATTGTACGAATTATACCAGATTGGCTAATGCGGCACGGCAGGCTTTGGCAATTTGTTTGCGTCGCATCATATCACGTTGATTTTTTTAGAGTTGTAGGTAATCCGACTGCCCCGCCGAAGCTTGCGGGTTTGATTCCCGCTCAAGTCAAACATTTGTGTGCATGAATATGGATGTTTTTCTTGGTCTGGATGGTACTATGTGTAATATGTAATATATTTACAGAAAAGTATATATGCATGTTTATCGATTGTCTAGTACCCGTAGTACAAGATATGCTTAGTTTGGGACCAGATAATGTTGTGTGAATGTGAAAGAATATTATATTTTATGGTAGAATATTATGTAGCGGACTACAAGGCAAGACGTCTTTGATCAGTCAGGATAGCACTAATATGGTAAATAATATAGAAGTAGGTAGATTAATTAAAATCGTTGTAATTATTATATTTTATTAATATGTTAAAACTACGGCTTTCGGTTTTAAACGACGCCAGGTGCTTTCTGTCTTTAAAAAACAGTCTTTCTCAAAATGACGTGAACAAATATGATGGTACTTCTGCTAAATCACACTAGGCCGTCCAACGGCATTTATCCAAAGTTTTTCTTGTGACGTCATTAATAGGCAACCTGTAATAAAAAACACCTTCTTAGTAATGGGCGGGCAGAGAGGGTATGTCGGACTCCCCGGGACAGAACTCGGGTTTAGCGACTAAAACAACGTACCACGATAGCCACGTCAGCGCTCAAAAGAATGGGACACAGGGAACGCGGGTGTACTGCTCCTGGGTCCCGTTACGCTTGTCCCGTAGTAGGGCTCAGTCTCTGAAAGGGCTAGGTTGGTAATGCCCTCCCTTCGCTACCTCGTACTGTGCGAGTACAGTGGTCCCTTGACTATCCGAAACCGCTGTCTTCTCGGGGTCGTTCGTGGTCGGGCAGTCAGATTGCCATCTCTGATTGCCCACGGCCCCAAGGAAGAGTCAGGCTAGCGACCATTGCCACCGCCACGACGCGCGACGCCGCCTGCGTCTGCGAGCGGAATCGGCTCTCTCGCGATCCCGCTCGGCGGCCTCCTTCTGGAGCATGACCGCTTCACAGAAGGAGACCACATCAGCGTCCCACCGGACGTCTTCCGTCAACATGGCCTGAACTACGGCCGGTGGAGAAAGAACTATTCGGCACCCACAGATTACATGAAATTTACAATTCTGTGTCGGCACCGCATTGCGCTTCCCACGCACGGACATTCAACTCGCTGCCACCCAGCCCTAATCTAAGACTTATGTCTGTTACCCGAGGTAGTGGGTTGGATTCCTAATACGACAAATCTTTGTATAATGAGCTACGCTTTTGTCTGTGTCTTGGTAAAATGAAATAATTACCATACCTATCTAGGTACTTAGGAAAAATAATTATAAATGAACGTTTATCAGTCGTCTACTTGCTGTATACAGGCGTCTGAGCGCGCACTGACCGAGTAGGCAGTCTTTTGGCTTAAGCCACCCAAAGAACCTATAACTGTGACAGTATTATGTGTATGGTATACGTACATCCCCATAATATTGTTTCAGCCTTTCAAAAGCGAATGTCTAGGAAGGTATCGCGTCGAGATGTAGCCTATTTGATGAGATGCCTTCCTAGACATTGTCATAAATATAGGGCCGAGCAAGGTTGACGCCAATCTTACAATAATGAAATCTACCACAACAATAAGCAATACCAAAGCGATATCTATAAAAATTGCCTTATTAAAGAATGTTGTTCACTCATTTAAGTTGCAATCAGACGTATTATAAGCATATGCTACAAAATTTATAAATAATATAAAATTATCTCAATAATTTTCTCAAATTTAAAATATTATATAATTGCAAAGTTCGTCGATAGGAACTTTTGGTTTGACAACGTATGAGACGTCCGCGAACGTAACGGTTTTGGTTTAAAACGTTGTCAAATAATAGCGCGATACCATGCAACAACGAGAGTTCGCTCGCACGCTGTCACCTAGCTGTCACTGAACGTATCTGCCCTACAAAAACCAAATCGTTTACGTTCAAATAATTAGCACGATACGAAATGTGCATAACGTGACGTTTTCGGTTGAAGTTAGGTTTTGGTAAATACGTTGACGTTTAGCACGATTGCCCCCCAGGCCTACTTAACTGTCTTATTAATAGCATGCAAATAAGTGGTTTCTTAAAACATTTTAACATAATTATGCTTATTTTATCATTGTTACATATAGTGTTAGCGTTATTTTTATAATTTCTTCACAGTAAAGACTTACAAACAAGACTAACAAAGCATGTAAGAATTGCTTTAATGGTAATTGTTTTATTTCTTCGGGTATCTTATTGTTTACCGTTTTACACATGACATAGCAATTGTTTTGCAATTTACTTGTTTTTGGAACCAAGTCTATTACTAGTCTATTAGAGTTCCTAATATTAGTTCTCTTTGTTACATCTCTGGCTTGTTTGAACATATTAGGATTTTGTTAATATATTTGCATAGTTAAGTGTTGCGGAACGCCCGCCTATTAGCAAAAGTGTAAGTTCTTTTATGAAGTGCACTTTGTTTGTACTGCATGAAGGCTCTAATTAGCTGCGTAATAAGCCATTTGCTGCCCATTAGCTTGGATTTTACTCTTCGAGAATGTTCCTGAATTATCGGGAAACGGCAGAGGCAGATTTTTCTATTACAATGTTTCTTGCATATTATTAAGTTAATTTATTATATATATGCATATTATTAACTTGCATATTACAATTACAATTAAGTTTAAGTTGCATAACATTTATGATGATGAGAATTAGTCTTCATACAGATTATTTTACTAGTAATCAGTATGAATATTAATCACTACTACTACCTACGCAATATACTAGTTAGATAGATTTGAAATTATTTTTGGACACACAATTTAACCTTTTTAATTAGCTTGGATTTTGCTTTTCGCAATTCTCACACTGTTTACTGTACTTACAGCCTAAATATTTAACGAAGGCAATATATGCCTAAAAAAAAGTTCAATTATATGATTAATCATCATATCGTCATATCAGCGGAAAGACGTCCACTGCTGGACATAGGCCTTACCTAAGGCTCTTTCCACATAGACCGATCTTGAGCCACCCGTATCCATCCGCATCCCAACAAGGTCGTCAGTTCGCCTAGCGGTAGGCCTACCTCTGCTACGACGTCCTGTGCGTTGACCGCCACTCCAGAACTTTTCTGCTCCAACGACCATCGGTTATTCTGGCAATGTGCCCTGCCCACTGCCACTAAATGAAAAATGTATGAAATAAAATTAAAATAGCAGGTCTGATGTCCTTTGGTTCTAAATACGCCTGGAATTATAATTGTAATAATATCACAATACCATCCACGCTAAACTAAACAATATTAATATATCGAACCGCACCTGCAGTTTCGCATTAGCAGCGCAGCATAGAATATAATTCAGATTGATATTAATCCCCATATATTTCATCACTCACAACCATATACGCAAACATATGATGGCTAAACCGGATTAGTTGAGACCTAACTGGGGCGCACATGAGTAGCTACTAATAACTTGAGTGCACGCTTGCTTGCTTCACCTTGCTAACCATAGGTAATGCTGCTTCAAACTAAACTGGAAGAAACGCTGCGATTTTCTGGTGACACACTTGAGAATTGCCTTTTATAATGACAACGAGACTACTAACTGCCGTCTGGCTGTCGGTTTCGATCTTTGATCTATCCATGGATTTCGAGATTCAAGATACATATTTGACATGTTTTGTATGGAACTTACATATGTGAAATATGTATCTCAAATCTCAAAAAATGGATAGATCGGATACTGAATTCAGTGGTTAGTCAGAAACCACCTCACACGTTAGTCTGCGACGTTTTTGGTTGGCAATCAAATGGCATGGTGCCGCCAGTGTACAGGGAATCAATCCCTCTAGCGTAGTATACTAGTGTCTCATTTTTTTATGAATCAAACTTCAATCACTATGCTCTTCGTCTTATTAACCTTATGAAGTAACTAGAGAATTGATAAAATATTTCATTGAAAAATATAGCAAACGTGACCTGAAATTTTAACTTAAAAATAATAAAATTGTTATAAGTGCTCAATCGCCGTCAGCTTTACTTCGAATACATCATGCGTTTTATGGTCGTGCTGTTAATGTGTGTGTGTTAATGTTACATTACATGGAAATACCGTAATATAAAATTGATATTTTTTTAAGTATTTGATACATACATAGACTCACGCCTGTTTCTCGGAGGGGTAGGCAGAGACTACGGAACGCCATTTGCAACGATCCTGCATATCTCTCTTGCTTCATTCACTCCCATCACATTCCTCATGCATGCTCTTCTGTTTAGGGTACTTCTAACCTGACCTTTTATTAGGACGTCTCTAATCTGGTCAGAGAACATCCGTCTAGGTCTTCCCCTTCCTCCTGTCCCATTCACACTTGACTTATATAACTTCTTGGTGAGTCTTTCGTCATCCATCCTCTCCATGTGTCCATCATCATGTGTCATCAACCATCTTAGTATACCTTCTCAATGGTTGTCACTACATCTTCTTTTACCCCACAACACTCTCTTATCACACAATTCTTCACTCTGTCGTTCAAAGATACTCCACACATGTGTCTTTGAACGACAGAGTGAAGAATTGTGAAAAAGATGGTTGATAACACATGATGATGGACACATGGAGAGGATGGATGACGAAAGACTAACCATGAAGTTATATAAGTCAAGTGCACATAGTTCTCAGTGCTTTCATTATTTTATTGTGCTATAAATATAAAACTATCGGCTTCTGCAAATATGGAAATATTGATTTAAAAAATTGTTTTTTTTTTCAATGATTTTCGCTGACGACAAAATTTTAATATTTTAAAATGGTGTGGCTTTGTAATGCTTGCTCTGAGGGAATCACCGCTGTTAGTCCAGTCCCTCCACCGACACGTCGGAAAAAACTGACGAATATATGCCTAAAATATCTTAGTTCTCGCAAGTAAGACCCGCTAAATAAAATTATACACCGCTGTTAGGTCGTGTTAGTTATAGTAGCTAAGCTATTGCTATGTCAGCAAATGTAGTGGGCGTCCTATAGCTAGGTGGGCCAATGATATTCGTAGGGCAGCAGGCATCAGGTCTAGAAGAGGAAAGCTGAAAACCGAGTTCATTGCCGTGCCATAGGAGAAACCCACGTCTAGCAGTGGACTGATACAGGATGATGATGATGATGATGATGATGATGATTACTATGAGTAACAAACGATCAGTAGTGCTCATCGAGCACATTCCGTTCAATTTGCACCACAGAGCCAACGACGCTCATGACGTCAGTCGTCATTCTTTATTTTTAGAACCAGTAAAGAATATAATTTCTTCGGTGGTGGATTACCCTTCCTCGGTGGTGGATTCGTGACTCGTGATTCTTAGATAGGTTACCGGCTAGTTAAGTCGCACTGCTCCGTGCTCCACGGCGAAGATCCCGGATGTTTCTGGGGAAACCTAAGGAGGAGGATGTTTTAATGTGAGGAAGAATTAGGCATTGGTGTTCGCCGAATAGAGAGAGTTTATCAATAACTATTTGTAAACCAAAAAGTTATGTATATTTTTTTTTGCCTTACTGACTGTGACAACGAACAGCGAAAACACTGGGCGCAAGAAGCTGAAATTTGTCATGTATGTTCCTTCCTACCTGTGTCGAGGAGGAATAAGAGGGGATTTTTAGAAATACCTCTGATATGTATGCGTACGAGTGCGTGAATGATGTGCGTGCGTGTGTGTGTGCGCGGGCTGCGACCCGCATGCCTTCCTGACAATAAATCAGTGTGCAACCGACTAGCGAGTTTAATTGACGCGCCATGCCCCCTTACTTTCGTGCAAATACTTAACACGTGGCGACGAGCGGACTCACGTTTTTATCAAGTATACCTGGAAAAATGTCAACGGGAGCAACTTATGGCGTTCTTACGACGTTTGACCACTTGTCCCAAGAGTGGAATAGTTTTAAGTTGCGACTAGAACAATGGTTTATCGCCAACGACATTACATCTCAAACCGACAAGGCAACGGTCAAGCGTCGAGCGATACTTTTAACGTCATTATGCGAATCGACGTTCAAACTTGCAAGTGATCTGGCGTTACCGAACAAGGTGGAAGAGTTAGGTTACGAGGCGATCGTGAAACTCCTTGACGAACACTTCACACCAAAAAGGTTCGGGTTTGCAGAGAAGTCGGTCTTCTATTCGGCAACACAGCGACCAGGTGAAACGCACACTCAATGGGCGGCAAGGATAAGAGGATTGGCGACTCACTGCGCATTTAAGAATTTGGAGGAGGCCCTGCTGGATAGGTTCATCATGGGCATGGTGCCGGGACGCGAGCGAGACAAGCTGTTTGTGCAGGATCAGCGGGAGCTGACTCTCGCGAAGGCCATCGACTTGGCAGAGAGCGTGCGCTGTGCACGCCAGGCGTCGGCACAGCCAGCGCCGGCGGCGGCTGCCGCGGCCGGCGCGGGCACAGCGGACCCGGATAGCATCTATAATATCTCCAAGAAAGAGAAGTGCAGTGTGTGTGGGTTCACTAACCATAAAGCTAATCAATGCCGTTTTAAAATTATAAGTGTAAAAAGTGCGGTAACAAAGGACATCTGCGTAAAATGTGCCCTAACGACGTTAAAGTGAAATACGTCAATAATGGTACTGTAAACGACGGATTATAATATTCGGTGCGTAAAAGGGAAACCTATGACAGAGCGCGTAACGGTCAGTGGTCTAGCTTTGGAGTTCGAAATCGATAGCGGTTCGGCAGTTAGCGTAATCTCTGAAAATACTTATAACTCAAATTTTAAACGATTGCCATTGTCAGCCACTAACAAACGGTTATTTAGTTATACGGGAGAAAACATCGAAACTATCGGAGTTGTTTGGTTGCCTATATCGTATTTAGGTCGCACAAAAAATCTGAATGTGTACGTAGTGCGCGCAGACGGGCCGCCGCTCCTTGGCCGCGACTTTATCCGGGAGTTCAACCTGGAGCTCGCGCCAGCCGCGGCGCCCGACACGGCCGCGACAGCGAGCGTGCACGCCGTGTATCAGCAGACGCCTTGCGATTCTAAAATCATTACTCCTGGTATCGATAAGCAGCTTTGTAAAATGTTTCCTAAAGTTTTCTCGGACAATCTCGGTTCGTTTAACAAATATAAAATTGATTTACATTTAAAACCTGATTCAAAGCCGATTTTTTTTAAAGCGAGACCGGTACCATTTGCTCTTAAGGAGAAACTAGAAAAGGAGCTCGACCGTTTACTAGCACTTGGCATTTTAAAGCCCGTCGAACACTCTGACTACGCGTCGCCCGTTGTGCCTGTTTTGAAGAAAAATGGTAGCATCAGATTATGTGCTGACTACTCAGTTACGATTAATAGACAATTGATAATCGATCAATATCCTCTACCAACGGTAAATGATTTGTTGGCCAAGTTACACGGGGGCATACAGTTTAGTAAAATAGATTTATCTATGGCATACAATCAGTTCATTTTAACAGATAAATCGCAGAAGTTTACTTGCATCAATACTCATCGCGGTCTTTTTAACTTCACTCGGTTAGTGTTCGGATTGTCTAGCGCACCAGCCATTTTCCAACGCGCGATGGAATGTTTGCTATCAGGAATAGATGGAATCATCTTTCTGTTAGATGATATCCTGGTTACAGGATCAAATAAAATTCTACACAAACAAAGACTCACTACGGTCTTACAACGCTTAGATGATGCAGGGTTAACGGTACAAATGAGTAAATGTGAATTTTTTAAGGATGAGATTTCATATCTAGGTCACGTCATAGATAAACATGGAGTCAGAAAATCGCCCGATAAAGTCAAAGCAATTTTACAAGCGCCTAGGCCAACTAACGTACCACAATTGCAATCGTTTCTAGGTCTAACAAATTACTACCGGAATTTCGTGCCAGACGCATCATCCCTATTAAGTCCATTATATAATTTATTAACAAAAAACACAAAGTGGGAATGGACTCGTAAGCACGATGATGCGTTTGTCCGTATAAAAAACATTTTAGCGTCCGATAGAACTTTGGCACATTTCGACCCGAAGGCTAAGTTAATATTAACTGTTGACGCGTCACCGACGGGATTAGGAGCTGTACTGTCTCAAATAGGTGCTGATGATTTAGAAAGGCCTATTTCATACGCTTCCCGAACGCTATCGCCAGCGGAAAAAAATTACGCACAGATCCAAAAAGAAGCAACTGCGATAATTTTTGGAGTTAGACGTTTCCATCAATACCTATATGGTCGATCTGAACCGTTCGTGCTTAGAACTGACCATAAACCTCTGTTGGCAATATTTGGGCCCTACAAAGGCATCCCCGAAGTGTCCGCTAACCGGTTACAAAGGTATGCTATATTTTTAGCCGCGTATAATTACATAATTGAATATATTAGTAGTAAGCAAAACAGTGCAGATTATTTATCTCGCGCGTACGCGGGCGAGAGCGAAACGAAAACATCGGACGAACTCCCGGAGTGCGAGGACCGCGCGGCTTACGTTAATTTCGTAGTAGACGGGGATTTGCCGGTCACACTAAACGATTTGCGCCGCGAAACAGCTCGTAACACTCACCTGACTACTATCAAACATTATGTGCTAAACGGCTGGCCTAGGAAGGTTAGTGATGCCGAGTTAAAACCATTTTTCAATTGTCGCACGCAGTTATCGTATGAAAATGGTATATTAATGCGTGGACATAAAGTTGTCATTCCGTCGTCCTTGCAAGAAAATGTATGTAAGGAATTGCATAGTTCGCATTTTGGCGTAGCGCTTGTGGTTCCCCGGCGTGGACGCGGCGCTGGAGCGCGTGGCGGCCGCCTGCGCCGTGTGCGCCGCGCTGCGGCCTGCGCCGCCGCACGCCCCCCTCGCGTCTTGGCCGCTGCCGCCGCACCCGTTTTATCGAATTCACATAGATTTCTTGGGCCCATTTCACAATTACATGTTTCTTATTATTGTGGACGCATACAGTAAATGGGTTGAGTGTTATAACATGTCTTCAACCCATAATTCAAAGGCAGTCATTAGCAAACTACACGATTTTATGTCGCGATTTGGTATTCCTCACACGTTAGTGAGTGACAATGGCACATCATTTACATCCTCAGAATTTAAAGACTTCTGTGAGCTTAACGGTATCGAACACATGCTGTCGCCTGCATATCACCCGGCCAGCAATGGGCAAGCCGAAAGCTTCGTAAAAATTGTTAAAAAGGGGTTGAAGGCTCTAATTTTACAGGGTTATAACAAATTTACAATTCATGATAAAATTGCAAAATTTTTATTCGATTACAGAAACTCTAAAAATAGTACCACTGATAAGTCACCCGCGGAGTTAGTATTTGGGCGTTCGCTGCGCTCGCGGCTAGACCTGTTAAATCCTATCACGCCGTCGCCACCGTCGTCTACAGACCTAACGCGAACCGTCGCACGCAAACAGTCCTCACAGGCTAAACACTACCGAGGTGTACAAAGACCAGACTTCAAGGTGAACGAACCAGTCTGGATAACCAAGAACACTAGTAATAACAAAGTCAGTTGGCTGGAAGGTATAATCAGAAAGAAAATCGGTAATGTTATGTACACGGTATACGTGCCGCAATTAAGAAGTGAGGTCAGCAGGCATGTGGACCAAATAAGAAGAAGACTATCTTCACCAGTGTTGTCAACAAACAGTGATGACCCGGAGTGGGACTCCGACGTGATACAGGATGTGGCGCCGCTCGCAATAACTCACCCCGAGCCGGTCACGCAACCAGGGGAGGATGGGGAGGTGACAATGGTCCCCGCACCAGCTGCGACGTCACCAGGCACGCCGGTGCTTCAGCCGCGTGCCGCTGCCGTTACGACTCGAAGGCGAAGGGCAATTAGCCCAATCTTCTCGACGCCTACACAGGCCCCGTACGTCAGTGATGCTGATGACGAACCAATGGATACAACCCTAGATTAAAAGGAACTATTTCATATCTAAAGAGGGAGGGATGATATGTATGCGTACGAGTGCGTGAATGATGTGTGTGCGTGTGTGTGTGCGCGGGCTGCGACCCACATGCCTTCCTGACAATAAATCTGTGTGCAACCGACTAGCGAGTTTAATTGACGCGCCACGCCCCCTTACTTTCGTGCAAATACTTAACAACCTCAAAATAGGCAGGTATAGTTCGTGTGAAACTGTTTACTTCCCTGGATTAGCGAAGTTGCGAGGCGTTTTTTTCCCTGCCGAAGGGAGTTAGAAAGGGGTCTGAGTTTGTTTCTTGTCCAAACATTCATCTAGTCGCAGCAGCGGGCGAAAGCTAGTCAAACAAAAGCAATCTTTATATCAAAACAGTTCATATTTAATTTAATTAATCAGTGGTAATCGTTATATCATACATATGTAACGTACTCTAATGCCCTATAATAAAATCCTCCACTCGCACTTGCTGTCACTCAAACCAACGTGACGTCGCGATTTGCGTGCGAATCAGCGCGCAGCAGCGGCCTGAATCACTTGTTGTGTAACGGAAAATTGAAATATTACTTAAATTCACTCATAAATACAAGTTAGTAGAGCCTTGCTGATTTCGGCTTGAATAAACCGGGTCGGCCGGGAAACACCGTCTTACGGAATCGCCTTGAAAAGGCGATGAGGCTTCGGCACTCTCGGTGAGAAAGACATAAGAAGAGTCTTATGCCTTTCTCACCCTAAAGGGGTACCAAGCACTTATGAGTCATTTGGTGTTACTTGTGGCCACGGGCGGCGGTAATGACTTACCATCAGGCAAATCGGCTATTCGTTGGCCGCCTTTTACATGAAAAACAATAAATACAAAATAATTTAGCGGGTCCTAATCACGTTAACTTAACTTATTTAAGGTATAAATACCTATTTGTTTCCGACGTTTCGCTCGTCTTGCACCGAGCGTAGTCGCGGAGAGACTAAAAAAACGATTATGAAAAACAGGGTCAAAATATCGGACTATGAGATGTGAATCTGACTGTGAACCTGTTTAGTTAGGCAAGGCGATTTGTGGCAAGAGTTAATTTGTAGGAGCATACCTTATTCTTATACAATAATTTATGTGGAGTAGTGATGCCACACTAATAGTAATGGATCTAATTTTAAAACCATCATATTGATGACCAGATTAAGCAGTTCTTAGTTGCTTAGTGGAGGCAGTCACATAACATACTGTGTGCAAACTAAGACATCACTACAGCAAGTACATCGTGATGATATTTTTTTATGTATATTGTTTTTTTATTTTCACTCATTTTACAACTTTATACTGATTTACATTAAATTTACACTAACTTACAAGTATTTACATCTAAAACTACATGAACCTACAACTAAATTAAAAAGAAAACAAAATAATATGATAGGTATTTATTAGAAAAGGCAAGGCAATCGTGATACATAATTTTGATTTTCGTAAGTAAGGTCTAACCGACTTTTTGAGATTAGACTGAATTAGCTTTTAAATATTCAGTGAAATAATTATAAGTAATCACGTTTGTCGGTTTGAAAACATATGTACCGATACCTAAGTGAAACATTTCCTTATAAAGCCGTACATTCAGTAGGTCAGTTACTGTCCGTCAAGCCGGTGACGTCACACTTCGCATGCAAAATGGCGGCCGCTATCGCGTGTTTACCGTGACACATCAAAACATATGCCACCGTAATGGAACGTTTATTTTAAGGACATTAAAAATGTCTTACCGGAAAATGCAATGAAAAGCAATCATAAATATATGTTTATGATAGATTTATTGCAGTAGCTTCGCTCAAATTGTGTTTCGTGACTTTGTATAAGATTTATTCGATTACATATTATTAAAATGGCGGGTCCAGTTAGGTCATGCGGTAAATATAAGCTAGCGTTGTTGGTTAGCCCTTGATAGTTTTGGCATGGGTTAGCTAGATTAGAGAATTGGGTACTAGCTACTAGGTAAGTTCTTTTACTTCTTCATAATCCTTTTGTCAACAGTTTATTACTTATTTGACGTCATAAGATGCTAAGAACCCGTGAGTTAGCCAATATGACTTAAAGCTTAAGTAAAGAGGCATGATGAATCTGATATTTTTAGGAACCTTGTTCGATTTTTACTCAAATTGGTACTCTGTAAGGTCATACGAGCTGGTATCTATTAAACCTATACATAACCTCACCAAAGCAAGATACCACTCATATCAACCTTTATCTCCCGTAATTGGTACCAGGGTAAACGACTGACACATATTTAAAGTAGAAGCTACATATAAATGAAAGCTGGGTTCATTCTTATGAAAAAGGCTACTGGGATTGTACAATACTAATTACAATATGGCAACTAATATGGGGGGAAAGCTGGATATAAAATTTGTTTTGTCGCTCATATTCTGTAACCTAAGTAAATGCAAATTTGAGTTTAAATTTATCTATCTGTAAATATAGTGTGCATTTCTTCCTGCATAAATAACGCACACTTATTATATGTACATCGCACGTACACATGGATCTCATACACACACATATCTGAAGAATAATACCAAGCTTAGTTTCAGTTAGATTCGACTAAACGTTTTTGCTTCAAAGTTTACTTCAAACACACACACACAAGCATAATGTTCGTCAAACAAATAACGAGTTAGGATTCAATGCGTGAAGTTGTCAGCAGCACTCAATAAACTCGACGAACTCAATGAACGCATTAATCGCAACGAACGCGATGAATGGTTCGCTATAAATGCCTGTTTGCGTGCGACGTGGACCGGAATCGAATATTGCGTGTTGACTAATTAGCTGTTTGTATTTTGTCAGTTACAAGTTGACTTACAAGTTTTCTTTAAATTTGGACATAAAATACGGTTATTAAGTAATTCTCTATATAGGCGTTAGTACTATCTATTCTGTGGTATAGGATCGATCGAGTTTTGTTTGTTAGCAGTTTAGCCCATATCAAACTGTTCGTCAATTTTTTTATAATAACTTCCACATTTATATGACACAAAGTGTTGTCTCGTATGGGAATTGAACCCTACTTGAACGATACGTCATTACACGGTGATATGTCTATAATAAGCGCAGTATTATTAGGTATAAGATGATTCCATTGCCTATCTGCAACAGTGCCGAAATATAGGTTACTCCAAACAAAGTTACGTGGCATTTAAAATAAGCCTATCTACTATTCTGTTCTCTTAAAATTACCATTGTACACAATTGTGAGGTCGTTGTTGAGTCAGCCTTTGGCGTGTTTGAAGGTTTAATCGTTGTTGTACTCTAGCTAATCGTCGTACACCGTCTACTCAGTCCGACTACTTCAAATGAAAGAAATAGATTTTTTTGGAACTTCTGGTACAATCCCTTTAAGTAGATATTGATCTTAAAAGGACATTCACAAAATAGAACGCCGCTTTTCGGTATTATTTATAGTTGTTTTTATTAGTGGTAGAGCCACTAATAAAAACAACTATAAATATTAAAAATCTTTAGTCAGAAACTCCACGAATGTTACGAACTAATAAAAATTATAGCACTATTACTGCGAAAAACCTAGCATGTTGTTTAATTAGAACAGCGTTGGACGTAGTTGTTTGCGTTGTCAGCGGCACGTGTTTGCTAGTTGAACATGCGCCGACGTGAACTGACGCGTGGTGTACAGCCACCCGTGATCCTACATGCATTTGTAACTAGATAGCGATAAATGCTGAATGTGATACTTGTTTGAGGTTATGATATACATTGTTATCTTGTGCTAATTTATAAAGCTGAAGAGTTTGTTTGTTTGTTTGGTTGGTTGAACGCGCTAGTCTCAGGAACGACTGGTCCGATTTCAAAAATTCTTTCACTGTTAGATAGCCCATTTATCGAAGAAGGCTATAGGCTATATAACATCACGCTATGAGCGATGGGAGCCGTGCAGTAGCCATATAACGCTGGTGTAATCGCGGACATCCTCTAGTTATTTATAACTGTGATAACGATGTGTTATATTCACTCGTAATAACCTTTCTCTTTTCCATGTTATTTTCCATATAAATCGTTTCTACGTAATATTTTCACGTGGAATGATTATTATTTGTAGGAACACGATTAACGCAATCATCTATTTTTACAGGATTAACGTTACTAGCATTATTCTCCGCGTGGTCTACTCAATAAATTGAAGAAAAAAAAATTCTCATCTTCAGAAAAAAAATTCTGTCTAAAAAGCTTTCTTTCCATCTAAAAAGTAACTATACTCTTATACTCTACACAAGCAAATGTGATTGAGAAAACTGGCCAATTAATAAATCCAATCCGCGAGCTATCACGAAAGAGGCGAATTAAGTTCGAAATGTGGTGACAATACTATTATTTGTTTAAGAAAAGTTAGAAACAAATTATAGTTATGTACTTAGAAGTCATGCCAGTTTGACGTGACGCGATGCGGGACATGTAAGTACCAGCAAAAAGAATGCATAGTAAACTGAGCAAACGAAACTGATGTAACTCTTGGATGTAACCTTGAGCGTGAGTCCTGTCACAGCCGTCAGTACTGTTGCGGACTAAGGACGCGTCTGTTTGTTTGTTTTCGTCCTAACAAGGTGACACCGCGGCTTGTGCAACTCAGCTGACCGAAT
Source organism: Euclidia mi (assembly GCA_944739405.2). Lineage (NCBI taxonomy): Eukaryota > Metazoa > Arthropoda > Insecta > Lepidoptera > Erebidae > Euclidia > Euclidia mi. Next base: position 91,165,812 of record OX123187.2, on the reverse strand, counting down.
ATCTTTCAAGTTTTTAGTGGACGACAAATTGTGATACTCTTGTAAGGATAGCTAAGGTTGAATATGCACCTTGATGGATGCTGTTGCTTTTAATAGAAAGCCTCGTGTCAAACAGTAAATTTGCTTGACGTCCCCATAGATCATTCAGCGAAAGATTCGTGTTGCATCGCATGACATCAATGGTCGTTCACATAGGTTACTAAGCTAGCCATCGGATGCGATAAAAATTAAAGCTACTCCTTCACGTCAACAACCCATAACAGACATCTGGTTAGTCAGGCTGCAACAAGTAAGGCCCTAGAATAAATATGTAAATAATATAACCCTCAGATGTTGGAGTCACTTAAATTGCCCGTACCTAGCACAAGGCTACGGCAGGCAATGCGAGGGAGGCAGTTATTGGTCCCAGTAACTTGCGCTAACATTTTAAAGTTTTCACCAGTCGTGACTGCAATGAAGATACTTAACTGTGTATCACAAAAACTTGATATTTTAACGTTCAAATTTATGGAATTCGAGAGATTAACCCTAGAGTATTCATGTTTAATGTAACTACATTGTCGTATTGGGTAGAAACCTGTAATGTCTGATGATGATTTATAAATAAATAATTATAATATTCTACCACATACACACATCACCATCTAGTCCCAAACTAAGCAGAGCTTGTACTATGGATTCTAGACAATGGATAAACATACATATTATATACTTTTTTTTTTGTAAATACATACATATTATACATAGAAACACCCAGACCAAGACAAACATTTATGTTCATGCACACAAATGTTTGACTTGAGCGGGAGTCGAACCCGCGACCTTCGGCGTAGCAGTCGCTTACACTACCGCTACACCAACCGGTCGTCAAATGTTCACGAAAAACAAGATGAGATGGACAAGACAACAAACTTCTTTATCCTACGGAGCTAAAGAATACTCTTAGACTTAGTGTATTACATTTATAAAATTAGAATAATCAAAATAGCGTTCCTTAAAATCCTAGCGTTGTCTAACCGGATTTCACTGAATATTAACATTTCCATGGAGAAACTGTCTATCATGATGTGAATGTCTAAACGTTTCTCATTTAGGGGGCAAAGATAAAGCACTTTGTGCAGTGTTCGTGACGAAATGGCTGGTAAAACCACTACGTACTTAGTCTGTGTCCTCTACTAGTCTACTACTAGTCGTAAATGCGGCAAGTAAACGTGCGATAGTCGTTATGGAAAGCTGATCATCATCATCAGCTTCGATGTCCTAGCGATACCTTAGTACCTGGTAGCCGAGTGCCGCTTTCTAGTCTAACCAGATATAAGAGAATATTTATCTTTATAAAACACTAAAGGAAATCTTGAAACATGCGGATTATCATTACCCGAAAACAAACAAGAAAGGAAAAAAAACAAAAAGATAAGATACAAAGATACTTAACCCACTGTGTATCCTTGACCGCGCTCAAAGGCCGCGCCATAAAGTCTACTGGCAACTATCTAGAGGTCATTAACGAAATTAATGCGGGACTCGAACCCGCGGCCATCGGCGTAGCAGTCGCTTACACTCCCGCTGCGCCAACCGGTCGTCAAATAATAAATATTCCCAGTTTCGGCTTCCGTTTGCCGCATACCTGCGTGTGATGTGTAACAACATTCGCTTTTGTCTGACGAAGTCAAGCGTGAGCGTCGTTCGTCCGTACCATCACTTTGTTCGGTTGTTCTAAAAATATTCGCCGCCATGATTGATTGGAGCTGGCCGTTTATCCCGTGAAGTGGTACAGTATTAATTGAAGGCACTGTTTGTTAAGCAGGCAGGTAAGATTCGATCGATCATACAAGAGCGTGGAGTATTTTGACTGGTGCTGGTAAAATTACCCGAAAGTAACGCAGCATTCGTTTTTTGTATTTATCAACAGTCGGCTGTGTATATAGTCGTAGTTAGGTATGTGGGTATTTAATTTGAAATCCCTTTATGAGGATTCTAGAGCTTGTGTGAGGATAAACGGGGCATACACTGACTGGTTTACCATCAACACAGGTGTAAGACAGGGATGTGTAGCGTCGCCGTGGCTGTTTAACCTCTTCATGGACAGTTGTTTGCAAGATTTGAAACATAGTGATTGTGGATTAAGGATGAATCAGTTACTTGTCAAATGCCTCCTTTATGCTGATGATCAGGTTATGCTTGCGTCTTCAGCGGAGGAGTTGCAGGAGATGGTAACAATCATGCATGGTGCGTTAGAGAGGAAAGGAATGAAAGTGAATGTAAGTAAAACGAAAGTTATGGTTTTTGAAAAGGAGGAATGCGTTACGGCTTGTAATATTATGATCGATGGACAGCAAGTGGAGCAAGTGAATGAGTTTGTATATTTAGGTACGCTATTTACAAGAGATGGTAAGAATGTAGAAGATATTGAAAGAAGAGTTAATGCAGGTAATAGAGTGAATGGAGCTCTGAAGGCGTTTATAAATAGCCAAAACGTGTCCAAAAAGGCACGTTTGGCTGTGCATAGAGGGGTGTTAGTACCTACTCTTATGTATGGTAGTGATAGTTGGGTATGGCAGAAGAGTCATGAAAGTAGAATAAATGCTGTAGAAATGAGAGCACTGAGAAGTATGTGTGGTGTTTCTCTGACTGACAGAATAAAGAATTGTGTGATAAGAGAGTGTTGTGGGGTAAAAGAAGATATAGTGACAAGCATCGAGAAAGGTATGCTAAGATGGTTTGGGCACGTGGAGAGGATGGATGACGAAAGACTGACCAAGCAGATATATAAGGCAAGTGTGGAAGGGACAGCACGAAGGGGAAGACCTAGGCGGACGTTCTCTGACCAGATTGGAGACATCCTAAAACCAGGACAGGTGAGAAGTACCCTGAACAGAAGAGAGGAGTGAATGAAGCAAGAGAGATATGTCAGGATCGTTGCAAGTGGCGTTCCGTAGTCTCTGCCTACCCTTCCGGGAAACAGGCGTGAGTCTATGTATGTATGTATGTATTTAATTTCTAAATCACGCCTCACGAGAGCACGTTCGTTCGTTGACCCTGGCTATCACGAAGATCTTGACAGTCGTTTTGCGGAGACTGAACCATGGGATATAAAATGTGTCAATAGGCCACTGCCTAAGCCATGAAATATCGCAATCACTTTGGGTTGCGGAGGACAAACGACAGTAGCTCTAGTAGGAGAAGCGGACCTCGGGCATTTAAACGCAATTAAAAAGATGCAACTATGATATTGCTACGAAATTGGATAACACCATTTAGCATAGTTCACAGACAGTAAACGACTTCATGCCAACAAACACTACGTACCCTAAAGTCCTACCACAGATTATATAAAACCCACATAATTGCTAGTCCGATACTCGCCCAAAAATACAATTCACGCGTCACCGTCAAAGTCACAATAGGCCATTGGGAGGGTGCGAGTATCCGAGCCAAAGGCTGCGGTGGAGTCGCGATCTATTCAACTATTGTCAACCCTTTCTTACCAACGCGAATAATGTTAATGCATAACTAATGCGTATAAACGATGAATATGTGTTATAACTTTGACCTCAATACCTAAGAATAGTTTATTGCTCAGTGGTTTAGTTCAAATAGAATATCTATTCGACATTAAAGTTGAACACCAGGAAAATAATGATATTCTAGGATAACTCCCACCTGATTCCAAACTAAGCAGAGCTTAGCTATAGTACATGGCAACCAGATAACTGATAAACATTGTTCTGTTGTTTATTTTTCAATACATACCTACATACGGACACAGATCAAATTATTATGTCACACAAACATTTGTCTTGGGTGGAAATCGACCCCACGATCTCCGGCTTAGCAGTTAGGGTCATTAACTACATAGAACTCACTACTAGTAGAATTCCGTACTTGCATACAACATGCTAACCGAAATAATTCATAATCATTTTTCTTTATAACGTTATAACGTAGAAAGAGACAACAAGCGTTGAATGTGCCGCAATATGTAATAAAATGTGACGTAGATTTTATTATACAGCTCATTTAATACATCGATAAATAAAGTAAATAATTTTAGTTGTATGTTGTTCTAATGACTGATTTAAATAACTTTAACACCACGTTACCCCTGATACCAAAATTGCCTTTTTGTAGAACCAAGACAGCAACATCTTTGTAAAGTAACTAGTATTTTGTGGGTGTAAAACCCTCACGAAATGAAAAGAAATGAAATGAAATATACTTTATTTACTAGAATATGGTACAAGGTTCTTATAAACGATATATATCCAGCATATCCTGCCATTTCGGGCGTGTTAATAATTATATTAATTAGTAAGGTCAGGTTGTTGTTATAATATTAAATTCTTATCGTCTAAGTATTCCTTAATGCTGTAATATTTTTTTGCTTAATAATAGTTTAAACATACATTTTTTAAATAGTGTCAAAGGCAATGTGCTAATATTGTTTGGTAGTTTATTAAATATTTAGATAGACATACAATAACTGCTTCTCCTAAGTATATCTAATCTTATTTGTGGAAATCGTAATTTGTCTTTGTGTCGTGTACGGCTGGTTTCTGAATCGCCGAATTTCTCGAACAGCTCTGGGTGTTTCTTTAGAAACAAACGAATTTCTAAAATGTACAAGCAGGGTAAAGGAAGGATCTGATATTTTTCAAAATTGGTCTACAGCTATCTAAGAAATCAGCTCCACACATGGCTCGTATACTTCTTTTTTGGGCCAAAAAGACTCTATAGCTATCTACTGAATTGCCCCAGATTATTAGGCCATATCTGAGTACGGAAGAGATATAAGCATGATAGGTAGTTTTAGCGCAGTCTATGTTTACAGTTTGTCGAATTCTATTTAAAACAAATACAAAACGGTGTATTCTATTTAATATATTTTCTATGTGGGCTTTCAAATTACAATATTTGTCCAAAGTGATACCTAAGAATACGCATTCCTTTGTGTCGGTCAGGTGATAATTGTTATGTTGTGTGTCAAGTTTTGGAATATTAGAGTTAATTGTCTGAAATTGTATAGTTTTGGTTTTAGTCATGTTTATCCTAAGATTGTTCTGTTCCAACCATGAGGTGGTACGGTCAAGGACTAGGTTAATATCATCTTTTAAATTCATGTCATTGTCACTTTTTATGATTATTGTAGTGTAGTCAGCGAACAAAATGCAGTCATTTTTTATAGAGTCGGGAAGGTCATTAATATAAAGTAAGAAGAGTAACGGGGATAAAATGCCACCTTGAGGAGTTCCATAGTTGTTTTGTTGATAGCCCGATCTAAATACTTTTTGTTCAGATTTGTTCGTTTTAATTATTTCAACGCATTGTGATCATTCACTGAGATAGCTTCTGATCCAATTGTAGGCGTTTCCCCGTATACCATAGCAAGAAAGTTTAGATAAGAGTGTTTCATGGCATACAAAGTTGAATGCCTTCGTCATGTCTACCAATATGCAGGCTATTTTTTTTCGTGCATTTAGACTTTCAGTTATATGTTTCACTAACGAGAAGCATGCCGAGGTAGTTGAACATTTTTTTCTAAATCCAAACTGTTCGTTTTTTAATATATTGTTTGAAGATAGGAAGATTTCTAATTTGTAGTACATGACCCTCTCAAAGATTTTTGATAGTACTGGGATAAGGGTGATTGGTCGATAATTGCTCATGTCTGTTTTTCTCCTTTTTTATATAAAGGTTTAACTATGGAAATCTTAAGGCGTGACGGGAATACACATTCTAAGAGGGATAAATTGATTATATGTGTTAATGGTGTAGCTAATATTACTGCACATTTTTTATTAAGTTCGTATTGACTTCATCGTAACCGGTTGAGTTGGTATTATTTAACGTTTGTATTATTTTATATACATCTGCTTTATCTATTAGTGTAAGGAAATTTGTGTTTGGGTTTTGTGATATGTTTCTAGTCCCTTGCATGTCGGTAATTTTGGTATCATTATTAGTCAGAAAAATGTAATAGTTATTGAAAAGGTCACATATTATTTTTGGGTCATTATAAGAATCATTGTCAATTTTAGTGACACTTATTCTTAAAACGTCAAATGTCAATTTTAATGGTGTCAATTTCAGTGTTACTTGTGGAATGGTTAAAATTTTCATTAATTATTTGCCATGCTGCTTTGCTTGTGTTTTTTGCTTTACTAATATATTTTAAGTTATTTATTTGTTGTGCTGGGTATATACATGCTTTTAATATTTTACTGTACTTTATACATTTTTTTGAGCTTTTTATTATGACTACTTTTGCGGTAACTAAGGTATAATATTAGTTTTTTCGTACAACAGTATTTTATATTTTTGGTTAGACCTCTATTTTTCACACGCTTGCATGTATGTTTTATTCTGATGATAGGAAAGCATAAATTGTGGAAAAGAGTGAATGTTTCGTGAAAGCTATCGAAAGCTTCGTTTGTAGTAATTAAGTTTAGAACTTCAGAAAAAGATAAGCAGCTTAAATAGTGTTTAAATTTGTCAATATTTTCTGTGCTGTAATATCTTACGTGTGTAAACCAATATTGTGACTTTTCCTGAATTTTCCGGTTAATGTTAAGCTTACATGTGACTTATTGCATAAATTCGTGATCTGAAAGTGTTAACATATGTTGGGCGGAATTGGCATTTTGTATATTACAAGCTATTTGGTCTAATCATGCGTTTTTCCGGGTCGGTGTGTTTATGTAGCTTTTTAAATTATTATTATTCAATATTGATTTTAAATTAAGCATGTATGAAAAGAGTAATGAATGTAGAGGAAGCGCGTGAGGTTTGTAAGGATAGAAGCAAGTGGCGTTCCGTTGTCTCTGCCTACCCCGTCGGGAACAAGGCGTGAGTATATGTATGTATGTATGATTTTAAATTATTTGAAAATTTATTAGTTTTGAGGGTGTCTATATTCCAGTCGCCGCATATAATAATATTTTTGTTTCTTTTTTTAGAGAATTTACCACATAATATTTCTAAGTTGAGAAAGATCTGTGCATCTGATGTAGGTGTCCTATATATACATATAATTATTAAATTAAAGTTGGTTATTTCGGTGGCGCAATATTCGAAATGTATAGAGATTGGTGGATTAAGATTATTGACCTCTCTATGTTGTAGGTTATTTTTCACTAAAATGCAAAAGCCTCCTCGGCGTTGGTTGTTTCTGGAGAAAAACGATGCTGACTTAAAATTATTTATTCCAATGTTAGACTCCGCGCCCTTTTTTATAAATGTTTCTGTGAAACATAAAATATCTATTTTACCAATTGTTCTTTGCGTGTTTTCTATAGCTATCTCTATGAATTCCTGTTTATTAAGTATTCCGGCGATGTTTTGGTGAATTAATATGACTGTGGCTTGTTTAGATTGATTGGAGAAATAACAAAGTGTTTGGTATGGTATTGTCTATGTTTTTATTTTTTATTGGTTGAAAATAGGACTTTTTTTTGTTTGTATTGAGTTATTTGATGTTATGTTTTGTTCATTGCTATTATATTGTGTATTATAATTATGAATGTTATTTATTGGCTGATGAAAAGTTTGTTTTTTATAGTTTGTGTAGAATATGTCGGTGTTTAATCGGAAACATAAACTTAGTAGGTATTTGTGATGGTTATTGTTTGGAAGATCAGTATAATTATTGATTTCATACATAGTGTTGTGCACTCTTAGAAATTTACAATGAGGGAAATTCTTACTTATTAACTCTATGTTATAATTAATCAACTTTACATTTAGGTATGCATTATTTTGTACATTTGTTATATAGACTTATTGGGATCGTATTTTATATAATGCAATACAGACTTCAGACATAAAATTATGTGGGTGTTTATCGCTGGATCCTATTACCAGTATTATGATGTCATCGGATGTCAGCGTTTTCAAGAAGTCATCATTGCAGCTATTTAGAATTTGTGCTGTGGTTGCGTTTGGTTTAATAATTGAGGTAATGTTGTACTTTTCATTCATTACTATATTTAATCTTGTTCTAATCAATGTTCTTGATAGGTCGCGTGCTTGTTGATCTCCAAATATTATTATCTTATTGTATTCATTCGTTATGCTTTGAGTAGTGACTGTGGTTTCGGAATTTTCAGAAAGAGTATCGTTCTAAGGCAAATTAATAGATTCATCTGGTGGACCGTTTTTGTACTCGTGGGAGAGTAACGCTATCCTTAGCGCCCATATATAACATACTAATTAATATTCATACGTACAACTATCCCATTAAGCCCTTTGAAACATCACATTCAATTCGGGCGCACGCCAGTGACACAGTCAGCTGATTTATGTGCCATCCGTGCCGGCCGTACGTTACCCCTGACTTTGGACTGCGATATTTAAAGACGGCTGAATTATATGGGGTTGGGAGTAAATGACGACTACACAGCTTTGGTACATGGAACTTGGTACGGAATAGAAAATTAATGGTAGTTGTATTTTTTGGTGGTTACTATGGCTGGAAATAGCACTTGGCAAGCATTCTCTTGATGCAGGCAGTATAGTCTACCACTTATAACCTCTGGGACGCCAGCGGGACATACGTATGTCCCAGGAAAATTTGTTCCGGCCAGTGCTTGCGGGAAACACGTAGGTATGTCCCGCAACGACAGCGCCATATTTCAAAACTTTTAAATGACGTTAGAATAATTCCACCAATAAGATTATGCCCCACTATTGCAAAGTAGGAATATTCTTTTCAATTCTGCACTGTAATTTGTTGCCATTTTCATGGACATTTTTTGCCAAAATAACGACTGAAAATTGTTTACCACAAGTATGACTTCGTGTGCGTTAGGGTGACAACAGCTCTGCTTTGAAAAACGTGTAGCGACGAAATCTCGTAATTTCACTAAGACCCAAGTTCTCCGACAATGATATAACGGTCGATTGCAAAAACAACTATTTAAAGTTAAACATCAAGATAAACAGAGATCGTTTTTTTACTGTTCACCAGTGCCGTTTGGGTGCCGGTTAGAAAACCGGACGTTTTTGAATGAAATGAGTGAGAAATGTAACATTGCCAAATGAAAATGTACCATTACAACATCAAATGACGTTTACTTGTACAACTCTTTTAAACAATCGTATAATATTATAATGCAGTCAAGTTCAGACGTTGTATTTTTCGTTATTTTTCTTTTTAAAAGTATCACGACCATTTTTTGGCGGGATTAATTTTATGACATTTGTCATTGTTATGGTTTATTGTGTAGAAATGCCATAACCATTTCAAAAGAGATTTTAAAACGTGAAAAGTTATCGCTGAGCATATCAAACGATTACTTTTTGATTTCATAAGGAACCTAAAGAAAAAAATGGCTGATAGGAACCGTACCAGCAATTTGAGCCTTATCGAAAGAAATATTTTGAGTGATTATATTCACCATCCATAAAAAAATTAAATACGGACCTTCTTTTGTCTTTATATGAAACTGTTCTGTTGACAAATAAATGTAACTAGTAAACAAAATGTCACATTGACAGCGATAACCAACGTTTAAACACGTTAAACCTGGATGCGAGGCTCGGTTAAAATACTCGGTCGATTTAGCATTTTAACTGACGTATAAGGTATGGTGAACATGAAAATTGAACTAAACAGTTGGTTATAAATTAAAACATCTATTAAAGTGTGGGTGAACACCGGCCTAAATGTATTATATATCATTATGCTCGGAAACTAATCTTGTTTTCTATAAAATGTAGTTAAGATATGATCATTGTTTAAATGATAGCGGAAAACGATTTTCAAAATATCATTACCAAAAAGGGCGGCAAGTTGTAAATACAACCGTTCGCGTTTCAGTTTTGTAAGATTAGGTAGTTAAAAGTCGGTACTATTACTCATAACCTTTCTTATTTATTACAAACTATTGAGTAAACAATAATAAAATACTAAACTTACATACATACATACATAGTCTCACGCCTATAACCATATAAATTTGATAATGGTTTCCACAAAAGGAAGCTAGTTCCCATTAAGGTTATGATACCCTAAGCATAAACGCCTTCTTGGAAAGAATAGAGGAACTCAAAGAAGCGCGAAATGCTACGGACGATGACTTATTTAGATACGCGATAAACCTTTTCGAAGAGGACGCCTTGATATGGTTTAGGGCCAATAAGGATACGGTGACAGATTGGTCTGAATTAGTGCAGCTACTGCTGGACGCATTTCAATTGCCTTATTATCAAGAAGAACTACAAAATGAGATAAAGAGAAGAACCCAAAGCAACAGAGAAAGCGTTTTGATATATATTGCTGTAATGCAGAATATGTTTAATCGATTACCGAACCCTATTCCGGAAACACAAAAATTGATGATCGTTAGAAAGAACTTACAACCCTACTATCAGAAAGCAATCTGTCGTGACACTTTTGAGTCTATGACTGAATTAACGGCTGTTTTAATAATCATAGAACGCACTAAGTTAAGATGTGACAATTTTAAGGAACCGAATCGGAATGATGTATTCATAGACACCTTCTGATGGCGTGGAGGCATAGTGATACAGATCGTGCTGGCTCCCTCAATTAAGGTTGAGCCGTACGATTGCTGTTGAATGCGGGCCATCAGTGGGCCGAGTCAGTCAAAAGCGTCAGATAATTTCCTGCATTGTACTTGCATACTAAACCCTTTTTTGTCTGGACTTTAAAAGATGAAGAAAAGACTAAAGAAATTGAAGTGACAAAAAAAACAATGACTCTGAGTTTGTTTCGGCCTTTCTTCTCAAGAAGTCATTTAGCTAGGAAAAGCCGGCTTCATCTAGAATAGGGTTTTGACATGTATAAGTGTTGTAAACAACCAAAATGCAGAAATAAATATGTCTTTATGTCTTTAGAGCGTGACTTAGCATACAAGGGTGGTATTTCAAACACACATGAAAATACGGTTGAGCTGGCAGCTATTAATGCTAATGAAATAAAATGCTGGAATTGTAGAAATCCAGGACACCGTTTTAGAAATTGTAAACTGCCAAAGCAAAGACTATTCTGTTATAGGTATGGGAAGTTCGGCAAAACTACCCAGAAATGCACTTGCAATAATACTGGTAAGGGAAACGATCAGTCAGAGTCGATGCTAGCCGATCGATCTCTGAGCAAGTAGGTCATTTTAATTCAGATGACTGGCAACAATGGCTACATACCGTCTCGAGATTCTTTAAAACGGGCGAGATTTGTAACGCAAATAGAAATGATTAGATAATCGTTATTATGTAAAAATTTTAAATCAGTCATTTATCGGGTTACTTGATTCGGGGGCTACTGCTTCAGTAATTTCGCTAGAATTTGCCAAGAAAATCAGTAAATTGGGGTTCACTGAGCACAAAGTTGATAAGCGTGTATTCACTACGGCTGATGGTACTACGCACGTAATTGATTCGGTTGTTCATTTGCCTATCCAATTTACTGAGAGTTATAAAGTTGTTCACTTTTATATTATGGATGGCTTAAAACATGACATTATTTTGGGCATGAATTTTTTCACAGCATTTAATTTAACGATAGGAGTTGGGCAGTCTATAGCTGATATTGCGGAAATCACTGTCTTGCACCCCGTAATTCTCGTGATGAACTTTCTAGTGAGCGAAAAGAACGGCTTAATAGGTTATTGGAAGAAATGGGTTCAGAAATCGGTAAGGGTTTAGGCAGAACATCAATGATAGAACATAAAATTGACACCGGCAACCAATTACACATCAAACAACAACAGTATCCTTTTACACCACCGATTATGAAGGAGTTAGAAAAGGAAATTCAAGAAATGATCGATAATGACGTGATAGAGCCCTCGATTGGTTCATGGCGTTCTCCTGTATTACTGGTAAAGAAAGCTTCAGGCAAGAATCAACTGTGTCTTGATAGCCGTCAGTTAAACAAGATAACTGTAAAGGACTCCTACCCATTGCCTAGAGTCACTACTATCTTAGACAGTCTAAAAAACACCCGATTCCTGTCCACTATCGATTTACGATCGGCATTTTGGCAAATACCGCTTGAGGAAACGAGTAAAGAGAAAACTGCGTTCGGTCTCCCGGGAAAAGGACTTTTTCAGTTCAAAGTTATGCCCTTTGGCTTAAGCAATGCATCCCAAACACAACAAAGGATGATGGACCGCTTGTTTACGCCAGAGTTCGAAGGAAAAATATTCACATATTTAGATGACATCGTGATCAGTATCCAAGCTTTGAAGACCACATATTGTCACTAACACACGTAAAAAACCAACTACAAAGAGCGGGTCTCACAATCAACATAGATAAATGTGCATTTGCGAGGTCATCTTTGAAATACCTGGGCTATGTTGTAGACAAGGAAGGATTACGTACTGACCCCGATAAAGTTAAAGCCATCCTCGATTACCCTCGGCCAACGACTTACACTGAATTAAAGCGATTTATTGGGTTAGCCAGCTGGTATAGACGATTTGTCAAGAACTTTGCCACTGTGGCAGGTCCACTACATGATCTGACTAAGGGTGGAAAAAAGGCAAAACGCATTGTATGGAACAAAGAAGCGGAGGAATCTTTTATCAATTTAAAGACTGCCTTGACATCCACGCCAGTATTAAGAGTGCCAGATTTCAGGAAACCATTTTCCATTCAATGTGACGCGTCTAACAGAGATACTGGCGGTGTTTTGATCCAGAATGTGGACGGTATGGAAATGCCCATCGCGTACACGAGCAAAAAGCTATCGGAAAGGGAATGCAAATATTCAGCGTCAGAGCGAGAACTGCTGAGTGTTCTCCATGCGGTAGAACAGTTTCGCCCTTACATTGAAGGAAATCACTTCAAGGTTATTACTGACCATAGCGCCCTGCAATGGCTACACCGTAATAAGGACCCACACGGACGTTTGGCTCGATGGGCCATGCGTTTACAACAATTTGACTTCGAAGTGGTTCATCGCAAGGAAAAGTATAATACTGTACCTGATGCCTTATCAAGAGCCATTAGTGATGAAGTAAGCATCGTCGAGATAAAACCAGAGCAGAAAGATGATTGGTATAAGGCAAAGGAAGACAAGGTACTGGCTCGGAGAAGTGAACCAGATTGGGAGATTAGTCAGGGACAATTGTGGAAATATATTAAATTGAGGCAATTTCCTAATGAAAATGATGGTTGGAAACTCGTCATACCAGAAAAACTTCGCCTTGAAGTTTTAAAAGAATGCCATGACGACCCTACCTCTGGCCACATGGAAGTGAAAAAATCTGTGAATCGAGTGAGACAACGCTATTACTGGCCAACAATGATCAAAGATATGAAGAATTATGTGCGGAAGTGTGAAGTATGTGCGAAATATAAGCACTCAAAAATGAAACCAGCTGGCTGAATGGGCAAGCAGCGAGAAGTGACGGAGCCATTCCAAATTATCTCTGTCGATCTTATGGGTCCGTTTCCAAAATCGAAGCATGGCAACACAATGCTACTAGTTATATCTTGTTGGTTCAGTAAATTGTGTTTCCTGTATCCACTCAGAAATGGAAAGGCATCGACTATTACGCAAATAATGGAAGAACAGATATTTTTGATGTTTGGTACTCCTAACATTATAGTATGTGATAATGGCAAGCAATTTGTTTCTAATGAGTTCAAGGACATGGTGTCAAGTTACGGGGTCAAGCTTTGGTATACGCCTTATTATCATCCGCAAGCCAATCCTACTGAACGTGTGAACAAAGTTATTGGTTCGGCTATTGCATCTTACGTTGAGAATAACTATAAAGAATGGGACAAGTATATACCTCACATAGGACATGCCATCAGGACGTCGGTCCATGAAGTAACGGGTAAAACACCTTCGTTTTTGTTCTTTGGAAGAGAAGCAGCAGTCCATGGCATGAAACCCTACAGCTTCGAACTGGACAATCCAGTTACCTTTGACAAGGCTAAATTCGAAGCCAATATTGGGTTCAGAAACAAGGTGTATGATGATGTTTGTAAGAGAATTCAGCAAGCGCATGAGACCAATAGTAAACATTATAACAGGAGGCGTCGCATTTGTGACTACAAAGTAGGTGATGTGGTTTGGAAACGCACTAAACTACTCTCTAATGCTGACAAGACCTTTATGTCTAAATTGGGCCCCAAGTTTGAGAAAGCGGTGGTAGCTGAAAAAATATCAAGCGATGTTTACAAATTACAAAACCTTAGGGGTAAGGATTTAGGAAAGTGGCATTCTACTGACATTAAGCGTTTGATGTGAATCCGGTTGGATTCTTTCGAGGAGAGGGGATATTGTAATGATCAAAATGCTTGGTTTCAAATTATCATTTAGTTTCATCGCTTGAGAATGTTATGAAAATGTGGGTTGTCGGAAAATAAACATGACAGGGAGATGTATATAACAAGGAACACCGAGACAGTTGAGAATATTTTTCGATTTGTGCTCCGTAATTGTTGGTGCTAATAAATCACCATCAAGTCGATTACAGTTGTGAAGAGATTGCTATTTAAAGTAAGCACTTTGTGCATATCGTAACGCCAAGTGTTAGAGTAATAAGTGGTTTGAAGCAACGTGTCACGGGGTAAGTGCTTACGTCTAATTTCCATCATAATAACCAGGGAGGATTTCGCAAGCACTGATTCTTATTTGTGTTTGTTCTCAGCTTGCGGAAACGCCCTTACGTTACAGTATATAAGCAGGGAATCGATAACTGGGTAACGTAATTGCACGCCCAAGAAAACTTGCCACATACTCGCCATAGTACGCCATGACCATCGCTTGGATTTGAACGACTTTGAGAAATTTCCGAGTATCCAAACTACGTACCGGCAGCCTACTGTCTAGTTATTATTAGTTGCCTTTTGAATCGCACGGTGTAACCGTAAACTCTGAGACATATGAAGGAGATATCGTTGTAACGGAATATATGTGTGTTTCACAATTACATAAGTGTGAGAAACAGGCCTCATCTTTGATTTAACTCCACTGAACCGACCGTTACAATACGTTTAAAACTAACTGAGATATAGGTAACACAATGACGCCGGTCAGCTGTTGCTCGTTCAAGACGTAAAGCAGCCGGCACTACCGGACATTTTTTATTTTTCACGCCCGGCGTTGGAGGGGTTAAGAGTTTCATAATTGATAGTAGGGGAAAAACAAGATTAATAATAATATATAATTTATTTCAGACCAAAGATCCATAGTGTTAGTAGTTCCTTAGCCTATTGTTAGTACACAAATTTTAAAATCATACACTTAATTAGGCACACACGGCAATAGGCTCGCCCCTTATTACGTGGGACTAAAGTATATCTGGCGAAAAGTGGGTGTAGAAATACACCTCTGCCTACCTCTTCGGGGTTATAGGCGTGAGACTATGTATGTATGTATGTATGTAATTAGGCACATTGATCTCTGGGCGCACATGTCTACCGGCCCAGAATTTTATAAAGGGCCCGTCTATTTTTTCCACCAACGTCGCGAGGATGTCGTTCGAACCGCCCCGGAAATGCTGCAGCATCGACGCGCATCGCTTGCGCATGACTGCATAAAAGTCGTCAAGTCTGGCATCTGCAAAAATGCCCGATGCGCTACAAAACCGAGGCAGCCCCAACAACATCCTAAGCGCGTTATTATACTGAACGCGCAGAGCGCTGTAAGCCCCCTGCGTATACCTCACCCACAGGCTGCAAGTGTAAAAAGACTGGCAAAAAGCCCGAAAGAGGTTTACTTTCACCTCCCTTGTAGTCAAGTAAAGTCAAGGAAAACGAAGTGGATAATAATTATCTAAAAAAATAATTAGCGTAAAAGTACACATATATAATGTTTATGTCACGTATTAATACTCCAAACGTTAGCTTTTCAAATATTAATGTCAACGTATATATGGGCGCAGTGATATGGTTTGTTATATTGTAGAGGCATTAACGTAGAGCAGAGCCATCTAGATGACTAAATGATAACTAAACGATACCTAAACCCGGAAGTTAATATAATTTTAATGTAATGTTTAGTAAATAACCAGTAAAATATTAATTGCATTTGCTTGTAATTAATATTATATAAATTGTGTTGCATTTCTGTATTGACATATATTTCTTAACGCAGTATTGGTTGATATCGTCTTTAATAGTTTGATTTAGCTTTGTCGCCCGCCAACACATTTCGGTAATTTAATAACTAATTAAATTGATCAAGATGTATTTCGACGCTTTAGCTAAAGTAACTGGAATTCTATATTGTTTCTTAATTATAAAGATTAATTGAAATTTGATACATACGATACTTTAATTAACGTAATTAAAAGTATAATGTTTTGATACTGAATAAGTAAAGTTGATGCGACGGCGGGCGGCCATGACACTTTTCATCGCACTGTCGTATAGTGAATGAAGAATTCAAGAATATAATGCAGTTTTCAGTAAATTTGTGTGGTTTAATTTGTGAATCCTCTGGGGTGTCCTGATTATGGTGCCACGGCGCCGAAAGCAGCGGTGGGATCAGCGCCCTCTAAGAGACATCGAGAAATAACATTTGGCGCGAAAGTAATGGATCTCTTGGCTTGGCCGCCAATACCAATGATGACCTGAAGACTGATCAGACTGATGCAACAAGCACTTGGAAGCCATGTTAGGCGCTTGTCGACCCTGTTCGGAGAGTGCGGTCGGAGCGGGAGTTATCGTACGAGCGAGAGCGACTACGCCGGTCACCGGGGTGTGCTGTGGCGCGAACGCTGTTCTGTTTTGAGCTCTACCAGAGGTTGCAGATGCGGGTTGTTGATGCACTGACAGAGGTATTTATCCAGAGCTGATTTGATTAGAGTTTTTGAGAAACATCCTTTAACACTTTATACATTATGGTGCTGTTTGTTTACATGATTACCTATTGCCCCAGTAAGGATTACCAGATAAACATACAGTAAAAATTAAGTAACTGTTGATTATCCACGTTTGGTACTTAACAGTGCTACTGTGCTTATAGTCATGTTATGCCGTCAACCATGTCGGAAAGTTTCTGTTTAACTCGACATCGGAGATGGTCACACACTTATTAAGTTATTACCTACACAAGAAAGAGAAAATAACTTTGTTGTTATGTGGTTCTACTAATGTAATTATTAGTAAAGAACAGTATGACTGCCCTTTTCAAGTTGAAGCTCTGATATAGATCCATTGTATAAATTACCTGATTTGCTTTCAGTTTAAATAAGCTAATTGATGCGCTGAATATGCATTCAATTGATAGTCAATAGGTTATCTCAATGGTAAAACATTAAAACTAATAGGTATTTGTAAAGTTACAAAATAGGTTTTCTATATCTTTGTGGACTCTGTAGGTGCCTACATGATTTCCTTTTAACATAATGTTGAAATGGTTAATGTCAACTTGGAGCTCAAGTTATGGTAATATAATAACAGACAATGGAACCCAACATAATTACCTATCTAAATATCTGTCGCTTAATTTTATACCTATATAGAATGATTTGTCCCAACAATGATGATAAGTCCTTGCTTAACCCAAACTACTGAAGCTAGAAACAGACAGTAGATTCCTTTATGGACATGGGCACTCACTTAGGTTCTATAATTGTCCACCTCTGAGCATTTTAGGTTGAAAGTCTTAAGGCAGGTAACTGCTAATCTTGTATAAATACCAAGCCTTAGTATTAAACTTGGTAAATACAATTTATTTTATTTGTGAGTTCATTTGCAAAGATAGTGGCATATCTACATATATTCAAGATGGCAATCAGTGATAAACTGATAAACCAATAAAATTTACTGCCAACCTTATTGCTTAGCTCTTGTGGGATACAAGACAGTTAGGAATATGATTACCTATTACAATAGTGATAAGTGTAAACCTCATACAATGACAATACAAAAATGAATTACAGGTTAGTACAAAATTATACAATTAACGAAAAAGTAAACAGTTTAGACATCAACACACAGTTATTATCAGTGAACTGTTATCAGCAGACAGTTACTGGCAGTTACCAATGTGGTATCAGTAAACAATACAAAATCGGCAATAGTTCTCTAGATTTAAACAGTAAACTTCCAAGTTAATATAGTGATCACAATAAACAAGTATTGCAGCTTTAATGAAGTACTTTATAAACAAAATGTTAACAATTTTATCATCAGCAGACAGTACAATATTCTCAAACAGTTATCTCAGTTGCAATTACATGTTTACACACACATAAAAACGAAAGTTAAAAATTATAGCTTGAATAAAATTAACAAACAGAGATGGTAACAACTGAACCACAAGGGACAGTTCAATTCTCAAACAGATTCTCACATTAATAAACATACTATTCAAAAAAATAGTTTACAACATTAATAACAGGCAATCGCTCATCTCGAGTCTAGCCTTCCAAACTACAGGCATCATCCACCTCGGATCTAGCCTTACAAACTACACGCATCACCCATCCCGGGTTCAGCCACCAAAACATCAGGCATCACCCATGGCTAAGCCAACTCGTGGCATCACCGACATAGGGATCTAGCCCACAAACGGCATCACCCATTACGGGATCTAGCTAACACACGGCATCACCCATCACGGGATCTAGCCAACACACGGCATCACCCATCACGGGATCTAGCCAACACACGGCATCACCCATCACGGGATCTAGCCAACACACGGCATCACCCATCACGGGATCTAGCCAACACACGGCATCACCCATCACGGGATCTAGCCAACACACGGCATCACCCATTCTGGGATATAGCCCTCAACAAAATGACAATATCACAATTAAAAGAGCACAGAAAAATAACACAAATACAATAACACTGTCATAAAATCAGTTTCAAAAACACAGTTACCGGACAACACAGTTGTATAAAACATTTATATAAAAAACATTTATATAAAACACATTTATAGAAACCACAGTTATAGAAACCACAGTTATAGAAAACAAGGTTATATAGAGCACAGTTATATAAAACTCAGTAACTTATATAAAACACAGTTACATAAAAATACAGTTTAGTCATTATACGCCCATACGGTCGACTGCTCAGTCAGTTACTGATGTTGATCAGCAACAAAGGTTAGCAAGCAATGCTGGGGTCCAGCTTAGTACAGCGTTCATGCGGCATGTGTGCGCGTAGCCCACAGACGAAACCACCGACGTCAAAGGGGTGGGCCACCGTCATCCATACATATTAATCAGTAAAGGACCGCTCGTCCATCCTCTCTTCACGCTAAGTCCAGGACCCAGGTCATCTGCCAAGATGTCATCTTCAACCTGTAACACTCAAAAGGCAGGTGGTGGGCAACATTTTCCACCCAAGTATTAGTTCCATGAACCTTTGTAACTGTAGATGAAATAAACTTCTACTCTTGCAAAGTGGTGCGGCCTATTAAGCTGTATCTATATATCAGGCATCTTCAACCTGGGCATTGGTTTGTAAGTTAGCTTTGCTACTACAGTGTTGGAGGCCATATTTTACACCTAAGGTAAAATACAAAAGACAGTAGACACTGAATTTTCTCAGGTTCTGTCTGATAGTGCCATTTTAGATAATCAAATATTAAAGTTATCAGGATACCCATTTGTAGTTTTGATAAAACAGTTATAACTTAATATATTCAAAATAAGTTTTATCCACATCAAACAAGAAAACAATATGGCAAGAACAAGGAGAGGCCTATGTTCAGCCGTGAACAGTCAGACTGTGGATGATGATCATAAATACGAAATGATTTCAAACTATGTTGCAGATTCAAGGATTTCGAAAACACTAGTGCTATAATTATTACTCTCATGTAAGAACCAGTCGAATCCAATATTGAATATGTTTAGGCATAGTGCATGCTGTAAAATTGTTGAACTGTTTGCCAATTGAGCCATAAAAGAGAAATTAACAAGCTCCGGTATTTCAAAGCAAGATTAGTGCTTTCTTATTTTTAAAAATGATTCCACTCAGTTAAGGAATTTACTACAATAAACTATAATATAAAAGTTAATAAAGTCATTCAGATATTGGTATTGTTACGAGCTGGGGTTCGTGATAAATTATATACACTATGCCAGAAAAACTGCACTTTATTCACTTACACAAACACTAGATACACACACTTAATTTTCACTTCACTAATAAAACACACTATTCACAACACTAAACACTTCCGACTTATTTCCTTCGCTTGATGTTGATCGCTTTCCGTATTCAATTGAACTGTGTCCGGTCCGTTCGCTTCCGCTCTATTTATACTGGCCGGATAACATCACTAGGCTTTTCGAGACGACTCACGATATTTCTGGAAACGTGTAAGGTGTTTCTAGAATTGCGTAAATGTTCTATTTACACCTACGCCATCTATTAGAGGATAGATGAAACAGCCTTAAACAACCGATACATCTAATCTCATGTAGTTCTCCCATTCACTGATAGATGGCGTTATTTTCAATTCGTAACAGTATTTTATAATGAATTCAACATTTTATTTATATAAATAGACCTTTCTTTTCTGAAATAAATGTTTTTTTATTTATGATTTCTCCACACATTAACTCTTTCATTAGGTAATTCAACTTTAATTTTATATTTTGTTTAATTATTTATTAATGTGTATAGTAAATATGGTGGTGATTTTATATCTATTTGACATTATATTTAAGGAGATTTTTCTAAATAATGTTAATATTTATTGAGAACTGTTAACATGTGATATTTATGTAATTCTTATTAATTCATACACAATTAATTATTGTTTATCTGAATAAATAAACTCAAACTGACTGTAGTCATAACTGACTTAATAAAGTATGAGTAGTCCGTACAACTACTTTTATTTGCTCAGAATAAATACTGCTAAATGTGAAAAGAGATATGGATTTTCACATTTTCTTTAAACCCACTTATCACTATTGTAATAGGTAATCATATTCCTAACTGTCTTGTATCCCACAAGAGCTAAGCAATAAGGTTGGCAGTAAATTTTATTGGTTTATCAGTTTATCACTGATTGCCATCTTGAATATATGTAGATATGCCACTATCTTTGCAAATGAACTCACAAATAAAATAAATTGTATTTACCAAGTATAATACTAAGGCTTGGTATTTATACAAGATTAGCAGTTACCTGCCTTAAGACTTTCAACCTAAAATGCTCAGAGGTGGACAATTATAGAACCTAAGTGAGTGCCCATGTCCATAAAGGAATCTACTGTCTGTTTCTAGCTTCAGTAGTTTGGGTTAAGCAAGGACTTATCATCATTGTTGGGACAAATCATTCTATATAGGTATAAAATTAAGCGACAGATATTTAGATAGGTAATTATGTTGGGTTCCATTGTCTGTTATTATATTACCATAACTTGAGCTCCAAGTTGACATTAACCATTTCAACATTATGTTAAAAGGAAATCATGTAGGCACCTACAGAGTCCACAAAGATATAGAAAACCTATTTTGTAACTTTACAAATACCTATTAGTTTTAATGTTTTACCATTGAGATAACCTATTGACTATCAATTGAATGCATATTCAGCGCATCAATTAGCTTATTTAAACTGAAAGCAAATCAGGTAATTTATACAATGGATCTATATCAGAGCTTCAACTTGAAAAGGGCAGTCATACTGTTCTTTACTAATAATTACATTAGTAGAACCACATAACAACAAAGTTATTTTCTCTTTCTTGTGTAGGTAATAACTTAATAAGTGTGTGACCATCTCCGATGTCGAGTTAAACAGAAACTTTCCGACATGGTTGACGGCATAACATGACTATAAGCACAGTAGCACTGTTAAGTACCAAACGTGGATAATCAACAGTTACTTAACTTTGACTAAACTGTATTTTTATGTAACTGTGTTTTATATAAGTTACTGAGTTTTATATAACTGTGCTTTATATAACCTTGTTTTCTATAACTGTGGTTTCTATAACTGTGGTTTCTATAAATGTGTTTTATATAAATGTTTTTTATATAAATGTTTTATACAACTGTGTTGTCCGGTAACTGTGTTTTTGAAACTGATTTTATGACAGTGTTATTGTATTTGTGTTATTTTTCTGTGCTCTTTTAATTGTGATATTGTCATTTTGTTGAGGGTTATATCCCAGAATGGGTGATGCCGTGTGTTGGCTAGATCCCGTGATGGGTGATGCCGTGTGTTGGCTAGATCCCGTGATGGGTGATGCCGTGTGTTGGCTAGATCCCGTGATGGGTGATGCCGTGTGTTGGCTAGATCCCGTGATGGGTGATGCCGTGTGTTGGCTAGATCCCGTGATGGGTGATGCCGTGTGTTAGCTAGATCCCGTAATGGGTGATGCCGTTTGTGGGCTAGATCCCTATGTCGGTGATGCCACGAGTTGGCTTAGCCATGGGTGATGCCTGATGTTTTGGTGGCTGAACCCGGGATGGGTGATGCGTGTAGTTTGTAAGGCTAGATCCGAGGTGGATGATGCCTGTAGTTTGGAAGGCTAGACTCGAGATGAGCGATTGCCTGTTATTAATGTTGTAAACTATTTTTTTGAATAGTATGTTTATTAATGTGAGAATCTGTTTGAGAATTGAACTGTCCCTTGTGGTTCAGTTGTTACCATCTCTGTTTGTTAATTTTATTCAAGCTATAATTTTTAACTTTCGTTTTTATGTGTGTGTAAACATGTAATTGCAACTGAGATAACTGTTTGAGAATATTGTACTGTCTGCTGATGATAAAATTGTTAACATTTTGTTTATAAAGTACTTTATTAAAGCTGCAATACATGTTTATTGTGATCACTATATTAACTTGGAAGTTTACTGTTTAAATCTAGAGAACTATTGCCGATTTTGTATTGTTTACTGATACCACATTGGTAACTGCCAGTAACTGTCTGCTGATAACAGTTCACTCATAATAACTGTGTGTTGATGTCTAAACTGTTTACTTTTTCGTTAATTGTATAATTTTGTACTAACCTGTAATTCATTTTTGTATTGTCATTGTATGAGGTTGTTATTGTGATAGTAACTTGTTGCTTGCTCTAGCAGGATGTGACTGCATAAGATTATATTGTGATAGTAACTTGGTGCTTGCTCTAGCATGTGACTGGTTAAGATTATAACTACACATCTTAAAGACGCACACCAGTAATTTATCAATTACCCACCTGAATGTAGAGTCATAAAAACTTTATAATTTGTAATTTTCAAGCGCAGAGAGCGCACTTGTTGTCAGTATGGCCGTATGGGCGCAGTGATATGGTTTGTTATATTGTTGAGGCATAAACGTAGAGCAGAGCCATCTAGATGACTAAATGATAACTAAACGATACCTAAACCCGGAAGTTAATACTATTTTAATGTAATGTTAAGTAAATAACCAGTAAAATATTAATTGCATTTGCTTGTAATTAATATTATATAAATTGTGTTGCATTTTTGTATTTTCATATATTTCTTAACGCAGTATTGGTTGATATCGTCTTTAATAGTTTGATTTAGCTTTGTCGCCCGCCAACACATTTCGGTAATTTAATAACTAATTAAATTGATCAAGATGTATTTCGACGCTTTAGCTAAAGTAACTGGAATTCTATATTGTTTCTTAATTATAAAGATTAATTGAAATTTGATACATACGATACTTTAATTAACGTAATTAAAAGTACAATGTTTTGATACTGAATAAGTAAAGTTGATGCGACGGCGGGCGGCCATGACACTTTTCATCGCACTGTCGTATAGTGAATGAAGAATTCAAGAATATAATGCAGTTTTCAGTAAATTTGTGTCGTTTAATTTGTGGATCCTCTGGGGGTGTCCTGATGATGGTGCCACGGCGCCGAAATATATGTTCTACTTGTACACACTTTTTTTTGAACAAAATTAAATAGCAATAATAAATACTATTTGCATTTAGATCATTGTTCTCGTCATACATGCTCACGAAAAATTCTACCTATTCTGCGATACAGATAACATATTTGACCACCATCCATAAAGCTAAAGCAAACCTATCAACTTTAGTTTCGCTCATAACATACTTACTTTCAGAAGTAGAGTAAAACGCGACACTAAAATCGCTGCATAATAGTGTTGATGCGAGCGAGAGTTCCTTTTCCAAAACTTAATGCGGCGTGTGAATTATTAAATTAAAATTTTTCATGCAGTAGTGTCGCACAAGACAGTATTGTTTATTTTACGAGACTTTACAAATATAGGCGTATAATATTATTAATATTGGCGATTTAAAAGAGTGGCCTCGAGTTTTATTGCCCGTTCTTTCTCGTGGCTCTACCTATTGCTTTGCGAACGAGGCAGTAAATGTAAGTGTAGAAGCATTAAGTAATTTAATTTTAAAATTGACGTTCATAAGCGTCACCTTGTGACCTAGATGAATAAATGATTTTGATTTTGATAGGAAACACTGACACATTCCACCCAGATTACATTTTTGTTGCTTAATTTAATGCCCATACATATCAATGGCGTTTAGTCGCAACACGCAGTCCAATTTTTCGCAGAAAATGTCATAACATTTTGCGAACATTGGACATTTTGCGAATTGGTCATTTTGCGACTAAACGGTTAATGACTGCATATGAAAACAATTTCCAAGCAATGTTTCACAAATAAAACAAAACTAGATTCTATAATTATATTATGAAACTTAAAACTAAAGAGCAAAATAGGGAATATGCGTGTGATTCAGATATAAGCGAATATATTTTTATGATATTCTACATATATCGGTAAAGAAAGACACCTCTAATATTATTTTATATTTAAACACTTTAAAATCGTGAATATCTTATACAGGGTAATTTTTTATGTAGTTCGGATATTTTTTTCTGAGGTTCTATTTCAATAATAGAACACATTTACATAAATAACTTTTTACTTTTTTATCCCACCAAATCCGAGTAAAAATATCCGAGAAACAAGGAAATCATAGACACAACGTTATTCATTGCAATAATACTATCAAACACGCGCGCGATGCGACAGGGGTAGGGGCGCGGGAGGCAGGACGCGGGGTGCGGGGCGTGGTGCCGTGCCGGCCGCGCGCCAGTCACCTCGGGCTCATCGAGAAAGTGACACGTGTCGCACTTTCGCGCAAGCGCCGACGCACGCGCCGGTCGTAAATCGTTAGAATGACGTCCCAACGATTTTCAAATCGCGAGTGCTACGAAATGGTACTAATTTACTTACTCAGTGGTGAAAGCCTTCGTACAGCTAGAACAATGTACGAACAAGAAAGTGTACCTCGTATGCAAGCTCAAGGAGTTAACAACCCAGTAGTTCCAAGTGAACGGATTATTTTAGCGGCCAACCAAAGGCTTTTGGATCATGGCCAGTTCACAACCCCCAGCCATGCACTAGGGTTGGGCAGATCTCGCCTGGCTACTGACGTCGAAGACTTGATCTTCGAAGATCAAGTTTTCGACGTCAGTAGAAGAAGTAGACCAAGTACCTACCACGACGAGTCTTGTGTGAATGGCTTATTAATCATGCCGAAGCGAACAACCTATGGACTGGTGAAGCACGGTAGGTATAGGTCGGTTCACGAAAGATGACCACTGCGCAGAAATCATTTTTTAGGTCTCCGTGGAGGTGCGGGGTGAGGCGCGGGTGGAATGCCAATGGTGTGGCTCCGTTCTTGACGCATTACCTAAATGCGTCAAGAATGGAGCCACGCCATTGGTGCACGAATGTACATATGAGCGACGTCCGCCGTTTCTGGTCAACTTTCGTGAACCGACCTATACGTAAATAACAATAATTTTGAAGATAGAACACAGTATCAGATCGGTGTAGGTAGCATAGATAGGTAGCGCGCCCGCGCGATTGTGTCGCGTGCGTTGACCTCACAGCTGATAAGCCATCGGGTGACCATGAACATCTGTTTCAAGTAGATATTCTTTAATAAGCGATAACTTTGTTATTTTTTGGTAAAACAAAAAAATAAAAAAATACGTATTTATTAATTTTCGTAAATGTATAACATACTAAAATATCCGAACTACATAAAAAATTACCCTGTATATATAAAATTCTCGTGTCATGGTGTTAGTTAAAATACTGCTCCGAAACGGCTGGACCGATTTGTATGAAATTTTGTATGTATATTCGGTAGGTCCGTGTGGTGACGGATTAAGAATACGGCATGTCACCACCCCATATCATCCCATGGGTGTCATAAGAGCCGACAGAGGGAGCATATTATGCAGAGAACAGCACTGTAAGAGAAGGAAAACTTGATACAAACCCTATACCAACCCGTTTGGCCAGCGTGGTATAGTAGGCCAGTTCCTCCTTTCAAAGGAGAGGCCTATTCCAGCAGTGGACTGTTAAAGGCTGATGATGATGATGATGATGATGATTCGGTAGGCCTGAGAATCGGTCGTAATCTATTTTTCAAACTTCCAAGTCATATATATATATTCTTAAACAAGAAATAAATTCTGTAACATCTGTAGAAACTCTCAACAAAACTATCAAAATCGAAATAAAAATAATAATATAATTATGAGGATCGGGCAAAGTTTTGCTCCGTGTATGGATCGAACCTACAACATCAACATGAATACAATTCCGGATTACACAAAGTGTTGTCTCGTGAGGTGAGGTGACAGGAGACAAACCATTGTGGGGTTAAAAATTTATTGTTTCGACTCTAGATGTTGATTACTTAGTAGATTAAATGTTTGTCAAGTCCTCCAAGTCCAAGATTTATTCTTAGCGCGGAAATTGGTTTTAAAGAAATAATGATGTAACCTTCACAACTTTTAAATAAAATAAGAACAACAAAAAGACCTTTACAAGTTAACGGTTTATTAAAAAAAAAAGCAAAAATAAACCTTTTTAAACAAGCTTTCATATGCTAAACATACAAGATAAAAGTATCCTGCAACATGAATTAAACTAGCCCAAACTCGATGGGGTCGTGTTGTTTTATTTTATATGGGAGTTCCTTTGACCACCATCCAGCTCCATCTTCAAATGAGCTCCGTGACAGTATAATATACATACATGTAAAATTTCAGCTCTATAGAAAACCAAGGAGTACCAGGGGTAAATTTATCTTGCAAGATTTCGGTACATACACCTAGACGGATAAAAATAAATAATTGCTTAAAACATGACCTATTTAAGTAAATTTCGGAAACTACAGAAATCCTTGTACAAATCAAACTAGTAACTAAGCTGGTTTAACCAATTAACAGGTAGTCAAACGCTTTGGATTTCAAATCTCAGTTTCATTTGGTAACCTAAATCTGCACTTTTATGAGCGAATACGCCTCGAGCGGCGGCTCGAATTTAGGGTTTTATAGTACCGCGGTCGCCTGCGCACCGCGTATGCGAGACCTGGCGCACTGTGACGGTATCGGGTGGAATAATAATCTTGATCCTTCTTGCCATACATGAACAGTATTCGTCTATGTAATACTTCGATTATGATAATAATATGATAGTATTCAAATTCATTATTTTCAATGCATATGCATTTCAAAATGCAAAAATCGTAGACGTCACAGTGAACAGACGTGCCTTGCTTGCAATATTATGTTTATATGTTTAAATTAATTTAATAAATCAGTGATCTAGATAAGACAACACAGTAATAACTATACGCTAAGTTTGCATTAATTAATATGAATAACAAGTGAGTGTTATCGATAATGGCTACCATAGAAGGTAGCCAGTAGCCCTCCCAGCACTCCTCAGCCACCACACCATGCTGCTGACGGGACTATAGAAGCCATGTCCCCCAGTGACATCAAACACTGGTTGTCCACCGTCGAACAAGCTCTCAACGAAGTGTGCCAAATTGCTGCAGATGGCAAACTCAACTCGGAATAGAAACTCAACATCAATGCTCTTGCACGACGGGTCTCAACCGGAGCTTCTCAAATGGCTGTCAATTATACAACTTTGAAGCAAAGGGCTGTCGTGATTAAAACATCACTGGAAGCTCTTAGAGAAAAGGAAGACCTTGCTGGATGCCTTACTGACTTGAAAAAGTCTATTACGGAGACCATCCAGGAAAGCTCCAAGAAACCACTCGCCCAACCAGTGTCCTTCGCTGATATGGTCAAAACTAACAAAACCAGCCTGCTACGCCCTTCAAACCTTAGCTCGATCGCAATCTATCCTAGTGATAAAACAAAAACTAGTGACCATACGAAATCACTTGTGCAGAAAATAATTTGTCCTGAGCAGATGAAGCTGCACGTAAGGGGATTGCGTAAGACCAGGGACGGAGGTGTCATCATTAGCACAGATTCGAAGGATGACATTGAAAAACTCAGGAAGTCTACAGAACTGAACAGCTCTGGCCTGAAGGTGGAGGAGCCCCATAAAAGAAGACCGAGAATAATACTCGTAGGCGTACCTGCCGCTCTTCGTGACCAAGAAGTCTATGACTGTCTCTATGCACAGAATATAGCCGAAAAAAAGATACCAAGTATGACACGAGAATCATTTTTGTCCTCAATCAAATTAAGCCATAAATCCGGCAAAAAAGATGCGCAAAGATGCAATTTTATTTTGGAAGTACCCGCTATCATCCGGAATGTACTCATTAATAAGGTCAGAATATACATCAGCTGGATTGCCTGCAGAGCTTATGACTTCACGCTCGTGACCAGATGCTTCAAATGTCATCAATATGGACATGCGGCGAAGACCTGTCGGGAGACCATGTCTACGTGTGGACATTGTGGAGAATTAGGTCATGAGACGAAAGACTGTACCAAGAAAAACGAGCCGCCGAAATGTGCATCATGCTTGCGGTACCAAAAACCAAGCAACCATAAAACCGGAGACCTGGAATGTCCAGCAAAAAAGATGGCAGAACAGAGGTACATAAATTCAATAGACTACAATGAGGGTGCCTAAGAGCGTCGCCCACTAATTTATCAATTAGAACTAATTTGTAAGTTTTATACTTTTTTTATTATCTATAGTTTATAAAATAAACTATGACTAATCACTTAATTAAGGACCTAGATAACAGCTTTACTTATTTTTCGGAAATTTGCGATACTGAGAATTGCAGACAATACCTATATATGTTTTGAGTTAGTATCGTTAACGGGCTATTATAAGTGGATACTTATAATAGCCCGTTAACGATACTAACTCAAAACATTCGCAGTATATATAAAAACATAGACAATTTAAGCATTTTCTTACAAAGACTTAATGTCGAGTGTGATGTAATAATTCTCACGGAGTGTTGGCTGTCACATAGAATTAGCAATGTCCCGGTATTACCGGGATACAATAGTTTTAAGACGGCGATAAATTTAAACCAAAACGATGGCATAGTGGTATACACAAAACAAACTTTGCATATTACAGTCGAAGAGCCAGATGTCCAGGAATGCAACTGTCTCATTATTAAAATCGGAACTAATATTGCCATTGTCTCTATTTATAGATCTCCTTCATTCAAAAATTTAGATGTGTTTCTTGATTCCTTAGATAATATCCTACAAACTCTGTCATCGTTTGATAGCATAATTATTACTGGTGACCTAAATAAAAACCTAAATTGCGAAAATTATGATGCAGGGACCCAAGAATATTTAAATCTTTGTGCATACCACGGAATTCTACCATCGCACACTTTCCCAACGCATCAGAGTGGGTCATGTTTAGATCACGTAATGGTAAAAACTAGGCTTCCTTGTTTAACACTTATCACCAACTCATCAATAACCGATCACTTTGCTGTTTTGTTTACGCTTGAATTAATGCAATCTAAGCATAATGCCCGCCCGTTACAAAGGTCAAAACTAAACATGACTAATCTAGATCGCGATTTAAATAATATTGATTTTAAACCAATTTACGATACTGATAATGTGGACATATCTATGTCTTATGTTATTAATAAAGTACAAGAAGCTATTATGCGAAATACGAAATTTATTTATTTGAGTAATAAAAATAATAACATTAAGCCTTGGATAACCCCAGGCCTACTCAGATGCATTCGACATCGTGACAAATTGCATAAAAGAGCCAAGCAAGATTCCAATAACTTGTCGCTACAAATATCTTATAAAAGATACAGGATTTTTTGCAATAGTCTATTCAAAAGAATAAAAATAGAATATGACAAATCACAGATATATCAAGCTGGCAATAATACCAAACAACTTTGGAAGATCGTAAAATCCGTTACCTATATGTCAAACCAACATAAAACTGATACGAGCTTACTACAAACACATAACACCCCGCTATCTTCTGTTGATAACGTAAAAAGCTTCTTTGTCAATACCGGTAAACAACTAGCTGAAAAAATCCAAGGTCAATTTTGCAGCGAACAAATTAACAACAGTACACCGATTGCGACCTGTCTTAAAAGTGGTAAATCTTTTGTGCTTCTCGAGCCTGATGAAAGTGAAGTAGAACGGATCATTCTAACATTAAAGAATAACACCGCGGCAGGGTGGGATAATATCAGCACTAATGTTTTGAAAACGTTTAGGCATATTTTAGTGCCTCCATTAACTCACATATTTCGAATTTGCCTTTCTAATGGCCTATTCCGCAAATGTCTTAAAAAGGCGGTAGTGATACTTAAAGTTTGACGAGTGGAAGATTAATAAAACATGTTAGTTTTGCAGACATGAAAATATATTATGTAATCCGGTTACCATGCTTCTTGACAATACAGTGAAAAAACTATGACATTCACCTCTCTAACTATGACATTCTCATAGTATAAAAGCACCACGAAGAAAAATAAACATATCACCCTAGAAATACAAAGAGGTTTCATATCGCTACTTCAACAACTTCTCTCGATGTGTAGACCTAGCTGTTCTTGTAAGCTGATAAGCCTCGACCTAGCCAGTGGCTTTGTGAAAAGATCTGCCAGCTGCTTCTCAGTGCTGATCCTATTCACCTTCATTTCTCCAGCAGTCACCAGTTCTCGCACAAAGAAGTGGCGTATTCGAATGTGCTTAGTTCTTCTATGGAACTCTGGATTCTCAGATAATCTCACAGCCGCTTCGTTATCCACATAGAGAACAGGTGAAGCCTCCATCTTCGTCATGCCTTGTATTAGACGAGCTAGCCAAATGCCTTCTTTCGCTGCCTCACTAGCTGCGACAATCTCGGCTTCTGTAGTGGAAATAGCCACACTGGGTTGTCTCTGGCTCAACCATGACACGGCGCCTCCAGCATAAATGCATACAACACCAGTAGTTGATCTCCCTGTTGTCAGATCTCCACCGTGATCTGCATTACTGTAACATTCCAGAACACCTCTTCTGTAATCCTTCTTATACAGAATTCCCATATCTGGAGTGTACTGTAGATATCTAAGCATGCGCTTCAACCGAACACAATCCGTGTGAGTCGGGTTTTCCAAGCTTCTGGATACTACACTGACAGGATATGCTATATCAGGCCTTGTGCATACCATCAGATAAGCAAGAGCACCTACTACTTGTCTATAATTCTTCAGAAAGTAGTCTGCAACTTTATCTCCTTCCTGTGGTACAGGGTCCTTTACCACAGGAGTGCTTAATGGTTTGCAGTTTTCCATACCAAATCTCTTCAAGATTTTCTTTACATAAGAAGTCTGGTGTATTTTAATATCACCGCCTTCTCTGACTTCAACCTCCATACCCAAGTAATATGATACAGGTTTATAAGTCATCGCAAACTTCTTTTTCAATTCCTAAATTAGACTCCAGTGGTCTCTCATCAAATGTGACATCTCTGGATCTAACTATAGTATCCGACTCTCTGTACCAGAGTCTATAACCGTCATCATTGTCATAGCCAACCAAGTAACACTTCTTTGCTTTCTTCTGCATCTTCTTCCTTTTCCGTTTCGGAATATGCGCGTAGCAAGTCGAACCAATGATCCTCAAATGTTTGATTTGCGGCTTCTTCCCAAACCACAACTCGTACGGAGACTTGTGTTTCACAGAAGTTGGTCCTGTTCTATTCAGAATATACGTCGCTGTATTTACCAACTCTGCCCACAGTTCTTGAGGAAGCTCTTCATGAGCATGCATCATTGCTCTGGCCATTTCAACAATCGTACGGTTTTCTCTTTCACTGCACCCGTTCTGTTCTGGAGTATAGGGCATAACTAACCGTTGATATATTCCGTACTTCTGTAATTCTTTTTTGACTTCCGCATTATCTGAATCATATGAATTGCCACTTAGAAACTCCTTAATCGTGTGTCCAACTGCCTTTGCTTCAGCTAACATCATTCGCAATTTTGCAGGGACTTCTGACTTCTGTTTCATACAATAGACATATCGATAGCGAGTGTATTCGTCTTTAAAGAGTACAAAGTATCTAAACTTAGAGCCTGAAGGTGGGAATGGACCACAGACGTCCAAATGTATGCGTTCTCCTGGACTACTTGCTTTTTCTCTAACACTAAACTTCTTCCTATGTGTTTTCCCGAAAATGCATCCTTCGCATAATGTCCCATCATTCTTAGTTTTCACATTCAGCTCTTTCTCTATTACATCCTTCACATGACGTTTATCCTGGTGACCCATACGTTCGTGGTAAAGCTGCAGTGTATCAACCGTATTAACAACAACGCTTCTATTTGGTTGTATCGCCTTGCAGTTTAGCTTGTATAGTCCACCATATCTCCGTCTATCTCCAGTAACGGTTACTGTTTTATTAACTTTCAATGAGCAGGTAATCATACGTGACTGAAACACGCTTCTCGGATTCATGTCCTGCGCTGCTAGTACCGAAAACAGGTTTGTAGTAATCTGAGGAACATACCAAACATTTCTCAAATAAAACGATACCTCATTCTTGGTTTTCATCAAAATGCTTCCTTTACCCAAGGCATCAACTTGCTTTCCATTAGCTGTTGTCACTGTATATGGTTCCGTAAAGCGTTCAAATTCCTCAAACAGGTCGCCTCGCATTGTAATATGGTGTGTGGCTCCGTTGTCAACATACCAATCATCACGATGTTGAGCGTAATCTGTCGCATTAACCTTTACTGCCAACATACTTGTTGTAGGACCTTTCTCTCGAACCTGTTCTTTCTTAGGACAGTCCTTCTTAATGTGCCCGACTTCCTTACAAATGTGACACCTGAAAGCCTTTTTGTTCTTCTCTTTACTACTTTCACCATTACCCTTCTTGGTGTTTTTACCTTTCTTGGTACCTTTCGCAACTAACACATTCTCTGACGTAGACTCAGACATGTTTTCCTTAGCTAACAATGCCTTCTCGTGAGTACATAACTGACTAGTAAGGTTCTCCACGGTTCTATCCTTCTTAGACATGAGTAACCAGCTCGATTTAAAGTTGAAATAGCTTTCTGGCAGGGTCTCCATAATCTTGCATATCAATAACAATTCTGGTAATTCTTTACATTCGTCTTTGATAAGCTCCTGATTTAAACTGTGCCATAAGTTTTCCATCTTTGAAATATGAGCTTTCATATCATTTCCTGAAGTAGATTCCCATTTGTATTGAAAGAATTCCATACTTTTCCTATATAAATGGTCTTCAGATACACCATCGTACAATCTATGTAGTTCATCCCATACTTCCTTAGGATTCGTGAACCTTATTACTTTGTCGAGAGTCTCGTCTAACAAATTGTTCGTAATCAATAAGAGAGCTGTACTTTCCAACTTGTAGTACTCGGCTAAGTTCGTTCGATATGTAGCCATCGCCGCTTCAAAAGCTGTACCTTCCATAGTATCACTCTTGCAGGCTTCTCTGGTTTACTTATCTTTCCCTGAACAATATCTATGAGACCGTCCATGCCACGTAACATCGCCGACATGCGGTACTTCCATGATACCCAATTTTCGCCGTCAAGTTTCGAAATCTGAATTTTCGATAGCTCCATTATTTACAACAATTCTCGTGTAGGGCGCATAACCACTTAAAGTTTACAATAATTCCCCTTCGTGCTGGACCCATAACCACTTAAAGTTTGACGAGTGGAAGATTAATAAAACATGTTAGTTTTGCAGACATGAAAATATATTATGTAATCCGGTTACCATGCTTCTTGACAAGACAGTGAAAAAACTATGACATTCTTGACTAAAGTAAACAACAGTGGCATTCTACATTTAAAATCAAAAATCATAGTATAAAAGCACCACGAAGAAAAAGAAACATATCAGCCTAGAAATACAAAGAGGTTTCATATCGCTACTTCAACAGTGATTCCTATTCATAAATCTGGCAAAAAAGATCTTGTAACTAACTACCGACCGATCTCACTATTACCGTGTATCTCCAAAGTCCTGGAAAAAATTATCAACAATCAACTAATCTCGTTTCTTGAACAAAACTCTCTGTTCTCGCGCAATCAATTTGGTTTTAGGCCTAAACTTTCAACAGCAGACGCTGTGCACAAGTTGACCAATTATATATCAGAGGAACTTGGGCAAAGTAAACATGTCATTGGCATCATCCTTAACTTGACGAAAGCCTTTGACACTGTGTCAGTACCTTTACTTTTGAAGAAGTTGGATGCACTAGGAATAAGAGGAACACAGTTAAACCTATTCGAAGACTACTTACAGGATAGGTACCAATGTGTCAAAATAGACAACATCATCAGCTCCGATTTGAAATTACCGCAATACGGTATTCCACAAGGAAGTGTTCTCGGTGGTACTATGTTCCTAGTGTATATCAATGACCTCTGCAACTTAAACCTTCAACAAGGAACCATATTTTCGTATGCAGATGATACTGCACTTCTGTTCTCCGCTAAATCCAATATGGAAGCCCAGGAGTATGCTCAACGTGGGTTTAATGTAGTAAATAACTGGCTTGGACAGAATCTTCTAACTCTTAATACTGAAAAGACGAAATTTATTCAATTTTGTATGCGCAAACCATTAACTCATTCAAATCATACACATATTTATGCACATAACTGTTCTAATACTGCGAACAACTCTTGCACCTGTCCGGAGATTGACAACACTACTACCATAAAATATTTAGGGGTCATACTAGACGAAACACTTTCCTTTAAACAACATATTGTCGCTTTAACTGCAAGGGTACGTAAATTATTATTTGTCTTCAAAAAATTACGCTTTATTGCAGATCATAGACTCATTATACAGATCTACAAGGCCTTGTGTCAATCTATAATCCTTTATTGTATAACTTCTTGGGGCGGTATTGGCAAATCAGTGATGCTAACTATTAAACGAGCACAACGAGCAGTCCTAAAAGTAGCCACTCGGCGACCTTTCCGCTTTCCTACGAGCCTACTGTATGAGTCTTGTAATGTTCTAACAGTTCGTCAACTATACTGCACTAAAACAGCATACTGCACTTACGTATAACCCCAACCTTACTAACACTAAAAGACGGAAAGATATTGTCTGTACTTCAAGTTCTGAATCAAAGTTTGTATTTACTAATAGATTCTTTGCATTTTTAGGTACTTTTATATATAATAAAATAAACAAAGAAACATCGATATATGACCTGAATTACGCTAGAGCTAAATAACGTATCAATCAGTATTTACAAACATTTAATTATGAACAGACCGAGAAATTGCTGACTGTTATTAAATAAGGCAGCATAACTGTGTGTCATTCCACAAGTAAGTTTTATTTAAGAATTCTTTAAGTTTTATAGTAAGTTAGTATTTAAAACATGTATTTCTAGTATTGTTAAGTACGTAGACATTTATTTTTAGTGTCACCTAGATAGTTGTGAGTGCTCTTTATGCCTGTAGCACAGGTTTACCCTAGTACAGGCACCCTATACTAATTTTACCTAATTTAATTAAATATAAGACCATTATCATTTTGTAATTTCGGAAAATAAATAAATAATTATTATTATTATTATATTTAAAGGTATCAAATAAATCTAGATATTATTTTATTTAGCAGGATGATGTTTCTCAGGATAACAACGACTATTTATAATAATTTGGCGCAGTTTTATTATATGATAGAAATAATTTATAATTGTCATCTACATAATTGTCATATTTCAAATATACATTTATGATTAATGTATATAATACTAGCTGTTTCCCGCGGTTTGAGGGAACTTCTTCGCATACCCGGTTAATTTATAGCCTAAGTTACTCCTACTGTCCGTGTGGTGACGGATTAAGAATACGGATTATCACCACCCCATATCATCCCATGGGTGTCGTAAGAGCCGACCAAGGGAGCATATTATGCAGAGAACAGCACTGTATGAGAAGGAAAACTTGATACAAACCCTATACCAACCCGTTTGGCCAGCGTGGTATAGTAGGCCAATTCCTCCTTTCAAAGGAGAGGCCTAGTCCAGCAGTGGACTGTTAAAGACTGATGATGATGATGATACTCATTGGTACATCAGCTATCCGCCAGTGAAAATCCCGTCAAAATTGGTCCACCCCCAGTCGTTCTAGAGATTAGCGAGAACAAACAGACAAAAATAAAAAAAAAAAAACATTTCGGTCTATGTACCGTGTATACATCCATATGCATTTAGTAAAATGCTGTTATTTTAATATTAAACAGACACTCCAATTTTATTTATGTTTCTAGATTGATTTCGCCATTCCGTTGGTTCTGGCGCAATTTCGGTCTCAATTTCCTTGAAACGAATAATGAAAAGTTATTTTGACTACAAAGGGATTTAAATGGGGTTGATTAAGTATAATTTCTTGAAGCGATCGAATCAGCTGCTGATAACCCAGACTCAGAAAAAGAAGAACTTGAAAAAATAAAATACCGTCATAACAGCAGATTACATAAGTATAGAAAATATTCGATTTCAAAACCATTATGTTTATTATCTCTACATGGTAAATGTATGGAAAAATGATGGATTTATTTTTTAATAAAGAGTAACGGTAGTAAAGGTGTTGAGCTAAGGCTGACTTATGTGGCTCGTTATTTTTGACTGCCCTGATGTGTTCCTTTATCCGGCAAGCTCAAAAGCTTTTAGACTCGGGTACCGACCACCGGATTGAGTTACACAACCCTCAGGTGCTTTCGACAGAACGCCACTACATACCTCGAATGGTTAGGGAGGCTATTGAAATTAAAAAGTTTAATAATTTCAATAGAGAGGATGGGTTTCAACTGTCGAGTATCTGGCATCCAGTGGTGCGTCTATGTAAAACCCGTGAAACGAAAAAACTCAAACCACGAGCTGACGTAGTGAGTGTAGTATGTCGTGATCGGGTACAGTGCGATAGTGAAAACAGTGGCAGTGGTGTTGTATGCAAAAAAAGAGAAAGAAAGCGGGTAGACCGTTATACTTGCTCGTAACATCCATCCACCCGCAATACCCTCAGTACATCCGTGAACTTGGCGCTTGCAACAGTGCCGAAATATCGGTTACTCCAAACAAAGGTACGTGGTATAAATCCCGAAAGACAATTTAAATCTAGCATTTAATTTTTCTTACCTATATCAATTAATTAGCGGACGCCCGCGACTTCGTCGGCCTCATTCAGTGATCCCGCGGGAATATCGGGATAAAAAGTAGCCTATGACCTTTCCCATAAATGTGGCTACCACACACAAAAAGATTTTTTTTAAATCGGTTTAGTAGTTTCAGAGATAATGAGTATGGATATATACATAGATAACATTTGATTTTTTTTGTGTCCTGAAGCTCACATTAATGCGACTAATACCATAGTAAATTAGATCCATAGATGAATATACTCTACTATATTTTTGTTTGTTTCCGCCATGTGTGTGGTTTCCATACTAAGGTGTCAAACTGCCAATTTACCTGTCAATTGATAAAATTTCTAATAAAACAATGGTTGAAAATCAGTCCAAAATCAACTGACTGAATATCTTGTTATTAAACTCCTGTTTACGGACTTTTTACGCTGTTTATGTTTAGTTTTGTAGTGATTAAACTGACAGAACTTGAATTGATAATTCATTACTAACTTACCCGTGGTCCATCTGCGTGACTACGGTTCAAGTAAAACAGCCGAAACGTCGCTTTACTTCATCAATTTATCATCATAAAACTAAATTAAATAAATATAGTCACGATTGTATCATCAGTGTCGTTATTACTAATAGAACTTAGCGAAGTGGTAGGTGGAGGTGTGCCAAAAGGTTGATCGACCAGATTATTTTTAGAGGAATCAGAAGTACATGTTCCCACTGATGCATGCATCTTCTATAAAATATAATACAATTTTGAAAGAATCGCAAAGTAGAACGTATATGAAGGGGAAAAAAAATTATTAAGTATAAAATTACTTGATTTTGCAGAATTGTATCTGTGTTATCTAGTGCCTTTGTGTTAGCTGCATTAGAGAGTACCTTTCTGTAATTCAATAATTTGATGTAAGAT
Source organism: Euclidia mi (assembly GCA_944739405.2). NCBI lineage: Eukaryota > Metazoa > Arthropoda > Insecta > Lepidoptera > Erebidae > Euclidia > Euclidia mi. The sequence continues at coordinate 91,127,517 of OX123187.2, read as the reverse complement.
ATAACACTGTTACAAAATTTCTAAAAGATTGATTCTAACAAAAATATAAACATATTGTACTACTTTTTAGCCTCTCTTGCCCTTTTCATATTATTTTTCGCAATGTTTTTTTTTTTTCATTTAACGTTCCCATAGCGATGTGCCCAGGGTTTTGTCCTTTACCCATATTTCCTGTAATCTGAAAATAATACATAACTACGTCTTAGGTACCTATATACATGTGCGTGTGAAGTCTAATTATAAAGAACCATAATCCATACAAATATTATTTAATGACGGGAATCAACTCATAGATATATGTATGACTTAGCAGTCTGGTAATACTAATCGTTAGACTAAACCAACAGGTCAGTCAATGACGCTCGTCCACCCCTTGTGGACGTATCGCTCGTCCACAAGGGGTGGACGAGCGATACGTCCACCCCTTGAGAGCGCTTGGCGCGGAGTGGCTGAGATGTCGTCGTAGGTCTTCTTCTCACAACCCCTTTCGGGGTAGTGGGGGTACCTTTGGGAGGTTTACTCCTTAAGGAGGTTGTCTACGCGGCCCATTACTATGGGCCGGTCAATGGGTTGGCCGCCCTCGAGGCTGACCAACCGGGTGAGTCTCCGTTGGAAGAGGCCCAGTTAGTCGCCTGCGAGAGGGCGGCGGCTGGTCATCTTGCTGATGTGGTGATGATGGTGGTGGTGAAGAAGAAGCCCCGCTCGAGGGAACTGGGATCAGTTCCCGAGCGGGGCGCTTCAGTCTCCTCCGGATGAGGTTGGTTGCCTCTGGATGGGGGAGTGGAGCGATGTTGACTAGGTGGGGATGCTCTGAGCGATCTGCTCGCTCGAACATACCCCGGGCCAGCCCGCTCACGAATCCCTCGATCGGCTCCCATTTGAGGTCCCGATGGATGGTCGGGTTTTTCAGGTACCTGGGCGCGTCGACCGCCAGGCGAAGGCACACGTTCTCCACCCGCTGCAGTCGCTGCCGAGTGGTCCTCGCTGTCATGTTGTACCAGGCCGGCCCCGCATAGGTGAGGCGCGACCTGATGTAAGTTTTGTAGAGGGCCAGCTTGGCTCTCAACGGCAATCTCGAGGACAGCAGCGGGCGAAGCTTCGCCCTGGCTACCTGGGCCTTCGCGACGATTGTTCCGACGTGATGTGACATCGTCAGGTTCCGGTCGATTGTGACGCCCAGGTACTTGACCGTCGGCGACCAAGGGATTTCCTCCCCCATCAGCTTGAGGCACGGCGGGTACTGTACCCGTCCAGTCACCATAGCCTGGGTCTTGGACACGTTGCACTTGAGCCTCCACTTCTTCAGCCAGCCCGGGAGCGCTTCAAGTGTCGGGCTCAGCTTCCGTGCAGCGTGTTTGGCGTTCCGTGAGCTGGACAGGTACGCGGCGTCGTCCGCAAATAGCGCCAGCTTCACGTCGCCCACTACTGGGATGTCGTCCGTGTAGTGGGCGTACAAAACTGGGGAGAGACAGCTCCCCTGTGGGACTCCAGCCTTGATGGTCCTCTCCTCTGACGTGACGTCCTCGACGGCCACGTGGGAGGTTCTCCCTCGGAGAAATGATGCGATGACCGTGATGAGTTGTCGTGGGATAGTGGACGTCGACAGTTTGTAGATGAGGCCATCATGCCACACCCTGTCGAACGCCTTCTCCATGTCGAGCATCACGGTCACCGTGTGGCCTCGCTTGTTCATCCACGTGGCCATCTCGCCCAGTACGCGAGTCAGCTGCAGCGTGGTAGAGTGTGCCTGGCGAAACCCAAATTGTTCGGGCCTTGGGATGAGGTGCGGGGTGATCTTCGCCAGCAGCAGCCGCTCGAACACCTTGGACGTCGTCGAGAGGAGAGTGATGGGCCTGTAGTTCTCCGGCTTCCTGAGGTCCTTGCCGGGCTTGGGGAGAACAATGACCCGGCCCCGCTTCCAGCTGGTCGGGAAGTGGCCGGTTCTCAGGATGCCGTTGAAGAGCTGGGTCGCTGCAATCAGCGATTTCCGAGGAAGTCGATGCAGCGCGGAGTTCGGGATGCCGTCCTCACCAGGCGCCTTCCGGGGGTTGGTTTTGCGGATCACCGCTGCAACCTCTTGCGGGGTCACCAGCAGGTCACCTCCATCCGATGAGACGAGGGGCGTTGAGAGGTAGGTCCGGACTAGCTCCTCTACCTCTCGTGAGTGGGCCTCGTCTTGGACCTCGTGGGGGGTGTACTGTTGTTCGAGGCTGCTCGCGATGATCGCCGCCCGATCTTCAGCCTTGTAGCGCAAAAGGCCGTCTCTTCCGAGCAGGGGGCGCGTCGGGTTTGGGTCCACAGATAGCTGTCTGCAGAGGCGTGATAACGAGGCCTGGTTATCCTCGATGTGAGACAGGTGTTGCTCCCACTCGTCCCCCCTGTGCTCCCACAGAGCGGCCTTGAGCGCGTTGGTGAGGCGGTTGTACCGGGTTTTGTCCCTGGGGTGCCGAGTTCTCATCCAGGTCTTCTTGGCATCGCGCTTTTCCTCGAGCAGCTTCCGTATCGAGGCGGGAAGGGGTGCCCGCCTCTCGGAGTTGACCCTGGTGCTCGAGGATGCTCGAAGCGCAGCCTGAATGGTGCTGGAGAGCTCCTCGGCGGCTGCATCGACTTCCTCAGAAGTGTGGATGGTGGACGGCTGATGGTAGCCGGCCAGCTCTTCCTCGAACTGGTCCCAGTTTGTCTGGGTACGTGGTCTTGGTAGGTTGACCATCGTCGCGGGTTCCCTGAACACCAGTAATACCGGTCGGTGGTCGGAGGGCAGGTCTGGCAGGACCTCTTGCGTGGGAGGTGCCCTCAGTCCTCGGGAGATCAGGATGTCCAGCACGTTGTCATTACGCCCCGAGGGATCCAGCCGGGTAGGCTCTCGGGGGCCGGCGACTTCGTAATTGTAGGTGCTGGCATCCTGGAAGATGAGCTCTCCCGCTCGGTCGCTGCTTGCGCAGTGCCATGCCGGGTGCTTGGCATTCAGGTCTCCCGCGATGATGGTGGGCGTGGATGGAAGAAGAAGATTCCTCAACTCGGCCACGTTGAAAGAGCTAAAAGAGCCGGTCCCTGGCGGTCGATAGGCCGCGTATAGGCGCATCTCCCGTCCGCCGACTTGAACATCAACACCGAGGGCGTAGATGGTGTTGTGTCTCTTCGGCTCGACGAGTTGATGCACCATTGACCTCTTCACCAGGACAGCAAGTCCCCGGTAGGCTATGCCTGCCGGCGAGACCTCATCCTGCCTGTAGACGATGTACCCCGGGATCTTGAGTGGGGCGGTGTGCTTCAGGTGGGTCTCGCTTATCAGCATGATGTCGACTTGCTGCTCCTTGACGAAGAGGCGTAGGAGGCCTATCTTCCCAGACAGGGACTGGGCATTCCAATGGACCACCCTTAGTGGCTTATCCATTGGAGGGGATGGTCTGCAGCATTCCTGTTATATCTATGTCGCCGGCCCTAACCCTCTGAGCGAACAAAGAGAGAAGGGCGGCGAGCTGCTCTTTTTCGCTGGTGGCGGAGGCTGGCTTGGCAGGTCCATCCCCTGCAGTGGCCGCAGGGGGTTGGCCCGGTCCGAGTTGAGGCTTCTTCTTCTTCTTTTTCTTCGGCTGAGTAGTCGCCGTGGGTCCCTTCTCAGCCGGAGCGTTGGCTTTGGCCATCAGGTTGGTCGCGGCTGATTCCCTGACTTGGTTGGGGTGGGCGACTAGTTTTGGAGGGCCGGTCTTGGCCACGAGTCCCACTTTGCGGCTGCGTACTTCCCGCTTATACGCGGGGCAAGCAGGACTACTGGCGGTGTGGGCTCCTTGGCAATTTGCGCAAGTCGGTGGTTGGTCCTTTGGGCGTGGGCAATCCGTGGCGTGGTGTCCGCCACCGCAACGCACACAGGCTAGGGGCCTGTGGCAGTTGTGGGAGCTGTGACGGAAGCCCTGGCATCGGTGGCATTGTGAGGGGCCCTTTTTGCCCCTCCAGGCCTCCACTGTCACTCCTGGCATGAGGAGGACCTCGATGACCGCATACGCGGCCTTTGCGGCTTCGGGAGTCTTGTCCACCTCCGCGAAGAAGATGCATCCCGGTCTGCCCGTTCGGGCCCGGATATGCTTGCTATACCTGACCGGCACTCCCTTGTCGGTCAGGTCTTTGGTGATCTCCTCCGCGGGGGTGTCGGCTGGAAGACCTCGGATGGCTACCTTCAGCGGTCTCGCCGAGGGCGGTGCGATGGCGTAGTATGGCGCCTGGTCTTGGCCCAAGTTGTCCAGGTACGCCTGAATGACTCGGAGCTCCTGGTCATCGCGGGGCGTGAACCTGATACCCTTGCCAAAGGGGCGCCCGTTGGGAGAGTGGCCAAGTTGGGCGGCCAGCTCCTTGAAGTGGACCGTCCAGTTATCCAGGCGGTCCACCACAAACACGGCCTGCTTTTTGGTAGTTGTGGTGGTGGTGGTGGTGGTGGTAGGGGCAGCGGTGGTTCCGGCTGTCGGCTTTGGCTTCGGTGATGGCGCTGCTGCTAGAACAGCAGCCGCCGTCCTTGGGCCAGGTGTTAAGGCTGGCGCGGGGGCCAGTGCGGGGGTGGGGGCGGGTGCCGCTGTTGGTGCTTGCGCCGGCTCCGATGTCGGAGTCGACGCCACTGTTGCCGGCAAAGTTGATTCACCCGAGGGGAGGGTGCGGCTGCACTTCCCTGCGGGGGGAGCACGCTGAGGTAGGGGGGGGAGGGCCTTGTAGGAGGAAGAGAAGTCCTCCTGCACCTCCATCCTTCCCTCGCTGGGTCCCGGCGAAGTCGCGCGGGCTGGGGTTGAGTGGCCGAGGGGGAGGGAGTCCCCCCCCTCAGACGGGAGTGAGTCCTCCAGGTCAGGCCTCTTCACCGTCTGGTGGTCGTCCTCCTCTTCGCGCGGCCTCTTGGTAGGCGCTGCCATGGAGGGGGTGGTCTCGGCGGTGGTGGTGGTGGTGGTGTGGGTCGGATCGGTGGTGGTGGCAGATGGTGTGTCACCGTGATCCTCCCCTACACTCTGGATTGTGAGCACCCGCTCCGGCGTACGCGCTGGTTCGGGCGTGGTGGTGGTGGTGGTGGTGGTGGTGGTTAGGCCGGTGGTCGCCGTGGTGGTAGTGGCGACAGTTTCCGGTCCGGTCAATATGTCCGGGAACACGGCCTGGACCACCTGCAGGGTCTTGAAATCGGTGGGGGTGAGATCCTCCTTCCTCATCTCCCCCATCATGACATCCATCGCCCGGAAGTAGGCCTCAACCCAGCGCTGCAGGCCCCGCGTGATGCCACCCTTCGCACGAAGGGCGTCGAAAGCACGAAGGTCGCCCTCGTGTTCCGCACGCCTGGTCTGCAGCTCCGGGGTGGTGTTAGCCCCCTTTCCGGACGATGCCTGGTGCTGTTCCGCCATCTCGGGATAGTGCCGTCACGCGGCGCCTAAGCGTGGTGGCTGGATGCCAGTCACCGCGCGGTCGGGAGTCGGGGCTTGGCGCTGGTGCCAGACCGACCCCTCCCACACGGCGAGGGCACCACCACGCCGGCAATCAAGTTGGCGGCACTCCCCGCACGATCCTGTAGCGACAGAACCGGGCGCAAACAGTTATAATTTTACTATAAAATTATTTTGTTTCGCGATGTAAACAAAGGCGCCCGAGCGTTGGCGAGCGAGCGAGCCGTGTCGAGTGGCACGTGCGATCGCCGTGACGTCCGCGGCGGTCTGTGGCTGAGATGGCGTTGCGTTTCAAGATTTATAGGTCACTTTAAAAAAATCATATTAATTCCAAATCAAATGTTTAGATTCCAATTTTTTTATATGATGTAATATGCAACCGAAACTTTAGATATGTGTTTGTATTTATATGATTATCACAGTGGTTTATTAGAACTAATAGCAGGATTGAGCGCCAAAATTGAGCTATAACTATGTTTTGAACGACGGTTTTATTTAAAAAATTGAATGAAAGTACACAATTTTGTTAAAACATATTCAGGAACGTCTTATGATTATATAGATTGCATTTACAGGATTCAAAAACAACTTACCTTTTTTGCACAATCCAGCAATGAATCTACCTTGATCTACAGATTTTATGAAAACGTGCAATTTAAATTCGTCAGTTTTCAAATATTTATTATGAAAGGTCATATATTTTTCTAATACACTTTCTAAGTTATAGAATGAACTTTCAGATTTTCAAGTTGTTATTATTCAGTGTTATTTATCTTCACCGTAATCTTACAATGAAAATCCATGAAATCGGCGCGGCCGGAATAAACACTCTTAAGCTCCTGGCAGTGCTCTTAGAAGCGACAATGAAGTGAGAACCATTAGTACTCAGGCCTTAACTCATTGCAAAGGCGACGAGTATAGCAATAAATTTAACATGTGCAATTTACCTGCACCCGTGTTTACTTTAGATTTATAAGAGCATTCCTCATGCAAATGCATTGGAACTCCCCAAATGAATGTAGTTTTCATTAAAACTTTGTCTGGCCGGGACAGCGCACAATTTGTGCTTGTAATCTGAATTAGAAGCAAGTGTTGGCCGGCATCGGCCGTAATTTGACGCAGTTTGGGACGGACTATTTTCAAATTGCGCGGTGCCAAAATGTAATGAAATAGCTGCTTGAAGTGAAAATGTTTGCCCTGAAATTTTGTAATTATTTCCGGATTTTGATCGCTGTTTCATTTGCAGTCATTAAACACTATCCCTGTGATTAAAGTATATTTATATATAAAGCAATCGAGAAATTGTGATAAAATTATTCTAGATGTTTCAGTTTAAATATACCTACTATACAAAATAGTTGTGTATAATATAGCTATAAAACCCGTTAATTTTAGATATAATTAGTTAGATATAAATGTGTAAAATTGGTGAAGAGAGTATTCTATACTTATTCTTTTTAAAATAAGATACCTTTTCTAACGGGTATATTTTATGGTCATGTTTAATTTAGCCCCTGAGTATATTAAATATAAAATATATTTATTTATTTGTATATTCCAGTCCAACAGCATATTCCAATTTGACAAAAAATATTATATTAGTAACGGATAGCCAATTACAAGTCCTCACGTATAACATTAAAATATACCTTACACACAATTTATCAAATAGAAATGCAATATAACATATATTCAAGTATATTCAAGTTAATAACAGTAACATAATGCATTGTCAATTTCTACTTTTCATAAAAGTATGTTAGATTACATTATTTCGAAGTGACAAACAAGTTACATATGATGTAGAGAGTAGTAGTATAATGTAGAGAAGAGAGATTTTCCTGTTCACTAATAATATCAAGAAACCTTTCTAGACTACACAGAAGTAAAACTAAGAAGAGACGTGTATTGAAATAAGAAAATAAGTTGAAAAGTAAGCAAGCATTTTCTAGAAATTTCTAATTGAGTCTCAAGAAAATACTTAACTTCTTAGAGAAAATGAAATCATTTTTCATAGTGTAGTAGGTAAATAAAAAACGAATAAATAGCGAAAATTAGGTCTGTCAAAGGATCATACCACTTTATGAGCAAATCGAGGAGCCAGATATCCATGATTCATATTTTATAAAAATAAACAGAAATTTGGCAATGGTCCAGATGTGGAAGGTCATGCTTTTAACCCTAGAATACTAATCATCGCCTGAGAGGCCACGTTCGGTTGATTTTTTAAGAATATTTTTAAATTACGTCTATGTATTGTGGGGTGCGTTCGCACCAACACAGAGCACCCCGTGACGCAGTGGAGAGTGGTCACGGGTTCAGCGGTGAATACGCAGGTATCGAGTTATTGACCTCACGTTCGCCTGGGAGGCGATCATTAGCATTAAAGGTAAGTTTTTTACCAATCCCGTTTCTTAGTTTTTTGCAATTATCTCTTTTATTTGTTTGATTTAACCGAGAATTGATTAGTTTGTTTCATAGATGAATCTCTATTAGAACCAGATAAAAAATATTTGGAAAATGAAGAATCGGACAGTAAAACTGAAGATAACGTTGAGGATTACGATTCAGACGACAGTGTGGCTGATCCTTCGTGCCAGCTTGAAGATGATCTTCAGTATATTGCTCTTAACAATCTGGATTTACCACCTCGAACATCTCAAATACAAGCAAGCACAAGCGCCGAGTTAGAAGCTGCTCTACAAACCAAGTTCGAACTCAATCTCGATCCAAACTGCAGTAATTTTGATAGAAAAATATAGTTTGATTTTAATTTATTTTCAAACCAAATATCTTATAATTACAATGGTAATTTTACTTTTATGTGATATAACATTTTAAAATACCTAATTTAGATACTAAATTAGAGTCTATATGTGACTTTTTATTCTTTATTATTATTATTCTAAAGACTGTTCAAACAAGGGTTACGTTAGACTTAAGGTTAATTTTAAGACTATATATAATTTTATAGAAAATGTGCTTTTGCATTTAAAGAAACAAGGTCTTTCTTCGTTATTTTGTTAAATTTAAAACATTTTTTAATAGAAAAGTCTTTCTAAAATCTTGTAACATTTATGAAGTAGCCTCCCGAACGATAATTAGTATTAAGCAGTAAAAAAATAAGATTATTACTCTAGGGTTAAATCTCCGTTAAATGGAATTAACATTCTGAAGAAAATAATATATTCCGTTGGAATTATAGAAATACGTAGAGTACTTCATAATGTTGTGCCAGCAAATTTTACGGTAACTTTTATGCCTGGATATTATGCAGCATCGCTATCCCGGAACCGCTTTTGATTCATACAAGTATTTTGTTGATTTATAGATACTTTTTATAAAGAATGGAATACTACATTAGTTATCAAAGTATTTTTAGTTACAATTTATGAATAGAATTGAAAGCTTTGTGTTGATTACTCTAGTTTTCTTAATCCTTTATTTTACATATTCTTTCATCTAAGTTATAAGTACGTTCACGAGAGATTTTCTTTTAAATTTTCATATCAAACTGAATTTTGGTTTCTAAACTTCATAAACGTAATTCAGTTATTGTACATACAGCTCTGTTCAGTTTTATTATTGTAGCCATGATTCAGTTAGTTTATCGAAGTTTCCTCTATCTCTGGGAGCTTTTAATCTCTCATTTTAGCGTTACTGGATTTTTTGCCGTTCGTCTGGAAACCGCAACAAATTGTATCACAAGCCGTAGTTTAACACCATTTTGTTCGTGTATTTTCTGGAGCTAGTGATAAATAAGAACACATGTAGTTAATGCACGAACTCACCTACCTGTGCAGAGTTATGTACAACATTTATAATTGCCGTCACAGGGTTAAATGGTTGAGGATAAATCAAGGAGACGATACCGCATGTTTGGAAGTTTTGTCCTTAAGATTCTTGCGTGGGCCGATCATGAATCTTGGATAGAGAAAAACGAATACTTATTTTTTTGTGCGTTGATTATTATTTCTTCTACGTGTTTTAATTATCTATATAACCCTGGTTTCAGAAATAATATAAAATGTCGAGTAATGCCAACAGACCTATATTGACCTATATGTAGGCGGAGATAATTTAAAAAACGAATATACTTTCGTTCATGTTGTATCTACATAACATGTAGATACAACATGTAAGAAAACAGAAAACTCTTCCAAATTGACTTTGAATTTAGATATTGTCACATATAAAAATGATTTCAATACATGAGGTGGTTAATACAAGATAACAAATCTAAATTATCTGGACGTAGCCTTACATTATATATGTCGTGCGGTGTTCCGCAGGGGTCGGTCCTCGGCCCCCTTCTGTGGAACATCGGCTACGACTGGGTGCTGCGCGGTACGCTCCTCCCTGGCGTGGGTGTCACTTGTTACGCCGACGACACCCTCGTCATTGCGAGTGATAAGACGTACCGGGCGGCGGCTATAAGGGCGACCGCTGGGGTCGCACAAGTCGTTGGTAGGATCCGGCGTTTGGGCCTAGAGGTGGCCCTCTCTAAATCCGAGGCCATTTGTTTCCACGGGCCTCGGAAACGGCCACCCGCAGGGGCCCACATTATGGTAGAAGGGGTCCGCATCGGCATCAGGACGAGCCTAAAATACCTGGGGCTCGTACTCGATAGCCGATGGGATTTCCGTGAGCACTTTAGACGCTTGGCCCCCAAACTCTTAGGGGCGGCAGCAGGATTATGACTGCTGCTGACAAGACTGCTGCCCAATCTGGGGGGGCCAACCGCCTCCTGCCGGAGGCTCTACGAGGGAGTCGTGCGGTCCATGGCCCTTTATGGGGCCCCGATATGGGCGTACGACCTGACGGCCCACAACATCAAGGCGCTTCGCGCACCGCAGCGCGCCATGGCCGTCAGGTTGATACGAGGCTACCGCACGGTCTCCTTCGAGACAGCGAGCCTCCTAGCCGGATCCCCGCCCTGGGATCTGGAAGCTGAGCTGCTGGCGTCACTCTATACATGGCGCCAGCAAGCCCTGGAGCAGGGCGAGAGACCGGTGCACCGTGACATCGAGGCGCGTCGGTCGGAGCTCCGCCAGGTCCTGGTGGCGGAGTGGAAGGCACGACTTGTGCACCCCAGCGCCGGGCACGCCACGATAGTGGCGGTAAGTCCCGTGGTTGAAGAGTGGTTGGAGAGACGTCACGGCGTCCTCACCTTCCGTTTAACTCAAATCCTTACCGGCCATGGTTGTTTTGGCCGGTATTTGTGGAGGATAGGCCGGGAGGAAACGCCCGGATGCCACCATTGTGGCAGCAGCCGCGACCCTGTCGAAGACACGGCGTTGCATACTTTGGCGGAATGCCCAGCCTGGGCATCGCAGCGCCGTGATCTGGTCGCGGCTCTGAATACGGTTGTCCTCTCGCTCCCGGCCGTAGTTCTGTCTATGGTCCGGAGTGAGAGGTCCTGGAACACCGTCGCCTCCTTCTGCGAAGCAGTCATGCTGAGCAAGGAGGCGGCGGAGCGGGAGAGGGAAATACATCGCCCTCTCCCCAACCGTAGTTCCGGGCATCGGGGACGTCGAACAAGAGACGACCTCCGACCACCCTAAATTTAGTGCCTGCGGACGGTGAGCGCTGGGGCTGCTCGTTCTGTCCGCCAAAAGGCGGGAGGCGGCGCGTGTCCTCGCCGCCTCCCAAGTAGTTTTGTAAGGTGATGGATGCGAGAAGTTTGATGGATGCAAGAAGTTTGATGGATGATTGCGAGATCATGATGAGACGGGGCCCGCCAACACAAACGGCGGGCCAATCCCGGGCAGGGTCGCGAGAAAGTATGCTAATCGCGAATCGCGTGACCCCGCCAACAAGTGTCTGGTATGCACTAGCATTACTAGACAAAATGCTGATCTGGCTACCTATTTGGTCAGCGCTGGGACACATACATCATCTTTTTATTCTTTTATTGTAGGTAATGTGTTTCTGCACTTTTAATATGTTATTTATCTGTCATGTTTATATTTGTTATGTTTACTTCTGTTCAATTTTATTAATTAATGTTTTTATTATTGTATGCATATTGCATGTTAGTGCCATAATCTTGTATCTATGTACTTATCTATCTACCTTGTGTCCCTTGTGCTTTTGTGACCAAATAAATTTTTCATTCATTCATTCATTCCAACATACGGGACCCGTAGGGACACCGCGGTGGGTTTTAGTGGGTATGCCCCGAACGCCTTTAGGGGAGAGCCTCCACATAGGTACCTCCTCTGCCAGTCCCAAGCCTAGCCGTTTTAATGGCTGGGTTGGTGGAGTTGAGATGACTCATAAGGAGAGTTTCCCACCGTAGTGAACAAAAAAAAAATAGCCTTACATTATATCCAAACCATTGAAAAGATATTTATTCGACGAGGTACAACCTACGTACTTGGTATCTTGCCTTTAGACTTCATTAGAAGATAAAACCATTGTCACTGCCAAACGAGGGTATAAACTACTTCCACGGCGCCAATACCATGAATACATTACCATACAAAAATAAATACAAAATTTATTCTAGCGTGTCGTTTTCCTTATTCTTTCAATTTCTCTGGAGTTTACTTAGACCTTGTTTATTGCTCTTTAGGGTGATACGGTAACAGTTTTCCTATAATCTGTTTTTAGGACTTCCGCAAACGTAAAAGTGCGATATGGCTTGGTCTGGGTGTTTCTATGTATAATATGTATGTATTTACAACAAAAAGGTAATTATGTATGTATGTATGTTTGGGACTAGATGATATTGTGTGAATGTGATGGAATATTATATTATATATTTTATATATTCAAGTATCAAATCAAAACAACATGTACGGTAGCTGTGTTGGGTTTCCTTCACAATAGTTTTAATGAAATATCAGACAGGTAAATGCCATGGTATTTTAAATATTATCTCTAGGTAAACGGTTATGATTTTCGTGGAAATATATACAACAAACTGACATTTCAGTTAATATTTTTATTAGCAAGCTTTTTATTTGGTTGTGTAATACCTATTGGAAATTTCATTCAAAGCAAAAGCGACCTTGTTCAATTTTTAAACATCCATGACTTTAAATGTTTCTTTTGGATTTGGGTTATCTCTTGTTGTCATAACTCAAAACAGCCTAGCGGCTAGTAGCAAAATTATGATTATTCCTTTATTTATCTTTCTTCAGATTTGGTTTACATTTTTAAATATAAATTAAAAAATAAAATACATTTAAAAATATAAAAAATATATTCCGGACCGTGGGATCCCACCAGCAACGGGCACAGTGTCCAAGCTGTCGGTGGTTAGGGCTCCAGAGATAGGAACTTCCTCACAATACGTGCCGTGTCTAGAAGTATTGCCTTCTGCATCAGGCCCTTGACCCCAGCACCCAACGCCAGCCTCTTAAGGTGACGATCGAGGCTCTTCGCTATTAGGCCATTAACCGTTGCAACTATCGGCACAATTACTGTCGAGTCCACATCCCACATGACGACAATCTCGTGAGCCAAGTCCAGATATTTAATATGTTTGTCTTTCTCGGCTTTCACGAGATTCTCGTCATGAGGAATGGTGACTTCAACAATTATTGCGAGGCGCTCTGATCGATCTATCGCCACAATATCAGGTTTGTTGGCTACTACAGTCTTATCTGTGACGATAGATCGATTCCTGTACAATGAGCATGGCCATATTTGAAAACTGGCTCTGCTACATATCTGTAGTACGGTACCTCGATGTCTACAAGTTTGTATTTCAGAGCAAGTTGCTGGTGAATGATTCTGGCTACTTATTATTATTATTAGGCAAGTATACATCTGATACCTTTAAGATGATTATGAATTGGTGAGGTGTGGCATTCCAAAGCCTTTGTTAGATAGAAGCTAGAAAGAATATTCAATAAAATACCTACATACTCCTACCATTCGCAATGCAAATATGCGATATAAATAATGTGCAAATACTGATTAAAATCAGTGCGCTGCAATAGTATTCTAATCTATAAAACGTTGCGTCAATAGGCTAGTAGACGAAAAAAAAATTATAAGTTCGTCTTTTAGATTATTCAAAAATAAGCAATACGTATTTTTTTATTTGTTAATTAAACCAAAAATGACCAAGATATAGCTCATTAATGTTACGTATAACGTCACGCCGTGCTGCATTTTTTCGCACTAGATGACGGCATACGTAAATTTAATGGGCTATATATTTTTGTTATTTTTAATTTAATCGAAAAAAGAAAAAATACGTGTCCAATATTTTTTTATAATCTAAAATACGGACTAAATAAAATTTAATTATTTTGACCCTGGAAACTACCCTATTGTGTATAACCAATGAGTAGAATAGAGTTGAGAAGTAGCAAAAGTCAAAACCCTTTACTTCAAAAACAGATTCATCAGTCCTAAGCCTAGAGCAACGTTAACCTCGACACCAAAATTCAATCAGCCGCGTTTTTGTTCACCGGAACGACGCCATTCAACTTTTAACTACACTCGCGTGCAAGTAAATCGACTCAAGTGCGCATAAAAAGTGATATAACTTAAAAATGCCTTCTTTTACCTCTATATAATGTTTTACATAATTAAAGCCTAGTATTTAGGCTTTAAAATGGTAGCATAATTTCAGTAATTTAAATTAACACATGTCCTTAGAATGCAACTGAACGCAACCTCCCATAAACTGCTCTGCACTCTATACACAACTTGCGTGACACAACCCGCTATAAAAACCCCCTGTAATCGTATTTTCTTATCAGTCGCTCACTAGACGTTGACCTGAACACATGTCTGCAAATTGAAGCCATCATTTGAATAAAATTATGGATACAACACCTAAGGAAGCCGCTCAAGTCGTTGCCCTGTTGCAAGAAGGGTTGGACCAGCGAGAAGTCGCTCGTCGGTTGAATATGAGTCAGTCTGCTATCTCGAGAGTGTACAGGAGGTTTCAAGAGAGTAGTGCCTTCACTCGGCGGCCTAATACCAGCCCACGCCGGTGCACCTCGGAACGTGACGACCGGTTTTTGGTCTCGACCTCTCGCCGAAATCGACACCGTACCGGCGTGGATGTGCAGCAGGAGCTACGTCAAGTTCGCGGAGTAACTGTCAGTCAGTGGACAGTTAGAAGAAGGTTGAAGGAAGCTAACCTTACTCCGAAAAGACCCGCTACAGGCCCGAAGTTGACCACAGCCCACCGTCAAGCACGCCTTCACTTTGCTCGAGAGCACTTGGATTGGAACATAGAGCAATGGCAGTCGGTCCTGTTCACAGATGAGATGAGGATGTGTCTCCATGGCAGCGACAGGAGAGGTCGGGTGTACAGGCGTCCTGGTGAACGGTTTTCACAGTGCTGCTTTGTTGAAACCGTTGCGTATGGTGGCGGTTCTTGCATGATGTGGGCTGGAATTTCCTTAGAAGCAAAAACGGACCTTATTTTCGTTCCTGGGGGAGGCCGGGGAGGAGGTCTGACCAGTGATCGGTACATTGAAAATGTTCTACTGGATTAAGTTGTCCCTTATCAAGGCTTTATTGGGGATAATTTCATCTTGATGCATGACAATGCCCGATGTCACACTGCTCGGGCCACACGTGAGTTCCTGAGTGAAGTTGGAATTCACACTATGGATTGGCCAGCGCTCAGCCCCGATTTAAATCCCATTGAGCACATATGGGACGAGCTCAAAAGTAAAGTTAGGGCGAGGAATCTAGCTCCGACAAACATCAATGAGCTCAAGACTGCGTTGGTAGAAGACATACATACATACATACAAACATATCGTCACGCCTTTTATCCCTGAAGGGGTAGGCAGAGGTGTATTTCTACACCCACTTTTCGCCAGATATACTTTAGTCCCACGTAATAAGGGGCGAGCCTATTGCCGTACCGGGCACATTTCCAGACTCCGTGCTGCTACTGAGAATTTCGTGAAAGAAAAACCCCATAACACTGCCCGACCAGGAATCGAACCCGGGACCTCCCGATCCCACGCGCACATTTATGCCGCGAGAGCAACGAGGAGTCGTATAGGGTTTGATGTCGAGTTTTCCGTCTCTACGCAAAGATGGTATTTGCATCGTGTTATCCCTTATTCGCCTCTTACGACACCCGTGTGGTTGACGGCATAGAATACAAGTGTCACCACCCCCTATCTTCCCGTTGGTAGAAGAGTGGGGCCGAATACCACAATCATCAATTAAAAAGTTGATAAGGTCGATGAAGAATCGCTTGAGAGCTGTGATCAGGGCTAGAGAAGGGAACACCAAATATTGACACGAATAAATTTTTTATCTTATGCACATTGTGTTTTATTTATACCCAATAACCACATACTGTGAAATTGTATGAATTTTCAATTTTTTTACAATATCTTTGACATTCACCTTTTTTACTAAGCTACTGAATCGATTTTCATGCAACTTACATCATTTTAAAGCTCAATTACTAGGCTTTAATTATGTAAAACATTATATAGAGGTAAAATAAGGCATTTTTAATTTATATCACTTTTTATGCGCACTTGAGGCTTGAGTCGATTTACTTGCACGCGAGTGTATATCCGACAAACAATAACCACAGCTGCGTTTTTACAAAACATTTGTCCAACAATTTAGAGTAAGGTCCTGTATACATGAGAACTGTCTGTGACTTCTAACCGAAGTGAAGTCAACATCATACATATCAACCTATACGAAAATATAAAGATGTACGACGTAAAGCAATACCCTCTCAGATGGTGGCATTGTTGAATTCAGCGAGGTCAAAGTGAGGGTCGGTTTATGTATAAATCTCCCTTCATCACCTAGTTTTTGTTATTCCCTATTTAATTACCATTTGACATATTTCAAAGCTCCCGTATTACTATAACAACAGCTTTCACAGATTATTGATCTGCGCCTCAGTTCTCGTTGTGTCCTTATTTGTAAAATCCCCGCGATATATGATTCAAACCGCGTACAGGCGTTGTCTTGGAAAAATCAAAACATTGTTCCATGTATGATCGAAACCACAACACTCAACTTATCTAAACGGTAAAGCAACTGATTTAATCACCACACCATTAGAGTTATATCACTTTATTTTCAAAGCCTTGCTGAATGTAAGCGATTGTTATGTCCCGTTTAGCTACCTCGCCCATTTCCAGTGTATACGCAGCTTAAAGCCGACAACGATTCAGCCGGTTCGACGTTGAAAAAATTCCGCTTCTTTTGGGGCCGGAGTCGGTAATAGCAAATGAGTAGATAAACGGAACAGAGACAACGCTTCATACAACAGCGCGAATCGGTTGCACTACTACAAGCACGCGGCGCATGTGCGTGACCACTGGCCGCTTGTCGTTAACGCGGCGAGACTGGAAAAAACCGGTTTACGTAGGCACAGGCAGTTGACAATCTCAGGGTTATTACGACGCACGTTGTTTGTTTTGTACGTTGCAGGTTTTAATATTTTAATGTAAAAACGTGGTATTTTATTATTAACTAGCTGACCCAGCGAACTCCGTATCGCCTTTTTAAGAGTTTTTATTTAATTCCCTTTTTCCAAGCCCCTCTTCCAAAGTTACCATTGACTTAGCGCTTAATCTCTTATCATTTCGGAGTCTATAAATGATGAACAAACAAACATAGATTTTTATATAATATTGAATTCCCCATTCCTTAAAATATCGGAGACGATACCCATATCGACTTTAAAAAAAATCCCGTCCGCCATCTTTGATTTCCTATCCGCCATCTTTGATCACGAAATAGATGTTGTATTTGGATTCACCATCCCTTAAATCATCAGTGACGATACCCATATTGATTTTTTAAATTTTTTCCATCCGCCATTTTTGATTTCCCATCCACCATCTTGAATCACAAAATAGATGTTGTATTTGGATTCCCCATCCCTTTAAACATCGGAGACGATACCCATATAGATTTTTTTAAATTTCCTATCCGCCATCTTTGATCACTTAATAGATGGTGTTCTTGAATTCCCCATTCCTTAAAATATCGGAGACGATATCCATATCGACTTTAAAAAAAAATCCGTCCGCCATCTTTGATTTCCTATCCGCCATCTTTGATCACGAAATAGCGGTTGTAATTGGATTCTCCATTCCTGAAATCATCAGAGACGATACCCATATTGATTTTTAAATTTTCCCATCCACCATCTTTGATTTCCCATCCACCATCTTGAATCACGAAACAGATGTTGTATTTGGATTCCCCATCCCTTTTAGCATCGCAGACGATACCAATATTGACCCTTTTTAAATTTTCCCATCCGTCATCTTTGATTTCCCATCCGCCATCTTTGATCACGAAATAGATGTTGTATTTCGATTCCCCACCCCTTAAAATATCGAAGGCGATACCCATATTGATTTTTAAAATTTTCTCATCCACCATCTTTGATTTCCCGTCCGCCATCTTGGATCACTAAAAAAATTTCATATTATTAATCAGCGTCCCGAAAATCTCGAAAACGATACCCATATAGATGGTATCCTATTCGTTTAGCCTTTTTTTGCCTTTGACCCAACCCTCCCCCTTCTCGATTGACCATTTTATTACTTTTGTCTGGCCCCTAAAAGTTGTGGCATAATTTTATATAGCCTATAGCCTGTCGAAATAATTGGGCTATCATAGGCAAAAATTTTTTTTTTAATCCGGCTGCTAGTTCCTGAGATTAGCCGACATTATCTTTTAGCCTTTTTAGCCTTTTGCCCTGCCCCAAAGGGTCGAAGCGTTATGTTATATAGCCTATAGCCTTGCGGAATAACTGGGCTATCGTATACAAAAATAATTTTCCAGATCCGACCGGTAGTTTCTCAGATTAGCGCGTTCAAACAAACAAACAAACTCTTCCGCTTTATTATATTAGTATAGATAATGGTTGTTTATTGTACTGTGTGTATGAATAATACTAGATGAAATAATTCAGTCATTATAAAGATTATAACGATGGTAACGTACAATTGGGTTTTTTAATTATACCTCCTGATAATTTTATCGCATTTGTTGAATTGGTCGAGCAAAAGTTTCGCGAATATTTCGATCTTGAAATAAATATATTATTGTCAATGTTGGCAACGAAATACTTAACAAGTTTGCATGTTGTCCACCAGGATCTTCTAGCCCGATCCCCCAGGGGATCCTCATGAACTCATTAGTTGTGAAATTGTGTAAAAGCAATTAACGTTTACAAAACCAATGACTATCAGAAAGTGATCAGCCATCGATAGGGCTTACAAAAAATAGGTGCATACGATTTTCGACCTTATTGACGGAACTCAGAATGTATAATTTTATTAAGGTATCAATGTCAGAAAGCAAGAAAAAAAAAAAAAAAAGGTCTGTCATGAATTGTCAATAAGGTCGAAAATCACATGAACCGGTTTTTTGTAAGCCGTATCGATGGTTGATCACTTTTTAATTATTTGTTTTATAGACGTTCATTTGTTTTACACAATTTCTTTTTAAACTTATTTTAGGTATCTATCCCCGTGGTAAAACTATTGGCACATAATAGCTAAAGGAGATTCCTATGTTTATTAGCAAAATAGATCATATTACCAGCAAAATATTCAATACTATTAGTGGATGGGTCATATGAACCACCAGGTGACGTATATAGGACGATATAAGAGCATAAAATAATAAGATTCAGCACTATGCCGTCACTTGTAAGCTGTCCAACTGAGTGCTGGTGAGGATTCAAAAGTGCAGGTAGAGTGAGTACATTTTTGTCATATATTTTTATACGGCATTTTTACCATCGATAGATCCATGAAAAATAATAAGACAGCGCGCAGTGCCGTACAAAAATGGTGCGCCACAAAGTCGGTAATATTTTTTTATTTTCTGACAATTTCCAGGGTAAATTTGGTCATTTGATTCTGTACGGCATCAGTTTCATACTGTTTTAATACAGCTTCTAATGCATTATTCCCCAACGCCGTGCAAAAAAAATGCGACAAGGGGAAAAATCGAGGGTTGCAACCCCCTCTCTTTCCGTGGTCCGGGGGGTGATTTGAAAAAGTACGGCTTCGGTTCCAAAACATTATCTAGCACTCAAAAGTACTATTAAAAATAATGCCGTCAAAAAATATTGTTCATGTGAATGCATATTAATAATTATCCTAATTTCATGGTTTAATTGATTTAAAAAGCTGTAAAATCATTTGACTCTGTACGGCAACTCTTTTTTTAACATTATCTTGTTAAATACAATTGTTATATTTATAGTAATGCCATTCAAAAGAAACTGTTCTAAACAAAATTATAGAGAAATCCAAAAACTGAAATTTCTTAAATTATTGCAAAAGTTTAAATATTCATAGATTTATAATATATAGCAATTTTCCACATGTTTCCTTTGTTTTAAATAGTATTAAGATAAATAAATTTGGAAAAAATGATGCCGTACATTTTAATGAAGACCATATATTTTAGGCTGATGAAAATGACGCTACCATTTTAAGGGTGTAGTAGTACCTTATGCCCATCTGATAGGTACTCTACGGTATTAACATATTTTTGAAGAGAACAATTGATAATATGATAAAATCATTATGACGCCTAACTGAATTGAAAGGGTGTATATAATATCCAAGAATTGAAACTGTAAATCCCAGTATCAACAGTTTTGTCAACTATGTGTGAGCGAGCGCAAACGAACACGTTACTCGGGTCCAAGCCGAGTACATCCGAATAACACGACTACTTAGCACACAGTACAGTATAGGCAGGTGTAGATATATGCCTACAAATGCTAAACGTCGTAACAGAACGTCGCTCCGTAAGCGATATGCAGGGTGTAAAAAGACACTTAACGAAAACTGAAACCTCATATTGTACCAATGAATACAATTTTTTTTTTACTTTGGCACCATACCTGGGAAATTACTCGTTCAGGAGATATTGAAGGTCAAAATTACTATGGTATTTTTGTAATTAGGTACAAAATGGATGCATTTACCCTGTCAATTTGTGCTATAGATGTCCTATAGCTATACACTCAAGGATGAGTAGGTATTTCGAAAATTGCACGCGCGCGTTTTTATAGCGGCTTGAAAATACCGTGAACTCTTAAAAATAGTCGCTTCCCAGGTTTTATTTTTGCTTCGCATGTCTTGGCATGATGTCCAAAACGAGGAGACTTCGGCTTGGTGATGGGTTTTGTGACACTCTGTATATGTAAATTATATTTATTTAATATTTTATTACTTTTTTATTAATTTTGCACTACTTGTACGCTTATTGAACCACGTGTCTAACACTTTGGGTAAAAGCATTTGTATTATTGGGACTTACGCCTGGACAGACAGCCAAATTGTTCTTTGTTGGTTGAAGGCTTCTGTCCACACCTTGGAGGTATTTGTCACTAACCGCGTTTCCCAAATCCAGAAATCCGAAGTCAAACTTGTTTGGAGACACGTGCCAAGTGAGCTCAACCCCGCTGATTGTACCTCGCGCGGATGCTTGACGCCTAGTTTGATAGGTCATTCGCTGTGGTGGGGTCCGGAATGGTTGAGTCGACCAGAAATTGATTGGCCTCGAACGCCAGTTTTGAATACTTCCAATTTGCCGGGTCTACGAACACTCGCTCTTGAGAAGGTGGAATGCGCCTTCGACCCCGATTTCCTGTTGAATCGTTACAGCTCCCTCGACAAGTTGTTAGATGTTACTGCTTGGATAAAGCGTTTTGTTTTTAATTTTAGGCACCCACACCAGAAACGTCTGACACCGTTTCTTTCACCACAGGAACGACAGGAGTCCCTCACCTTTTGGGTTCGTTCTGTGCAATTGGCGCATTTTGTGAAGGAGATTGCTATCCTTAAGTCAGGGAGATCGAAATTATCGGGAGCTGTATCTAAATTGAACCCCTTTTTGGACGATACGGGTCTCTTGCGCGTTGGAGGGCGTCTCAAGACCGCCAACCTCCCTTACGGGGCTCGTCACCCCCTTTTGTTACCTAAGGACGGTCATTTGGTACGCTTGTTGGTAACTGACCGTCACCTTAAAAATTCGCATGCTGGTTGTAATGCGCTCTTGGCCATTTTGCAACGCGAATTTTGGATCTTGTCTGCCCGAAGAATTATTCGGAGTGTAGTCTTTCGCTGCATCTCTTGCTATAAGCTCAAGGCTTCTACCATGCAGCCCTTGATGGGAGAGTTACCGGCAGATCGCGTAACTGAGAGCAGGACGTTTGACGGTGTTGGCACGGACTTCGCTGGTCCCTTTTTGGTGAAAACGTCGACACTTCGAAACAGCCAGACTGTTAAGGCCTACTTGTGTGTTTTTGTTTGCCTCTTCACAAAGGCCGTTCACATAGAACTGGTCTCCTCGCTTACGACCGAGGCGTTTGTAGCCACATTTGTCAGATTTGTATCCCGCAGAGGGCTGCCTGCCTTGATCCGTCCTGACTGCGACACTAACTTCAAGGGCACGTACAATTATTTGAATGATGTTGTTAATTTCGTTGAAACCAACAAGGCTGATATAGGTGATAGGCTTGCCCGACGTGGGATAAATTGGTTGTTTTCCCCACCAAATTGTCCACACTGGGGTGGTATATTTGAGGCCGCCGTAAAATCGGCCAAAACACACTTGCGCAGAACAATCGGTGAGTCTGTCCTTACATTTGAAGAACTCGCAACTGTGTTTTGTAAGATTGAGGCCGTTTTGAACTCTCGGCCATTATGCCCGTTCTCCTCAGATCCGAATGATTTGGAGGCCCTTACGCCGGGCCATTTTTTGATTGGTCGCCCACTTGTCGCCTTGCCTGAGTACCCCTACATTGATACGAGACCTGGTCGTCTATTGCGTTTTGAATTGGTACGCCAGATTACTCAGAGCTTTTGGAAACGCTGGAATTTGGAATATTTGCACATACTCCAGCAACGCGTTAAGTGGACCGACAAGACCGATCCACCCAAGATTGGTGACCTCGTTTTGATCAAGGAGGCTAACCTTCCGCCACTCAGATGGCGCAGGAGGCGCATCCTTCGTTTGGTAACTGGGGCTGATGGAGTTCCCCGATTTGCTGAGGTCTTGGTGGACGCTTCGATTCTGAGGAGAGCGGTTGCAACATTGTCACGTCTACCAACCGATTAGCGGACCGGTAGGCCGGTCCGGGGCGGGTGGATGTTTGAAATAGAATTAGTTTTTATTATAAGTCAAATCGATTATATCGATTGAGTAACATTTTGTTTAGTCCATTGAAAATTTCTGACAATGGTCACACTGAACTGTCACTTCCGATGGCGCCTTGAAAAATTAACACGCCGTTTGCACTCTCGCGTGCCTTGTACCTAATTAATAAATTGATCGCCCTTTGAATTAACGCGAATTGAATCAACTTGTAATTAACTTAATACGTAATTGCCGCTTTTGACTTCCGGCAAAGTTTGTTGTAAATTGATGACATATTGAACATTTGTGAAAAGTTTTGTGAACCGTAAACGTGCATCGTGGTCTGGAGAAGGACTTCGCCAAATTGTACACTGGTATCTATTCGATTCTCTTGTTATTTTGGCCAAGATTATGAGTTAATCCTATTGGTCCACTTCAAGAACATCACCAGGAGATATAAGGTAAAATTTTAATATAACTACATTATAATTTGTCATCGCTGAGAATCTCAGCAATATGTGTCAGACATTTGATTGCTTTAGGACAACTGGATGAATATAAATTAGCTTCCACTGTGCCTACAACCAATTCCCAGTAAGCCTACAGTAATTCTAGACAATATGTATGTATGTGTATGTTTTATTAATATGAACTTTCAGATTTGTACGGCATTAACTTTTTATAAATTATTGCTTTAAGTACAAATATAAAACCGTATAAAAAATATTGTCATGAATGTCACCTTACATTTCGTTCTATGGATTTTTCCTTGAGTTTTTTTTTCCTACAAACCTTTGGACCAACGAAAATGTACGGCATGTAAAAAAATATTATCTATGCTTAAAATACTTTCAAAATAAATTAATTTTATGTTGTATCACTTCACCCCCCGGACCACGGAAAGAGAAGGGGTTGCAACCCTCGATTTTTCCCCTTGTCGCATTTTTTTTTTGTACGGCGTTGCGGAATAATGCATTAGAAGCTGTATTAAAACAGTATGAAACTGACGCCGTACAGAATCAAATGACCAAATTTATCCTGGAAATTGTCAGAAAATAAAAAATAATTACCGACTTTGTGGCGCACCATTTTTGTACGGCACTGCGCGCTTTCTTATTATTTTTCATGCATCTATCGATGGTAAAAATGCCGTACAAAAATATATAACAAAAATGTACTCACTCTACCTACACTTTTGAATCCTCACTAGCACTCAGTTGGACAGCTTACAAGTGACGGCATAGTGCTGAATCTTATTATTATATGCTCTTATATCGTCCTATATACGTCACCTGGTGGTTCATATGACCCATCCATTTTTGTACATGGGCCAGCGGTCTAATAGCGAATCCGTCGAGTCCAAGAATCTGCCCAAAAAAAAATATTATGCAAATTGACGAAGGGATTTTTTATAGCTAATGGAACAAAAAGAAGCATAGAGAAAAATACACAAATAAAGTACATTCGCCATCAAAAGTAGTATGATTGAAACGCCAATCAGGGAAAATATCATTAAAGCGGACTCTTTTCATGAAAAACAATCAAAACAAATATATCGTACAAAGAAATTTTCTGAGTTCGTCTTCCTTTCCACGTATCGGAATACGGAGGTTTAAAATTGCCCTTACTCTTTTTAAAGATAAAACCAAGGAAATAGTACCTGTATTTATTTTACTAGACGTAGCCAAATATATGTGTCCACATTTTGGCGGCTTGTTAAGCCACAATAGAAGCAAGATCTTATTGAAAACTAATTAATTAATCTATTTTTAATAATTTCTGGCTGTAATCAATTACATTGTAGCTAAACAGGATGTAGGTATACCCGCTTTGTAAAAAAAGAGAATGATATTAATTTCAGCCTGAATAACTTAGTTTAATCGTGTAGTTACCTTATCGCCATTGGTAGTATTACCTTATTCCAAAGATAACTATCAATGAACTAGGTGACGCCGGGATCCAAAGCAAAGAGAAACTGGAACAAGTTTAACTTCCAAAGAGAGTATACATTTTAACTTCAAAATTAACAAGTTCATAATTGTACCAAGTAGCCATACCACAATGAATTAAAAAAATACACGGCACTGACATATCAAAACCAATTCATTCATGCCATGACATTTTTACACGTAATCTGTTCATGTCATGTACATAAACAAATTACAAACAAAAATATCGTGAGAGCACAAAGAAGAAATAATTTGTTTTGTTGATAAGAAAAACACGGTCTCTAGTTTATTTTTGATTAAATTTCTCTCTCGCATCTCGTAATTCAATGAATACCCAGTGACCCGTTTGTTGGAGTTTTAAATAATGCAATACATAACAATGTTTTGTAGAATGCCTGTTTGTTGCATTTTGTGGAAAGATTGTAAGTATTTAAACTTGCTCTTTCGAGATTCAAACTTCTTTACAAATATTATAAATGTGGAAGTGTGTTTGTTGGTTTGTTCTTTTTTACAGCGTACTACTATGGATTTCGATGAAAGATGAAATTTTGCAGAATTACATATATATGTAATTCTGCAAAATAGGCTATCCTTTGTTGTAATAGTCAACACTTATGCGGGGGTGGTCGTGAAAACCTACTATGATATTTACATTTATATGTCGGTGTGATGCAAGATTTTAGGCCGTTGCACAGTTTAGACACAATGCAGGCGGGTAGTGCGATATGCATTCAACACTTTGTAAGACACAAAGATACATCAGATTTTTAAACGTACAATGGTATTCACATTATAAGGTTAGTTCTAATCTAATCATTACAATACAAATTATAAGTGTTGCGTTGACTCTTTAAGGTGATTGGCAACACAAATTGCTTTTTTTTATTTTTTTAATACAGATTGGCTATCGTTTGACCACGATCTCACCTGATGTTAAGCGATGATATGGTCTAAGATGGAGCACGCTTAACTAGAAGGTACCTATTCACTCGCGACTTGAAAACACCCAGGTTGTACTCATCAAGAAACACAGACTCGGGTAAAGAGTTCCACACCCTGGCGGTACGCATAAGAAAGGAAGAAGCAAAGCGCTTCGTGCGTGTAAGCGGGATATCCACCATGTAACTGTGACGCTGACTTTTTAGTCTGGTCGTCCGATGGAAGAAAGGGGAAGGAGGAATCAGATTGTGTAGTTCCTCTGCGCACTCTCCAAAATGTATCCGATAGAATACCGATAGACTGACACTACGGCGATGCTCCAGGCTTTGGAGTCCTGCGTCAACCAATTAGTCAACGCCTATGATTCTTCTAGCTTTTCTCTCAATTGACTCCAATGTATGTGCTTCTTCCGCCCATTATCATTGGCACTTCACGATTCTGCGTAGCGCAACGACAACCCAACCTACTAGACGGCACACGTAAGGCGAACACTTTCAAACAACACATTTCAACACATATAAGACCAATCCCAACACTAGATATGAATTATGACGCTCCGCAAATTTGAACCAGCCAATTAGAATGCATTTTTGTAGCCCCCCCTTGCCCCGCATACCTCACCGCTTTGACAGAATTTTTTGTTTGTAGAAATGAAAACATTAGGTGTCTAGTATGCTGTGTTGTCGTTGGCGTAGCGCTTTATGCCACCGCTTCAAAGTGAGTTCTTCTTCTCTCGTGTCGATGGCAACACTTGTGTTACTGTACTGAAAATATATGGCTAGCCAGTGTTGGTAGATGCCGCAATTCCCATTCACATAAAATTCGTATTAATTCCTCGCATGCCCCGCTCCAAAATGCATGTTAATTTTACGGATACAAGGTTTCCATTAAATAAAAACTTGTCAGATATAAAATCACTACTTACTACATTTTCACTTGTACATTTTTATACCGTCAGAATAAGTAAGTATTTCTTACAAAACAAATGTATACCCATTTGAAGTTCCAAACACATGCTTGACAAATGGTTATCGCTAAAAGTATTGGCGAGCTTTGAAGGCTATAAAATCAATTTGTATCGTTAAAACCTTCATTCAAGCCATTGCATATTCAATCTGTCATCTTTCCACTTTCAAAAATAAAAATTAACATATTGTTTAAATTGTATAAAAATACAGAACTTTACAAGTAACATTTAAATTAAATTATGCGTAAGACATTGCAAGTTTTAAAGATAAATCCTAATTGTTTAAATGGAAATTGAAAAATAAATGAAACGCAGACCGTTATGCTAATGTCATTTAAGTGTTAACCGTGTTTTTGAATTAAAACTAACCGGTGTTATTTGCATTTTAATACAAAAGTAAAGAAAAATAAAACTTTTTACAGAAGTGTTAATTGCCCTTTGATGTTGATTCTAGACCGGTTGTAATGGGTGAAGTCCTAAAGGAACCGCGACTGTAAGAGTATATTGGCACTGTAGTATTCAGGCCGTAGTCTATTATTATATCTAAGAAAAAAACTACCAGATAGAATTGTAGATTTTATTTCATCCTAGCAACTGCAATCTTTCACCCAGTCGCCAGTAGCGTAGAAATATATGTCATATCATTTTAAGTTGGCTTAAATTTTATGAAGATATGAGAGACTTAGCCTTGTTACCTTTGGGCGGAGTCATAGAAAATTGCCAAAGTCGCGATTAGAAGTTAATGAGATGCGATGAAAAATTGACGGGCATCAGTGTGTGGGACAATATGACACTGAAGGAGAGAATTTTAAACTTATGCCACTGCTCTAAACTCGAACCAAAGAGTGAAAATAAAAGTCCGTAAAAGATTCGCTTCAAAAGAGCTAGCAAAGCTAGCCATAAGATAAACTAATTGAGTCTAGAAAGATATACAAAATTCTGATTGAGAGGTATCTTTCTGCACATATGGCTACTTAACTAAGCGCACCAACGAGGCTTATGTACCTTTACTGCAATAATATTACGAGCTGTGCCATTACACGCGTTATGTAGCTTGGCTGGTAGCGTGATATAATCCAACGTATAGTCTACCTCAATTCAAGAGTTGTCCAGCATAAAAGGCATTATTCAAATCGAACGACCAACCAAGTTCTTGAAATTATCGCGTTCAACCAACCAAACACTTACACTTAAAGCAAAATAATTGATCACTTATTACTTAGTTACTTGAATTTGATATTGCTTAAATTATATACTGACACAATCACTATACGATGAAACTGTACATTTTTATTTGTATTACGTTTAAGCCAAGTCAGAGTTTACACAGCGATACATGATAAATAGACACTATCGTAAAATACCACTTCTTTAATATAGTATTGTCAATACTATATTTTGGCATTACTGATATTTCTATCTCTCTAAAGTTGTTAATTGGTTTAAATGTAAATAATCTATTACTTAATAATAAGAAAACGAAACTTTTAAAATTCTCTATGCCTAATGTTAAACAAATGGAAACCAATGTGCAACTTAATGAATCTAGGATTGAACCCGTCGAGACAACCATGTTTTTAGGTATTATGCTCGACACCAAACTACAATGGGGTCCACATATTGAAAGGCTATCGGCAAAGTAAGTTCTGCAGCTTATGCAGCCAAGAAAATTAGACGCTTCACAGATTTAGAAACAGCTAGAATGGTTTATTTCAGTTACTTTCGTAGCTTAACGTCGTATGGGATCTTACTCTGGGGGAATGCTGCAGACCTAAATACAATATTCGTTCTGCAGAAAAGAGCTGTAAGGGGAATTTATAACCTCGGCCCAAGAGTTACTCTAAGAGAAAAATTCAAAGAAATAAACATTCTTACCATCACAATAAAGTTATGAAAATCTGTTATATGTACATAAAAATATTGACAAATTTAGTTACAAATGTGATATACATTCTGTAAATACAAGACACAGGAATAATCTCGTAGTTCATAGCACTCGTCTTCACAAAATAAGTAGCTGTTTTATGGGCAATGTATACGCTTTTATAACAAGCTCCCTATAATGTAAGAAACCTATCTATAAATAGGTGCAAAATTATTGTAAAAGCGAAATTGTGTTCAAAAGCATATTATAAAATATCGGAATATAAAAACGACCAAAACGCTTGGGACTGAGCTGTTCTAATTCGACACACAAAAATAATTGTATGAAATGTTTTTTATGATGACGTTTCGTAAGTACTTGCAAAGTTTATACGAAATAAAGAAGTATTTCATATCTTTTCATTTCATTTCATCTAAAGTACACAATTCTTCACTTAATTTGTACCGGTACTCAGATGAAATTAAATTATCGTATTCGATATATCGGGGGCCCGAAATTTGGTTATACGTTAGTATTGACAATATTGGATTGATAGCAACGCAAAATCCATAAAAGCTTTCGAGTCACGACATTACCTAATCTGGCCTGTAATTCTATAACATTTGTGTTATATTCAAATTCAAATTCAAAATCCTTTATTCATTTGGGTCACAATGTGACGCTTATGAACGTCAAAATAATAAATTTATAAAATAATTACTTATACTCAAATTTAAAACATTAATACTGTATGCTTCTACATTTACATTTACTGCCACGTTCGCAAAGCAATAGGTAGAACCATGAGAAAGAACGGGCAATAAAACTCACGGTCACTCTTTTTCATCGCCAGGTTTTGCATAATAGACAATTTACATTTTGTAAGGTGCTGCAACTGTTACACCTTCTATATCACTTGTATATATTTACTGTACATCATAATACTCAAGCATAATACTTTTGGTTAGCCTCCTCAGAATAGACATGGTGAAACAGGAGCATCCACTTACATTATATATACCTAATAATGCAGGCAATCCGCGAAAGTGATCAGAACCATGATGGAAATGATGCAGTTAAATATTAAAATCTAATACCAGCCCGCAAGACCGTCATCGACCAGTCATCGCAAGTAGCACCCGTTCACGAGTATGACGCATGTGCCAGCCATCATCCCTCTCGCCATATTAGAGGGACAGGGATGACCCGACACACGACGCCACCACAAGAAATGACATTTTAGTGAGCATGACGACAACGGTATACGAACCAGCAGTAAGAAACAATCTATTGGTATACTGACCATGACCGCCAATTACCTCCATTTTCCAGATCGTTATTATTAACATAAGTTAGTGGAACGCGTGAAGGAATGCAAATGTAGAAAGAATTTTGTGAAGGTGACAAGTGAACAATGATATGATCAGAGATAAATAATGTTAAACTACATTCAACAAATCATAAAAATATCCAAATCCTGCAAAAATCATGTGTTCACGAGGCACCTCCACTTAACATGTAAATAAAATAATCGTGAGTTAAACAAGCCTAAGCCTATCCCCACGGTGTCTTATCATTTAAAAATTCCTTAATAGTGTAATAACCCCTTTGTAAAAGAAAGTTCCTAATTGTCCGTTTGTATTTGTGCATGGGTAAATTCATTATTTCAAGAGGCAATTTGTTGAAAAATCGTATACCAATCCCCGCAAATGAGTTCTGAACTTTATGTAGACGGTAGTTAGTTCCCACCAGTTTATGCTTATTCCTTGTGTTCACGTTGTGCAAATCACTATTTTTGCGGTATAGAATTAAGTTTTTCTTAATGTACATTAAGTTAGCATATATATATTGCGACGGAACTGTCAATATGTCTACTTCTTTAAATTTATCACGTAAAGAATCTCTAGCACCTACTTATAAATTGCACGTATGGCCCTTTTTTGAATGACAAAAATAGTCTGTATATCAGCAGCTGTACCCCATAACATTATTCCGTAAGACATTACGCTGTGAAAATAACTAAAGTAAACTAGTCTAGCAGTATCTATATCTGTGAATTCCCTAAATTTTCTAACTGCAAACGCTGCAGAACTAAGTTTTACTGCGAGACAGGATATTTGGGCGCCCCACTGAAGCTTACAATCTAAAGTTACACCTAAGAATACGGTTGATTCGACTAGTTGAATTGTTTCCTTATTTAAAATTATATTAGTAGGAACACTTTTGACATTAGGCAAAGAGAATTTAACACATTTGGTTTTGCTTGAGTTGAGTACCAAATTATTTGTCGAAAACCAATCTAATACTTGTGCAAGAGTGTTATTGACGGTATCAAAGTTACTTAAATTACGATCAACTTTAAAAATTAGTGACGTATCGTCGGCAAACAAAACAATATCACATAAATTTTGTACAAAGAACGGCAAGTCATTAATATATATTAAAAAAAGAAATGGACCGAGAATAGAGCCCTGTGGAACGCCCATTCCTACTGGCAAACCTAGAGACCTACTCCCATTAACATCTTCATACTGAATTCTATCACTAAGGTAGTTGGCAACAAGATTGAGTGTGGTATCTCTAATACCATAAAGTTTCAATTTAAGTAAAAGCGTATTATGTTCCACACAGTCAAAGGCCTTTGATAGGTCACAAAAAACACCAATGGCATCCTTCGAGTTTTCCCAAGCATTAAAAATATGCTTTAACAAAGTTACACCGGCATCAACGGTGGAGCGACCCTTAGTAAAGCCATACTGTTCACTGTGAAATAAATTATTTGTGTGAAAGTGGCTCTCTAGTTGATGCAAAATAATCTTTTTAAAAATTTTACTAATAGCAGGCAAGATAGAAATTGGCCGAAAATTACTAGGGTCGCTCTTTGATCCCTTTTTGAATAATGGTATTACTTTACTGTGTTTCATTAGATCAGGAAATACTCCTGTATCTACGCATCTGTTGAATATTGCAGCTAAATATGGAGCTAAGCTAGAAATAATTTGTCGCACAAGTTTAACAGAAATGCCCCATAAGTCAACAGATTTTTTATTATTGAGCGTCTTGAATACCTTCAGTATATCATTGGTGTCAATATATTTAAAATTAAAAAGCACATCACACTCATTCACATTGCCCCTAACCAACATTTCTGCTTTGTTTGGACATAAATCTAGACGGCTGGTTGTGTTCACTGGTATGTTTATGAAGAAATTGTTAAATGTCTGAGCAACATCAGTTTTCCTAGTAATAATTTCACCATTAAATTTTAATTCATAATTGTTATCTAAAAAAAAAAAAAAAACCAATTTAGCTCGACCAGTCTCATTGTTAATAATGCTCCAAGTAGTTTTAATTTTGTTATTGGATTCTTTGATTTTATTGCTTAAATATAAGGATTTGGCTAAAGCACATGTCCTCTTAAAAACCTTTGAATAATTTCTAACATATTGAATAAATTCAGGATTAAAATTGTATTTCTTCATACCATATAGATCATACAACCTAGCTCTACTTTTGTATATACCTACTGTTGCCCAATCACAAAAATTTACTTTAATGCTCCTTGCAAACGTCTTCAGTTTAAAAATTTTATTGTACTCATCATTAACAATTTTAAATAAGCATTTATATAATTCATCAGGATCATCAACGGTTAAGTCAATACTGGCGATCTTGGCAGCAACATCATTACTAAAGTGTTTTAGGCGAGCAGAGGTCATTGGCCTACATGTAATTTCTTGTACTTTAGGGGTTGTATTAGTTGGAATTACAACCTTTTGCCCGCAGTGATCCGATGTCAAGTCAGTTAAAACAGCCTTACTTAAATAAGGACAATTGCAAAAAACATTATCTAAGCATGTAGACAAATGTGAGGTTATTCTAGTTGGTTCAGAGAACAAAACATTTAAATTAAATGACCTAAATAAGCTAACTAACCTAGTACAAATTGGTGATTTTTCTAACAAATTGACATTAAAATCGCCGCATACGATTATAGACTTCCTTCTAGAAATTATGTATTTTAAGACATCCTCAATAATACTTTCAAACTGAGTAAAGTCGCTTTGTGGTGGTCGATACACACACACTATAATATGTTGTTCAAGCTCAACACAAGAAATCTCAGCAGTGCGCTCGATAGAAAGTTTAGCTATATCCTTACGTTCTTTACATTTCAAACTATTACATACATATATTTGAGAGCCACCACGAATAGCCTTCTTTCTTACGAATGCACTTATAACTGAGTAATGTTGATTGTTAAATATTAATTGGTCACCTCGCAACCAATGTTCTGTAATACATAAGATATCAATTTTATGTTTTTTTAAAAATAAATCTATTTCTAATTCTTTGCCAGATAGGCCTTGTATGTTTTGATGAACTAAGTTTAAAACACATGAATGCATATCTGTTGTCTCATCTAATAGTTTAAACTAGTAGATGTGTCAATACTACTATTAAGTATATATAAGTACTCTAGTAGTACTCCTGTCAGTATATAAATTAAATGCTAATAATTTAGCAAGTTGTCGCCTATGTACATAAGAAAGATACATAGTATCTTTTGTTAAAAAGAAATTACTAATAAAAATATTAGTGTCAAAAAATAAAATACTGTCACTGTGACATGTCCTATTGTACAATAATAGATTTAATTTGCCTATCTGCCTGTTTTGGTCATCTGTGAGAGCATATGAATAAGGCAATGCACAAATAATAAAGCTACATCCTATTTTTGTGCTAACATCTATCATTAAGTCTTTTAATTCTATGAGACTGTTTTTGGAGACTAATGAGCTGTCACCATACAATATGATGACAGTAGTTTGTGCATTCAAGTCAGCATTCTTAATGTTATCAACTAGGGTACAAGACTGAGCTCCAGGTGAACAAAAGTTCTGTACTGGTTGCTCAGTGTAATGATCAATTAAGCTCCCTAAACCCACTCCCAGTTGGTCTGAAAAAATAATTACATTCTTACTGTCAGTCTTTACTGGATGCAGTTTGTTTTGTGTATTATACTGACATCCACGTGCATTCAATTCTATTGATTCAGCAGGTGTAGTCGCACACTTAGTTGTACTAACTGGAACAGTAATTATTAGAGTTGGATAATGAGATAAGTTGTTTTAAATTTTCTCGACCAACTCTTGAAATATCTTCATTCAAATGTAGGATACGGAAATAAATAAGTGCTGTATGAACATTGGTGAGGGTTTTTGGTTTCTGTTTGAATTTGGTGAATTGTCATTGTTGTAGTTAGCCAAAACTTTATTTATACTAGCCCCGAAATTTCGCTTTCAGAAGTCCTGATCACAGTGTCACTGAAGTAAATAACAAATCATAATATAACTTTCCACCTTTATCCCCGAAGGGGTAGGCAGAGGTGTACTGAACACCCACACTTCGCCAGTTACTTTTCGGTACCAATGTAATAGGGGGCGAGCCTATTGCCATCTACCGGTCACATTATTAAGCGAGCAATAATTAACATTTTTATAGGGGGCGAGCCTATTGCCATTTACCAGTCACATTACTAAGCAAGCAATAATTAACATTTTTATTACACATGAAGTAAATAGGATCAAAAATATATGCAGGTATGCTGAATGTGCGGGTTGGCAGACTTCCTATGTCTTTCGCGAACATTATGGAGAGCTCTCAGGTTTTCTCACGTTGTTTTCGTAGGTAAAGTGCAAACAAAGGCATTACAAAAATAAAAGACATGCATATATATTATTATAATATCACAAAACCTAAAACTGGCTATTGGATTGTGGCACTATGCCAGAGAGTAATATATATTTTGTCGCCAGAATAAATCATTTGTTTGCCTTAGACACGTTTGAGAATAAATTCTATTCTTCTATTGTTACTTCTATTATGATTCTCTTCTTATGAAAATGGTGTCTGTATATCATGGATTCAAAATTCATTTGATCAACTTAGACATTTCATGAGTAATCCTGGCAGGGTCGCCATGCAATGTTGTGTGTCGGGACTTTGGGAGGCGAAATGAAAGATGTTAATTATTTGCATCAACATACAGGTTACATACAAATATATATGGAAGGCGCGTCATACACTACAATCATGCACTTATAAATGTAATTTAACGAAAAATGGTGATGATTGACTAGTTGAAGTTACAAAAAAAATGATTTTAAATTTTTGTGATTTGTATACATTACACACATGATCACGATTGATTTTTGTTTTTACCACACAACACCATGTATACTAATAACTATGTAATTAGTATGGCTATTGTAGCTAGTGCGCATCTTCATTCTTCTTGGTTATTGTTGAAAAGTTTTCGTCAGTTAGACACGTTACTGGTTCGTTTACAGCACATGCTTGTAGCACTCTCTATGTCGAGCTTAGCGTGAAGTTCCTTATAATTAATTACGTATTGACAGCCCATGCCATTGGTTCAGTCCTTTCGATACGATGCGTTGTTTGCAGTTGCCTTGTTTGTTAAGAATATGTTATATTCACCGATGTACACTGACGTATATTGATGACAGGAAGATGAAGATGGCAGGAATAGCCTAGTCAAGATACCCACACTGCCACCCAATGGATATCGGGTTTAAAGTCAAGGCACGCATCAGTTCATTTTCGAAGCTATATACCTTGCATCCAAGACTCTTAATTTGAAGATCAGTTTCTACTTTTAGTCTAACCAGTTTCGGCAGAAAATTAGTTTTCCACAGAACGACTGCCGCATGATTTCCGCAACCAAAATAATAACAATGTTACATGTACGTACGTCAACTATTCACCGGGAGCAGAATAATGCCGTTGTTTTCATTTCACCAGCAGCCACATCGACGCTATATAATTTAAATTCCGCAACTTTTCGACACTGTCTAATGAAATATTTCACGGTCTAGTGCTGAATGTTATTTTAGAAAATCGGTTTTAATTGAAACCAAATGTTTTTGTTTGTGAGGTGGTGTAAGGTTGACTAGTGAATTAAGGTAAAATGGGGGCTGCTAACTATTTTATACAGTGTTAGTTAACAATTTGCTTCTTAGGATATACATAATTATGTAATTATGTTATATTTTTAACCGACTTCAAAAAAAGGAGGAGGTTTACAATTCGTCGGAATCTTTTTTTTTTATGTATGTTCCCCGATTTCTCTAAGACGCCTGGACCGATTTCGAAAATTCTTGTTTTGATTGAAAGAGTATACCTCCTAGTTGGTCCCATGATCATCAGGTCTGGATCTGATCATGGAATCCTGAGAAATCGAAGGAACTCTTCAAATTTTATAAGCACACTTGAAGCAATTTGACCGTAACAACCCAATGCCGTCGAGTTTGGGCTCTTTTGAGTCGTCTTTGACATAGACTTTGATGCTAGATGATTTTATGGTCTGATGATAGAGTTGGAAGGTAACCAAGAGATCTTTGTGATAAAATAACCCAATCTCATTGAGCTTAAGGTCGTTTGATTCGTCTTTACATGGACTTTGGTACTGGATATTTTGCAGGGTCTGATGATGGAACAGGAAGGTTTCCATGGGATGTTTGTAATACAAAGACGCAATCCCATTGAGCTTGGGCTGGTTTGATTCGTCTTAACATGGACTTTAGTGCTGAATGTTCACCAAACTCTGATGATGGAGCAGGAAGGCAGCCATGGGATATTCGTAATACAATTACGCAATCCCATCGAGTTTGGGCTCGTTTGAGTCGTCTTTACATAGACTTTGATGCTGGGTGATTTCCATGGTCTAATGATAGAGCTGGAAGGTAACCCAATATCATCGAGTTTAGGGTCGTTAGTTGGTCTTTACATGGACTTTGGTACTGGATGTTTTCCAGGGTCCGACGATAGAGCAGGAAGGTGGCCATGGCATCTTTGTAATACAAAGACGCAATTCCATTGAATTTGGGCTCTTTGGATTCGTCTTTACATGGACTTTAGTGCTGAATGTTTACCAAACTCTGATGAT
Source organism: Euclidia mi (assembly GCA_944739405.2). NCBI lineage: Eukaryota > Metazoa > Arthropoda > Insecta > Lepidoptera > Erebidae > Euclidia > Euclidia mi. The sequence goes on along the minus strand of OX123187.2, from coordinate 91,091,336 downwards.
GGAGCAGGAAGGTGGCCATGGGATCTTTGTAATACAATAATGCGTTATTGTATCATCGTGGTTAGGCTCGTTTGTTTTGTCTTTGGTATTGGATGATTTCCGAGATCTGATGATGGAACTAAAACGAACGTGTTTAGGCTATTTAATTGAAAACTAAAAATACTTGAAATTGCCAGAAAGGTACAGGTCTACATTTCAGAATTGAGGCACGTAAGGAAGGCCTCCCCATCATGTACCACCTACACTATCCTACGTACCACCTATTACTATTTTTTATTAGTATACCACTAAAAATCAAAAAATAAAAATTATTTTTAAATAAAAAAAAAAACCAACTTCAAAAAACACTAAGGAACTAAAAAACAAAAAATAATTGGTTTTGGAGCAAACATTTTTGAATTCGGTGCCAAGCCCTTACGCAAAAAGTTACTAAATTACAAACTACCTATTCTATCAACAACGAAAGTTATATAAAAATGTGTAGAGGTTTTATAGTCAGATCAGAAATACTTTGCTTGGCACCGACTCCAAAAATGATTGCTCCAAAACCAATTATTTTTTGTTTTTTAGTTCCTTAGTGTTTTTTGAAGTTGGTTTTTTTTTTTATTTAAAAATATTTTTTTTGTGAACTGAACATACACACTAAATACACACATCATGAGCTCTGTACTCATATATACTGTCCCACTGTTGGACACGGGCCTCTTTTCACTATGAGAAAAATTAATATTAAAAAAAAACAATAGATAGATGGATTGCTAATTGCTTTATTGTGCAAATGTTGGTACAAATTCGGTGTAAATAACTTAAATGTAGATACCTACCAAATGCACAAGGGTGGCAATAGTAAATTGGATGAATCTGAATTTATGATATCCACTGAGTCACGAAAATTAACTAGTTAAAGACAAAATTGACATTCTGCAAAAGGAAAACACTACAATACGAAGACATTTGGCACACACCTATTCTTAAAACGGATGGTAAACAAATCACTTCACTTCACTTCACACACAAATCTTCTTCCTCAATATCTAGAAAGTATAGTAAGAAAACTACAACGCCATGCATCATACTGTGAAACCACATTGCAAGGAAAACTGGAGGAAACCGAATGCACACTTTTATTACCATAAAGTACAATCTTAAAATGTAATACGGAGTCGCAACTATTATTGCGTACTTATGCTTACCGAACAAACGTAGTTTCTTAGTGGCCGTTGAAAGTATTTACATAGTGGTTGAGGTGGCTTACTTTTGAATGTGTGTCGTCGAAGTTAGAATATGTTTGAAGGTATTACTTGAAAGTGGCTTGCAAACCAGTTGCGATTATTGCCGATCTGTAACTTGAACTTCCACTTACGCAAGTTGGCAATATTCCATCTATCGATGAATTTGGCTACTAGATATATTTGACATGAGCTTCAAACAAAATATGACAAATAAATTTACAAAATTATAAAGATACAGGTGAAGACTCGCTCAGTGGTACTCGCTAGTATTATACCCAACGAAAGTCAGTGACCTGTCGGCGTCTCATTAGCGGAAGTTTGTGTAAAAAGGAAAAATATATCGCAAACTTATCATTTGCCAACAAACACGCCAAATTGCCCCGAGAGAAGCACAGAGTAAAAATAGTCGCCTCATTACACTTTAGCAAGTAAGGAACTTTTTGCAAAACTTCAGAATAACTTCGAATATTTCTAAAATTGCAAGTGAAGTATGTGGAAATGTATATAATGGGTAAACATGGTTGTTTCGTTCTGCATGAAGTTGGCTACTTAGATTTGTTTTTGGTTTGGTTGTGTGCCTGGCCTGTTCTGGAGTTAGCGGTTTGGTTCTAAGGTCACACAATGTATGTTTTTCTTGCGCTAGGCCCTGACTGCGAAGCAAGTTGTCCCAGTAAATCAGCATAGGTAACTCATTAAATATTCTACTGGTCATGTAATATTCTACTTGTATATAGTTGGTTCATATTGATCCTGTTTCATGCTAGCTATAACACTGCTGATGAATAAGAAATTATATATGTTTTTCTATGTATATACCAATTGTAAGATAAAAATAGATCTTTATCTGTAGTAAATACAATAATTTATATTGTTGTTCAAGTTCTTTTCGGCAAAAAGGTGTACCAGCAAAAAATCTGCTCATGTCCCGGCCCAGTATGTTAAACGTCATATACTAGAGTAAAAAAAATCCAGTATTCCTAGAAGCCAAGATCAGATAACAGAAATAAATATTGTATCTGTGAAAAATACAATCTCCTTAAGAAAGCCTCTACAAGAACAAAAAGTATCTTTTTTGACACTGTTCGTTCGGTGTTCGGAATCAGAATAGGTATCATTTCCCATTGTCTATTTGTGACACTAAAGCGCCCATAGGTACAACATAAAACATTAATAAAAATATCGATACCAGTTTGAAGAAAAGTCTTTTAACACACTGTCCTGTCGCACCCTATTTACGTAATATTGAACACCTTAAAACTCAATTTTCAAGTGACGCAAAGTCGTAGCGAAGGAAACTATTAGCGAAATTCGATCGCCGGAAAAACCTTCGGCATTTCCATTTAGGGGATGAAGTAGAATACGGAGGGACAAAGCGCCCCCTGGTGCAAACACGGAACAACAGCAATTGACGGAAGCGTTTCGTTCCGGTGAATCTGTACTATTTATTACTTTGATGTTTATTTTGTTATTTGTTTACATTTGTGTTATTGTCAATGTTGATAAGTTTGTAGGCATAACGCTGCTTAGCTTTAGTTGCTTCGTTCTTGTCGTGACGGGTTTTGTTTTGAGGCCGATTAGAAAGTCTTAGCTTTCGAAGTCGGTTAAATGGTTTTTTTGGGTTTAGCACATCTATCAGTTCTGTTTTTATTGTATCAAATGTTACGTAAACTAAAAAGAAAATACTGATATTGACACAAAGTTTAATGTGCTCTTGAAAGCACGGGGCAAGCAATAGTTTAACATTTAACGCAGATAATTATAACTTCGAAATATCGATGGTGTATGCCGAGGATTCCACCTACCCTATGCATAGCCGTATGTTCGTATCTCCACTAGGGTATCGCTGTCTTCAAGATTGACTCTCCGCCTGTGATAACTAACCCCACGAAAAACATTCTGTAAAAAGTAGCCAGGTCTCGATGGAGTTGCGTGTTTATCTTGAGCCAAGTCTAATTTCCTTACTGCAATTTCTTTATTATTAAATTTAATTTAATGTGACTTGGCCGTTGCTTTGAACCCACTAACGTGTTAAAAATATTCAATCAAGTTTAAAATTTTTTACATGTGAGTGGGTGCAGGTCAACGGCCAACTCACATAACATAAAATAAAATAGTTTAAAAATTTGTCCTGCCTATTTCAATCATCGTTTTGCATAGGATTTTCCGACGAATTTAGCTTTTTTATCCATGCAAACTTGCTGAAGTATTGCTTTTTCATACCAGTCGTTTTCAAAACAGAACTGATATATTTATAACAATGAATACTTTATAGAACTTAATTGATTCGGTGTAGGCTTCGCAAACAAATTCATTTTTAAGCCACTGGAACTCACTTTGTTTATGTGTCAATGTGTGTTGTTTTATCGACACAGTCGAAATCACGGGCAAGTGTAGTATTAAATAATCTCATAAATATTAAACGTTTTCTTATATAGGAAGTACCTTATCCTTAAATATGAATACATATCTCAATTGGGCGTTCAGCAAACGTACCAGCCACGTACGTGTTTATTCACTGCGTTCCTTGACACGTTCAAGAAGTTAGCTTTCTTAACCTTTTACTTCATATCTTTTTATTCACAAACCTTTGACTCGTTCTAAGATTTTTTATTATTTTTTTATTAAAAATCTTGAAACTTTGTCTTTCTTCTATCCCTTTTGAGTTAAACTTGTAAAAACCTGGCCGGGAGGAAGGCTTTAGATCGTCCGTCAAACTAACCCCTTTTTAGTAGTATGTGTGAAGTTGACTAATCTTTTTTAAGGGTGAAAAGGTCAAACTAATAACAAGAATGTTATTTTTAGGATTTATGGAAAGTGACATATATTTATAAGTTATGCAAAATGTATTAATAGTTTGGGTTATAAGTTCCCAGTTATTTGTGTCTACAAATGTGATTTATAAATAGGTACGAGATTGCTTTATTACATTATTATTGACACACAAGAAGAGCAAAAAGACGACTAGGTTAAACCGAACAAATTCCAATCTGGTAATTACAGATAATATGTTTTCAGATCAAGCTCAACTTATTGTACTAACAATTTTACGCCTAAACTTTTAAAGACGCAAATCATTGGCCTACATTAGCTTATCCATGTGGGAAAAAGGCTGGATTGATCAATTTATTTCCAATTATTTTAACATTCTAATTCTTCAAATATTGTCCTCAAATTAAAGTCATTATACTCATTCACAAATTTGGGTACTGGTTCGGCGTTACACCGAAACCGAATGTTCCTAGGCGATTTGGAAAAAATATTAATATTGTGGACTGTAAGGATGCGGGTTCTTATCGCCTAGGAAAGGAGAAGTGAATGAACTGGGTTCATGGGAAGAATAGGAGACGGGGGTATGGGAAAACGCCTTACCTTGTACGTCAGTCCTCTTTCCTTGCAAATGGTTCCGCCTGGTGTCTCTTCGGGAATCCTGAAGATTCACTAATCACTCCGTCTGGATCCAACCCAGAATGATACAGTTTCACTACAATTCACTCGCGGGCGGTTTGTTGCGCTTATGGTATAAAGCGGTAAAAATATGGCGGTGCGGTACATGTGTTCGGCGCGACACGGATTATTCTAGACTGTTTCGTAGCGTCGTTGAATTCTTGCGACCAATCAGCGAGGCGTGCCTTTGAGAGGGAAGGAATAAAAGGATCGCTCGTATAGGACGAGCAAGCGTGGAACGATTGACGTTGATGTAATTAATTCTCGATAGAAAGGTAGATGGCGCTACCATATCCCAACGGCCTAAAGGGTTACCTTTAAAAAAAAAATATTGAACTTAGCTATGTTGGGTGTACTACCGCATAACCCATCAATAGGCTAAGACAGCGATATGATAATAAAATTAATCTAAATTAACTTTAGCGACTATTACAAACGCAATAATAGCGAAAACTACAAACTTAATACTTAAACTAAGAGGTAGATCCAACTTCAGGCTAGATCTCACTGAGTTGGAAGCAGACATGAACGTAAAACAGGGCGCACGTAGCTCCCCTTCGCGGTTTTCACGGTAACAACGCGGGATGTACCGTCCTTGGAAGTATGCAGTTTCTCTACGATGGCTAACGGCCATGAAAGCGGCGGAGTATTATCATGTATTATGACGACCAACGTACCCTCCTGTATAGTGGATGCAGGACTATTCCACTTGGATCTAGCCTGAAGCTGGTGTAGACATTCCGCACGCCAGCGCCGCCAGAACGACTGCACGAGTTTATCCAGCAGAGTATGTCTCTGGAGCAAGCTTGAAGAGTCTGCTTCAGGAGCCGGAAATGACAATAATGGCACTGTGTTCAGAAAATGTGCAGGGCTTAAAAGCCGTAAAGCTTGGCTATGTATTTTTACATGCTTAACGACGCGCGCTACGCATATTGAAGTTGCGACAGATTTAAGCACGGTGTCATTCCTTGCAGCCCTTAAACGATTTCTCTCACGGCGCGGCCCTATACAGTGTTTGTATACGGATAACGGCACTTCTTTCGTGGGCGCAAATTCTTATTTACGCGACCTCTATAAGTTTCTCAGGGAAGAATATCGTACTCGTCTTCAGGAAGAACTTTCCATAAATCATATTGACTGGAAGTTTATTCCGCCAGCATCACCACATTTCGGTGGATGTGAGGAAAGCATGGTCAAAGTAATTAAAACGCATCTCTTCAAAGTTATAGGTCAACAGATCCTCTCTTACGAAGAGCTTTTAACTGTCCTTGCACAAGTCGAGGCGCTGATCAACTTGCGCCCGCTCACGGCATTGAGTAGTGACCCTGCAGAACCATTCGCGTTAACACCTCGACCACGCACTGGCGTATACTGCAGCGGTCCTGCGTAATCACAACCGGTATGTGTAAACGCTTTATAAACTTGATTGAAGCGTTGGCTAGGAAGATCTGCCATGGGCGGGAAAGTCAGACGCGGACGAAATTTGAAACAGACGTTAAATTTATGTATTCTGTGACGAATTATTCGTCGAGCGGCTAAAATCCAATAATTATGCCTAAGTAAGGACATAAGAAAGTCTGGACCAGCATGGAGGTGCTTCTTGTGATAAAAATCAACAAGAAGGTCGAAAACATGATCATGTCGCGGCAGAATGCAAGGATGTTTGTAGTTATAAGGTTCATCCGAATTTGACAGACGACCTCCAACGCGTATGATGCCGTGTTCATCGAGAAACGGCTTGAGTCTAAAGATAGCGAGAGAACAAGGTACATTGTTTTTCAAATTTTGAATATCGTTACTAAAATGAACAGCCTGTACAGCTCGTAGTAACTTACATTCTGCGAATTTGATATCATTACTTGATACAAAAGTCTCATTAGGTAGGTGCCTAAGAAACTTACAGACATAAACGATGGCGCGGAGTAACTTAGACCACGATGACATGCGTAGTGCGGGTGCATAGATCGGAGACTCCGCAACCTCAGCAATCACGGGATAAGAAACAGACTTCCGTTCGGGTACATCTTCGTCTTCTGCAATGTGGTCAAAGGGTTGCATGGGCCAGTCTGACAGATCATGGGAAATCCAAGAACGTCCACGATGCCACAATGGATGATGCAGAAGATTAAGTGGAGTAACACCACGAGACAAGCAATCAGCAGGGTTCTCAATACCCGCGACGTGATTGAAACAAGTAGCAGGAACAAGTTCAATCAATTTACTAATGCGGTTGGCGACAAAAATCTGCCATCGGTGACGAGAAGAATGAATCCAAGCCAGCACTACTTTGGAGTCAGAAAATGCGTATATTTTATTAATAGGGTAGTGGGGCAAAACTGTGTCTTGAACCTTGCGGAGCAACTGAGACAGCAGAAGGGCCGCGCACAACTCCAGCCTCGCGACCGAAATGGTTTTAATAGGCGAGACTTTAGACTTGGCACAAACTAACTGCACCGAGAAGTTAGAACCAATGCAAACTTGCAGATATACGACTCCACCGTAAGCACGCTCGCTGGCGTCAGCGAAACCTATTAAGTTGATGGTACATCCATCTACCAACCCAAGATGACGCGGAATAGTAATTTGGTTGAGCACGGTAAGCTCAATACAAAACTGGCCCCAAGCGGCGACAATATGGTCAGGGGGTGTTTCATCGCACTAACATTTTGATAGCCAAAGTTCCTTGATCAAGAGCTTGGCGTACAAAATTGTGGGAGCCACAAAACCCATTATGTCCCATAGTCGAGCCCCTGTGGACAGCATAGTGCGTTTGGTGCACTTGTCATCTGGCAGTGAGACGTCAAACCGAAAACTATCACAGGATTTGTACCAGCGTAAGCCGAGAACTTTATGCGGTACAGAGTTCTCAAACTCAATGTCTGGAGAAGCTTTATGAGAATCTGGTATGCGTGCGAGAACCTCCTTAGAGTTGCTTGTCCATTTGACAAGATCAAACTGGCTTCGCTTGAAAAGCAGAATAAGCTCTTCACAAAGCGAAATTGCTAGCGGAGCGGATATGACACTACAGGCAATGTCATCCATATACAAAGCGGAAGTAGCAACAGCTGCTGCGGCGGGAAAGTGATCGCCTTTATCAGCGATCAACTGGCGAACAACTCGTAACGCGTGATATGGGCTTGAGTCCAAAACAAACACGATTGAACTGATACACAGATAAAGGTTCCTTATTGTTAAAACGATAAAAAATCCGTTGAAATCTACGGTCAGATTCGCAAACGCCGATATTGAGGAACATTTGGCGGCAATCAGCTGACAGAGCGATTTGGAAAAAACGAAACTTTATTATGATGTTAAATAAATCACCCTGTAGATTAGAGCCGGTATGCAAAATGTAATTAATCGACTGACCCGATGTAGTCTTACAACTAGCACCTAAAACCACACGAAGTTTGGTAGAGGTTTTATCTTCGTGAACTACGCCGTGATGCGGGATATAATATGAGGGAAGGTAATTGCCCTCGTCGTTTACAACTACACTCAAAAAACCTTTATCTATGTAGTCACGAATGACGTCATTATAGGCGCTGCGTAACTTAAGTGATGCATCAAGTTTACGTTCTAAGCAATGGAAACGTCTAAGCGCAGCAGCGTACGAGTCGCCTAACGAATAAGGGTCACCATAGAATGGCAACGGCACAACGTATCTGCCACTGTCGTCACGAACAGTGGTAGTGCGGAAATGTTCTTCACACTCGAGATCCTTACGGCTCATCGAGGGCGGTGTGGTAACCTCTTCAAGCTCCCAAAATTGCTTGAGAAGAGAATCAATATTATTTTCTTGAAGAACAGAACAACAGCAAGACGTAATATATTGAGAAGTATGTAACGTAGTTACGGTAACCATAATCACATACCCAAATACCGTCTCAATAGCGGGCGGTAAGTTATAGTGCTCACTACGTATCACTTTAGTTAGTAGCAAGTGCGGGAATATTGCAGCTCCGATCAAAACATCAATGTCTGCCGGATTCGCAAACTCCGAATCTGCCAGCGGCAATGACTCGAGGTGAGTGAGTAATACGTCCACATTAGCGTTCGGCAATGCGTCCGTAATACGCTCCACGATAAGCGAATAAATGTTAAAATTAATATTCCTATCAAAACGCGAATGTATTTTAACATCTACGGAACCCTTGCAATGTTTTTCTGAACCGCCGATCCCTTTGACTAATAAGTTAGTATTTTTAAAGTTATTCCACAATCCGAGGCGTTTGAAGAAATCCGAAGTTATAAAATTACTCTGAGACGCGCTATCGAGCAGACAACGTACCATGTGCGGCGATCCATTTATATCATAAACGATAACTTGCGCTGTCGCTCACAGAACCGTCTTGGACGCCATACACTGTGGCTTGGCCCCACGCTGATCATTATAAATGCACGAGGGCCGTCCGCGCGTGCGCGTCGCCCACGCGATGGATGTCGTACACAACGATATTTCATTCTGAGACGCGGAAGGTGCAGTTATCGTTGCCTGCACTTGCGACGTAAGTGTGTCAAGGTTACCGGCTTGGCTCGACAACGGACTACTTTTATCGAAGTGCAACAATGAGTGGTGTTGCTGACTACATGAACGACATCTCGTCTTACTAGAACAATCACTCGTTTTATGCTTTATACTTAAGCAATTAATGCAAGCTTTGTTGTCTTTTACGCACTTGAAACGAGCAGTCAGATTTAAACCATTAAAGGCGGGACACCTATAGAAATGGTCGTGCACTATATTACTGCACAGACACTTCTGTGAGTTATAATTATTAGATTCCGAGCATGTTACGTAAGATTGCGGATTAGGGACCGAGTTATTATTAATATTTCGCGCTTTATTCGACCTTTGTTTGCTATTGTTATTATTAGACGAGCTAGATGAACTAGACTGCGTATTATTAAATATTAGACACTGATCTTTGATGAAAGAAATAAAACTATCTAGTGTAGGTATTTTATTGTTGCGTTCCGTCATCTCGAATGCGCGAATTGTTTCAGTGTCAAACTTTTTTAAAGCGAGTTGAAGAAACATAAAGTCGGAAAGATCTTCTAATTTTAAGTTTTTAAGAGAATTCACTGCGGTAACAAAGTTGTCTATAAACAGCTGGAAATTCAAGACAGACGCGGCACCGGACAATTTAAGATTTAAAGCTTGATCAAAGTAAGTAGACGCTAGAACACGAGTATCTTGATATCTATCAAGTAGTGACTGAAATATGACCTGATAATTCTCAGCACTGGGTGTGACACCTGCAAGTACGGGCTTGGCCTTCGGTGACAGTTTACCTATTAAATAGTACAACCTGTCAGCATCTGTCAGAGAATCATTATCGTGCAGTGTAGACTTAAAACTCGCATAGAATAACGGCCAATTTCGTATATCGCCATCGAATGATATGAGCTCAATTGGCGGTAATCTCGGCGATAATTTACCCTTCAATTGTGATTGTATTCGCTTGATGATACAATAAAGATCCTCGAATGAGGTGTACGCCTGATAATTCGGCTTTTCATCAGGATTAGAAGAAAGCAATCTTGCGTTATAATCGTCTAACAACTTATGAAAATCTGTTCGAATACTATCTACTGTCATACAATAACTAAGAAATGACTCCCTATCAATATCAGAAGCGGCGGTTTTTGAGCGCTCGTAAATGTTTTGAATACGCTCAAATAAAATATTGCGTTTTGCTTCTAAGATTGTCAGCTCTCTGTCTTCCGACACGCGTGGCTTCTTTTGTTGTGCCATGCTTACGTAAGTATAAGCTAATGAGACCGAATCAAAATAAGAATACCTAAAGTACCTATTATTTTACCTAAGTAGGCAACACTTTCAGGCGGTGGAATTAAAAGGTGCTTGAAATATGAGATTTACAATATAACTATGATAGTTCCAGTAATAATAATTGGGTTAGTAGGTAGCTACATAAAAGTATATTACCTACGGATGCGTGCGGAATAACCCTGTAATGGGTGTGAAAATGGATTAGGAGTATAGCTTGGTGCTATAACTGCGAGCGAGATAAGCGAGAGATTACGTATAAACGCAAATGAGTCCGGCTCGTATGGATCAAAAAATGGTTCGGCGTTACACCGAAACCGAATGTTCCTAGGCGATTTGGAAAAAATATTTATTGTGAACTGTAAGGATGTGGGTTCTTATCGCCTAGGAAAGGAGAAGTGAATGAACTGGGTTCATGGGAAGAATAGGAGACGGGGGTATGGGAACACGCCTTACCTTGTACGTCAGTCCTCTTTCCTTGCAAATGGTTCCGCCTGGTGTCTCTTCGGGAATCCTGAAGATTCACTAATCACTCTGTCTGGATCCAACCCAGAATTATACAGTTTCACTACACTTCCCTCGCGGGCGGTTTGTTGCGTTTATGGTATAAAGCGGTAAAAATATGGCGGTGCGGTACATGTGTTCGGCGCGACACGGATTATTCTAGACTGTTTCGTAGCGTTGTTGAATTCTTGCGACCAATCAGCGAGGCGTGCCTTTGAGAGGGAAGGAATAAAAGGATCGCTCGTATTGGACGAGCAAGCGTGGAACGATTGACGTTGATGTAATTAATTCTCGATAAAAAGGTAGATGGCGCTACCAGGTACAAATTAGATATTTGTAGGGGGTTGTCAAGATGTGTGAAGATATAAAAGAAAGATTCAGGAAACGAAATATATACTTTACTGTGGTACCACAAATATACTTATAAATAAACTACATAGCTACGAGTGCTACGACCTAACTATACAAGAGCGGGAAGACGACTGCTGCGCCGCACTTACACAATATCGTGCCTTGTATATAATTTGTAGCGTCAGCAGCCGCTACATATTTATTTGATATTTCACACAAGAGCCCGTTATAAGTTTCAAGAAGTACTTTGAATAATATGTAAATGATTCTCCTTAAATATGTTTAGGAGTTTTTGAATGAATATGAGGGACATTGGTGACCCGGCGAGAGACGTTTACAAACATACAATTATATGAGAGTACTCTAGATGTAAAACATGAAATATCTTTATCAGAATAGCTAATGAATTTTATATTGCCATTTCACAAAGTATTGTATCCTTCTCAAAGGGCTAAAATTATAAGGCTGCAAAAAGTTTTATGAAAGGTAGACCGCAATAATATTTTAATTTGGATTAATTAACTTACATTTTCAACGACATAAATCAACATTAAAAGTTTGGACAAGTGAATTATAATTTCATTGTTACTAAGTTTAAAAAATAAGGATGGGTCACATTTACGATGACCATACATATTTCTTTTTGAAAGACTTGATTATAATATTTTTCTAATTTAATTTTATTTCAAAGAAGTATTCGTCATTTTCTAGAAGGTCATTCAATTAGAATTTGTATATGTACATTTTTCATCTATATATTAAAAGAATCTATATATTAAAAGAATAGGCCAGTTGACAAAAAAAATTATAAGTTCGTCTTTTAGATTATTCAAAAATAAGCGATACGTATTTTTTTATTTGTAAATTAAACCAAAAATGACCAAGATATAGCTCATTAAAGTTACGTATAACGTCACGCCGTGCTACAGTTTTTCGCACTAGATGACGTCACACGTAACTTTCAAGGGCTATATCTTTGTTATTTTTTATTTAAACAAAAAAGAAAAAATAGGTGTCCAATATTTTTTTATAATCTAAATTACGGACTTAATAAAATGTAATTATTTTGACCCTGGAAACTACCCTATTTGTGTTTTATAATAAGAGTCGGCCAGCCCGTTCTACCCAACCGATTGGCATGATTTTTTTTTTTAAATGAAAGCTCTCGCTGCATAGATTTGTCATCAAGCATTGGAAATTACCTCACTTAAACATTCATCAAGTTATATGCAATAACAGTTTTCTCCAATACATTTTTTACGTTTTTGTAGCTGTAGTCAATGATTTTCTGCTTCTATATATCTGGTTCTACGTGAGGTAGGCGTTTCGTTATAGGCCTATAACACGCGCTGAAAAGAGCTCTTTCATTTGATGGTATGCTCATTTAAAGTGGGTAAGTTTGAAGGAAGATAGGTGTGGACATTGAACTTATTGTTCAATATTTTCCTATAAATTTCTTAAGATTCCATTGCTTTCTCTCTATATGGACGGTTCTAAATTCAAAAATATTTTTATGGCATCTAATAAGTTCCTTGCGGTAACTGCCAGGAAAAACCGATAAGCCTCCTTAAGGTGACCTTGCCTTACTTTCATACGGGTGTGAGTGTGGTGGTGTGTAAAATTAAAATTATACCCGATGTTGGTAAAATGATCACTTTAGTGATTTATCGCTGATGGCAGGTAATATTCCCCGAATGTGAATGTTGGGTGAACTGATGTCTGATGTTGAGGAATTTTCCTTACATTTTATGTTTGGATTTTTTTTGTGTTTTTAAATTACGGACTTTCTTCGAGCATTTTATTTTTTTATGTGGAACATATTACAGCGGTTCATAGAACTATTGTCATATAATTATATTATTACAAGTGGTGGTTATGGTAGAAATTGTAACTTTGGTAAGAATCATAGTTTTGAGAGAAAAGGTACTTTTGACAGCACCGGCGGTTTTGGTAGAAATGGTAGTTTTGAGAAGATGGTAGATATGATAGTGTCAGTACGAATAGTAGTTTTGGTACAAATAGTAGTTTTGATAGGAATAGTATTTTCGGTAGGAATGGTAGTTTTGGTAGAAATTGTATTTTTGGCATATATGGTAGTTTTGGTAGCAATGTTACTTACAATTGCTACCAAAGCTACCATTCCTTTTTTGAAGTCGTTAATAAGAGCATTATTTCAGTTATACATATTAAATACCTATATCCCTATTGCGCGGCAAACCATTCAGTAATGCCAAGGTGGAAATTTCACGATACCTAAGGTGCAACGCAAAGCCAATGAATTGATATCCTCCTATTTTGAAGTCGTTAATAAGAGCTTTATTTCAGTTATACATATTTTTTATATCCCTATTGCGCGGCAAACCATTCAGTAATGCCAAGGAGGAAATTTCACGATACCTAAGTTGCAACGCAAAGCCAATGTTGTGAGAAAAGAAGTTTTGTGATATATATATTTTTGGTAAGAATATTATCTTTTTACTTATTAGATAAGGCTACAATGTACTCATCATACCTATATGTAAGAGCTTTTTTATAATATTAAGATATATTGTGGAGCAGCACGGGTCCTCTAGTTATTTTCTTAATTTCTGACTTCAAAGACTTCAAAGATCCCGGTCTAGGGTAGTATTATCCCCACTGCCTGGTTAGCTGGGTGCAAACTTTTGTCATAAATATCGCTATTCCACCTCCACAGAATATCAACGTTTACGCCTACACTCTAGACGTCTCAGTACAAAATATTATTCCATGAGTCCACAAACGTAAGCCCTTTATAAATTCAGAGCGCGCATCGAATTAATAGGAACCACCGTAATCGAATGAATTGAATTATTCAAACTCTGTCTACCAGAGATTTGTCTTGGCAGCTACATTTTTTCATTTTTCATCCTTTTGCGATCTAATTTTATTTGTTTATTTTTTGAATTAGCAGATCGCTTAGGGATTGGTAATGAAGTGGGTATTATTTCAAGGGTTTTTATAAGACTGTATTTAAAGGCATTGATGAACTTTTTGTTAACAAGGTTCAAAACAATTGTTCTATTGTGTGCTTTTTTAATTACAAGTGTTGTTTGGGTTCGGAGTTGGGCAAAGTGCTACTCAGTGCTAAATGTTATATTATCAAGCACATTGCCTGATTTCACTTACTATATTGTGAGTTTTAAATGGTTTTGAGAGATGTAGACTCTGATGGCTGCTTGATCTCATCATCTCATGGAACGTGGGTGTAATATATCACATCCAAGCCTCTGCAATTTAATCACACCTGGATTTATAACCTTAAAATGCCAAATAACCTTAAAAGGCTTTAGGCTTTGTCTATTTAACAATTAAGCTTTCAAACGAGTGATGTTTACATTAAACCTGCTACAAATGTAAACTTCGCTTTCATCTCTCTCTAATAAACGGAACACAATACAATGCACAGTTCTATTTATACTTGAAACCGTCTAAATTCCCGCAATCATTACTAAAAGGTTTACAAGACTTATATCCCCAGACATCTACTCGATGAAATTCGTCAACACGTTCCGTAGCACTCTCGTAGCGAGCGTAGCACACGTAGCGTAAGTAGCATTCTTTTGTTCAAAGAGAAATTGTTTAATTGTTTTCATTTGGAAAATATAGGATGTTTTATTTCACTGGGACGGTGTGATAACATTTTTGTCTGTGATAAGATACAGGTAAGCACTTTTAGTTGTCTCTTTTGTATAGTTGATTGAATCAGGCGTTACTTGGCGAAACTCCATTGTAACCTAATGGAAGGAAAGAGGAACCCACCACGCACCCTCGGATTGACCACCCCAACTATTGCAATAGAAAAACGTTGACAATACCGAACTCCTTTAAAAGGATAAGGGATATAGGAATGGTATGGGTTCCAGGAAGATACCTGAATTGCAGTATCCCGCTGTATGCGCCAACTATTCTTCGACACGTGTTTCGCCTCTGCACGAGGCATCCTCAGGAGTGATGGGCAACGACTGAGCGCTTTCCTACCGAGAGCGTGCCTTATAAACAATTGTACTTTCTAATTCCCTCTGCCGCTTGACTGATGTGCGTCATTATGACGGTATGCGAATATATTCAGCAATTGGGACCCGTTAAAGTTGGTTTGATCGTTCAGTAATGTATTCTTGTCCCGCTTTAAAATTTCTAATTGTTCCAATACGCACATTCTGATACCCTTTTGACAAGTGTGTATGACGTCAAATGAATGTTTGCTATTTAGACTATGCCCCGTTTGAAGTAAATGTTCAGCAAAATGAAACTTTTCTGGCTGGTTGTATCTAAACGCCGCTAAATGTTCTTTGTATCTCAGCTCAAAACTTCGACCCGTCTGTCCTATGTACTTATTTTGACATTGGTCGCATGTTAAGCAGTAAATACCGGACTTTTTGTTCTTGCATACTTTATCTTTACCATTGCAAAGAATTTTTAACGTTTTGTAAGGTTTATAGGCTGATCTGATACCGTTCCTCCTCAGTATACGCGCCATACGGTCTCCGGTCCGGTCAGTTATACTTCCAAAATAGGTAAGAACAGCAGTATTATTTATAGGTTCTTTTATGGAGGGATACAAAAGTGACTTGGCCATTCTAATTTGTTTTCCTCGAATCATCTTGTCAATAAGGCGATTACTATACCCGTTGGATTGTGCTATATGATAAATAATATTTAATTCTTTTTTATATGATTCTATATTGAGTGGTACATTTTGTGTTGTGATGGATGACAGGACGATGCTAGTATTGTAGTATCTGTATATGTCGGTTTACGATAAATTTCAAATGAGTGTGAGTTACCCTCCCTTTTGATAGTCGAATCTAAGAAGTTTATTGAGCTGTTTTGTTCCATCTCTAATTTGAACTTGATTATGGGGTGTATACTATTAATTCTTCTAAGAAAACAGTGAAGCTGACGTTCGGTGCCCTTCCAAGCTAGCAAAATATCGTCCACGAATCTATAATAGTACAAAATGTTCGGTTCTTTCACAAAATGCTCGTGTTCGTAGTTATTCATAAAGATGTCTGCTAACAACGGACTAAGCGGCGAACCCATGGCCAAACCTTCCTTCTGTAAGTAGTACTCGTTGTTGTATTGAAAATAGTTTTGTTTACTGCATAACTCGGTTAATTTCAAAATGTTCTTAATCTGTTCTGGGTGTATTCTATTTCTTTCCAGCAGATTTTCAATTATAATTAGGCATTCTTTATAAGGGACGTTTGTAAATAAGCTTTCTACATCCAAAGACACGAGTTTTATGTTTCTAGGTAAACAGATGTGTTTTATTTTGCTAATCAAATTATAACTATTTTTCAGGCTGTATTTTGCGGTGAATGACGTCTTCTCTTTAATCAATTCGTTTAAATATTTCGCTAATTTATATGCAGGAGCGTTGACATATGAAACGACTGGACGGATGGGCACCTGATCTTTATGTATTTTGGGCAAACCATACAACAGCGGACATTGAGGGTTCATTGGTATAATACTTTTCGCTAAATAGCAGTCTTGCGGAAAAAGGTAATTACTTGACTTTAATTCGCAATGACGTTAATTAATTCGCAGTTAATTAATAACTGCGAATTAAAAATATACAAATCCATCCAAGATAAAATTCAACAAAACGATTTGGTGGTAAATAAAGCGGATAAAGGCAACACCGTAGTTATTATGTCTAGATCCCAGTATAATAGCAAAGTACAAGATGTAATACACAGCGAAGATTTCCAGCGTCTGCCCTACGATCCTACCAAAAGATTTCATGCAGAATTAAAACTCAGTATAAAGTCAAGTAATTACCTTTTTCCGCAAGACTGCTATTTAGCAAAAAGTATTATACCAATGAACCCTCAATGTCCGCTGTTGTATGGTTTGCCCAAAATACATAAAGATCAGGTGCCCATCCGTCCAGTCGTTTCATATGTCAACGCTCCTGCATATAAATTAGCGAAATATTTAAACGAATTGATTAAAGAGAAGACGTCATTCACCGCAAAATATAGCCTGGAAAATAGTTATGATTTGATTAGCAAAATAAAACACATCTGTTTACCTAGAAACATAAAACTCGTGTCTTTGGATGTAGAAAGCTTATTTACAAACGTCCCTTATAAAGAATGCCTAATTATAATTGAAAATCTGCTGGAAAGAAATAGAATACACCTAGAACAGATTAAGAACATTTTGAAATTAACCGAGTTATGCAGTAAACAAAACTATTTTCAATTCAACAACGAGTACTACTTACAGAAAGAAGGTTTGGCCATGGGTTCACCGCTTAGTCCGTTGTTAGCAGATATCTTTATGAATCCCCCCCGTGGGATCTCCACCTTGTCGTGGTGGGGGGGCTCAGTAACCGTGGATTGGTCACCCGCGGTGAAGCTAAGAGGGATCCAGGAGGGGACGCTCCGCGTGGGCTTGGAGGGGCCTGCGCAGGATGCGTCCAACGGTGCGGGTGCGGGGGACAATTCTGTCTGTCCCTCGCAGTCGGGTGCGGTCGCGGGAGGAGAGGCGTGTCGGTGTTGCATTGCCGCACGCCCTTTCGCCCGCGACCAAATGGGGGCGCACCATTCGATGCGTCGCGGTGGGGCCGCAGAGGAAGAGGAGATGCGGTGTTGCGTTGCCGTCCTCCCTATCCTCTGCGGCCGCTGGGCGTTTTGGCGGCGGAGTCCAACACCTTAATCGCCAAGGGGGTTTTGTTCGGGGCCCGCCTGACCATCTGGCGGGCCAATACCCGTCGGAGGGTGGTGACGAGTGCTTTGGTGATGCCCCACCCTCCGACACACGGGTACATGGCGGAAGTCGAGGTGATTTTTAGTGGAAACACCACATACTCCGGCAATTATTTCCCCCAAGAGTCGGAGATCCGAAGGGATTTTCCACCTCGTAAAACAAAAAAAAAAAGAAAAGATAATAAGAATAAGCATTTGGTGAAAGAACCGAACATCTTTTATTATTATAGATTCGTGGACGATATTTTACTAGCTTGGAAGGGCACCGAACGTCAGCTTCATTGCTTTCTTAGAAGAATGAATAGTATACACTCCAAAATCAAGTTCAAATTAAAGATGGAACAAAACAGCGCAATAAACTTCTTAGATTTGACTATCAAAAGGGAGGGTACCTCACACTCATTTGAAATTTATCGTAAACCGACATATACAGATACTACAATACCAGCATCGTCCTGTCATCCATCACAACACAAAATGTACCACTCAATATAGAATCATATAAAAAAGAATTAAATATATTTATCATATAGCACAATCCAACGGGTATAGTAAACGCCTAATTGACAAGATGATTCGAGGAAAAGAAATTAGAATGGCCAAGTCACTTTTGTATCCATCCATAAAAGAACCTATAAATAATACTGCTGTTCTAACCTATTTTGGAAGTATAACTGACCGTGTGGCGCGTATACTGAGGAGGAACGGTATCAGATCAGCCTATAAACCTTACAAAACGTTAAAAATTCTTTGCAATGGTAAAGATAAAGTATGCAAGAACAAAAAGTCCGGTATTTACTGCTTAACATGCGACCAATGTCAAAATAAGTACATAGGACAGACGGGTCGAAGTTTTGAGCTGAGATACAAAGAACATTTAGCGGCGTTTAGATACAACCAGCCAGAAAAGTCTCATTTTGCCGAACATTTACTTCAAACGGTCCATAGTCTAAATAGCAAACATTCATTTGACGTCATACACACTTGTCAAAAGGGTATCAGAATGTGCGTATTGGAACAATTAGAAATTTTAAAGCGGGACAAGAATACATTACTGAACGATCAAACCAACTTTAACGGGTCCCCATTGCTGAATATATCCGCATACCGTCATAATGACGCACATCAGTCAAGCGGCGGAGGGAATTAGAAAGTACAATCGTTTATAAGACACGCTCTCGGTAGGAAAGCGCTCAGTCGTTACCCATCGCTCCTGAGGATGCCTCGTGCAGAGGCGAAACACGTGTCGAAGAATAGTCGGCGCATACAGCGGGATACTGCAATTCAGGTATCTTCCTGGAACCCATACCATTCCTATATCCCTTATCCTTTTAAAGGAGTTCGGTATTGTCAACGTTTTTCTATTGCAATAGTTGGGGTGGTCAATCCGAGGGTGCGTGGTGGATTCCTCTTTTCTCCCATTAGGTTGTCTCTTTTGATTTTCTGAGAAATTATTAAACAAAAATAAAGTAATTTTAAATAACTCCAAGCGCGTTAAAATGACAAAGGAATTATATGCCAGGATCTTCTTCATGTTGATGTCCCTTTTAAAAGTAAACATCTAAATGATCAGTGGGTATCTTAAACTAATATGAATATTTAAAGCTGAAGAATTTGTTTGTTTGTTTGTTTGGTTGAACGCGCTCATCTCAGGAACTACTGGTCCGATTTGAAAACTTTGTTCAGTGTTAGATAGCCCATTTATCAAGGAAGGCTATAGGCTATATAACATCACGCTATGAGCGACGAGAGCAGAGCAGTAGTCTTAAATAACGCGGGTGTAATCGTTTAGTATTTTATATACAGAAAAAAATGGTATTATGTTCTGTTTTTTTTTTCTGGCGTATCTAAAAGTCTATCTATAGTTTGTTAACATACAAAATACTTTATACTAATACCATAAACGTATTGCTAATTGGAGACAGGTCAGATGAGACAGGTCAAGAGAGATTGGAGACAAATCTATTAAGTTTTTTTTGGTGTTCTATTTCTAATTGAATACTCGTTTTTAAGGAAATAATTATATTAGTAGAGTATTACTATAGATTACTTGAGTATGCCCGCACCTATATACCCAATACCGTGGAAATTTTGGAAAATTATTTATGAGTGCAACCCTACGCACTTCAGGACACTGACAAGGTGATGTGAGCGACGGTTAATCTAGTTCGTAAGTAATAAAAAAGCATCGACCGTTATGTTGCAGTGCTCTAAAATGTTAATAACGAAACCGATATTATTTATTTATTTATCATCACAAAACAAACCATTCTTACAAGCGAACTTAATGCAATGGATGTGTAATGATTAAATCTGTGTAAATCTGTGTAAATAACATTACTGAAATATTATAAAAACACTTCACACAATACTGAGTAGGTGGCCTCTGTGAACTCGTTCAATGAACAAGAAAAATATAAATTATATTTGAACCAAAAAAACATTGTGTAAAATAAATGCTATAGGAAATTTCATATCAGTATCATGGGCTGAGTGAATATTTTTCGGAAAAATAATGACTTAAAATACACGGTATGCATTACTCAAAAAAATATTTATGACTAAAATCTAAATAACTTATTTCCTAATTAATGCTGGGAATAAAACCTCTTGTTTGCCTCATTCAATATGAATGGTAGTCATTTGAGACGGCACAAAGTTTAAGGTCTCTAAAAACTTAATTTGTTACTTGTAGCGTCTCCGGTTAGTTAAAAATTCTCGCCCCGAGAGCCGCCTAGAATTTGATGAAGTTGCGACAACTTCTTTGGGAAGGTATCTGTCAGTAGTCTGTAGGCATTTTGGAAGTATGCTGGTAATTAAATTAATATCGCAAGATAAATGTGCACCCTATATTTTCGTCCGTGTGGTGACGGATTAAGAATACGAATTGTCACCACCCCATATCATCCCATGGGTGTTGTAAGAGCCGACAGAGGGAGTATATTATGCAACGAACAGCACTGTAAGAGAAGGAAAACTTGATACAAACCATATACCAACCCGTTTGGCCAGCATGGTATAGTAGGCCAATTCCTCCTTTCAAAGGAGAGGCATAGTCTAGCAGTGGACTGTTAAAGGCTGATGATGATGGTGATGATAATGAAATGTTAAAGACGGTAAAGGGGAGACTAGGCAGAACGAGAAGAACTTTAAGAACGCAATGAGTGTGATAGTTTTAATAACATGTTATCCAAGGATGCAGGATTCAAATCAAACTGGATGAAGGTCATAAAAGCGGGAATAATGAAACAAAAGTGAGAGGCAGAGTAGTGAAAGAGATTCATATAACGCCACTTAATCCAAAGAATCCTGTTGAAATCGAATAGATTCGCAGTAAAGGTAACACATAAACCATGCAAAAGAAGGCGCAAAATGTATGACCTATGTTTTTCACTGTTATAGCTCGCAAGACCACTAGCTGGCGATTCCACTGAACTGTGGTTTAGCTCAAAACGTATCCAGCAATCCCTGTTAAAAGATTCTTTTACATCTGCATACGCAAAATTCGTACTGAAAAGCGCACTAAGCTGGTACTATTTCCACTTTACTTGCTTTTGTTTCAGCACTGTTTAGTAAAACATGTTATATTGGAAACCATCAAAGTATTGATGAATCCGTGAAAAACTTACTAAACTAAACATAGCGAAAATAAAGGCGTTCAACGACACAGGAATGTGCGATGAGTGTCAAATTATGCTGAACACAAGCCCAGTAATTGCACTTGATATCTCAAAAACCACACCAGAAAGATTATTAGCAGAAGTGAATGACAAACTGGCCATTGTTTTCAATATGAAGAAAACATTGGAATCCATGTCTGATGATATAAGCTTCTACGCGGAGAAGTACCAGGAGTTAATTGAAGAGAAGGAAAGAACGGAGAAGAAAATAAAGGCATTGGAACATAAAAACGTACATTTGGAAACCTGTAACAAGGCGCTGGAAGAAAGGATTATGCACCTGGAAATACGTGAGAAGGAAAAGAATGTGGAAATAATAGGATTAGAAGAAAGCGAAAATGAAAATTTAGATAGTACAAGTCAAATATTAGCAAATAAATTAGGCGTAGATTCAAAAATGATTTGTGAAATAAAGAGGGTAGGCAATGAAAGTGCCGACACAAGCAAAAAGCGAGAAAAAAAGGCGCGGCCGGTGCTGATCACGCTATCCTCGCGTGCAGCCCGTGACCAATGGATAGCCACGAGAAAACAGAAACACCTGACCAATGATGACATTTTCGGCAATGGAAATAATGCGAGAATTTACGTCAACGAAGATCTGACCAAATATATGCGCAACCTTCTCTGGACAGCTAAGAATGAATTGAAAACTGAATTTAAATATATTTGGGCGCAGAATGGGAAGGTGTTGCTCAGAAAAGATGACCCTAATGATAAGAGAATAAAAGTGATTCGCACGCTATACGATATTAACATGTACACAAACAAGAAATGATTTGTTTGTGACTGGGGCAGTGGCATACTCAGATTATTAAAGGTAAACAAAATTCGAAGATGATACGATACACATACAACCTAATATAGTTTATAATAAATACACAAATATAGAGAAATGGCAACAAGAAATTCTACATGCCGGCACCAGACTAAATATCATTCACCTGAATATACGATCGCTTAGAAAAAACTTTGATCAGCTTCAGACTATCATAAATGGGTGCAAGGAGCGATTGGATATCATAGCACTTACGGAAACAAATATTAAAAAAGATGAACTGCCGTTATACGGATTGACAGATTATGACTCATTTGCATATACAAGAGATACATACAGAGGGGGTGGAATATCATTATTTGTTAAAAACACGCTCAGATGTACTGCAGAAATACTACAGACAAACTGCGCGGAAATGATACATGCGCAGGTAACATTGCATGAAAATAATAGGACAATACACGTCATCGTTGTATATAGACCACCTAAAACAAACAAACGGTGTTTTGTGGAGGAAGTACACCAGCTGTTATCTAAAATACCTATCGGGTGCGAAATTGTTATGATCGGTGATACGAACTTACATCTATCGTGTGAACCCGGTTCGAACAGCGCGGGCGTCGAGACTTGCTATAGAAACAACATGTGCGAAATAGGCATGGAATGCGCTATCAGTGACTTCACGCGCGAGGAGATGTACGGTGGTGTAGTGACGCGCTCCTGTATCGACCACGCGTGGGTTCGAGCCCAGCAAACGGTAAAGTCATACGTGTTAACAAGTAAGATATCCGATCATTACCTTATCGGTGTGAGCCTTGTTAGGGATCTAGATAAGTGCGCGGTTGAGAAAAATTCTAAAGTGGCTATAATATGTGATAAAAAAGTGTTTGAAAGATTGGATGCAGTATCCTGGACAGAACTACTAAACTGTAAGTGCCCATTAGTCATGTATGATAAGCTATGTAACATTTTTACGAATATTTATGATGAGTCAAAAATGTACTTACCCTCACGTAAAAAAAGACAGTGTAAACCGTGGATAACAAAACATATTATAAAAATGTTAAATACTCGTGATAGGCTTTTTAGAACTTGCAAAAATAAACCGGGTGACATGAACTTACGAATACAATATAATATTTATAGAAATAGGGTTAACAAATATATCTTTAGAGCCAAAAACAAATACAGACAAGATGAGATATTGAAATGTAAGAACAATATTAGAAAGATATGGGCCAAGATTAACGCTTGGACTGGCCAGGAAAAGAATAACGTAGACAAAACTATATTAAAATATTTAGGAAAGATGGACAATACTGTTAATATATGTTATAAATTTGCAAAAACTTTTACCGAGGAAGTGTTAAAAATTAAACATGTATGTGACAAAAAATTTCTAGACCGAAATAAATATGTAAAATACAGTGATATGTCATTAAGGTTCCAGAAAGCCTATCCGAAGGACATCATTAAAATTATTAAAAATTTAAGTTGTAATAAATCCCCGGGCATTGATTGCATAAGGGTTAAAGACATACACTTTTTAAAAGACAAGATTAGTCCTGTTATAGCTTTATTTATTAATCTGTGTGTTGAAAAGGGTATTTACCCTAAGAAATTAAAGACAGCATTAATTAGGCCTATTTATAAGCAAGGATCACACTCAGAATACACGAATTATAGACCTATTGCTATTTTGTCGGTAATAAATAAAATAGTGGAAAAATATATCGTTAGTCAAATATCTGCGTTTCTAGAAAATAATAATATATTGTCAAACACGCAACATGGTTTCCGACGGGGACGAAGCACGGGGACGGTGTTGGCTCAGTTCACTGACGATGTCAATGAAGCTCTGGATCGCAGGAAGCAGGTGGTGGTGGTCTACATAGACTTCAAAAAAGCTTTTGATACCCTGGAACACCACCAGCTGCTTCAAGCTATGGCGGATTGCGGGATTGAGGGACCATTGAATGCATGGCTCCGTGCTTACCTCACGGACCGTACACTGCAGACTGTCGTTGACGGCGTGAGTGGCGAGCCGGCGCACGTAACCTGCGGTGTGCCGACCGGCTCCGTGTTCGGTCCCGTCGGATACATTATGCATGTTAACAGCATGAGCAATATTGTGCGAAACTGCCGGTTATATATGTATGCTGATGACACTTGTCTATTATACGCAGATAAAGATTTATCTGTAATAGAAAGTAAAATACAAGAAGATTTTACAAATATAATTAAATGGTCACACGATAATGGTATAATAATTAATCTAAATAAAACAAAATGTATGCATATAAAGTCTCCTTATCTTAGAAATATACTTAACACGCCACGCATAGTCGGACATAGTTTCGAGTGTATGCACAGCGCAAATATAACGTGCGACTGCGCAAGTATCGAGGTGGTGGGAGAATACAAGTACTTGGGTCTCACTATAGATAACAAGTTTTCATGGAAAGTACATATATCTCAATTATGTAATAAGCTGCGATCAGTACTTGTAAAATTCCACCACCTTAGTTTTGTATTGGATAGGGCAACTATGTACACTGTGTATTATGCACTGGTGGACTCACTACTTGCTTATGGTCTGGTAAGCTACGGTAGGACATTCAAAACGTATTTAGATAAGTTGAAAACACTACAAATAAGATTCATAAAACTATTAGTAGATAAAAGCACGAAACAACGCTGTAAAAATAGCAACTATGAATACCTATTTAAGGAGTGTAAAATGCTTCCAGTCCATGAGAAGGTAGTGATGTTAATAGCATTAGAACAATACGGCAGTGATGAATTTAAAACATACGTAAATAGCAATAGGACAAACAGAAGGGACAAATTTCTAGAAGTGCCTACCTTTAGTAATTATTTCGGTGAAAGAAGTAGAAAATATTTAGTGCCAAAAATTTATAATGAAATATCAATGAGCAAAACTAAATTAGGAGTAACAAAAGGGTTATTTAAAAGACGATTAAAAATGTATCTTCTACAAAATTTTATAAATAATATTGGGAATTAAATTAAATTGTAATGTCAATGTATGATCTTTTGTAAACCTACTATGTATATTGGTGGAGGGTAAGATAGGTTTAGTTTTAGTATGTAATAATAGGCTGCGTGTTTGTTAAATCACCTAAATTATTAAACGGGAGCTACAGCTGCCAACAAACTGTTTTACAGTTTGGCAGATGTATTTATATGTGAACAAATTTGTTAATATTATGAATAAAGCTTATTATTATTATTATTATTATTATTAGGTTTAAGGAAATTCCACATATTTTGTGACAGTGTGAAACGCCGACGAAAATCCAGGATAGTACGTGAAGCGGTAGAAATCAAGAAACATAACAATTTCAACCGGGAGGATGGATATAGATTATCGGCTACTTGGAATCCAGTCATCAGCAAGTGTAGACACCGCCGCAGTGATAAATCTCAACAGTGTAGACGTCATTAGTGTAGTGTGTCGGAGTACCGACATTGTGAACTTAAATAAAGACCAAGTGAGCGAAACCCGCAATTCCACAAGACGGCGCTGAGCTCTCATCAGTCTCTCCACAACCACGCTGTAACCAACCACGGTGCAAGACGAGCGAAACGTCGGAACCAAATAGGTATTTATACCTTAAATAAGTTAGTTGTACGCGATTAAGACCCGCAAATTTATTATGTATGATGTATACAAATCGCGAAAGTTTAAAATCGATTAGTGTGAAACGCATTAAAAATGGATTCCAGTTGCAGAATCTCACACTTTCGAAGGCTGATGCTGAGCTCTTACTAGTCTTTTTCTGATGTTATTGGTGTAGCATAAGTTCTGCCTCCTATGCAAGCTGTACGCACGCATTGTATGTACTGCGTGCATCCAGCTTGCATGCTATAGTTCTCGATGTCTAACTTTGTGAGTTATGTTTGATGAATTAACGGGCACGAAGAACACCCACATGCAGCAACTATGTAGCAAACGCTAGCCTATGTAGGAATTGCAACCAATACGCTAAGACCCGTTTTAAAAGGACCCGCAGTCTTTTAAGTCACTGCGTGATCAAATCTATAAAAACAATATTGATTTAAATCGTAGTCTCCGAGTAAAACTCTATGACTGGTCCTGCCATGGTCATTAATGAATGCACTGTTTTATTACTAATTCGACCCAACAAAGACATTTCAAGAAAGTAGAATACCTATATCTAAATAAAAGAAAACAAGTAAACACATATACACACACATCGTCTTTATCCAAAATAAAATAGCTTGAGTAGGGTATTCAAATTTTTCCAGTGATAACAATTACAAGTCAACGACGTCCCATTATTGCCGCTTTCACCCTTCTTAGTAATAAGGGAAGGAGTCAATTGTTTACTGTGCCATTAAGTTTAACTTTGGGAAAGCTTGTTGATGGAAGTTTTACTAATGATGGTAAGATTTTTCCAAGGAAACTAGTTTGGGTACGGAAGATTACTGCAAAGTTGTGGCACTAGAGTGCAGCAGGGTAGATTTTTGGCAGAATACAGGAAGGTCGCGTCTTAATAGTTTCTATACTGTTTGTGCTAAGGCAAGCGTCATGTTTTTGGCAATTTGTTGATAAAATGTAGCGTTAATCTTAATATTTAAAATCCTTGCGTTACTGACTGACTGACAGACACGCTACAGCCGAAACTATTAGGCGCAGGAAGCTGAAATTTGTCATGTATGTTCCTTGGGGACCGTAGGGGTGCATTAAGAAGGGATTTCCCGAAATTCCCACGGGATCGGCCAAAACGGGTAAATTTAAAAAAAATGCAGGCATAGTTGCTGGCATCCTCTAGTATTAAATACGAATTATAGCTTGCTTAACGGTGAAAGAAAACATTGTGAGGAAACTTGCTTGCCTGAGCGTTCAACATAATTTGATCAACGTGGTGGTCTCTGGTCTTACCCATTTCAAAGTAACAAGAAGCCCGAGCATGTGAACATGAAAACAAAAAAAAAACTAGGTTGGCATAATATCGTAAGGTTATAAAAAAAACATGAATGAAACTAAACAGATCTCTTTATGCAACGTAATAAAGCGGGTAAATTACCATAAGCGTCCCATTAAAAGCTAGAAATAGGAAGATTCGCATACATTTTTGTGCTGATTATGCAATAATTAATATAAAATCATTGTGTCATTTATTAACTGACGGACAACGCACAGCTTACACTACTCGGCGCAAGAAGCTAACATTTGATGTGAGCTCATTAGGGAGTGTGTAGGAGCCTTAAGAGAGTATTTTTGAAAAATTTATTATATTTCCATGTTATGGGCGTTAAATAAGTCCACGCGTGCAAAGGCGGGGGCGAAAACTAGGAACTACTTTAAATATCAGAGGTAAAATTGTATACCTAATTTTCAAGACAACGGCATGATTGAATAGCACAGACGACGGCTAATAAAAGTCCAAACAAAACTTTTATACGGCGCAGCGTCCGCGGCACTAAAATAATCAAATTTGTCGTGAGGCGATAAAATATTTTTTACAACGCTTCTCACCCCGAGACCCCTGAAACGAAACATATATCAGATAAAGTGAAATATATGACATTTTGGATCCCAACTGATGTGTGCGCTGAGATCTGAGAACGTACTATGGCATTGAGATTTAAACTGTACTGACAATAGTTGACAGGTTAGGTGATGGATGTCTAAAGGCTAGCATCAGACAGCTCAGATTCAGTCCGATTGAGATGCTCGTATTTAGACAATGCATCACCTGTTGGAGAGTCCTTATTGTTCTTATTGTAATACGCAACTTACTTTTACTAATACAGAAAGAAGTGATGCCAAAGCTTGCTATGGACAGTTCTGCTTTATTACCCGAATGTACACAGCTAAGCCCGCACATGTTTTTTTTTATATAACCCTTTTTTCCCAATGTCGTGAGAATTTCAGGCATTAGTTCACTCTCGCGATACCCAAGGAACATACATGCTAACTTTCAGCTTCTTCGCCTGGAGCTGTATGTATGTCAGTCAGGCAGTAATGCAAAAATTTGATATACTCGGATTGAATTTGCAATTGCATAATTAGTTTTGGGATTGATTGCTAGATTTGAGATTTGATAGGATAGCACGCGTTGCTCATGATTTATTCAGTTTAATTACGCGTAGTGGATAAAAAAACTATTTATAAAATATTTATATACTGTATTCTATGGCAAAATAGACAAAATAATTTAATAACTTGTATATTACCTAGTTAATAACGTAACTGCAGAAGTTAACTGTCCCCAAACCCGTAGTATCTCCGCGTACTATAAGGGATTTGTTCCAAGTTTCAGGTACCTTACGCGTCGTTTGCAATGTTTATTTTATTTCAGCACTGTTGGAAAAGATTTGGATTGTAACTTCGTACTCTGAGACACTTTGCATGATATTTATTTTGACCTCTGGATTTTTGTACTGACTTTTTTAAGAAGAAGTATCAATTTTAGAAAATATTTTTTCGGGAAATGCATTGAGAAATTATCTTCTCATCAGCCTTTAATAGTCCACTGCTGGACTAAGCCTCTCCTTTGAAAGGAGGAATTGGCCTACTATACCACGCTGGCCAAGCGGGTTGGTATAGGGTTTGTATCAAGTTTTCCTTCTCTTACAGTGCTGTTCTCTGCATAATATGCTCCCTCTGTCGGCTCTTACGACACCCATGGGATGATATGGGGTGGTGACAATTCGTATTCTTAATCCGTCACCACACGGACAGAGAAAGACGGAGAAATTATAATCAGATAATTATTATTTCCCAATGCATATCTCTTCGACCATGCTTCACATGCGTGTAAGACACTTTGTTTGTCATTTATTCTTTTGCTTTTTTGCACGCAATTTATTTATTTTAAACCTCTATAAGGCCGTCCATCATAACTGAATAGCATTCAAACATTTGTATCTCATAGCGACATTTTTACCACTGTCATTGGAGTTTTCAACACAGCGAGAATACATCTGAATGACGTCACTGATCCGAAACATTGTAAATCTAACGCATAGGCACACGTGAGTGAGCCATTTATATGTGGTAGCAAAACTGTTGCTTTGAAATATTACTGTGTATGACAACCAATAGTCATGGTGAATAGCAGGGAGTAAAAATATCACTTGATTAGGTACATTAAAAAAGCAGTTCGACCAAATAGGTGACATATTGAAAAAGGTCCAAATAAAAGTGCCCATAACAGATGAAAGTGGTCTGTTAGAATCGGAACATTTGGCGTTACATTGTCTTTGTCTATCCTAATAGAAATAGAAGGTAGATGATAGGTTGTCAATAAATATGTAGAATCTGTGCCTACATTGCCAGTGGAAAAACGGGAGAAGTAAATAGAATAACTGCTCATGGGCTATTCCAATTTATTACATTTTTTTAAATCCACTCATACTTTTTACGCGGTTTTAATCGGTAAATACATAATTATCCAAATAAACTCGGTTGAAGTGGAGTGGAGGGAGAATGATTTAGTAGTGCAAAGAAAACTGAGGGCATTAAGTCACAATGCGCCATTCTAACAAGGAAAGTGGACAAAGTCTGTGAAATTAACTGACTACCAAGAATGAGAGAATAGAGGCACATAATCCAGCTTCACTTTATGTCAACTACATTCCATATATGCGAATAAAAGATACGCATTTTGACCAGCTTCTTTATTAAAAACACGTGTTCTTCAAAATTGAAATTCATAGATACATTGTGTGTTGGGTTGCATGAGTTTCTGCCTTATCCTTCGTTCAGATAGAGGCTTGATGTTATATAATGTATGTTTACTTTCAAAAGAAAACTCCAAAGTTATGAGTTGCCAAAGTCGTTACAACTGTCTTCTACAAACTTTTCCATCGATGGATCTAATATCTTTAAAACTCTAAAGTTTTCACTTCGGAACATTTAAACTAATGCCTAACACTTTTAAGTCGTCTGCATAAGGTATGTTTTACAATAGCACGATTTCCAAATATGGGTGCTTTATCTTGGTTTAAAGAAGATTACTTTTATGGAAAACATGATGTGTTATTTAAACGATGGAAAGAAAAAGCAAGGGGAAAACACGTGCTGCTGGTGGTTAATAAAATGGGAAAATATGAGCAATATCATGTGAATAACAAATGGATAATATTGGTATGAACTCATAATACAATTTTAAACTTAAAAGATTTTTTAAAATTTTCATCCAATTACCTCTACAGTAGCAGTAACGAGTAAAAGATTAAGCAAACCGCAATGAACACTTAATTTACATATTATAATAAACTACGAATCGGGAAGATAAAGGGGGGTTCAGACCAGGTCAATTACTCGAGTGCTTACTAGCTTAAGCGCAGTTCAGCGAAACGTTAGCTAAATATCAGGTTATATTCCACAAGCGATCGCTTTGAAAGATTTTCACTCTATTTTTGTAGAATATTCTCTGATTTTATGCAGCGGATGTGATCATGTGTTTTCAACTCCGATAACTGTTTATGAATAGACCTTATGCGAGGTGTAATGTTGCATTCAGCACTGATTCTTCAGAACATGTTAGTTTATTTATATTTTGCTTGTACTTTACGTTACATTTCTCACTATGCTAACATTTTGTATCAACGTCAAACGTTTTAATACGTGATTGTTGTAATAATATAATTAATAATGTATGATTGGTATTGGTGATTGATTTTTATAAGTTGGATAGAACTGATTTACTTTATCTAATTTTACAATAGAGTGAAACAGAGATAACAACATTGCATTCAAAATGGATATAGTTGTATTCCTTTGACACTATAAACAGCGTACAAAAAGAAGATAGCAGCTTTATTTCAGTTATGTTTAGTTTTTACGGTAATGTTAACATTATCGTAAAAATTGTTAACACAATTTACCTCAAAACTTCCATCGCACCTCCAAAACGACGATTTTCCTAAACTAATCACTATCCTGAACATTTTCCCCGCTATTCCAATCAGGGCCCGCCATTACTAAAAATAGGTCACGGGTACCCTCACTTATCTATCAGCGAAGATAAGCGAACTGGTAATATTTTTCCGAACCCTCTTTATCTATACAACTTCTACAATTTTATCTTGTTAAATTCGTTTCTGCTATATTATACGCCGTTGTTCTTAGGGTGCTTGTACACGGTGCATGTAGCTGGAGCAAGTAAAGGTGCGGGTTACACGCGTGAATAATAAGCGCAAGCTACTTGTTCAAGTTACTCACTTGTACTTGTACATGGTGCAAATAACCGGAGCTAGTAAAAACATGGGGTACTTGCGCAAGCTGTATGTACAAGTTATTTTTTGGTGGTCAAGTAACATACGCGAGTGACCCGCGCGCGCCGCAGAGCACGCGAATTAGTTGCGCGGGTGGCTCGCTTTGGTACATGCTCGAGTCGCTAGACCCGCACATGTTTTTAAACGATATGTTTACGGTGCATATAACCCGCGCACGTGCCTCAACATGCTCAAGCTACATGCACCGTGTACAAGCACCCTTACAGTATTTAAACTGTTTAAGCCGTTTTAGAGATACAAGTTAATGCTCCAGAAAGATTTTGGTGATTAGCCGTCAGTTAAAGAATTTTGATTGTCAGAAGACAACAAGGTGCGGTTCGGTTAGGTGATGCATCTTGTGACACCGTGTATATAACTGTATTTTATTATACGAATAGTATCGACAAAGAACGCGTAGAAAATATTGTCAAATCAGTATGAATTTAGTTCAAAAGCGCTAAAATAGAATCGTAGGTACCTTTTTTAGCACTGTATATGAATAGAGAACAGAAAGAGTATATTTTACCTTAGTAAGTTGAAATAGGCAAAGACAATAAAATGTAGACATTGAACCGGATATAATTATGTTATGTAACTGTGTAAGTGAAAGCTTCTGAAGGTAGCTGAATGTGTAATTTTGTTAACCTTTAACGTAAAAATACTACTGAACCGAATTTAATGAAGCTTTGCAGTAATACAGCTTTTGTCCCAATAACCGACCCGGTGCCAGTTGCTGAGGACAGAAGCTAGTAATCCATTAGTTCAATATCAATATGCCAGTCAGTCTCATATTTATTCAATTTTAGTCAAATAATTCCACACATAAATAGGCCGTTGGCACGTCAACCATCAAATATGTGACAACAAACCTTACTTAACTAGTTACAAGAATGTTTTACTCCCTTTTACAACCACTACATTGTGTAAAACATCTCGTGGTATTCGTTTTCCATATTTTATGTCAGTTTTTCCGTTTGTTTGTCCAATATTGAAGATATTTGAGTTGAAAATCCGTTAGCTCAACTTCTTAGCGAGTTACAAATTTCGTAGAATGTTTTCTAAGAAATCAATTCTGTTACAGAGCTTGATATATAATAATTATGTGTTTTCGAATAAAATATGCTGTGTGTTTTGCGTTTTATTGGCGTGTAAGTTAGTTGAGGCAAATTGTATTACGGCTGAAAAAGTGGACGCAAAGTCACATTACTTTGATGTGTCAAGAGTCACGATAGTGATGTTGTATTTTATCCAATATGGAGGCTATGAGTGTTTTTATATATGTTCACATACCTTCTGAAATTCTTATCAATATTTGATACACGAGGTACTTTATGAGCATCTTGTCTTAATAGAAACACATAATATTGCCTCTTGTTTGTATAAAAATCTACGACTTCAGGCAATCAAAATAAATACCAAAAAATCTTAAAATAAATATATTTTAATAAAAAATAAACAGTGAAGTAAAGAGAAGTGAGAAATAAACACTTTTCCTCTCAATTACTAAGCTATAGTGATATGATGAGCAACGACATTGGAATCGGTACTGAAAAGGCCAGTAAATTGATTACTATAGTAAAATATAAGCGATCACCGCCGTTTCTATTTCTCTGGTTTATTTTTGTTAGCTTTATTTTGTGCTTGAGTGATACAAGCAGAGTTTGCGTGTTATGGAGCCTTCGTGTCCGTGATATAGTAGATAAACAAAAGAACAATGTCTTGAAAAAGAATGTCTTGTGGCAACCATCATATTGAGTGGGAAACACGCCGCCTTCGCCGAGCTCCAATAGCAGGATAGGCCTAAGAAATGACTGACTTGATATTCTAAAGATGATATACGCCAATCGACTAACTACTATCGATTGTGAAGACCAGAAGAGATTTTATAGGAAAGCGGACTACGGGCACCAAGGCCTCGCCTTCTTGGACTGCAGCCGCAAATCACTGAGGTTGAGATGATGATAATGACTACCATCTAGTCACACAGCCACTTGAAATAATGTCGGTGGATGCCCAAGTAGCAAGCATTATTATGAGATTTTATTTAACTTGCAATGTTTGTATAGATTTACGTTTGTTCGGGTGGAATCTTGCCACTCAATTTTAAAGAAAGCATTTTTTAGGTTTACAAATAGAAAAGTTGTATAACTTTTCTATTTGTAAACCTAAAAAATGCTTTCTACGTGAACCACCTTCGTTAGTTCTTTGGTGAAAAATAAGCAGATTTTAAATAAAATTAATTTAATTATTAAAAAGATTCTAAAATTCTGATTTCTCTTCAG
Source organism: Euclidia mi (assembly GCA_944739405.2). Taxonomy (NCBI): domain Eukaryota; kingdom Metazoa; phylum Arthropoda; class Insecta; order Lepidoptera; family Erebidae; genus Euclidia; species Euclidia mi. Next base: position 91,057,264 of record OX123187.2, on the reverse strand, counting down.
TCTCTTAAATTCGGTAGCTATGACATTTCCCTAAAATCGAATCAGGTGGAATGATTCAAATGCCTTAAGCTAACTTGTCTAGAACAAATTGAAATTGCGACTTTAGAAACCTAATACAATTGTTGAAGAAGGAACGCTTGTAATTAAATCAACTCTGCCTATTACATCTACCATTTTGAAGCCAAAATTGAAGCCTGAACTTCTAAGCGATTATTTGGAATCCACGTTATTTTATTAAACATTGTTGTCTATTGGTGATGGTGACTGAACGGGGTTTTTGTTTTACCTTGTTAAAATCTTTGGTGCGGAGAAAACTGTTTCGTCAATAGATGAGGAATGGCTTACCAACTTAGTTTCTTTGCCGTAATGATTGATCAGCTGCCACAGTTTGATTACATGTTTAGAAAATATAGCTTTTTACTAGCTGGTCTTGTAGTGCATTAAAAAAATTTAAATTAAAATATTAATAAAATATATAAAAATTATTTTTAATCAAAATCAAATTTTGATTAAAAATATAATTCAGGAACTCAAATGTCAAACTTCTGGAACAGGTTAATAGTCTCAAAGCAAGTAATAAACTCATTTAAAGTTTTTACAACCGCTGAACTTTATTTACACTTGAAAAGAAATATTCTATTCACGCTAGAATATGCCATATTTTATTCTAGTTGCTTGTCATTTTCAATGACCAAATTGTTTATCGACCCAAATGCTTTCGCCGTAAACATATTTTCGGGGTGTGGCTGCAAAAATGTGAACTTTCTGCTCCGATGCATATATCTTCGGCAGTTTCTGTAACGAATTGACTTGTGTCTGAACCAGTGGCGGCTTGTTCAAAGGAGCGCTGGAGCAGTGAACTCCCAAAATTATAAAATATATGTATAAGTACAACTCATATAATCTTTTTCTATAAACATACTCAATTTTTTAATACACACCTATTCTCTTTTCTATAATGCATATCCACAAATAAGTATTTGACTACTAAGCTGTTTATCATAATTTTGTCAACACTCTTGAAACATACATAGGTATTTTTGTTGAGTGGAGCGCTCATAACAGCGCTCTTGCTTGACGAAAGCTTAGTACAACGCTTAATACTGAAATGTAATAAGTGCGAAAGAGAGAGCGTTCTATGCGCTGGGCGCATGAGACAAAAGATTTGTATGAGAAATATGCCAAATACGGAGCGGCGCTCCTAGCTAGCCTGACGAGGTGCGCATGCGCGAATATATTACCCGACTAAATGATATGACCATTTGTCACGAAGAAAAATTAAAACGTGTGCGCCGTTTTTTTTAATAGTGTTTTGCCGGTATCATTTGAATGTAAACAAAAGCAAAACATTTATCTGCAAGTGCGTTGGTAATTAGAAAATGATTGGTGTTTAAAATATAGTTAATTGTATGTGTGATTGTGTGTATATGTTTAAGAAAGACAGTAAAATTGTGTAACTAATATGGAATATAACAGCGTAAACTTTATAACAATCTGTGAAAAAACTTAAAAACACTACCAATATGATAAAACGCTTTGGTTGTAAAAATGCGAAGGAAGTAAGAAGCTGTTTTGTTTTTCGTGTAGGTATTTTGTTTAGTGGCGCCGGAGTTAATACTGCGTGGGCGGTTCATGTAGGTATCGATAATTTAGCACATCTTACTATTAATTGTAAAAGCATTCACAAAATAAATGGTAAGCAGGTTCATCTTATTTTTTAGTGAACACCCAATATAATCTTTCACGGGCCGCCTCTGGTCTGAACCATTATATTAGATTTTCCATGTATGGGGATTGTGGAAAAAAAGTAAACATTTAAAAATATTGGGTTAGGGTACATAATTTATCTGTAAAGACTCTCATTAAGTTTATTAAACTGCAGATATGCATTTGTTAAGTGTTTCCACATTTGAAAAACTTTAGACTCTGCTGTTTGCCAGGTTTTCTCGATGAAAGTTCTACGCAATATTCGTAAACTAATTGTAGGTTAATAATTAGATACGTTATTCATTACCTCAGAAAAATAAAAATTCAGACGCAAAAAGGTAAAATATTATTTCAGATTTCACACTTTAATTATTATGATTAATAAAATGAGAAATATAGCCACTTAATGATCTTATAGATTGTATTCAAATTACCAACTGGATACTTAATCAATCGAAGCAAACTGTTTCTCCCATAATTATTATTAAATTTAATCTGAAGCTGCTATTTTTGTGTTTTACTGTCAAGAGAGCGATGAATAATGAAAATTGAAGCAACAGCGTTATTGCTGAAGTCTGACGGTTTACCCATTATGGTAAATCATATTTGACTGTCATATAATCTAAAAGAAATTTGTATGCATCAGCAAAAACTCATTATTCTTCTTTGCGTTCTCTTTCTCAATTAAGCCATAATATTATCTATTAATTGTGTCCCAATTTCTAGCTCATAATAGTCGGTAGTATGCTCCTTGACAAGTAGTTTCTTGTGGTGTAAATATCTTATTTCAATATTTATTATTTTAATTTACAATTCTATGGCGCCAACGTTGATCTGCAGGAAAAAGAAGTTTCTACAATATATTTATTTATTTTAAACTTCACTTACACAAAGTACATATGCGGAATTAATGTTAAAAATAAATTATCTACCAGTCTACCTGATTAAGTGGTGCAGAGAGGAAGTAGTAGGTGTATTATATAGTGTGAGAGGAATGTACTAGTAACTTAATTATGTAGAACATGATATACTTGACAACGCAAATGGCAATAAACATCACAAAGAAACCTTAAAACTATGTAGAATAATAATAATATATAAATAGTAAATATGTAACCAACCTAGACATGTAGATAAAATGTTTAATTGATTCTCTTCAAATACTTAGATAAAGAATGCAAACAGCTGTTTTCAAGAAGAAACAAAATATTTTTTTCAATCCATAACCACCGAATCATATATTTTTGTTCAGACAAGAACATTTTCCATCGCAAACACTAAATCTTTGCATCAACTAACTGAAATTCACTTCCCTCGAAGAATTTTCTTCATTGATTAAGCGTTGCGGCGCAAGGGAATTCTTGGACTGCTCATTCTTTTTTAATTCAATGAGTTTCTGCGTGGTTTTAATTAACACGTCACTGTAAAGGCTCTATAGAGAATAGTCATGGTGTGAGAACTTTTAAAGGTGCCATACTAGTTTAAAAACTACGTAGAAATGTTTTGCCGGTAAAACGTCTATTCATCAAAATTGTTTGGTGCGTTCCTGTATTGTGAATGGTTCAAAAGAGTCTTTTCCAGATAAAGTGGCTTAAAATGGAACGTTATTTAGTGAGAATTTTCCTGATTTGTTTGCTGGAGCAAGTATTACGCTAACATTAAATCTGTTATGATAGATAAAGTTTAAAATGTGTCAAAATATCTAACTATAATTTGAAACGTGAAATATTTTGAGGAGGATGGAAGGATGTCTAGATGTTTGTAACTTTTTTGCGATTTTGATGAAATTGTGCAATTGTACAATAAACATACCTGAATAGCACATGGGCTACCTTTTGTCTTAGTTAATAACACATGCAGAAGCTAGAAATTTACATAAATTTAGATTTTTTTTATTTTATTTATAGACTCACGCCTGTATCCCCGAAGGGGTAGGCAGGCGTTAGTCTATAATGCGTAAGCCTGTATCCCCGAAGGGGTAGGCAGAGGTGTAATATTACACCTACATTTTGCCATGAATTTTTGGGTCCCACGTAATAGGGGGCGAGCCTATTGCCGTACCGGGCTCATTACCAGACTGCTTGCTGCTACTGAGATTTTCCTAACCGAAAAACCCAATAACACTTTGCCGACCCGGGAATCGAACCCGAGACCTCCCAATCCCACGGGCATATTTTATGCCGCAAGACCAACGAGGCAGTGAAATCCAGATGCGTGACATAAAATAATCTATTCGCAACTGCCATTGTTTTTGTGACTTTCACACATGGCTGTAAAGTACCTATGAAATAGTAAACCCTTTCCTCGCTCTATCCTCACACACACCGTACTTATCAAGCAGTACACGCATTCAACAAATCGCGGTAACAAACCGAACGTCACTTGAATAAAACCATGTCCTAAGACGAGTAAACAAAACAGAAACAAACTTAGTTTGTCTCATAACACGTCTGCACCATTAAACGTAGAGTACAGTGCAAAAAGTCATGAAACGGACGATTTGGAGCAACTTCACAATCTCTGAATGAAATATCGGAGCACTCGCTTGAACTGTGACCGTCGTCCTTTGATGAATTGAAAACAAGTTTAGAGCATGGAGCAAGTTGAGAGTGATCTTTGTAAATTGAATGTTTGGCGATGGAACGGATAAACTTACAATTTGCATATTTATGTTTTGGAACGTTGATGGAAGTGAAACGCTATATAAGGTTTTGGTCATTGAATTATTACCTACAGAAAGTCAGTATTCAAACAACGCGAGCTCAGAAGCTAAGCCGAAGATTCGCTATGTGTGCGGAACTGTGCTGTGTTTACTTGCTACATCACGCACACAGACGCCATAATAGAGTTGCCAGTAACAACGTCTTTCCCCTAAAAATAGATTATAGGTAAATTCAGAATTTTTGCATGAATATAAGTAACTAGAGGACGCCAGCAGCTACGCCTGCACTTTTTTTAAATTTACCGGCTTTGGCCGATCCCGTGGGAATTTCGGGTGTAAACAACTTGTATTTGTAGCTCTCACTTAGAAAATATTGAAAATTGATTATCGGTGCAAATAATTAGTAATAAAGTTCATAAAGTTGTGACACATAACCTCTCAGACCAAATCAACGATACCACTACAACATCAGGGGCAAACTGTGAGTCAAATAACATATTACAATACCTTGAGAAAACGTTGCTGAGATTTTGAAACCACTCACACATACACAATCAGCTGTTTAACAGCTGTTTGCATGTTACACACGGACGCAACACTAATATACAAAAATACTGATGACATCTGACTCATATGATTTTGACAACTGAGTGAGAAGACCATAGACAAGAAATGACAGATAATAGTTCCTAAGTCATTCATTCATGCACGTTTTGATATTGCAATAAAACTACAACACATACTTTTATTAATATTGACATGAACAGAAACTGAAGAATTGCAATTTTAGAATTTTACATTTTTAACTTGGACTTTGTTTACTAATGTACGTAAAGATTAGTAAAATAAAAATAATAAAGTTGAACACCTATCTGCAAGCTACGGTACACATATTTAACGATATTAATCGTTGTTCAGTTGGTCGAGAGGCATAAGACCGATTGGCGGAGTCAGAGTTACAGAGATCAAATCCCAGCAAAGAACATTACTTTTCGTGATTTGTCGGCTACTAAAATGCATAAATTTGGGCTTGAAAACTGAGTATTGAGTACATTATAAGAAGATTTCATTTATAATTTTAAAAACACAATACTATACTAGTAATTAAGACAGTGCTTTTAAATTTATCTATATAATGGAACGGACGGAAAGTAACGTCACACTACGAAAACATAAATTAAAGCCTAAATCACTATCGATAGAATCCCTTCATAGGACTATGTCTGAAAGCCCGATGTCGTGTGAAGACTTATTGGGCAACAGTTTAAACCTTTCAACAAATTTCAGTTCTTCCTACATGTGTGAACTAAAGGACGAAATAAGAAAATTAAAGTGTGATTTAGAAATTACACAAAACGAGCTAGAAAATATTCTCTTAGAAAATTTTGATCTGAAAAAACAGATAAGTAATATGAGTCAGGAAGTTAATGTACTTAAACAGATATGCAAAAGTCCGTTGAGCTCATTCAGACAAAATATGAACTCAAGCTCAAAAAAAATTGTACGCCGTCGCCTCACAAATAGTTTCCAAGCATCGCCTACAAAACAAGATGCAAAAAGCTCAGAGAGTTCCACTACAAACCATGACGAAAACCACATTTTATTAGCTCCAAACCAAATGACGCCTCCCAGTAAATGCCACAAAGAGACTCAAACTACCGATCAAATTACGCATGATCCAACTTCAGTAGCTAATAACAATATTACAAGTCATAATGGACTATCCACAAAATGCAAAGAAAAACCGAATACCATACACAAGCTGAAACAAAAGAATAGGCTGTGTATTCTGAGTAGTAGCAGTAATCGTCAAGACCTTTCAATATTTGAAGATATTTATGCTGATCACTTTGACTACTGTCACTACAAAATGCCAAACAGCACAATTGAAGGGCTTCTAAGCAACCTAGAAAATAAGTTAAATGGTTTCACACTAAATGATTATTGCATAATACTAGTGGGAGAAAACGACTTGAGAGAGGAAAACACTATTATGAATACAGTAAACACGATAAAAAAATCACTACAAGGCATAAAAAACACTAATAAGATAATTTGTGTTCCCACCTACAAGACAGGTGCGTTAATATACAATTACAAGGTCGAACTATTTAATAATCTCTTATACCTAGATCTGCAATATAATGACTATGCATACTTCTTTGACAGTAATCTCACTCTATCTCTTGAGATGTTTAATTATTATACTGGGAAGGTAAATAAAAATGGACTACAAAATATACATAAACGTTTAATGGACAACATGCAGATTGACATTTCATTATATACTAAACAAACTGACGAAACAAAGAAACATGACCACTCTACAGATACTAAAACTGATGACACTGAAGATATCAATACATTCACTACCATGCCAAATCAACACTTTTTTCGTGTATAACAACATATATGTTCTACACCAAAACATTGCTGGACTTCTAAACAAAAGTGACAGCCTAACAATATGTTTGGAAGAGTTACAATTCAACAAAAAAACAGTTGATGTGTTATGCATAACAGAACACTTTATGACAGCGGAACAAGAAGAAATATTACACATACCAAATTACAAAATAGCATCAAGCTTTGCTAGAGATAGTCGTAGAGGAGGCGCATGTATACTAACGCGGATCGGACATCAATTTAAAATATTAAATGAAAACTATTCAATCAAAAATATCATAGAATATTGCGCTATAGAACTGGTTGAACATGGCATAATCATTATATGTGTATATAGAGTTCCTAACTCTAACTTAGACATATTCTATGACAAACTGAACAACATTCTAAGCTTGGTATGTATAAAACATAATAAAAAAGTGATTGTTTGCGGGGATTTTAATGTTGATATATTAAAAACAAATACACAGGCATTGGAATTTAAATACACTTTTTTAAGCTACAATTTAAAACTTGAATTTCACCAACCTACCAGATTAAGTAGTAAAACATGCCTAGATAATTTCGCACACAATATTAGAGGTTGTAAAGGCAAAATTATTGAATTTGGATTGTCGGATCATACCGCACAGCTTTTGAGATGTCCGGTAAAAAAAACTTGTGCCATGAAATCTTGGAAAATTAGGCGCAGAAACTACTGTAGAGAAAATATAGATACTTTCAAAAATTGTATTAGTAACCTAACTTTTTCAGATGTCTATGACGCCTTAGATGCAAATAATGCCTACAATTCTTTTTTGGACTTATTTAAATGTTTTTATTATCTCTGTTTTCCCTTTAAAACGACCACGAAAACCATTACTAAGAAAGCAAAATGGCTATCAAATGGTATTAAATTTTGCAGTAGAAAGAAAAGGTCATTACTTTGGCAATACAGAAATAAACCAACCCTAGAAAATAGAAATGCATATACTACATATTCTAAGAGGTTGAAAAAGATCTTGTCACTAACACAAAAATCACAGAACAACTATTATATAAATACATCCAAAAATAAATCTAAGGCTGCATGGACGATAATTAATAATTCTAAAACATATTTTCCAAAAGAACCAATAACTGAAGTGACAATTAATACCATTTCAATCACAGATCCAATAAATATAGCTAACGCTTTCAATGACTATTACATTGACCAAACATTGCCATCATACAATTTTAAAATAGATAATGGTTCTAAAGACTTTAACTCTAACTCTATATTTATATCACCAACAATTTCACAAGATATTATTTATCACATTAAAACACTTAAAAATACGAATAGTGTTGGCTACGATGGGATTAATACTAAGGTTATTAAACATGTTGCACCATACATTGCCCCGCACCTCAGCTATATTGTAAATTTGGTTATACTGAATGGAACTTTTCCCGACAGGTTAAAAACTTCAGTAGTAACCCCACTACACAAAAAGCTAGATAAAAACTTAATGGAAAATTATAGGCCAATCTCTTTGATACCAATTTTTTCGAAGGTGTTAGAGAAGGTCATATATAAGGCCTTATATACATTAATTGAAAAATCAAACATATTAGTTAACGAACAAAAAGGTTTTCGTAAAAACAAAACCATTAATATGGCCATATATGATCTTATTCAACCTATCATACAAAGTGTAGATAATAGGAACCCTGTCTGTGCTGTGTATATGGATTTGTCGAAAGCCTTCGACTATGTGGACCATTCAATATTATTAAATAAATTGGAAAACTATGGGATGCGAGGCAATGTACTGTCAATGCTCAAATCGTATTTATGTAACAGAAAACAGTATGTAGAAATAACGCAAATATGTACAAAAAGTGGAAAGGAAAAAAAATACCGCTCGAACAGTAAAATAATAAAACAAGGAGTGCCACAAGGTAGTGTATTAGGGCCACTACTGTTCTTGCTTTATATCAATGACCTACCTAGATATGTAAAACATCCTATGGTTCTGTTCGCTGATGACAGTACAGTGATAATAAAATGTGACGATCCAATAGCCTATGAAAATGAAATAAACTCAACATTAAATAATATCATAGACTGGATAAACCAGAACAAACTGGTTATAAATCTGAGCAAAACAAAAATCATGCACTTTCATCAGCGAATCCCATGCAGACAACTGGACATCAGTTATCAAGGAAATAAAATAGAAGTAGTAACTGCTACTAAATTCTTAGGCATAATTATAGATAGTAATTTAAATTGGAAACCACAACTTGACGAAATTTGTAAAAGAATGAATAAATTTGTGTACCTATTATATAAGCTGTCCAAAATTGTTAACATGGAATCCGTTTTGCTGGCATACCATAGCTACGTTGCATCAGTACTCAGATATAGTATAATCTTTTGGGGCAACTCAGTCCATAAAGATTTTGCATTTAGGGCCCAAAAGAGATGCATTCGAGCCATGTGTAGATTGCATCCTACAGAAAGCTGTGCACCTATATTTAAAAGTTTAAAACTTTTGACACTACCTTCTTTGTACATTTATGAGGTTAGTATATTTGTAAAGACCAACATAGACTTGAATAAAATAGCTTTTAAAAGTCATTACAGAAAATTACGCGATAAGAACAAACTAGAACTCGAAATACCAGAACGAAACACAGCATTAAAATACAAAAGCTTTTTCTGTATGGGTCAGTTAATATTCAATAAACTGCCAGATGCAATCAAAACACTTGATCTGATAAAATTTAAAAGGACTCTGCATTCTATTTTAATTCAAAAATGTTATTACTCTATTAACGACTACCTTAATGACATCTCTATTTCAATCTGACTTGATGTATAATAATGTTTAGTATAGCTTTAGTGATGATTATGTAAATATCTAATGACAATTTTAAACTCATACCTTTTGACTGACATCTAATTATTTGTATTTAATTTAATTACTTTGGACATTTTTAATTTATTAATTTTATTCTAATTTAATTACTTTGGACATTTTTAATTTATTAATTTTAATCATAATAAAAATATACAATAGTCAAAAATACTGCAATTGACATTAGGTATATCTGCATCACAAAGAGTCAACTATATTAATTTGTAAGTTTAATAACATTTTACTGCTTTTGATATTTGTACGCCACATGGCAAAGCATAGTGATACAAGTTATAATATGTACTATCTCATACCATTGTGATCTACCTATGTTTACAAATAAACTGATTCTGATTCTGATTCTGATTCTGGAAATCCCTTCTTAGTGCACCCTTACAGTCCCCAAGGAACATACATGCCAAATTTCAGCTTCCTGCGCCCAATAGTTTCGGCTGTAGCGTGTCTGTCAGTCAGTCAGTAACGCAAGGATTTTATATATACAGATTATCGACAGTGTGACTTTAGAATTTATAAGATTGTATATTATAAATTCTAAAGTCACACTGTCTGCTTTTTAAGTTTTTACGACTGACTATCGATGGCTACATCAATCTTGACGAAACTTTGTGCGCTCAAACGTAAGCACTAACAAGTGCCGAGAGATTTCCTAGGTAAATGCTCTTTATAGTATATAAAAGTATTTATGTATGTTTGTGAGAAAAATACACAAAAATTAACAGTGAGTACTATGTGTGCGCCGTTGCACTATGGTGACCAAAAAAGGCGACAAGTTTAAAAATTATAATATAATTCGGTCGGTAAGGTCATTCGTACAACAACGAAGTTAGTTACGCGGACCTACACTTACAAGACAATACTAGATTTTAGATACAAGCCTTTCAATATAAGAACGGAAAAATCGAGTGCTTTGAGACGATGTCGTCTTAGCCGAACTTGACGTGACAAATTTGTCGTAACCGATTGGTATGTACCAGCCAGAGGTGTTTGAAAGGTTAAGTTTATATAATTATGTAGGTAACTACCTAATTCCTTTTTTTATTAACTACTGTCAATAGAATAAATTTTGGTAAGGAATGCGTATTAAATTAAACTGGGACAATTTCACACCCAACTGGCAACACTCCGCTCGTACTTAGATTTAGTTATTATGAATCATTGTATTTGTATTATTAGAAAATCTACGTAATGAAATTTATGTCTGACCGGTGGAATGATACTCCAGCAACCTTATAATCTTTTCCTGAAGCATTGTGGCACAAAAACACTGTACAATATCTCATAATTTCGATTATTTTGCGGGAGATGCTTACGCTACCGTGCGACTCGGACGACAGACAACGCGGCCGCCGATTGGGTCAGATTCTGACCCAAATGAACGGCGCGTATTACGTGCGCGTACTTGGTTTCTGTAGGTAATAGTTCAATGGTTTTGGTACTCTGTTGTGTTGATGGGTAATAGACTACATTGGACGTTGAATGATAGTAGGCTATGTATTACGATTACTTGATTAGTCAAAAGAAATATTTTGTTGAAGAAAATGTCGAATGTTTTCTTATATCATTACATAACGAACCTCATGATTCAAAGTAAAAGCCTGAGATTTGACATACAACGCCATACGCTTATGATGATTTACATAGATGCCTAATCCCGCCCTTTAAAATTACTAAGGGATAGATAAAGCATATTCTTTGACAGCTATTTATAAAGTGTCCAATAATAGAAGACGAACCAGATACTTTCTAAACAGCATATTGGTTTGGACATTTTCGTAGAACGTTATGTTCAGTCGCAAACTGTTTGACAAATCGCGTTTACTGGTAGCCAGTAAATGGTAAATACAGTGCTGACAATTATTGACCAGACAATGTAAGGAGGTAACGGGTTCAATTTCCAGTTGAAAATGCCTCGGGGTAATAGTTATTAATCTTAAATATAAATGTATGTGTATAATTAAGTACTTTTATATGTAATCTGGTTACCATCATCGTAGTATCTGTACTATGATTTGAGACAATCAAGCCAAATTAGGCATTCTGATACCTAGTTTGGCTTGATTGTCTCAAAATATTACTTTTATAATTATCTTGTTGTGAATATTTATTGAAATACAATTTCATAAATTTGAACAATTTATAAAGTATTAATTTTTAATTAATAAATTCCTTCTTCCATTCACCACATTTTTCAACTTAGACCGTATAAAATCGCATCGCGTCGTTTTAAGTTCAGCAGTTTTGGAGTAGCCCAAGTATCCTTTTAACTTTCGTTTGAATGTATAAATTAAAGATACATTTCAACTTCTCCTGATTTGATTGTTCTCTGAATTATTTGTATGTTGCTACATTCTTCATGATGACGGAATGAATAATATTTTTGTTAATTTATTTTTAACTTTCTAAAGTTTATTTAAAGTATTTATTCAAGTTGCTTGCTTGCTTTTCGTGTGAGTGTGTGGCCAACTCTGGTGTCGGAGTTTTCAGACCGCCCTCTAAGGCCTCTGATATGGCCTAACGATCCTTATCCTTAGACAAGAACCGGGACCGACAGCTTTACGTGCCCTCCGAAGCACGGTAGCGCTCAGATGTAAATGCCACACACGGTCACCCATCCAAGTGGCGACCTGTGCAAGCGTTGCTTAACTTTGCCGATCTATTACGAATGGCAAGTCAAGTCTCGCTATGAGCGCTACTTATTCAAGTTAGCTTACGTTTTGGTATAAATGAGTTGGCTTAATACGGACTTTACAGTTGCATTTCTTTTGATGAGTGATACGTCCAATCCTATTTGTCTTTTCATTTAGAGTTGGTGAATTGTCTGCTCTTCTCAATTAGAAACGCGTATTTGAACCAGGCTCAATAGTAACTACCAGGTTTTCTCCTGATAGTGATTGGCAAGCAATAATTGAACTACTAATTGACAACTGCTCTGATAGGTCAGAGACAAGTTTTTAAAGGTCGGCACACGCTAATCATGTTACTCTATAATATTGTTTTATTGTCATAAGTGAATAGAGTAAAAATAGCACATATGTACACGCATGAGCCTTATTTTATTACCCTACGCGCGGGGTACCGCGCATTAGGCTCGCAACCCAATCTGGGGCCAGCCAGGGGACTGCGGAAGCGGGGACAGCGGGCGGCGAGCGTCACCACGCCAGCGGCCAGCACTGCCGGCCGCCATTCGGACGACGGCAAGGACCGAGTGCGCGCGCATGTTTGTAAAATAATATAATTATTGTAATCGCTACCGCTCGGCTATCTTAAATATACTGTTTGGATATATAATATAGTCCGTTTCATTCATCTCTAAACATTTGCAGACCGTTGAAGCACAGAAACTGCAAGAAAGCTGCATTTTGGGGCCAAAAATTACTTTGGCTCAGAGGCGTGTTCTCGAAAGATCGATCGAAACGACGCCCGCGCTGTGGCGGACGATCGCCTGCGCCGCTGCTTGCTACTCATCGCGGCCACGGCCAACCCAACTGCGAAGAATTGGCTGGGAGCTGGATCGAAAGGAGGCTACTTCTACCCAATTTGAAGATCTACCTTGACAGCGGGCATCGCATCGGTGGTCTTTCCGAGGGAAGTAAGCTCGTTCCTATACCTACATTTTCCATTCCCGATTGCCGCTTTTATGTGTGTGCTTAAGGTTGACTGTTTTCCTCAGGAGAAAGGAGCAGTTAAGTGCTAACAAAATCGCATTTTGGTGATAGCGTATTTATGGGTAATACCTATACCTAATTATCTATCTAACGTATTTCAACTATTCTAACTCTTAAAGTTGAGAGTTTTGAAAGAACTACTGAATAGTCGTTCTATTCATGTCAAACATGTTTTTGAATCGTGTTACTGCATAGGCTGTGGACAAGTTAGGGCCTAACCTTCGATAGCTCTTAAGTATAGCCCTAAGCTTGCACGTACCTAAACCTAGAGTTATCCTAATTTAAGCCTACTGGTTCCTATATCTAGCCTAACCTACCTACGATAAACCTATCCCTATTTTAGATCTAATCTAACACCTATCCTACGTATTATGTCGTAAACCTAGGTGTCCTATGAACTATTCCTACAACCTATCTAATTCCTACAAAGGCGTCGTTGTTGTGGTCCCTAAACCCTAATGTCCCTATCCCCCTAGCCCTACTATATCGTATTTTATAAATACTTATATATAATAGTCCAGGATATCTGCCACCGGGAGACCTAAGGCGACAGATGGAATTGGGTAGGATTTAGGGGTGGTGGAAATGGTTTTCTCACTGCCGGTCGAGCAGACTCACAAGACCGATCAGGGTGACGGCTAAAGGTGTCTTGGCCGCAGTGAGAGGTTTGGGAAGGGTAATGAGTCAAAGTCAGGAGTGAACAATGACTGGTTTATTTCTTAAAACTATAATCTTATATACTAAACTTATTCTATGTACACATATACACGTATTTAGTTGTGTGCCGTCGGTGTATTGTGCCGATGCAGCATGTCTGAGCCGACCGCCGTACGTGATAAATTACATGATCTTAAAATATCACGCATCTTCCTCGGTGATAAGTTGAATGTGTGTTGGAATGCCAAGAATGTCATGTTCATGTTTGAACATTCTGGCGTCTCTCCGGGATAGGCTTCAGGAAGGTCATGTTCCGGCGTGAACATTCTAGCGCCTCTCCGGGGCAGGCTCTAGAAAGTTCTTATGTTCAGGCGTGAACATTCTGGCGTCTCTTCGGCGTAGGCTTCAGCTCAACGTTAACGGCATCTGTAGTTTGTTGTTCACTGGTGATTCGTTTTCTTGACGGCTTCGGTTGGCTGGCTGTAGGCCACGTGCGATGCAACCCTGGCAGCGACAGTTGACCTCGTTGCATGCTGTAGAGTCTTAAGGCGATCGTTGCAGGGGAAATGTTAAGAACTTAATCGGTAGGTACATATGTATTCAAAAAAATATATATATATATTTAGTCAACACGCAATTGTAATCATTTTTTGTTATACAATTGCATGTTCTTCACCCCTCCAGAAATTATATTCCTTCCCTTATTTAATAGTAGTATTAGTTGTAGTAGTAGCAATTGTAAAAGTAGTTTCTTTCAACTTAGTACCGTCGCAGTATCCAAGTCCACCTATTCCCTTGTTGTAATAGTAGTAGTAGTTTCCCTCAACTTGGTACCATCGCAGTATCCAAGTCCACCTATTCCCTTGTTGTAGTAGTAGTTTTCCTCAACTTGGTACCATCGCAGTATCCAAGTCCACCCATTCCCTTGTAGTAGTAGTATCCCTCAACTTGGTACCATCGCAGTAACCAAATCCTCCTATTCCCTTGTTGTAGCAATAGTTTCCCTCAACTTGGTACCGTCGCAGTATCCAAGTCCTCCTATTCCCTTGTTGTAGTAGTAGTTTTCCTCAACTTGGTACCATCGCAGTATCCAAGTCCACCTATTCCCTTGTAGTAGTAGTAGTTTCCCTCAACTTGGCTACCGTCGCAGTAACCAAGTCCTCCTATTCCCTTGTTGTAGTAGTATCCCTCAACTTGGCTACCGTCCCAGTAACCAAGTCCACCTATTCCCTATCTCCCTAGTTTACCCTAGCCCTGTTAGGTATAGTGTATAGCGAGGCCGTGTACACTGTGGTCACACAGACTGTCGCGTATACAACCCTAATCCCTAGTTCCCTAGCAGTCCCTGGGATCCCTAGGCCGGGATATCTGTCGCCGGGAGACCTAAGGCGACAGACGGAAAGTGGGTAGGATTAGGGTGTAGTGAAGTGGTTGGTTTTCTCACTGCCGGTCGAGCAGACTCACAAGACCGATCATGGTGACGGCTAAGGGTGTCTTGGCCGCAGTGAGAGGTGAGGGGTAGGGTATGAGTCAAAGCCGGGAGTGAGCTAATGACTGGTTTATTTCTTAAAACTATAATCTTATATACTAAACTTATTCTATGTACACATATACACGTATTTAGTTGTGTGCCGTCGGTGTATTGTGCCGATGCAGCATGTCTGAGCCGACCGCCGTACGTGATAAATTACATGATCTTAAAATATCACGCATCTTCCTCGGTGATAAGTTGGATGTGTGTTGGAATGCCAAGAATGTCATGTTCATGTTTGAACATTCTGGCGTCTCTCCGGGATACGGGTTTCAGGAAGGTCATGTTCCGGCGTGAACAGGCTGTTTATGCATTATTTTCTATTTAACAAATTAACACACTGATTCCATATACCTAATTACTTTCCGTATGTACTAAAATTTTGCCATCCCGTGTTACGTGCATAATTTGCACATCTAAAAGCTTTGCATTGCATCCGCTTCAAATAGCATTGCCGAACGATTCCAGAAAATCTTCGGCTGCGTCTGCGCTCTGCCTCCCGGCTCTCGCCTGCATACTTACGCCACCGCGTGGGCATCGCGTCGCGCCCCGGGGCTTTGCTGTCGCCGCCAACGCAGAGCGCCCATCTTGTCGTGCGGCGTGCCTGCCGCGACACGGCGTCGCTACGAGCTGCGTCTGGAGCGTGCCTATATTGGCTTTCGGTTTGATGCACATTTTATTACCTATTTCATTGTTTTATTCTCGGTAATTGTGATTTACTGATGCCAATCATGGATGAGGAAAAAAGTGAATTGTGCGTATTAATTAGGAAACGCGGTACCATAAAATGGCGTTTAACTAAAGTAAACGAATATGTTCAGGAAATGCAAAAGCTAGACATAGGTGCTCTAAGTAGTATTAATATAAAGGAGCTAGGTAGGCGCTTAAATAATTGTCAAGATTTATTCAGACAGTTTGATGATGTTCAAACTTTAATTGAAAATACATGTGATGAATCCGCTGTAGATGAACAAATTACATTAAGAGATTTAATTAAATCTAAATTTATTTCTGTTATGTCAATTATTGAGGACATACTTGAAAGACAAGGGTCTGAAAAAGAAAAAGTGGATGAATGTAGTAACAAAGGTTCGCATTCAACTTGTTCATCACATGGTTTACAGTCTATAAAATTACCAACGATAAAGTTGCCTACATTCAATGGTTCACATTAAAATGGTTAGAGTTTAGGGATACATTTCAGTCCTTAATACATAGCAATGAGTCCATACCAGGCATCAATAAATTTCATTACTTGAGATCCTCATTAGAGGGAGGTGCCATTGAAGTTATCAAGTCGTTGGAGTTTACATCTGAGAATTACAAAGTAGCATGGGACTTACTTTGTAATAGATATAACAATAAAACAATCCTCATTAACAATCATCTTAAGGCATTATGTAGTATTGAAAACTTAACTAAGGAATCATTTAAAGAATTGCGTAACTTAGTAGATAATATTTCAAAGAATTTAAGAGCTCTCAACACTCTAGGTCAACCGACTGATCAGTGGGATATTTTATTAATATTTATGATTACTGCTAAGTTAGATACCAGTAACAAGTAACACAGGAATATTTTACCTCACTTGCCAACGTTAAAAGATTTTTTCAATTTTATTTGAAGTCGTGCTGATATTTTAGAAACTACATCAGTCACATCGCAACAAATAAAAATGATAAGGCTAATTTTAATAAAAACAATGCATCCAATAATTGGAAAGGTAAACAGTTTGACAGGTCTAATTCATTTGTCTCTTCGACTGAAAACTTGTGTGAATATTTGTGTTTATTGTGTAGTGAGCAGGGACATCGCATTCACCAATGTACTAAATTTAAAAATATGAATGTACAAGAGTACAAGGCAGGCTCAAAGAAATATCTCAATTAAAACTGTGTTCTAACTGCCTGCGTGAAGGTCACAATTCATTTCCGGGTCGCATAAAGAGTTTCTGTAAGTTTTGTAAACAGAAACATAACAGTTTACTACATGTAAACAAACTTCAACTTCATAATATTACTGACAAGGAACAGACTACAGCCACACCTGCTACATCAAATCAACCACTGCCAGTATCAGTGTCTGCTGTCTCCGTCAGCCAGGTTCTGTTGTGTACTGCTATGGTAGAAGTAGTAAATGTAAATAATCATCAGACTTACCTTGTTCGGGCTCTATTAGACACAGGCAGTCAATCTTCTTTTGTGACAGAAAACCTGAAAAACAAGTTAGGACTAGCAATGAAAATTAGTGAACCTTTACAGATTTCAGGTATTAATAATGTGTCTTTTAATATATCCGAACGCTGTAATGTAAATATAAAATCGCGACTGAATTCTTTAAATATGAAAATAAATTGTCTTATTGTACCACAAATTACAGGAACATTGCCAAGCGCACCTGTAAATATTCAAGAACTTAATTTACCCAAAAATATCATGCTTGCAGACCCTAAATTCCAGTATCCCACTACTACTATTGATATGTTATTAGGGGCAGATGTTTTTTGGAACATTGTAGGGACTAAGCGTATTTCATTGGGTGTAGGTAAACCTGTCCTACAAAACTCAAGGTTCGGATGGTTAGTCAGTGGACGATTAGGAGCATGTAGCCTTAGTCACTTGACATGTAATTTCACAAAGGAAATTCATAATGACCTTAAAAGGTTTTGTAAAGTTGAAGAAATTAATTGTATTGGTAACATTTCACCCCAAGACAAATTATGTGAACAACATTTTTTAGAAAATATGAAGCGTCGTCCCAATGGTCGATTTTTTGTTAAAATGCCATTTAAAGAGGTACCTGAACAGGCACTAGGCGATTCTTATTTCCTAGCTAAAAACGTTTTTGTAACCTAGAGAAGAAATTAAATAATAATTATCAGCTCAAACAAAGTTACACTGAATTTATTGAAGAGTATAAAAACTTAAGTCATTTACAGGAGGTTAAGCGTCCTAAATTTGAATATTACTTGCCACACCATGCTGTATTGAAAGAGCAAAGTGAACCCACCAAATTGTGTGTTGTATTCGATGCCTCTGCCAAAAGGACTTCAGGTAAATCCTTAAATAACATTATATATAGGTCCAGTTGTACAAGATGATTTGTTGTCTATCTTATTAAGATTTAGAACTTATAGGTATGTGCTAACTGGAGATATACAAAAAATGTATAGGCAAATAGAAATAGATCCATCTCAGAGACATTTACAATTAATTTTGTGGCGGGATGATTGTTCTCAGCCTATAAAGGTGTTGCAGCTAAACACTGTCACATATGGGACAGCATCTGCACCTTTTTTAAGCACTAGGTGCCTTACTCAGTTAGCTCGTGAATGTTCTAATCACTTAATTTCTAATATTTTAGAATATGATGTATACATAGATGATTTAAATACGGGTGGGCAATCAGAGAAAGAAATTAAAGAAATATATGGTGGGATCACTAGAGTTTTATCCTCAGCTTTTTTCCTCTTCATAAATTACGTACAAACTGTCCCAAGGTGTTACACACAGAGACCACGTCTAAAACTCTTGATTTGAGTAAACATGCCACAGTTTTAGGACTAAACTGGTCACCTACACTAGACACATTGCAATTTAAGGTTGACATGGATATGAGTAGAAAACTTACTAAACGTACTATTATATCATTAACATGTAAAATATTTGACCCATTAGGGCTGCTATGTGCATGCATAATTAAAGCTAAAATCATTTTACAGCAATTATGGAAAGAAAAGTTAGGCTGGGATGATCCTGTGCCATATTGAGAAAAAGTGGGTAAAGATATCAAAGAATATTAATAATCTATCTAAACTTAGTTTGCCTAGAAATATAATATGTGAATTTTCCATGTCAGTTTAATTACATTGCTTTGTTGATGCTTCACAGGAAGCGTACGGAGCTTGTGTCTATTTACGTTCAATTAATAATGAAAATGTTGTAAATGTTAAATTGTTGTGTGCGAAGGCGCGGGTTGCACCTTTAAAAGCCATGAGCATACCTCGCCTTGAATTGTGTGGTGCACTTCTCGGTGCGCAGTTGTCCACTAAGGTAATACAGTCCATTAGATATCATGAGATTACACAGAAGGTAATATCGACAGACTCAACAGTAGAGCTTGGCTGGATAAATGCACAACCAAACCTTTTAAAGGCATTTGTAGCCAATCGAATAATAGAAATTAATGAGTTGTCACCAGGTTTTACGTGGAGGCATGTTCCCACTCACTTCAACCCTGCAGATCTAGCTTCCAGAGGTTTAGATCCTCAGCGTCTACAGATTGAACCCTTGTGGTGGGAAGGACCCTCCTTCTTAAAGGAGGGTTCAGCTGCGTGGCCACAACAACCTCATAAATCAGTGGAATTACCTGAACTTAAGGTGCATTTACAAACAAAGGTGACTCAAGATGACAGTCATAGCTCTATCATTAATTTTAATAATTATTCCAAATTTAATCGCTTAAGTCGCGTGTTTGCATATGTATTGCGGTTTGTGCATAATTGTAGGAACAAAACTAAATTATATAATTCATTACAAACTAGTGAAATAAATAAGTCTCATATTATTATCTTTAAATTATGTCAAAATGAGTCATTTGAGGTAGAGTTAAAATCTCTACATAAAGGTTTAGGAATACCTAAGAATTCCAAGATATTTAATTTAAATCCCTTTTTTGATTCTGAAGGCTTGTTAAGAGTAGGAGGCCGTCTTGACAATTCTAGTTTTGATTATAACAAAAAACATCCAATAATACTAGATTGTAAACATAGATTTACCCATTTATTAATGCGAAGTGAACACCAACGCTTATTTCATGCAGGTCCGCAGCTGTTATTATCTTCGGTGAGAGAAATGTACTGGCCTGTAGGTGGGAGGGCTCTAGCACGCAAGATATATAAACAATGCATTATATGCACAAGATTTCGTGGTAAGACAATACAGCCTTTAATGGGCCCATTACCAGCGGCTAGGTTGAGGCCTACTTTCCCTTTCCAATCGACTGGTACTGACTTTGCAGGACCGTTTCAAATTTCTAGTAAAAAGGGAAGAGGTAATCGAATAACTAAATGTTACCTCTGTCTATTTGTTTGCCTTAGTACGAGAGCAGTTCACCTAGAGCTAGTGAGTGATCTTACTACATCTGCCTTTATTTTATGTTTACGACGATTCGTGTCGCGCAGAGGTAAATCATCTGAAATCTGGTGTGACAATGGCACTAACTTTGTGGGGGCAAACAATGAACTAGGTAAGGTGTTACGCTCCAGCCGTGACTCTGTCATGGATTATTCTAGTGATGAAGGCATTTTATTTAAATTTACCCCGGCTTATTCACCACATTTTGGTGGGCTATGGGAGGCAGGCGTAAAGGCAGCCAAATATTATTTAAAGAGAACAGCAGCCAATGTTTCCCTTACTTTTGAGGAGCTGTCGACTCTTTTTACACAAATAGAAGCAATCCTAAATTCTCGCCCTCTGTCCCCTTTGTCATCTGATCCCTTAGATTTAAACCCTTTAACCCCCGGGCACTTCCTTATCGGACGGCCACTGACGTCGGTGCCCTCTTTTGCAGCAGAAGACTCCAGACCGAAGTACCACCTCACCTGCAAGCTCCACCTCGACTTCTGGAAGAGATGGTCTCAAAAGTTCATAGCGGAACTCCAGCAGCGATCCAAATTGAGAACTGAGTCTGCCGGTCCTAAAATTGGAGACATGGTCCTAATAAAGGATCAGAATCTGCCTCCGCAACGGTGGCGGCTCGGCCGCATCACCCGTCTACACATGGGCGCAGACAATACTAGCCGTGTGGTAGATATTTATACAGCTAAGGGAACAATCCGTCGAGCCATCCACTACATCGTTCGGCTGCCGGGCGAAGAAGAATCCTTTGAAAGTTAGCTCTTTCAAGGCTGGGCGGATGAGCCTTATTTTATTACCCTACGCGCGGGGTACCGCGCATTAGGCTCGCAACCCAGTCTGGGGCCAGCCAGGGGACTGCGGAAGCTGGGACTGCGGGCGGCGAGCGTCACCACGCCAGCGGCCAGCGCTGCCGGCCGCCATTCGGACGACGACAAGGCGCGCGCATGTTTGTAAAATAATATAATTATTGTAATCGCTACCGCTCGGCTATCCTGAATATACTGTTTGGATATATAATATAGTCCGTTTCATTCATCTCCAAACAACATACATTGAAGAGTATCTACTATATTCAAATATAAAAACTACTCTAATACAAATTTTGAGCAATAGATAACATAATTCGTTTTAACGGTTACTGAACACGTGAGATCAGCTGCCACTCCGTTTTGTCTTTAAAACAAATAAACGTACGTAAAAAAGTACTCCCTCAATAAAATGACCCGGATGAATGATTCGGATTCGTACGGAAATTAAAACCTGAGAGCAAAAATTTTTACAATTTGCACAAAAACTTGCAAACGCGACATTATGCAAGAGCAATTACGCCTTCTCTATCAATAAATAATATAGTAAAAAATACTATTTTACGTCGAAAAATATTATTCAAGCTCACGAGCCTTTAATAAAACGAGATAAATAAATAAACATTTGCAGGCAGTATTCGATAAAATCAACCTTGATACTGCGGACCCTACACTTTATGATGCCTACAACTTAGAACGGTAAGATTTATCAGACTGACCCAACACCTGAATTACGGGAATAAAAAAAAACATACGTACTTTAGTGGGTGTTGGAGCACACCAATGAAAACTTTTTTTGCGGTTTCTTTCGTGGGCTGCCGAGATGTTTTATGAGCAAGTGACTCGTAGTTTTTAGACCCTAGTAAAATATTTTTGTATGAAAATACACGCCTTCACTCCGGTACCGAGTAATAAGAGCTGTTTCAGAAGTAAATTCCATTTATGTGGTGAGGAATGATACGAAGTTTCGATAAGTAATTAAGTAAATTTCAATTTGAACAGACGTAGACGGTAGATCAATCATCAACCGTTATTTGATGGCTAAACGAATGTTTGAATCGAGGCTTTCTCACTATCTTACTTATATCATACTTGACGACAAGTACGCTTGGTAATAAATATTCTTTTATTTGACCATTTTTTTTATTATTAGGTCAATAGGCAGTTTTATAGTAAAGTTAATTACCGTATTTTCTTTTTATACTAAAACCTAAAATTACGTTCCATTTTTCGTATTTGAATGAAGAGTTTTTGGAAATTGTTTAAAAATATTTAGACGCAACTCCGGCAGCCAAAATTACTTTTAGGGGATTAAAACTAACTCCCTTAAGTCCCCTACACCACCAATACCCTCAAATTTGGGCGACGCGTTTCGAAACCCGACCCATAATTACGATTAGCTACAACAATATTACCATAAAAACAAGGTCAAAACATGATTTAAAGAAAAACACGTAACATTTTAAGGTACGTTAGAGCAAAGGGGTCCTTAAAGTTATTTGAATCATCTCTCTATTTATTCTAAATTACATTATGTTCCTCTCTGCGTGGAGACACGTAAAGCCCGAATCTTAATACAAGATCCATAAGAAAAGCACAGACGTGGCCCACGCCTTTTGTCTTCCTAGTTCGAAAACCCGAGATTTAGAGGATCTTCTACGTCCATATCTAAATCCTCTTGTGTTGCTACGTTCTCGGTAGATGACGACGCATTAATGCATTCTAGCAACATACTTTCAGCTAAATCATCTTCATCACCACTTTCTTTAACTTCGAATGTGCTGTCAGGAACACCAAGATTCGTGTAAATCGAGACCAATTTAGAAACTCGTGGTTTATCTACGTGTTTCAACGATACGAATTTCGAGCTTTGCAATGATTTTTTCCAAAAGTTAAAATTCTAAAATTATTAATTAGAAATTCTAAAACAAAGAATACAATCGAAACTTAAAATATATTTAATGTTTTAAACAAGAACTCGTCGCAATATCGCAGGGTCTTATAAACTGAATCAGAATATAAAATACATAAAATACCAATAATACCGTAAGTTATAATAAAATACCGGCTTAATACATAACCTTTTGGTATTAATACGGTATTTTTACAACACTAATTTTGACTACGACTTCGACTTTGACATATCGTCATTAAAAACTTAAGTAATTTTGACCTACCATATTTGTATGCCTTGAAATGAGATTATTAATCCAGTGTTTCCTAGTAGCGTTATATCCAAATTTAAGTATCAAATTGTGCACTTCTCTAATATGAAACTTTTTCAGACCCAAAATGAGTTTTAAAATTTAACAACTTCATAAAAAGGTGGCAAAGCTTTTTTAAAGTTAACTACTGGCTACTTAATTTGCAACCTAAACTTTTTTTATGGCGCGTCGTCAAATTTACCTACCTTTAAAAATATTTTATGCCTTAAAAGTAAACAACATTTTTGCCTCAATATATTATATAGACTTTGCTTGAAAAAGTTGAACGAATTATTGTATAAGCGACAGAAGATATTTTTTGACTTAATGCCGACTTTATTTAAACTAGGCCTAAGGCCACTTTTAATTTTGAAACTTAAGTTTAGGTGAGACTTAGGAATGACATGTATGACTATATAAGAGGTCTGCTGCGCAGGACAGGTACCTACACCGAAATGAAGACTTGTGAAATTATATTTATCAATTTTAACAGAATTATGGATACATTTAATATCAGCCTGTATGCCTCTCATGCTTAATACTAGGCATAATACTAATCAAGCGACCTACTTGGTCTCGATTGGGAAACAACAACCTGTAAAGGTGTAAGTTGTGAACCATTTTCTCTCGTGTCTTCCGATGTTAAATAATATACGAGTATATTATATACAGCTCTGCGGAATTCAAGCAAACGACCAACTTCAAGACCTGTTGGTTACCCATTAACATAACTTTAATCAAACTACTTCATTTAGGTACAAGAAAATCAGCTTACTAGCAAAAATTCAAAGATAATAGCACACTGGTGTCATTGGGTCCACTTAAATACAAATAACATGCCCAGTTTATCACTTATCCTATTGTTAACCTTTGTTATATGCTAAAATGATTATAGTCCGAAAGTTACTTAAGATAGGAATGTCAGATAGCCCCTCACTCTGCCACAGGCCACCACAAAGGGAAGATAAAATCAACTTAATGGTGGAGCCACGCTATAGAACTATGTTGTTATGAATCAGCTGATTTCGGGCGGTAAGTTTATGGGAATATTATCAATAGTTATGGCGAAAGATTCGAAGGAAAATATGGGAGTAAGGATTTTGAAAGGCGGGATATTAGAAATAAATTTTGTTAGGTGTTCATATTTAATTGTAGTATAATAGATAACATCAATTAATACTAAAATATTAAATGTGAATTGCTTACCTTTGTAATACCTTTATAAGTATTCGGATGTGAGCGTTAATGGCTACGACACAGTTTATACTACTGTAGCCATTACCGTTTAAGCTTTGTATAATTGTATAAGGTGTTTAATAAACGAATTTGAATTTGAATTTTGGAATGGCGGCCCACTGGAATAAAATATAGCGTATGCTTTTAGTGGCGATAATGTGATAATATGTTTATTGTTAAAATTAATCATTGATGTTAAAAAAGAGAATAGTAATTAATTTTTTTTTTTTTTCCTTTTGTAGATCAGCAATCGACTCCAGAGTCATAATCTGATTTGATCTCGTATATTAATAAATGGTTGATACTCCAATGAACATCATCCCATAAGTTAGTTTCGATGGTTCAGGTTGAGTATTTGCCATCTTTTAAGTCGGTTGACATTTCCTGTGCTATCCAGGAGTTGCTTAGCAAGATTATTAGCATGATTATGTAGTCGCTTGTTGTATCTTATACTCGTGTTCTTAATAACTTCTTTGATAGTTTCCATCTGTAGGTATTCATGTATTTCGCTGTTTCTTGTAAACCATGTGGCTTGGGATATGGTTCTCAAAGCTATATTTTGAAACCTTTGTAAAATTTCGACATTGGAATTGCTAGCGGAACCGCAGAGTTCAATGCCATAAGTCCAAATGGGTTTTATGATCACTTTATACACCAGAAGCTTATTGTGCAGTGACAGGGGTGATTTACGTCCTATAAGCCAGGATAGGCTCTGGAACCTCAGTTTTGCCTCTGTTCTTTTGGCTTTTATATGGTTGGCCCAAGTTAATCGTCGATCTAATGACATACCAAGGTACTTGACACAGTTGGTCTTTGGTAGCGCTTCACCTTCCATATACACCGGATTGCATTCTCCTTTTCGCAACGTAAATGTAGTGTGTGTTGACTTGGTAGTGCTAGACTTAATTCTCCACTTTCTCAACCAGAGGTCAATCTTGTCTAGTTGTACTTGGAGCTTTTGTGACGCTTTTATTGGGTCTATATCACTTGCAAGACAGGCAGTATCATCTGCATAAGTGGCAGTTTCTACATCTTCTGAACGGGGCAGATCGGCTGTATAAATTGTATAGAGGACTGGTCCAAGTACTGACCCCTGTGGTACAGATGCTTTTATTTCATAAAGATTCGATGTTTCTTCCTCATACTTAACCTGAAATTTTCGCTCACTGAGATATGATTTCAAGATCATGTAGAAGGAGTTCGGCAACAGTGTTTTTAATTTGTATAACAAACCTTTATGCCAGACCCTATCAAAAGCTTGCTGAACGTCTAAGAAAACTGCTGAGCAATATTGCTTCTTCTCAATAGATTGCCGGATTTTGTGTACCACACGGTGGACTTGCTCTACAGTTGAGTGCCCCTCACGAAAGCCAAATTGGTGGTCGGGGATTATTTTATTTTCCTGCAATATTGGTCTTAATCGCGCGAGGTATATTTTCTCAAACACCTTTGATATTACCGGAAGGAGGCTGATGGGTCTGTATGAGCTGGGTTCTGTTGGAATTTTTCCTGATTTAGCTATCATGCAAATTTGTGAGACCTTCCAAAGTTTAGGGAAGTATTGAATTCTAAGTATGGCATTAAGCAGCATAGTCAGGTAGACAACAGTCTTTTTTGGCAGGTGTTTAAGTACTTCGCTAGTGATAAGATCAAAACCAGGTGCTTTTTTGTTTTCCAATTTTTGTATCGTCTTGAACAACTCTTTTGGTGTAACCAATTCTAATGGTAGGCTTAGTTGTTGGTCACTATTCATCACATTATCTACTTCGCTTTCAAAATCATTCATATCAGACTCGTTGGGAGTGAAGACTTGGCTCAAATGCTTCCCAAACAATTCTGCTTTGTCTTTTGCTCGTCTAGCCCATTCTCCAGTCCCCATTTTTAATGGCGGTATTGATTGTTGCGGTCGTTTAAAGTGTTTGGTGATTTTCCACAATGAATAATTGTCTTTTTTCAAGGCTGATAACGAGGATATTTTTTGTTCAAAGGTATTATTTCGATTCTCATCAATCGCGGCTTTAAGTTCTCTAGATGCTCTATTGAAGTTTACTTTATCGTCGTGCAGTCTGCTCAGTTGCCATCTTCTTCGTAACCTTCGCTTATTTTCAAGCTTCTTACGAATTCATCGGTCGTTTTTAAATATGGTGTCGCTCGCCATGCTGCCACTTGTATTATATTTGTAATAAACAATGTTGCATCATCTATGTCCTCTTCTGCTTTCAGACGGATCTTCAAATCAACAACTTCCTCAAGATATTGAGAGAATGCATGCCAGTCCGTTTTATGGTTGTACAGTGTCATATTCTGGTTTTTGTGTATAATTGTATCACTAAATGTTGCTATGATTGGATTATGATCAGACACTGTGTCGTATGTCGATTTTACGTCTAGATACATATCTGATAGACCTTTTATAATAAAGAAGTCGAGTAAATCAGGTGTTTTCTGAGGGTCTGATGGCCAGTAGGTTGGTTCTCCAGTAGAGAGAGGGGTTTGTCTAAGATTATCCACAGACTTCTTTAGCTCTCGCCCACGGGTAGTCGTTAACCTAGATCCCCAGTATGTGTGTTTGCAATTCCAGTCACCTCCGCAGATGTACTTATGGCCAAGTGTGCTGAAATATCTATTAAACATCTCCTCCTTAATCTTATGTTTGGGTGGACAATATACGGCACTGACATTAAAAGGACCCATTACTCCGTCAACTGTGATTGTGGTAGCTTGTAGGTATTCTTCTTTAAACTTACTGTGTAGGTGATGTCTTAGGTTCTTTTTAATAATTACTGATGTTCCTCCATGAGATGTTCCATCTGGATGATTTGTTGCGTATACACAATAATCATTGAGTGTAACAGATTTTTGATCATTCAAGTGAGTTTCAGATATTAATGCAATGTCTACTTTGTTATCTTTAATTATCATTTCTAGTTCATGTTTATTTGGAGTTAAACCATTTATGTTCCAGGCTATTATGCGCAATGATGTCATTGTTATTTTACAATAAGTTTGTTTATTAGGGCTATCATATTCCCTACAAGTGCAATAAGTTGATCAATCTTCTCGGTTTGATGCCGAAATATTTCTTCTAGGCTATTGTATCTTGTCTCAGACACCTGAGAGGTTTCTTTTGTGTTAGTATCTTTACGATGTGTGCGCTGTGAAAGTAATAGTAATTAAATGTGCAAATTATGTAAATCTTCATCAAATATTTCGGGATCCGATTTTTTATATCACTTCCGTTCACGACCTTAAAGCACCAGAAATAATGAGTCCAAAATCACGTCTTGATTACAAGGGGTCCCTCCACGCTCCGATTACCACAGCAAAGGAGATTTTTAGATGCGAAAAAAAAATCTAAACAAGTCCAAACCTTCGGGACAAAAGAAAGCGCAATCACTTTATCCCCGAGAGTGAAAAATTAAAAATGTTCGAGAGAATGCAAATTTTAAGAATAGAAGTGTTTTTCGTAACGCTGCTAATGTATTTTTGTTTGTTTTCTGATTGAGAGTTTTTATTCTGGCGCTATGAAAAAAGGCTAGGCAATCAGCTCAAACTTATTTCGAGACGATGAACTGTAATTTGAAATCAACAATTGTATTTTATGAAGTTGGTACTTACTCTACGATTAGATGCAAATTTTTTGTCTAAGTTTTAATAACATTACATACATATATTTGTGAAATGGTAATGAGTACTGTTAATACATGTACAGCCAAACAATCTTAGGTACTACGACATTACCACGTGACTATTGCTGCTACAGAAAAATTTGAAATAAAAATTGCAATCGGCTGAAATAGAGCCTAAGCCATGACCACCTCTAGACATGGTGATGTCTAGAGGCAACCAGAAACAAAGTACATTTATTTAGATTTTCAAAGTTACTAAACATAGGTATACATTATTATAATTTAATTTAAAGCTAAACCTAAAACTAATCTATAATAAAGAAAAAATGAACAAAAGGAAAACAACGAAAACGAAAAAATATATAACAATATATATGCTATACTGCGTCCAAGAATTCTTCCGCAACGCTGTCTACTGGTAGCGTGCCCTAAAGACTGGCAGCATTGCCACGCTGGATGGCAAGCGCCAGTTGAAGCAGCTGTATTTAGAAGATGTGATGGCGCATGGGTATCGACGCAGGTTGCGTCCCACACCAGAGGCCTACCCATCTTCCAAGGTAATAATGACATACCGTCTGGTCTCTTCCCATCGTCACGTACCAGACCATTAGGTTCAAGATGAGCTGGTACACCAGCGGTGGAAAGAGCACGACGGATTATGTCACTAATATGGGCGTGTCTGGAAATACGCCCTGCACTTCTGTTGCATGATAGGCCATGGTGGCCACGGCTGTGAACGGCTTCCCCACAGTTACAACGATGCGAAGAAACACAAACAGCACCCAAGCGAAGGCAAGACTTGATGCGGAATGTAGTATCGTCCAACATAGTTCCTATAATTATTGGACGATGGAAGCGCTTGAAGCCATAGCCCCGATTCCCACTCTCCCACAGCCAACAAACGGGCGTGCTCTGCAACACCAGAAGCAGTAGTTAATAGATTATCTCTAATCTTGCTGCAGAGCGGCCCGTCCCATTGTCACTGAGAGAAAAGATTTCGGGGCAAGTCAGAGCTCGGGCTAGCCATTTTCCAAGCGTTTATGGCATCAGTCTTACACGGCACCTCGGAATTAACCAGTGTGGGTTCTAAAATTTTCCTGGTTAATTCCTCAGTGCCATGGACCGAGGACAAAAACGCTGGCAAACTGACATCGGCCATTTTGCGAACGAACTGGTAAAGTTGCTTGAAGCCACATTCGGTCGTTCATGTTAAGATTTAGAATTTTGCTCAAAGTGATTTGAATCACATTATCTATAGTTTCCAAAAAAGATGAATGTTTCCAAAAGGGAGATGACCGCAGAAAATGTGTGAATTTTGGAGTGAAGAGGCAATGCCGAATAATTGTGTAAGCCGAATGTAAATTGATTTTGCATAGCCGTTCTGAAGATTCACAGAAATTTTGAATTTTCTCATTTACAAAAGTTTCAAAAGTTTCTTCAAAAATGGGGGACCCGAGAAGGCGAAAGGAAGATTTAGTGATTACTTTTTTATATATTTGGCGTCAAAGAATTAAATTTGGAAAGTACCGATGAGTGTTCTAATGATTCATTTATAAAAAATCACATTTATTGGAATTTAGTTCTAAGCCGATAATGCTAAACTGATTTTTTTTAAATTCTAAATCTTCTAGAACCGTGGCTACATCGCCTCCAAGAGTCCCGTCATCTAAATACCAGATGTTGAATTTCGAATTTATTTGTGTTATAATGGGATGAATGGCTAAACTAAATATGACTGGCCCGAGAGGGTCACCTTGCTGACAACCAACTGCAGATTCTAATAAATTGTCCTTATAAATTAATTTGAATGGATGCCTATAGCATTGCCAAAGATATTTGAAAATTTTGGGTGTTTCTAGTTTGGCTTGTGACAGCAAGGTGTCCCTATTCACTGAGTTGAAGGCATTCTTTAAATCAATCTTTAAAATGACCTCACCTTCGCCGCAGCCAAGGAACGTAGACAGCGTATGTATGGCAGCCTCACAGCCTCCGTTTGAGCCAAAGGCCAGTAGAATTGGCTGAAATTTATGGGCTAAAGTGGCGCTGTAATATTTGCAACATAATTTGGCTGCCATACGTCTGTAAGTACACCCTACGGCAATAGGTCGGATGCCACCATCTTTCTTGCGCAGGGCGCACAAGTTGGCCCCATACAATACGTCGATGACATCTGTGACCACATTGCCGGAGAGCATTAAATTCATTAAAGCCGTTAGTTCCCTCAAAAGTGCATCACCGGCGTCCCCAGCACTTGCACATACGAAATATTTCAGGTGTTGAGGTGTCAAGCCATCAGTGCCGCCAGCAGATCCACTTTGGAAGGAACATACGGCTTCAAGTACGTCCTTGGCTGAAACATTAAGACAATCAGAACCTTCGTCGGACGTGTCGAGGAAAGAGAGGTCATTAGCTGGCGCTGGGTGCTTGCTCTGCAAACCTGCAAGTGTGTCTGCAGAGCAAGGCGCCACCACATCGCTACTAAACAATAACCTAGACGTTCCCCGAATGTCACCATGCCTTAGTTTTGATTCTACACCTTGATAAATTGTTTTATTAAATCTGTTGGTGGTAAATTTTGGGGCAAAATTCGTGTCAGAATTACAACATTTCTCCTTAATTTGACTTGTCAAAGATTTTTGTGTTATTCGATTGCTATCAACGTGTAAAATCCTGTAAGGAAAGATAAGCAACTGATCCCAGGCTGTTTTGGAGTTCTCACGGATGACGAGACCAATACAATCAGCTAAACTCTGAGCGACAGCTGGTCTCGCGCCACGTGGAACTCGCTTTAATACCGGAATGGAATTTTTTAATGTACCTAGATGTTGCCAAAATGGAATTTGGGAAGAACTAGATTGTGGAGTAGTATCAGGGCCAGGAAGTACATTTTGATTTTTGTGCACTTTACCAAAATGTACTCTCAAGCCCCTCCTTACCTTTAAAAAACCGAGCCTGGGAACAAGCTGGGCAGCGCACCAGGTTAGTCAGCAATGTGGCAGATTGATTTGAGGCACCTCCTTCCACATCACTAATGCCATCACTTGTTGATAGCATATATATTTATATAAAATGTTTCGAAGATATTATGAAACCTTAAAATTAAAACGACACAATAAAGGACAATGGCAGAATTCGGTCTGGGTTTGTTGTGGCGACCTTAAACTTCATATGAACAAAACAAATTGTTTTTTTTTCTACGATTTTTAATATTTTCACTTTGTCTCGTTAAAACTGGAGTATTTTATGATGATAAAAAGCATTCCAATTGATTACGAACTAGGTACCTACTTTATTATTTGATTGTTGCCATAGACAATAGTGTGACTGGAATAGACGAGAGTGCTATTGATCCGTATCGATTATTAAAATACAATTATTAATATGCAGTTATTTAATCTTTAATTAACATTATGTCAATTAGCTAATAATTTTTTAAGCAAAACAACTTTTAAATCAAATAAAAACGTCACAGCATCGTTTTAATGTTGTATCGATTTCACATAAAATCGATTTAAAATATGCAGCTCTGCTTTTGTCTTTGGCTGTGACAGTTAGATGCTACAGAATATTTCTGCGTTTTGATGTCAATCTGACATAATTTCATTTGATAATTCAAACGTACCTACATTGTTCATTCTTAACTAAAAACTTAAACACCGATATCTTGTTTTTCCGGGTTTCCCGAGTGAAAATAGAATCATTTATAGACTCTGTTACTCACGCCGAATTTTTTGAAATATTTTTTATTACGGTGCGCTTCAATCTAATTTCAGACATTTCGATGTATGGAGATCTGCCATTGTCCTTTGATATTATTATATGTAGTTTGTTTTGACATGTTTATGTTTATATTTTGGTGACAGGCCGTCGCCAAGGGGCTGGCGTCGCGTCCCATCACTGCCATCTTCTTATTTATTTTTCTATTACTTTTAAAATTGTCTATTATAATTTTTTTTGTAAAAACACAAAAAGCAGTCTTGCACAGTTTAGGACTTCACGTCTTCACCCGCATCATTCTTGCTTACAGAAATATATTGTTGGTATATTGGGTTAGGTATTATGCTGTAGTATTCTTGGTATCCTTTTCATAATTTATTCGCATGAATTTCTTCGAAAATCGCTCGCCATTTTTGTTAGTAAGTAGCTTAGTGTGTCTTTTTTGGTAGATCTGCAACTTATAGTAATTGGTGATATGCAGTAAATATTTATAATTTTCTTCACAAAAGGCGCCAGTTTTCTAATATTTTAAAATTGTTATTTTATTACATATACATTTTAAATATTAAATTTACTTGTTGACAGTCACGTTTCGTTAAACAAAGTTACTTTATATCCAAAAAGTTTTAATGTCTCTGCCTTCAAAGCAGGTGGTTAAAGTTGGTGTTGCTAGTATACACAATAGCAAAGTTCTTGTATATACAAGCAACCATGAGGCGAGGCCTGATCGCGGTACAATTGCTGACTGGATCCACTACAAACGCTTAGCTAGAATAGTGTTATTGTACCCTTGTGTTGTTACCAACTTTACTGATATCAAAATACGAACCGGTTATTAGTGTCTAACAGACAGTGACTGTGTGCATACATCTCTAACTGTGGAATCAATATGGTTGAATCTTTCTTAGAATGGATTTGTGATTAACATACAATTTGACATTAGCTACGTACAACATAGGATAGCCTAGAGGAGATACCAACAGACTGCCATGCAGAGGGTATCGGGTTCGAATCCACGGCGCGCAACAATGACTTTTCGGAGTTATGTGCGTATTAAATTGTCAATTATCGCTTGTCCCGTGCCACGGTGAGCACGTTAAGCCATCGGTCCCGGTTGTCATGAAGATCTTTGACAATTGTTATAGTGTGTCAGTACCTTCTAAATAAACTGACACTAGTCTAAACTATGGAATATTGCTGTCCCTTCGGGTTGCGGAGGTCAGACAGGCAGTCGCTCTGTGGAAAAGCTAATATTCAGCCGAATCCGGTTAGACTAGTAAGCGGACCCCAGATTGAAACTGGGATAACGCTAAGAGGATGATGATCACATAAGCTACGTACAAAATATATCAAATGTGTACCAGTTATCTCCAAACTTATGGATAGATCGTATATTAGGACCGGTTGTAAGTGAAATCAGTATCAGATTATAAATAAAAAATCTGGAACATTCACTTAGTATAATTATGATGACAGTACTTATTAACACGTCTTTTCAAACTAGATAAGTACCAATTCTTAATTTAATATAGCCATGATAAAAGACAGGAAACAAAACTTACAGTTTTTCATCATCAATATTTAAAATTTTTAATAATGTAAAATTATTAGCAATGGAAAGCAATGCTCTGGTAGTGTTGTAAAAGTATTCAATTAGTAAGGTACATATCGTTGATCGCTATTTTTAACCGACTTCAAAAAAAGGAGGAGGTTCTCAATTCGTCGGAATCTTTTTTTTTTTATGTATGTTCCCCGATTTCTCTAAGACGCCTGGACCGATTTCGAAAATTCTTGTTTTGATTGAAAGAGTACAGCTTCTAGTTGGTCCCATGATTATCAGGTCAGGATCTGATCGTGGATTCCTGAAAAAATCAAAGGAACTCTTCAAATTTTATAAGCATACTCGAAGCGAATTGACGATAACAACCCAATGCCATCGAGTTTGGGCTCGTTTGAGTCGTCTTTACATAGACTTTGATGCTGGATGATTTCCATGGTCTGATGATAGAGTTGGAAGGTAACCAAGATAGCTTTGTGATACAATAACCCAATCTCATTGAGTTTAAGGTCGTTTGATTCGTGTTTACTTGGACTTTGGTACTGGATGTTTTGTAGGGTCTGATGATGGAGCAGGAAGGTGACCATAGGATCTTTGTAATACAAAGACGCAATCTCATTGAGTTTGGGTTCGTTTGATTCGTCTTTACATGGACTTAAGTGCTGAATGTTTACCAAACTCTGATGATGGAGCAGGAAGGTAGCCATGGGATATTTGTAATACAATTACGCAATCCCATCGAGTTTGGGCTCGTTGGAGTCATCTTTACATAGACTTTGATGCTGGATGATTTCCATGGTCTAATGATAGAGCTGGAAGGTAACCCAATCTCATCGAGTTTAGGGTCGTTTGATTGGTCTTTACATGGACTTTGGTACTGGATGTTTTCCAGGGTCTGATGATGGAGCAGGAAGGTGGCCATGGGATCTTTGTAATACAAAGACGCAATCCCATTGAGTTTGGGCTCGTTGGACGAATTGAACATTCAGCACTAAAGTTCATGTAAAGACGAATCTTTACATGGACTTGAGTGCTGAATGTTTAACAAACTCTGACGATAGAGTAGGAAGGTGGCCATGGGATCTATATAACGCAATCTCATCGTGTTTAGGCTCGTTTGTTTTGTCTTGGCAAACACTTTGGTATTGAATGATTTCCGGGATCTGATGATGGAACTGGAACGAACGTGTTTTGGCTAGTAGTTCAAACAAAAAAAAAACTTCAAATTGCCAGAAAGGTACAGGTCTACATTTCAGAATTGAGGCACGTAAGGACTCTCCATCATTTACCACCTACAGTATCCTATGTACCTACTTACTACCTATTACTATTTTTTATTAGTATACCACTAAAAAGCATAAAATGAAAATTATTTTTAAATAAAAAGAAACCGACTTCAAAAAACACAAAGGAACTAAAAAACCAAAAAATAATTGGTTTTGGAGCAACAATTTTTGGAGTCGGTGCCAAGCCCTTACGCAAAAAGTTACAAAACTACAAACTACCTATTCTATCAACAACGAAAGTTATATAAAAATGTGTAGAGGTTTTAGAGTCAGATCAGAAATACTTGGCTTGGCACCGACTCCAAAAATTGTTGCTCCAAAACCAATTATTTTTTGGTTTTTTAGTTCCTTTGTGTTTTTTGAAGTCGGTTTCTTTTTATTTAAAAATAATTTTCATCCCTTACCATTTTAATTTTATTTATTTAACTAATTGAACTAGAGAAATCTGTCACTTAACTTGGCCTTTAGTTTTTACCTAAACCCACTCCTATCATATTTTTTTCTATTTTTTTTCTTTGAAAAAGACATCTCCCGCTCTAGGAATAAATCCTGTGTCGCGGGGGACTTTACAAACATACAACCAACGGACACAATGAACATGCAGACTCGAAACAACAATTTATGGATCACACATAGTGTTGTCTCGTGTGGGGATCGAACCCACGACACTCGACCCAGTGTCAAGCGGCGAGGTGGCCGCTTAAACCACTACGCCAACCGTGCAGTATATTTTGTTGTCAATGCATAACACACGCAATAGTTCTTCAAGATCTTTCTGATGTCCTGATGCAGTAACTAAAACGAACTAACAAATTATGTCGAACTCTACACGCCTTCAATTTGATCGGCAAATAAATGTCAGCCATGCGTAAAAGCTCCACAAATCTTATTCTGTTTCGCTTTATCAGCGAGTAGCCAAGTAAGCACACACAGCAAATTGATAAACTTGTTCGATCCAATCGACCGCGAGACTATAGGCTCATTTTTTTATCTACGAAACGTGATCTACACGGAATACATTATTATGTCTACCAACCATGACGCTACAAGACGAACCTAGCAAACAAATTGGAAGGCGAAATCTTACGATACTACTGCAAACAAATCTGAACCTTTTGTCCCAAATATTGAAGTTAGTTTTTGTTTGTTAATAGTTTGGCAAAGAAGGGAGTCATCATCGTTAAAACCTAATCGTGTACAGGTCTCATTATGCAAAATAATCGACGTCTACATTACGAACTCGCCTCCATGAATTAGGCATTTTTTTATTTATAAAACATATTAGCCATCTAAAGTTTGATCTTAATGGCCATTAGCCTTTGATACTTCTTCGTTTTAATTTAAAAGTCGTGAACATTTTATCCATTTAGATTTGTTAAAGAACTTTTGATTAAACTGCGTAATAATTCGAAGCTAAACCAAAGTGAGCCTGACAAAAAAACGAACCATATTTTGCGATAGTAGTTCCTGCTATAATTATACTTGAGCCTATAATACTAGGTATATTAATTGTAAAATGTAATATTTCAAAACGTGTTTATGAATAAATTCTTACATATCTATACTCCGCATAAAATCGTTTTCTTTAAGAGATGTATGGCCTACATAGCTTTGTCTAGATCCCGTATTACGACATTTTAATCAGCAGAAAAATAACACAATAGCAAGTATTTTATTTATTCACGCTTGCCATATACCCTGTTATATTGCACTGACATAACCTTTACTCAGTAGTCAGCCCTAACAAATCCCGAAGGCAATACACCTTCTAAGTAACTCATAGGACCGATCATCGCAAAACAGACGCCCATAAAATCCGTGGATCCCCCTTGTTTCTTTATTCTGCTGATATATTGCGATTTGAAAATTGATGGGATCATGTCCGAACCAAAATTTAATTCAGTTAAAATGATTTATGAACTGAACTATCGGACCGCGGAATATTAATTTGATATAATTTATTCAATCGAATTAAATGACTTGAGGTACGAATGGAGTGGCCGTATTGATGACCGCTTCTGTTTTGGGAATGATTGACTGGATTTCATTGGAGAATTTCATTTGCGTTAAAAAGAGCCGTTTAAAACTATCGGAATGGCGAAGCCACTTGAATTTATTTTACGTGTATTGGTGAGCGGTATTTTGATTTATCCAATGTCGCTGGTGGACGGAATTGGTTAAATTACAAAGTTTAACACAGTTAAGTTTTACGGAGTATATATTTTATTTTTAACTTTTGCGGTTTATTTACAAGTTTATATCATGGGTGTTATTGTGAAAGCTTACATTAAGATATTAACACTTTTTTATTTTGCTACTGATGTTGGGAATTTACTACGCCAAATTATGTTAGTTAACGCGGTTAAGAACCGGCACATAAACTTGTATGAAGTATATTATTTTCGTCATATTAGTCCATTTATAATTTCAGAATTGTACTTAACATACTTTATAGACATTTGATATTTTTACCGTTAGTCCCAAAGTGTGCTTTTTAGTATCTTTTGAATCGTTTTAAACTATTTGCAATAAATTTTAAAATGTGTAAATAATTTAAAAATTAACAAATAACTTACTAACATTGTTACTCTTAACTATATATTAATCACTGAAAGTGCAGTGTTGGTTGCAATATAACAATATAGTGCACGTTACATATTTTGCATATTCTCTTACAGTTTCAAAGCAATATATATAAGAGGGCTCGATATGTTATTGTTCTAAGCGTATTGGTCCCAAACGTATTGAAGTTGGTTTCTAGGCTAGCCGCACACTACACAGTATTAGTTTCTCTATATAATGGCAAATGTAATTTGAAGTATCGATTGTGCTACTGTACTTTATAAAATTTTAAAATTTATTTGTTTGATTTTTTTTGCCTGAGTACTTTAAACTTAAATAATATCTTGAAATGATGATTTGCAAAAGAAGATTTGTAGTAACTATTTTAATTTTCTCGTTGAATCATACGGCAAGGTTGTGGCTAGGAATGGTAGCCACGATTAGCGAGAACCCGCTACAGTGGGCAGTCGAAGACACCGCGGTGTTTCAGTGGTACCGAATGGCTGTGGTATGAGAATGCGTCATACACCTTCTCAATTTACTTACAACTTGCTTGCTGGCATTAATTTGTAGTTTAGTTGTGACTAAAATATCAACCTTGTCTAACCTACCGTAAACAGAGAAGTCACCGAAAAATTGCGTACATAAACACATATCAGACCTCACGATCCAAAAAAAAAACCACATAACGATACTCTATAATCCATAGTTGAAAATTACTGAGCAACATTTCCATTGCACTACATTTCTTGCTGTGATTGCCAAAACATTGCGTACATAATCACATATCAGGCCTCACGATCCAAAAACAATACCACATAAAGATACACTATAATCTTAATGGTTGAACATTACTGAGCAAAATTACCATAGCACTACATTTCTTGCTGTGATTGCAAATAGCGTAGACGTGATCGAACTGTGAATCAAATAAACTCAGCTTAAGAATTTATGAGTACCTACTGTAATAGTGTTCCCGTTTATTTGTATATTTTGTTCAAATTATGCCACAGAGTTTATAAAATTTTGCGTGTTTTGGTCTCGGTTTTAAATAACTTATGCTTCGGTGTGTTTTTCGTAAGGTTGGAATGCTAAAGTCTTTATACCGTTCAGGCGCCTTGACCAACAATTCAATTTAGACGACCGGTTGGCGTAGCGGGAATGTAAGTGAATGCTATGCTGAAGGTTGCGTGTTCTTTTTCCGCTCAAGTCAAACATTTGTGTACATGAATATAGATGTTTGTCTTGGCCTGGGTGTTTCTAAGTATACATAGACAACATATGTATGTATTTACAAAAAAAAAGTATAGTAGTATAGTAAAATACAAGGGCTCCTGTTACTTACAACATTACATGTTATTACTACTGTGTATTATGTTTTCACACCATTTATTTAAATACACATACATACATACATAGACTCACGCCTGTTTCCCCGAAGGGGTAGGCAGAGGCATATTAAACGCCCACTTTTCGCCAGTGTCTTGATCCCACGTAATAGGTGGCGAGCCTATTGCCGCTTATTGGGACATTTTGTTTGCCAGAGCCTCGTCCGTTGATCGGCAGGTGCACCACTTGCAGGTGAGGTTGGCTTGGGACCCTTAGTTCTTGGTGGGAACCCTATGCACCATTTATTTAAATAAATCAATCATATTGGGTATGCTTTGTAAGCGACAAATGTGACGAACATTATGTATGTTTATCCATTGTCTAGTACCCATAGTACAAGCTCTGCTTAGTTTGGGACTATATGGTGTTGGTGACTACAAAAAAAAATCGATTACTTGGGGATACTGTCTTATCATATGTCAAAACCTTGATGGTCTAGCGGTTGTGTGTAGGATAGCTGATCGTAAAGACTTGTGTTCAATTCCCGTTATGAGATTGGCAGTTTTGCTCGGCAGCCGTAGTCACAGGACTTCGACGATGGCTGATATAAACCAGATCAAAACGTTGGGGCAAATAAAAGACGTATGACCTGATAAAACCTATCTAAACTATGCCAACTTAATGACTAATATATAATATCTTCATAGATTACAGCATTACTTTGCAATCTCGATTTATAACCATCGAAATTTGAAGGAACATACACTAAGCAAAACCAAAAACACTTAGCAAACGGCTTTAGCTAGTAACGTAAAGTTTATGTCAGTGCCGACTCATACGATAGCTGCAAATTTGGCAATCACGATCGTTTCTTTTGCCATATAGCCATATAACCATATAATGATATAACATGTCAATATGACGTGTGCCCTTAAAATTGTAGCTACTTAGCGAACTTTTGATGGCGTATTTATTTATTCCTGTATGGACTGAGTTACTGTATAACCATTGATGGCCTTGTTTACTTTATATGGGCTATAGAAGACCACAGAGTACGCCTAATTAATATACGTAGGACACAAAAATTCATGAGCGCCGCGAATAACTTCTTGGAGCTAGATGAAATAAAAAACCTTATTCCCAACAAAAAACTTTGAATAATGGCACTTTCCGAACACTTTACTGAAAAAAAACAAACCTTTGAACGCCACACCCTCTCACCTAGCATCTTTACTTATAAAGTGTATCAGATAAACCGATTTATTAACAGACGTCGGCAACAATCTCTCTAAGGAATCGCATAAAGTGAATATTTTCTACCTGCCTGATATACTGCGAGCGTTCTCTCGTCATTTCAATTTTGTTCGATTCATAACCGGTTATTGCAAGTTGATGGGAATAATATTAACGTAAATATTTATTACTATGTACCTATTTCTATAATGCATTAAATCGTTTCATTATTGACTAGAGGATGCTAGCGGCTACATCCGCATATATTTTGAATTTACCCGTTTTGCCCGATGCCGTGGGAATTTCGGGAAATCCCTTCTTAGTGCACCCCTACGATCTCTGAAGAATATACATGCCGAATTTCAGCTTCTTTTGCCCAGTAGTTTTGGCTGTAGCTCATCTGTCAGTCAGTCAGTAACGCAATGATTTGATATATACAGATATTGTATTTGTTACTACCAAATTTCCGAACGCACCTACTGAATGACTTCTCTACATGACTTTAGGTAGATTGATAGAGAATGCCGTTGGCGTTAAGTCCACGTATGTACATAATGAACAATGTGTACAAACATTTCGATAGCTAAAAATACAAATACATATTTTGTTTATTTATTAAAGTAAGTTATTGAACACAATCCATCATCTTAGCTAGTGAGCCCGAATGGAAATTGGACCAATATAGTTTTATGAGTTCGGTTACTAGACAGCTGATAAACATTCTTATTAAATACACAATGTTAATCAAATGTCTTGAAACCACACTAGGTATAGCCCAGTTTGGGATGAGATGATCTAAATAACAAAAATTGAAATCAAAAGTCTCTAAAACGTAATTCAGCTCGTAGTTTAGTACAAAATAATTACATTACATTGATAAATTATCAAATTTTTCTTCCCATCAATCACTTAGCTTGGCGATATTAAAATTATAAAACTGACTTTATATTAAACGCAACCTAAAAATCGTAAAATCAACACTCTCTTTTATTAAATCTCCAAATTGGTCGGTAACAGAAATCCTACATCAAAGTGATTTCGAAAATATTCACTTAGGGACGTTCGCCGAATATCAGATATTCAGAAATAGTGCGGGGATAGGAGAATATCGAGTTGTAATGGGAGTCGGAGCTGTGACCTCGATAAAAATACGTTTTTACAACAAATTACGTGGGTAACGCAATTTTGAAATACGACATCCCTTTTTGCGTCAATAATTTTGTATACCTCCATTTCGACGTTCCATTTTATGAATTTACCGGCGTGTTTTCTTGTTTTATTTTGTACCGCACTTGTTTGCATTGTCTCGGAGAAAGTTGTGTCAATTATTGATTTGTATTCCTTGTCACTACTTTATATCATTGTCAAAATAATAATAATAATATTCTACCACTTACAAACTTGAAACTTACATATTTGAAGCTAAGTACTATCTAACGCTCAAAAATAAACGAAAAACGTATTAAAATTGAAACATAATATAACTTTAGAACTTGTAGGCGAATCGAACCTATTGACTACGTAATGTATATAAGTCTTGAGTTGATGTTTTCAAAGTAAATTAAATAATATTAATAGCAGTACCACCGTTAATTACAGTTTAAGTAGAAACATTCATTACACTACTGCTAGACGTAGCACGCTAGCAAATGCAATTGCATTTTTTGTCACACGTCACACATTTATCTGTGACAGTTTCTATGAAACACGTGCGAGAAATGCCTCAGTAGATGACACAGCTTTATAATACACACTTGAATATTAAATTCATCGTCGTCCTATCGTCTTTACTTATGTTGCGACTACCATTTTCGCATTGGAGCCTGGAGTTCGCTTCCTAGTGTATCGAATTATCTGATATTTATATATTCCTTAATCCATGATGGCGATATTCCATGGCTTAGACCAGAGCCACTTTATTCGACAAATTGGTACGATTAAACGCACACATGTATATTATCATAAAAAATTACAACCAGACACAAAACAAAATGCTGATACCCATCACAAAAAATTAGCTCAAGCGTACATTAGGGTCTGTCATCGTGTGTCAAACTAGCCCATGTGCTGTTCTGATGTATAAGCTAAATTTAGGAAAGGTTTTATTCAAATCCATTACGTAGTTTTTGGGTAAAAGAGTAACAAAAATCCATCCATTTATCAATCCTCATCATCTTACACCTTTACTATAGTAGTAGTAGTAAGTCATTGTTACAAAACATACCTCATTTGGAAGCTAAACACAACGTATACAGTTGTGTAATACACTACCGTCTCACTCGGCACTAAGGTTCGCGACACACGAGTTATTAAAATGGTAATTA
The DNA here is from genome assembly GCA_944739405.2 of Euclidia mi. NCBI lineage: Eukaryota > Metazoa > Arthropoda > Insecta > Lepidoptera > Erebidae > Euclidia > Euclidia mi. The sequence goes on along the minus strand of OX123187.2, from coordinate 91,014,705 downwards.
CGTGCACGCGGTGTTTGAGCAATTAATATGAACGGGACCTTAATATGCTTAGTTTATGAACCAGCTGATTAACGCCCGAGCTGTAATAGGGTTTGTAACTACTAATTCTTGTTTTATTTCTGTGCTTTGATGAAATGAAGGGATGGATTTAACCCTAGAGTGGTCGCGCATATAAATATACCATAAGTATATAATAATACCAATATTTTGGGTGCATATTTTGACGTGACAACGTCTTATAAATTGGTTTGCCGGGTGACACTTCAAGAAACTGCGTTACGCTCCGCTCACGTTATGCGCTCACAATGAGAGCGAGTGAGAGGCACGCGTCCCGCCTAAGAGCGAGAGAGACAGACATAAAAAGTGAAAGGCACGCGTCTTTCATCCTTCTTCCTACTATACGAATGAATATTCACATTAAAATTATTTTACCACTCAAAGTCGTTGTCACGTAAAACTTTCGCCCGTATACCGACTTTACAGGCAACCAATTTTTTATTAAAAGTAACAAACATAAAATCAGCCACATAATAAAACAAAAAAAACAAAAAGAAGGGTTTTAATTAAAATTAGGAACATGAACGAGTAATTATAATTTCTTTGCTTCTGAGAGCAACTTTTGATATTAACAATAATTATGAGAGACTAAAAATATTTTTAGGTATTATTTTCATAATAACTATTGCACATATACTTGCAATGGTCGGGACAACTGAATTCCCCGCATAATTGGCAAGATATTATACGCGTGGTTTTATTACGTTTTGTTCCACGCGCACCTCCACAAGGAGTACTCGACGCTTCTTGTGGTCGTTCTTCGAATGGAATACCCAAATAATCGCTTATTTTCAGCTTGAGAATCTTGGGTATACAATCAGTACTCATTCTTCTACTAACCAAAGGTTTCATCATACCCAAATGTCCCCATCTTCCTCCAGTAACCTTAATTCGATGTCCTGATCTCAGCTTGCCATTTTTAGTTCTAATATAAAAATTGAAAATAATTTTTAAGTAAAATAGGTATAACAAATTACTATTTTCATTAAATAAATATTATTTACAATAAAAGGCGCTACAAATATATCATAATAAATACAAAATCGTTCAAATGGTCGTCATAAAATACTTACGTAAACGGTTGCGCGGATGACATATGACCTCCCAACTACAAATATGCACTTCCCCTGACTCAAGCGAACCACTCAAGCGCACGGCAGTTACTGACGTCACGCAGCGTACTATAACGGCCGGTCTCAATAACCTACCAATGGTTAAAAGTTAAACCTACCAGAGTTTAACTGTAACATTTAATCTATCTCTTACTGCCGTTTCAATAACAAAATTCGCGCAACGCTATCTACAGTTAAAAGTAGATAGCTCGCCTGTCTTAAGTTATCGCCTTCCTCCGAAGCGTTTTATTTTTGCATTTCAACTAAATTGTTTCTTGTTTTTTAATGTAAACAATAGTTTGTTTTACTGATGCAATAATAACATAAGTCGTTTTTTACTTGTTTTAAACCTTTCTTTCATAATAATACGAAGACAGTCAGTTATGTTAAATGATTGCATTATTGACACACAAACCCAAAGTAATAAAACGCAATTTGACAACACATGTGACAGATGACGCTAACGGTTTTGCCGCTTTCACTTGTATTGTTTATTTGTTTCTTTCATTGTTCGTTTCCTTACGATTGAAAGATCGAGCAGAACGTAAGTAAAGTTGTATAAGGCATGCTGAGTATTACTTAAACGTATTTAGGATACAATCCAGCTATCGCACGAGAAACATTCGACACAATTCAGCTTGCTGTAGATTTTGAGACTCCAATGAAGTCTGCAACAGACACAAGCATTGTGCCTTATGAATAGAATCTCAGGGTGAGCAATAACTCATGTAGTGGCCGGACACCATAGTTTCTGAAAGATTTTATATTATTCATTTTGTAAATAATTAATCAACGCTTTAAAAATAACGTGGAAATACCACGAAAGCTACTCTATACGTACATAACATTCAGTATTAATGTTGTGAAGCGTTTTACTCACCGAGAATTGGTACTGTATAAAGATGATAATATTTAAATTATTTTAATTAATAATTCGTTAACACTCGTTTTATTTCATCGGAATCTGAAAGTTAACACATTGACTGCTGGAAACGTATATGGTGTGTCCCAAGTGTCGGATCCTGCGATGCGGCTAGCCCACAATAGTCGTGTTTAGGGAAAAAATATACAAGCGTGCTGCCGAAACACGCGACGCGTGAATCATACCCATACCACACATGTGCTGACGACCACTCATGTGTGTTTTTTTTGTATAGCAACTCGTACGTCGCGTGTCGCGTCAGCACAGACACACGCTCGACCTGCACGCGCGTTGCGTGTCGTTAAGCACGAGAGGCTGGGCACGCTCTGCGGGTGCGGATACACGCAGGATATGCGTACTGGCCGCATAGCAAAAGGCCGTCTACGAATCTTAGGCCAGCAGTCAATGTGTTAATTTAATTCAGCAGTCAGACTGTAAGTTCACTTTCATTTGATACGAATATAATCTCTGCGTTCTTCAGGTCCTGCAATTAGGTACCGCAGAATCAAATAAACCGCCTTCAAATAGTTTATTATCTCTTTAATCACTCAACAGATCCATTATTTGTTTTAAAACTAATGTTTAATCTTTTATCTACGGAGCTTAACGCTCGATTTCGAGAGATAACAAATTTTTAACAGTTAGTAATAATAGCAAACCTTAGTAAGCTGATAATACGATATTGAAACGCTTTACTTTTTTTTTCTATGGCTCTACTTAACTTTGGTAAGCGTCCAGCCCTCCCAAAGATAGACCAAAGATAAAGATAGAAATTCTTATCTAAGTAAGTTTATTAAAACGCAGATATGCGCCAACCGCTACTTTTGGTAACAAATTCAACTAATAGTTAAAGGTAGTTAGGTTATTGAAACCGGCCGTAAGAAACACTAAACTGGGCGCCAGCGATGTGCTGCCATATAAATATCAAGAATGCCCGGCCATTTAGTTAGCGTGGATGACTAATGTCATCCACGCGACCACTCTAGGGTTAAGCTGTGTGACGAATTTGTTATGTAATATAGTATTTTAGGTGTTAGTAATAAAATGTTTGTGCAAGGCCTGTCATACTCTTTCCGATCTACCGAAGAAGTTTGCAAGCGCATTGGACTAGTGCGCGTTAGTTAGTTATAACTGCACAGTCTAACCTCTAACGATATCAAGTGATTAATAACAATAAAATTCTGACATTAGCACCGTTTTGAGCTTAACGTAAACATATTTTACCGTGGTCTTTGCTAAACGGGTTCACAATATGTTTCAGAAGAGGTAACGACAGCAACAAAATACAAACACGACCTCTATATTTTAGAGGTGTAAGCCCAAGTCGTTTACACCTTAGCGAGCTCAAGTTATATTTTACTTTCATTTATTGTGTCCATTAAATCTCGGCGTGGTCCACCAGCATACGCCATACCATACTATATGAGAGGGGAGTGATTGAGGACCCCGCGGTGTCTTTTTTCCATAGACCTCATAGCCCTCTAAGGCTCTCCACATAGATCAGTCTTGAGACACCCGCATCCTTCCGCTGCCTGAGATCCCAATAAGATCGTCGGTCTACCTTAGGAGATCTCTACTGCAAAATGGTACACACAGTGCGTAGGCCGAACTTTTTCCGGGAGTCATACACACTACCTCTACCAGGCTCTAACATCACTAAAGTGAACTCAACCTTTTGTTCTGGTGGGAGACCAGCTACTAGAGTCTTCCACCAAGACAGCTTCCTCTCTTTCTTAAAATAATCTTCTTCAGTTAAGAACGGTTAACGTTGACTTTCAATTAACTCAGTAAAAGCAATATTATATAACATTCGCGTAAACCCAAGAAAATATTAATTTTTATTTTTTTGTTTAAAAAGACGACTCCCGCACTAGGACTAAATCCTGTGTCGCGGGGGACTTTACATACATACAACTAACGGTCACAATGAACACCCAGACTCGAAACAACAATTTATGAACTATCTACACAAAGTGTTGTCTCGTGTGGGAAACGAACCCACAACACTGCGCACAGTGTCAAGCGATGAGGCGACCGCTTAAACCACTACGGCAACCATGCAGTCAAATATGTAAACTACTTTATTTTTACCACAGGGTGAATTTTCATTTGCCAAGCCAAATGAAATGCATTTCTGATTTAATTGGGTTATGAATGAAATGGGCAGTTAAAATGTTAATTTTAGTTATTACAGCGTACGTGTAATGACCTTATAGCACAAATTTAATAGTAAATTCTTTATCAAAGTTTGTTCTAAAATAATAATTAAACTCATGTGAGTTGAATTTTACTGAAATCGAAAAAAATACGTGAATAATTGTGAAGACCATGTGACGGATACGTGTCGAAACTCGCACTTCTAGGACATGGCGCTGCAGTCTTGCCCTGGTCGCGACTGGTGAAAGCAATGCCGAAAGGTTAGTCGTGTCCCACCGGGCGACCATGACTGGAGCAAGTCAGCCGAAACGTCGGCAAATTCGAGGTATATATGCCTTAAATATAATAGTTATCGCGAGTAAGACCCGTTAAATAACCTTGTATCTAATCTAATACTAATTTATAAAGCTGAAGAGTTTGTTTGTTTGGTTGAATGCGCTAATCTCAGGAACTACTGGTCCGATTTGATGAATGAATAGATAGCCCATTTATCGAGGAAGGCTATAGGCTACATAACATCACGCTGTGATTTACGGGAGCGGAGAGTAGCCCTAAATAACGCGGGTGAAACCGCGGGCTCATCTAGTAATGTATCCAAATTGCGAAAGATGAAATTCGTTCAATGCCAAAAGGTTGGGGCAAATAAAAAGTGTTTCAACCTGCACTGCTAGTAGATAGAACTGAAGGACATCAATCTTCCAGTGATCGCTGCTGGGGTAACTTATGCCGAAACGTCGCAGTAAGAATAAGATATTTCAGATTCATTTTCAGCTTCATATAGACCCGTTACCTATTTTAGTATCTTTTCTTTTTTTTTTACCACATACACACATCACCATCTAGTCCCAAACTAAGCAGCGCTTGTACTATGGGTACTAGATAATGGATAAACATACATATATACTTTTATTTTTATAAATACATACGTATTATACATAGCAACACCCAGACCAAGACAAACATCCATGTTCATGCACACAAATGTTTGAGTTGAACGGGAATCGAACCCGCGACCATTGGCGTAGCAGTCGCACTTACACTCCCGCTGCGCTAACCGGTCGTCAAAATGAAACAACAATTTTATTTATGAAGCACACAAAGTGTTGTCTCGTGTGAGGATCGAATCCACAAAACTATTTAAAATAGCCGAATACGATTATTATGTATGTGTAGTAAGGTTTTACATTTCACGCTTTGTATAGCTTAAAATGATATTCAATAATGGGTTCCATAAATATCTAAATACCAGTTCTGTTTACCTCGGTATCACAATCAATACAATTATAATATCATATTTCAGATATTGGATTGTTGGCAATTACAAAATTAATGCAAGGAAATGCATCGAGCTACAAGCGTGAGAATTTACTTCACTCAGACAAAGTTGTGCAAGTTAGACTAAGCTGTTATATATCCCATTTTGTATCTATTAGAAAAAGGACTGATCCATGTTCGAAATTCATTTCTAAATACTCGTCACAATTACACATATTTATTTCTGCATTTTGGTTGTTTACACCATTTATACAAGTCAAAATACGTATAGATTCCCTTGAAATTGCCACTTTATTGAATTTGTAGTCCAACAATACATAGCCTTCAGTTTCTTGCGCTCAGTGGTTTATTGTTTGAACTCAAAGTATAATTAACGCCATCGTGGTAGCGTTATCCCGGTTGCATCAAAGATTTTCGTCTTGGAGCCTAGGGTGGACTTAAAAGGGTTCAAGTACACAAATTTACCTCCGCAATCTCAAGGTATAGGCAACATTCTATGGTTATTTCAAAATTATTGCTCCCCATAGCGACTGTGAATGGTGTGCTTTTCAGTCCATCACAAAACTCAGGATAATTATTACAATAAAATGCATTACGTACTGCCTTCAACATAATACAGTATTTCAGCAAGGTCATCCATTACTATGTAATACGTGTTGTACCAAACATACCCAACAGACGTCGCGCGTCGCTACAATAACTTCTAGTTATGAAAATTATTTAATAACTTTCCGTTCACACATGAATGCGCTTTAAATTATTTTAACGTAATGGAATTCACAGTTCATTTGGAACGAGATAAGGCGTTTTCGCATGCGGGCAGCCACAGATAAACAATAATTAATACAACATTTGTATTAATTAATTTATTTTATGTACGTGATGGTATTTATCACCGCAAGAATGACGTTCCTGGTTGTGCCACCCAACTGTATTTTCTTTTGCGATGTACTGAAAGTATATCTGCAATTGTAAAATTCGAGGCAAAACAATTGGCAAGAAGCTAAAATTTTGCATGTATGTATGTATATTCCTTGGGGATGGCAGGGATGCTAAGAAGGGATTTCCAGAATTCCCGCACGACGATGTAAGCGTAGTAGCGGGCGGAATCTAATTTCTATAAAAAACTATTAGAAAGTTAAAATAACTTCGTAATTTTTTTACCAATTTACATGTTGCCTCTTTGTTCTAAGGGCGAGAGTTAGCTACTTGCCATCGAGCCATACATATTTAATCGCATTTGTTTCTTAAAAAGGAACCAATAAAAAAACATACCGATTGCCGCCGTGGTCCAGTGGATAAAGTATACGGCTGCGGGTCCCTGGTTCGATTCCCGGGTTCAGCAAAAGTGTTACTAAGTTTTTCCAAATACTAAGTAGCAGTACAAGGTCTGATAAAATGCCCGGTTACCGCAATAGTCTCGCCCTCTATAACGTGGGACCTATAATTCATGACATGGCGGAATGTGGGTTTAATTTATCTTAGTTACAGCTGCTTACCTATTCGAGGATACAGTATGAGTCTATGAAACAAATATAAAAAATACCGTTAGTATTGATCAGATAAATATAAAATCGTTGGGCGCGTGAAATTTTTATCAAAATGTTTACTCTGGATACGCTACGCCCAACGATTATATATTTGTCTGATCAATACCCCAGATTGATGAGAAGATTGGTGCGATCTGGTAGCTAGGACTTGCCGAATTATTTTTTAGCTTTTAGTACATAACCTACATATTTTTTATTGTAATAAAACCGTTTAACATAAAAATGTTTTTTATTTTATTTTATTTTCAAGTTTTTAGTTTTGTTGTTAGTTCATAGTGAGCCCTATTCTACCAATCAAGCCCTTTCATTCGATACCTATATTGAGGTATTTGTGAAAATACGTAATCCGCCATTTTGTGGCGGAAGCCATCTTGGATTTTTCATACTGAGCTGTATTCTACCAATCAAGCCCTTTCATTTGATAGCCATATTGAAGTATTTGTGAAAAATATAATTCGCCATTTTGTGGCGGCGGCCATCTTGGTTTTTTTCATAGTGAGCTCTAATCTACCAATCAAGCCCTTTCATTTGATACCCATATTGAGGTTGTTGCGAAGAAATATGTGATCCGCCATTTTGTATTGGCGGCCATCTGGGATTTTTCGTAGTGAACTCTATTCTACCAATCAAGCCCTTTCATTTGATACCCATATCGAGGTTGTTGTGAAGTAATATGTGATCCGCCATTTTGTATCGGCAGCCATCTTGGATTTACAATCATAAGGAATATATTATGTTGTATTGTCATCAAGATTAAGAGTGTGTATCAGATCAATCTGTCATCAGGAAGGGGGTGAAATTCCAATTACTAAATTTGACCCAAACAAATAAACAGGTCAAGCTAAATAAAACCGTTTAATAATAATAAAAATATAAAAAATACCGTTAGCAGAAAAATAAATAAACCAAATACCCTCAAGGTAGGTCGCGCCCTAAAGTCAACACATACGTCATCATATTTAAATTAATGTTAGCAGTACTTTTTAATTTATTACCAAGGTGATTGCTTCGCGATATTATGCATAGCTGCGACAGATCCATTATTTCGTATGCGTCTCATTTGCGAAGTCGTTAATTAAATGAACTTTATGAGGTTGCTGAGAGATGTTTGAGTGGTTTGTGTTTGTTTATTCGGTTCGCCTCATTTTTCATAATTAATGTTTCTTTTGTTAATTTGTTTAATGTTTCTAACTTTTGGCTGGGGATACGAATGGTTTATGAAATGGCTATATGAAAATGTTTTGAGTACGTATATCTGAATTATAATAATATAATAAAATCCGATTATTGCAGTTAGCCGTGCTCGTTAATTAATGCTAATTAAAATAGTTAGAAGTCGGTTCTATTATATTATTTCTTCGATCGGAAATTTTGTAAATCTATCAGTTTTTGTGTCTATGAAGTTAAGGATTTTGAATTTTCCTGAATCTTAAGTTCCTAGGTGCATCTTGAATCATCTGTTCATCACTAAACATAATTATGTATTTCCCTATATATCCAGTAGAATGAAAGTGCCTCCGTGGTCCAGTGGATAGCATATGCGACTGCTGATTGGACGTCCTCGGTTCGATTCCCGGGTCGGGCCAAAGGGTTACTGGGTTTTTCCGAATACTCAGTAGCAGCCCGAAGTCTGGTGATGTGCCCAGTAACGGCAATAGGTTCGCCCCCTATTACGTGCGACCTAAAATTTTATTCATGGCGAAATTTGGGTGTAATATTTACACCTCTGCCTACCCCTTCGGGGATACAGGCGTGAGACAATAGATAAAAAAAGAATGAAAGTCTAATGGAGAGACAAACAGACTACTACGCAGAGAGTCATGACTTGTTTCGAGTTCAACCCAACCCACATAACCCGCATTAATTATTTTTTAAGTTAAAATAATAATAATAGTATTCTACTACATTTACATAATACCATCTAGACCCAAACTAAGCAGAGTTTGTACTAAGTGCTAAGAATCAGTAATGGAATAAGAATCTAAAAAAAACTGTCTGTTTGTCTGCTTGTCTGTTTATCTGTTTGTTTGTTTGTAAACGCTAATCTCCGAATCTACGGGACGGATTTGAATGAAACTTTATTTTTGTATTGCTATTGATTGTGTGCAACATATAAGCTATAAATAATTTTGAAAATTGAAGACCTGATGCAGAACCACAACAGCCTAGCGAAACTATAAGATCATTACGCCCGATGAGCATTTTCTGATGAGAGATAAAAAATTTAAGATCTGGAACATCTGATGTGGAACTCTAAGTGACCAGCTACACTATAACATATATGTTCGCGACAGACATTAAACCTATGACAGTGAATAGTGTATTCGAAACCGCGAGTGAAAATCGTTAAAATCAGTGTTATCTAATCGTGCGGTACACCGGGTTCGGTTCCCGGACGTGTCAAAACGTTACAAAATAGCTAAAATAGTGTAAATGGTTAGATTGTTAATATACAACAACTATGTAATACATGAACATTAGTCTTAAACTTGTGCTAACTGTAGGGACCTTAGATATCGAATCATAAATAGTGTTATCAGTAGTGACAGAGATAGAGTTAATGCTTCATAAAACAGCTGTTTGTTTACATATTCGTTTTATAGTTTTATAAGTGTTTTTTAGCTTCATATAGACTTGAAATCATGTCTAGATACCTTTTTATTGCTAGTTATTACCTTATATAGTTAAAATAAGCATAATAACAAACATTCGTATGTTTATCATAAAATTTGTTTACTTACGATAGTATTTACTTAAGAAATTCTGTAATTTTTTTATGATTCAAAGTTATCATGTAATATGTTCGAATTGAATAAAGATATTTTCATGGTGTTTGTTTTAATAGATGCCCCATATAGTTGCACACAACGCCCTACCAAAATTATATATATAAATTTAGTATACGATAGTTTTTCAATAGAAAATATAGTGGGCGGGCCCTTGTGTGGCAGCATTTTTTGGGAGTTTTTATGGAATAACTTAGTGAGGCTAATAGTTAGGTTTAGGTATTGTATACCAATAGATAGAACTTAATGAGACCTATCTAACGATGTATAGAACATGTATGTATGTATAATAGGATCGAATCATACGTAACATTTGTACTGTTTTTGAAATAAAAATAAACGAAAGATTCTCTGTGCATGTGTTCGGTGCGATGGTCGTCGATAAGGTAAAGTTTCGAGGTACTTAAGCGACCACCAATTCGGCCAGTTGTTGGCGTCTCAACCACCATCTTGTAACCATCAAGCACCGAACACCTGAACAGCATCGCTCTCAACGTATGAAGATGTTTCATTTCTGAAGCCCTTACACATCGAAGCCATACAATCCACACACATAGAAGAACACGCATCGTCGTAGGCACACGTCAGCAGCACACTACCAGCGCACTGTAGCGGACTAGCAAAGGTTCGATTCCTGGCATCCGTTACATTTGTTGGTCCTATCGAAGCCGGATCGCCTGTTGCTGCCGCGACCATTTGTTGGTCGCTTCGAGCCGGATTGAAGAATGCCTACGACGCGTTCAAGAGGTCGTGCTCCCGAGGTCGCCGGGGGAGCGGCCGGCGCCGGGCCTAGTTCCAGTACCCCTGCCCGCGCCGCCGCTGCCCGCAAACCAGCCGCCGCGGTCGTCCGTCACGACGGGCCACCGCGATCGCCGTCGACAACAGTCGGGAGCGACGCGCCGCCGCCGGCCCCCCCCCGGCCCCGCGGGGAGGGACGAACGAAACATCACTCAAGATGCAAGGGAGTGAGCAGAGGTGCAGTCGAAAAATGAAGATGGCAAGGAAAGGACGTTGCAACCATCCGATAGATCGAGCGTTTGTACAGCGCAACATAGTATAATAGAAAATAGAGATAGAAAGAAGCCAACGAGGGAACGCGACCAACGCTCAGCAGCTACGGGACGCTCCAATAGAAATGTGATGTTGGCTCGAGAAGAAGTTTTGAAGATAAAACTACAGTTAGCACAGTTAGCACTACAGAAGGCTGAAGAGGAGGCGGACTCCGATGACTTCGACGAGGATGGACAGTCGAAGCAAGATTACATACGTTCGTGGTTGGAAGAGGCTCCGGAACCCCAGCCCGGCCCTGAAGAGATAGATATAGTGGTATCGGCGCCCACTAAGAAGAGGGACGTCGACGGGGCACAGAAGACAGATAAAGAAGATGGACCGCCCTCACAGAAGATGGACGTTCATCAACAGGGAGGTGATTCGCTGAAGCCGTTCATCACGGATCTCACCTCCGCGATCGCCGCGCTCGCCGACAGGAAGCCACCGAACACATCGATAGTTGCACCACACCCACCGGTTTCGAAAGTCATCATGACGCTACCGACGTTCGGCGGCGCGCACACCGAGTGGCTGTCGTTCAAGGCGATATACGTCACCACCAAGAATTTCTTCAACGACGTGGAGAATACAGCGAGACTGAGAAGAGGTCTCAAGGGAAGAGCGTTAGAAACAGTTAGCTCTGAACTGATTGGGCATGCGCGACCAGATGAGATTATGAAGGAGTTGGAGCTGCAGTTCGGACGACCAGACTCGATCGCACAGGCAGAGACGGACAAGCTGAGGACCCTGCCACGCTGTAGCGAAGCACCTAAGGACATATGCGCGTTCGCGAGCAAGATTAGAAGCGGCGTCGTCACACTTCGTGCGTTGAAAAAGGAACACTACCTGATCAATGCGAAGCTAGTGCGCGTGTTGACCGAGAAGCTACCGAACTCGCTACGTGTGCAGTGGTACAAGACGTATACCGAGAAGTGCCAGTCGAAGCCGGACCTCAGCCGATTCAGTGACTTCGTGACAGAGTACGCGCGTTACTGTAGCGCGTTCGCGCCGGCTGAGAACATCACCGATGGGCCGCCAAGCGGACGTACCGTGCAGAGGACGTACACGGCGACGGTGACGGAGAAGCGAACGCATGCGGACACGTCTAACGCAAAGTGCAGGATATGTGAACGCGAAGGACACTACTCGTCGGCCTGCAGCACGTTTTGTAACGCCAACGCAGAGAAGAGATGGCAGCTAGCTAAGCAGCATGGATTATGTTTTCGCTGCCTACGCATACGCCGAATAGAACACTCGTGCAAGCCCAAGAAGTGCGGTGTAGAGGGATGCCGCGCTACACACAACCAGTTGCTTCACTACGATAGAGGAGCCCATAGGACCGAAGACGTGAACATTGAAAAGCAAGAAACGGTCGCCAGTTCGTGCATACGTGCAAAGGCTCAAGCGTACTTAAAGATAGTGCCCGTGCAGATAGTCGGACCGGCGGGAGAGGCGTCTACGTTCGCCCTACTCGACGACGGAAGCACCGTATCGCTCATAGACGAAGACATAGCCAAGGAAGTCGGCGCGGAAGGGAACCTGGACCCGTTTACGATCCGTGCCATAGGCGATACGTCGATCGACATGCCAACGTCGCGACGCGTAGACATACAAATACGAGGAGCCGGCGCCGACAGCAAACAAGTGCCTTTGTGTGCGCGCACCGTAGCCAGCCTACACCTGTCGCCGCAGAAGATCGCCGAAGAGGACCTGATAGACTGCAAACACCTCGAAGGCATCAAGAAGAAGCTGGTGTATGACATAGGCGTGCCAAAGGTGCTAATAGGTCAAGACAACTGGCACCTGCTCATAGCGAACGCAGTACGAAGAGGACCCAACGATCAACCGGTGGCGTCGCTTACATCGCTGGGATGGGTGCTGCACGGCACGCGCTCACGCACCTTGGGAAACACCGTACACTTCGTCAACGGTCTCTCCGCTATAGATGAAAACATAGAAGCGCAACTGAAAGAATATTTCGCACTGGAATCGCTCATAGTGAACCCACGTCGACCGAACTCGGACCCCGAGAAGCGGGCTACAGATATGTTAGAAAAACATACGAAACAATTAGAAGATAGACATATACATAGAGACGGCTCTTCTGTGGAAACAAGAAGACATCGTCATGCCAGATAGTTACGAGAACGCGGCAAGGAGGCTCGCACACATAGAGAAAAAATTAGATAGAAACATAGATTTGAAAACAAGATATACAGAACAGATGAACTCGCTGATAGAAAAGGGATACGCAGAAGAAGCTCCCATGAATAGTACGCCAGGGAAGACTTGGTACTTGCCTCACTTCGATGTACACAACCCCATGAAGCCTGAGAAGATTCGTATAGTTCACGACGCCGCCGCGAAGACCAGAGGTATGTCACTCAACGATTACCTGCTCACGGGACCGGACTTGCTACAATCGTTGCCGGCGGTGTTGATGAGGTTCCGTCGACACCGCGTTGCCGTCTCAGCTGATATAACGGAGATGTTTATGCAGGTGAGAGTACGCCCAGAAGACCGAGACGCGCTGCGCTACCTGTGGAGAGGTGACCGGCGGGAGGGACCGCCCCAGGAATACCGTATGAAGTCCATTATTTTCGGCGCGGCAAGCTCACCGTGTACAGCTATATTCGCGAAGAATTGGAACGCTCGCAAGCACGCAGAAGAGTACCCGGAAGCAGCAGAAGCCATCATAGATAACCATTACATGAACGATTTTAAACTTTCGCGATTAGTATACATTATACAAGGTTATATAGCGGGTCTTACTCGCGCATATCGCAGCTGTGAAAAATCGACAAGTAAATAAGTCCGCTATAGCTGAACATTTATTGGAGTCTGGACCAAACCACTGGATAGAACTACATCAACCACAGGTCTTGTCCACCGAACGTCACTATTACTCCAGGATAGTGCGTGAAGCGGTTGAAATCAAAAAACACAAGAATTTCAACCGGGAGGATGGATTTAGATTATCAACAACTTGGAATCCAGTCATCAATAAGTGTAAACACCGCCGTAATGATACAGCTCAACAGTGTATAGACGTCATTAGTGTAGTGTGTCGAGGTACCAACAGTGCGGTTAAAAACAAAAATAAAAATCCAGTGAGGGTAGGTGCCAAAACCCGCACAACACAAGGACGGCGCTGAGCTCACCAGTCCCGCCGCGACCACGGCTGCAGCAAGTCAGCCGAAACGTTGGCAAAAAACCGAGGTATTTATGCCTTAAATATAAGATTTATCGCGAGTAAGACCCGCTATATAACCTTGTATAAACCATTACATGGATGACTATCTGGACAGCTTCAGGGACGAACAGGAAGCGACGAGTATAGCGTCACGGGTGCGAGACATACACAGACAAGCGCACTTTCACCTCACGAAATGGGTGTCGAACTCTAGAAACGTCATCGAAGCAATAGAACCAAGTCAACATCGCCAGGAGACAGTCGGCCTCGCCAGCAAGGGGCAAGAAGAGAAAATTCTCGGCTTGATGTGGAAAACGAGCGCGGACGAGCTGAGCTTCAACCTTACACTCGCACGGCTTCCAGACGGACTCATCGGCACCGAAGCGCCTACGAAACGGGAAGCGTTGAAAATAGTTATGTCGCTATACGACCCACTCGGCCTCGCATCGCCCGTGACTGTTCGAGCCAAACAGATACTACAGGAAGCCTGGCGACTCGGTACAAATTGGGACGAGAAGTTTGACGAAAGCCTCAGAGTGCAATGGGCATCGTGGATACAGCACTTAGAACAGTTGAAGTCGATACGCATCCCGCGGTGTTACCCTGGGTACAGTGACGCCTGTACACTCCAAGTACATGTCTTTACGGACGCCAGTGAAGCGGCCTACGCAACAGCGGTGTACTGGCGAGCGACTACACCAGATGGGCGTGTGCACGTGACGCTCGTTATGGCGAAGGCGAGAGTGGCACCGCTTAAGGTGGTGTCAATCCCGAGACTCGAACTGCAAGCCGCCGTCATGGGTACGCGAGTCGCTCGGTAATAGAAGAACATCGTGTCAAACCCGAGGCCGTCGTGTACTGGACGGACAGCAAGACCGTACTAACGTGGATCAGAAAAGGAGCACGGGCGTACAAACCATTCGTCGCACACCGCCTAGCCGCCATAGAAGAGCATAGTAAAGTTGAAGATTGGCGCTGGGTACCTACGAAGATGAACGCGGCGGATGCGGCTACACGCGACGTGCCAAACAGCTTTAACTCCGAACACGAGTGGTACACCGGACCGTCGTTCCTGTACGAAGACCCGTCACTATGGCCCGTAGAGAAGCACATCGCCCCTGACGCGACAGGCGAAGAGCGCACACTGACAGCTGTAGAGAAACGTCAAACATATAGAATTATAGAAGCCGTACCGGACCCGTATAGATTTTCCAAATGGGAAAGGCTCTTACGAGCAACAGCAAGAGTTCTACAATTTATAGCATTATGTAAGAAAACCGCAGAGAAGGTTCTATATAAAAGAACGCAGAAAAATAGACAGAAGGATCCAGATTGGCGTCACGTGACGAAGACGAAGCACAACATCAAGTCGGGCAGAGCGGCACCTCGTCCAGCCGCCGACTCCCAAAACTTCGTGCTTCTCTCCGCAGAACACACCCGCGGCACCGAGGACCTTCTTGTGAAGG
This sequence comes from Euclidia mi, assembly GCA_944739405.2. Lineage (NCBI taxonomy): Eukaryota > Metazoa > Arthropoda > Insecta > Lepidoptera > Erebidae > Euclidia > Euclidia mi. Next base: position 90,999,137 of record OX123187.2, on the reverse strand, counting down.
CGGTACAAGAGGACTCCTTCGGCGCCGACCTTCGGGAGCTGCGGCGCGGAGGAGGTGTCGCCAGAGACAGCCGCCTGTATTCGTTACCCGTGGAGATGAACAACGGAATGATCACTCTACGCAGTCGTATAATAGCTACAGAAGCAATCTCCGAACAAACAAAGAGACCGCCGACCTTAGACGGCGATCATCGTAATACACAGCTATACATAGATTGGACGCATAGAAAATTACATCACAGCGGTACAGAGTTGGTAATCAATGAAATACGCCAACACTATTGGATTCTTCGTCTGCGGCCGACTACAAAGAAAATAGTACATAGATGTCTACCATGCCGCATTAGAAAAACGCAGCCGCCTGAGCCAGCCACAGGGGACCATTCAAAGACGCGCCTTGCTCACCATCAGAGGCCCTTCACCTACACGGGTCTTGATTATTTCGGGCCGCTCTCCGTAACCGTCGGTAGACAGCGTCACAAACGTTATGTGGCACTGTTTACATGTCTCACTTCCAGGGCAGTACATCTGGAGGTCGCCGCCAGCCTGAGCGCCGACTCCGCAATCTTGGCGCTGCGCAGGTTCGCAGCGCGCCGAGGTTGCCCCGCAGAGATCTACTCGGACAACGGCACCAACATGCACGGTGCCGACCGAGAGATGAGAGACGCCGTCGCCGAGGAAGCGAGTCGCCGTGGCATCATATGGCGCTTCATCACCCCCTCAGCGCCATTCATGGGGGGCGCATGGGAGCGCCTCGTCAGGTGCGTGAAGACCGCCCTCTATACGGTCCTTCACGAGCGCCATCCGCACGAAGAAGTCCTAGCTACACTACTGTGTGAGGTCGAGTACACAGTAAACAGTCGACCCCTCACACACGTCTCCGTCAACGCAGCAGACAGCGAGGCCATCACCCCGAACCACATCCTGTTCGGTGGTTCTGCCCGCCTCCCTCCGCTGGGCGAGTTCAGCGAGGCTGACCTCAACAGCAGCAAGCACTGGCGGCGCGCCCAAATCCTCGCCGACATGTTCTGGCGCCGTTGGGTGCGCGAGTACCTACCCGAGCTGCAACACCGGCGGGAGCCCCATGGGTCTGGGCTCAACCTTGAGGTCGGCGACCCCGTCCTGATCGCCGACAGCCAAATCCCGCGCAATACCTGGCCGCGCGGTCGAGTTGTGGCTGTCTACCCGGGCGCCGACGGCGCCATACGCACTGTCGAGGTGCGCACAGCAGCAGGCGTCCTCAAACGGCCGGCTAAGAAGCTGGTCCCCCTGCCCAAGTGACGAGGCGTCGCTCACCGGATGCTCTGCAGCACCGCCACACGACGGGTCACGCGCGTTGCTGCACGGCGGGAGAGATGTTCGCGACAGACATTAAAACTATGACAGTGAATAGTGTATTCGAAACCGCGAGTGAAAATCGTTAAAATCAGTGTTATCTAATCGTGCGGTACACCGGGTTCGGTTCCCGGACGTGTCAAAACGTTACAAAATAGCTAAAATAGTGTAAATGGTTAGATTGTTAATATACAACAACTATGTAATACATGAACATTAGTCTTAAACTTGTGCTAACTGTAGGGACCTTAGATATCGAATCATAAATAGCGTTATCAGTAGTGACAGATAAAGAGTTAATGCTTCATAAAACAGCTGTTTGTTTACATATTCGTTTTATAGTTTTATAAGTGTTTTTTAGCTTCATATAGACTTGAAATCATGTCTAGATACCTTTTTATTGCTAGTTATTACCTTATATAGTTAAAATAAGCATAATAACAAACATTCGTATGTTTATCATAAAATTTGTTTACTTACGATAGTATTTACTTAAGAAATTCTGTAATTTTTTTATGATTCAAAGTTATCATGTAATATGTTCGAATTGAATAAAGATATTTTCATGGTGTTTGTTTTAATAGATGCCCCATATAGTTGCACACAACGGCCTACCAAAATTATATATATAAATTTAGTATACGATAGTTTTTCAATAGAAAATATAGTGGGCGGGCCCTTGTGTGGCAGCATTTTTTGGGAGTTTTTATGGAATAACTTAGTGAGGCTAATAGTTAGGTTTAGGTATTGTATACCAATAGATAGAACTTAATGAGACCTATCTAACGATGTATAGAACATGTATGTATGTATAATAGGATCGAATCATACGTAACATTTGTACTGTTTTTGAAATAAAAATAAACGAAAGATTCTCTGTGCACGTGTTCGGTGTGAAGTGTGTGTATGCTCCCTTACATTATTTAGCTAGTAAGTACGCTCCTTAAGAATTATAAGTCTCGTATTTGTAACGCGTCAGCATTTTACTTGTACGAACCATTTTACTGTAATTTTCCTTTAATATAATTCTATACGCTGAAGTGAACGAAAGTCTTTTATTTAACCCTCGCAATTCACCGCATGGTGACCTTGCCATGCCCAATACATCTCATGGCGACCCTGCCATGCCGGCCTTGAGTTAGGAATATTTTGGCAGTTTTCGAAAATTAGACGATGTGTCGTTCTACCGTTGAGAAGGATGAAGTATTTATTACGCAAAACGCTGCTGGAAACAATGATGCGACTTTGAAAGATGTTGGGCAACACGTACAGCGACTAAATATTGCCGTCTACGCAATGCTGGCCATCCTTAGCATTGTGGCTTGCTACTTCTTGGTACGTCTATACAAGAAGATCCATCGCCATTGGATTCAAGAAGAAATTGGTCTCCAGGCCATGCAACGTATCCGCGCTTCACTACGAGGACGTCAGCGTGAGGAAACAATGGAAGAGTAAAATGACCGTGAGTTACTTTAAATACTTAAAACCTTGAAAGTATCTACCTAAATAGTTTGGTGAAAATAATAGTTAATGTGCGTCAGTGCGTATACTTACATATGTGCGTAATATTTTCGCGAGTGTACGTCCGAATTTTTCCTACATTATGGACTTTTATTCATACCTAGTTAATATTTAGATCTAAAAATAGATTAAGCATGACAATATTATTTTATAACGTTCTTTGGTAACTTGTCAAGAATCGTGCAAAAACACTCATGCAATAAGATACCCTGCCGCGAATATGGCAACGTAAGCATTTCTTTACTTGCACCTGCATGGTTTAAAGTTTCTTTACTTATGTTTTATGTTAATTATACAACGTTGATTTAATTTCTGTAGTTCTATTTTTAGATTATGTTAGAAACATTGATAAAACATTTTAATATTTTGAAAGATATAAGGAAATATTTAGTTAAAAAGGGTAAATCAAGATATTTGGGTAATACTATAGAAATTAAGTCAAAGGAAGCGAAAAATTGTTTTGATAAGTGTAGTGAATTACTTTTACTTTTAAAATCGGAAAAGGATCCGAAAATTATTGCATCTGCAACTGAAATTTTCCAAAATATAAGACAAATTTATGAGGAAATTAATAAACTTTGTGTGTGTCCAAATATAAATATTTCAAAAATGGAGTTCAATTTAAAAACGGCTTGTAGTTTGTTGCCTGTAATGGACGGTTCAGAAGATGTAACGAAACGATTGATTGATGGTATAGAGATGTATTCTAATATGATTAACGAGGCAGATAGGCATTTATTAATAACTTTTGTTTTAAAAAATAGGCTTTCAGAAACTGCGAAGCTGCGAATGTCTTCGACGTATAAATCTGTTTCAGAACTTGTCAAGGACATGCGTAATCACTTTTTACCTAAAAAATCTTTTATGGCAATTCAATCGCGTCTTCAAAATATTTCACAAGGTTGGAGATCCATAGATGAGTACGGCTCAGAACTTGAAAAACTTTTTACGGACTTGACAATTTCTCAAGCAGACGGCGAGTCAACGAAATATGACATTTTAAAACCAATCAATGAAAAACAAGCGATTAGAAAATTCGCAGATGGTTTAAAAAATTCTAGGTTGAGTATCATAGTAGCATCTCGTAACTGTAGCTCCCTAAAAGAGGCTATACAGGTCGCAAAGGACGAGGAGAGTCTGAGTTTATCAATTCCGGGTAATGTTATGCATTTTACTAATAAATCTTTTAATAGGGGACAAAGAGGTAACTATTCCGATCGTTCGAGTTTTCAAGGACGTGGCTTCTGCGTTGGAAGAGGTGAACAAAGACGTGGCTTTCATGGCGGAAATGGTGCCAACATCCTTCGTGGACAATCATCTAACCGGTACGTACGTGGTCAATATTTTTCTTACGCTAACCCTAATTCTCGTGGTAATCGTAATAACAGCTCGTTCAGCCCCCGAAATGGTGGTCCACCAGTTCGATATTTTAGAGGTCGAAATTTTTATAATTCTAATCGTGGAAATACGCGTCAAATTTTTACGGCTCAAGAAAATGACTCGACTCCTGTCAATGTCTTAAAAACTGAGCAATCAGATTTTTTTCGTGAATAAATATGAAATTTTTGCTACCAAAGGATTATCGAAATTAGTTTCTTTTAATTTAGATAATTATAAATATTATTGGTTATTAGATACAGGAGCTTCTTTATCAATTATACGAAAGGAAAGTTTACCCCAAGATATTCATATTTATGAAAATGATGTTTTAGTTTCTGGTATAGGAGGTCAAATTAAGTCACAAGGTCATGTCTATCTCACATTGTCTACTGATGGAGGTGATTCATTTCAACATAAGTTTCACGTATTCAGTAATCTACCTCTTATGGCCGATGGTATTATCGGATTAGACTTTTTAAGTACTTATTTGTCAAGAATTGATTTAATTACTAATATTTTGACTTTAAATATAAATGGCAAAGACGTTATAACACGAATATTTGACAGAACAGAATGCAAAACGGATTATTTGACGATCCCAGCACGAAGCGAATCTTTTCATTATGTAGATTGTAATTCAAATTTAAAAGAAGATGGTGTAGTTTTTCCAAAAGATTTGGGACAAGATTTATTTTTAGCTGGTGCTATAGTGAATGCAAGTAAAGGTAAAATACCTATTAAAATTTTAAATGTTAGTGAAAAGGGTGTACGTATTCCTAAGTTTACTCCAGTAGTAGAACCATTATCATCTTATGAATGTCATACTTTTGATAAAATTAAAGCAAACTCGACAAGAGCAAACACTTTGAACTCACTTTTAAATTTAAAACATCTTAATGCCGAAGAGAAACAGTCTATCGAAAATATTTGTAAAAAGTATTCAGATATTTTTCAATTACCAAATGATAAACTGACAGTAACTAATATTTATGAACAGAAAATAACATTGAAACCAAATACTACTCCAATTTATACAAAACCGTACAGGTTACCACACAGTTTGAAAGGAGAATTAAATAAACAAATTGAAGATATGATTAAAGATGACATTATTGAAGAAGCTCATAGTGAGTGGTCTAGTCCAATATTGCTTGTGCCTAAGAAAAGTAATGATGAGAAAAAGTGGAGATTAGTAGTAGATTATCGCAAACTTAACGAGAAAGTTCAAGATGATAAGTTTCCACTACCAAATATCACTGAAATTTTAAATTCTCTTTCTGGTGCAGTTTTATTTAGCCATCTCGATTTACATTCTGGTTACTATCAAGTTTCATTAGAACCTTCAAGCAGAAAGTGCACAGCATTTTGCACAAATTCGGGACAGTTCCAAATGAAACGCTTACCAATGGGTTTAAAAATTTCTCCAAGTGCTTTTAGTAGAGTAATGACAATAGCTATGTCTGGCCTTACTTTTGATAAATGTTTTGTGTATCTTGATGATTTGATTGTTATTGGACGTAATTTAGATAACCATAACCGTAACCTTATAGACATTTTCGAAAGACTGAGAAAGGTAAATTTAAAATTAAATCCCGCTAAATGTCAATTTCTGAAAAAAGAACTATTATATCTAGGTCATGTTGTATCTGCGCAAGGTGTCTCGCCAGACCCTGAAAAAATTAAAGCCATACTAAATTACCCAGTACCACAAAATTCTGACGATATAAAACGTTTTGTTGCTTTCTGTAACTATTACCGAAAGTTTATCCCTTCCTTTGCAGAAATAACATTTCCACTAAATAGATTGTGCAGAAAAAATGAAGCATTTATTTGGTCCCAGGAGTGTCAAAATTCATTTGATCAACTTAGACATTTCATGAGTAATCCACCAATTTTGCAGTACCCTGATTTTTCAGATGATAGCAAATTCATATTAAAAACGGATGCTTCAGGAATAGCTATTGGATCAGTTCTATGCAACAAAGACATGAAACCCATTGCATATGCGAGTCGACCGTTAAACAAGGCTGAAAGGAACTACCCAACAATTCATAAGGAGTTGCTAGCCATTGTTTGGTCTGTAAAATATTTTAGACCATACCTTTACGGTAAACATTTTACTATTGAAACAGACCATAAACCGTTAATATATCTTTTCGGAATGAAAGATCCTAGTAGTCGTTTATTAAAATTTAGATTGACACTTGAGGAATATGACTATGAAATAGTTTATGTGAAAGGTAAAGACAATGTAGCTGCAGACGCATTGTCGAGGATAGTGATAACATCAGATGAATTGAAAGATATGAATAATGACGTAGTAAATGTTTTGAATAGAGCGCAAAAGAGAAATCTTGCAAATAATGAGAATAAAGAGGATACAGATTTGCTTAGTAATTCCGTCGACACAAGGTCTGATCAACCAAGAGTTGCGGAAATATTAAAGAAATCTAAAGACTCTGTAGAAATGACTTTGATTAAAGGAGACGATTTGAATAAGTTTTTAAAATATAATAGGATATCCTTAGAAGAAGAATGTTTTGCTTATGAAGAAAACAGAAAGATTATATATGTTAATCTCAACTTCAGGTTACATTTTACGCGAGCCGAATTTGTGACAAAGTTGAGTGCATTTTGTAATAAGTTAAAGATTAAAGAGATTTGTATAATTAAAGATATAAATAATGCTAGCTTTTTGAAAGAATTATGTAAGGAAATAGACTCAATGAAAACATGGTCCGGACCACAAATACATGTTTTACGAGGAGTTACAAGAATTACTAAAGATGAGGACATTAAGTTTATCTTACACGATTTTCATTTATTACCAACCAGTGGACATGCTGGTATACGTAGAATGGTAAATAACATTAAAAGACAATTTTACTGGCCAGGTCTCGAAAAAGATGTCCAAGATTTTGTATCCAAGTGTGACAAATGTCAAAAAATGAAATACGGCAAAAATATTAAGGAACCCATGTGCATAACAACCACAGCGTCGTATGCATTTGAAAAAATATTTTTGGATATTGTAGGTCCATTACCACAAGATTATGACGGTAATGTATACATTTTAAGTCTCCAGTGTGAGCTGAGTAAATTCGTGGAGGCATATCCACTTAAATCTAAGGACACAGTAACTGTAAGTAAAGCATTAGTAGATAACTTTATTTTAAGATTTGGACTACCGAAAACAATTGCAACTGATCGCGGTACTGAATTTATGTCATCAACTTTAGAACAGGTTTGTAAACTTTTAGATATAGATAAAATATCCTCAACAGCATACCATCATCAGTCTATCGGTTCGTTAGAAAATAGTCATAAAAATTTAGGAGCTTTTCTCAGAATTCAATGCAATAATAATCCACAGTCTTGGTCACATTGGCTACCCTACTGGTGTTTCAGTTATAACACAAGTGTTCATTCATCAACAAAATATCAGCCGTTTGAACTTGTTTTTGGTAGGCCTTGTAATGTTCCTTCTAGATTAATTAATGAAGTTGAACCATTGTATAACCCTGAAAATTATTGTAGTAGTCTTAGATATAAGCTTCAAATAGCTAATAGAGAAGCTAAAAATAACTTAATTTTAAGTAAATATAATCGTAAAATTAATTATTATGATAAAAATGTAAACCCTATTAAGTATAAAAAAGATGATTTGATATTGTTGAAAAATGAAGTTGGAGGGAAACTAAATCCTGTATTTGACGGTCCTTTCACTGTTTTGGAAGATATGGGTTGTAATGTCAAAATTCTAAAAAATAATAAAAGCGATATTGTGCATAAAAATAGGACCAAACCTTTTGTTACCTAATAATATAGTAATTAAAAAAAAATATATATATAGCTTAAGTATATTTTTTTTTTTTCTTAAATGCCGGAGGTGAAGTGTGTGTATGCTCCCTTACATTATTTAGCTAGTAAGTACGCTCCTTAAGAATTATAAGTCTCGTATTTGTAACGCGTCAGCATTTTACTTGTACGAACCATTTTACTGTAATTTTCCTTTAATATAATTCTATACGCTGAAGTGAACGAAAGTCTTTTATTTAACCCTCGCAATTCACCGCATGGTGACCTTGCCATGCCCAATACATCTCAGGTGCGATGGTCGTCGATAAGGTAAAGTTTCGAGGTACTTAAGCGACCACCAATTCGGCCAGTTGTTGGCGTCTCAACCACCATCTTGTAACCATCAAGCACCGAACACCTGAACAGCATCGCTCTCAACGTATGAAGATGTTTCATTTCTGAAGCCCTTACACATCGAAGCCATACAGTCCACACACATAGAAGAACACGCATCGTCGTAGGCATACGTCAGCAACACACTACCAGCGCACTGTAGCGGACTAGCAAAGGTTCGATTCCTGGCATCCGTACAATATACATCCATACTTGACGTCTTAGCAAAAGTTGTTCAGTCTTTTAAGCATTTTCTGTTGACTTAAAAAATCGAAGCTCTGAAACTTCTGATGAGGAACTATAAGAGCCCATCTGCACTATACCATATACATACTTGACAGCTTAGCAGTAGTTGGCCAGTACGATGAGTATTTTTTGTTAAGAGATCAATATTTATAACTTATTCCTAAATATTGATAGCAAATAAAGTTTTATAATTAATTTCAAAGCCCCGAGGACATAAGATAGTTTTATCGCGATAACCCGCAGAGCCGCAGGCGACACACACATATATATTATACATAGAATCACCTAGAACAAGACGTTGGCCATGTTCACGCACATAGTTTGCCTTGAGCGGGAGTCAAACCTGCGCCAGGGGCGTAGCAGTCGCTTACACTCCCGCTTCATCAACCGGTCGTAAAGTTATCTATACATCGAAGTTGTCGCACGGTTAGTGCAGTGGTTAAAGCGGACACGGTTGCGAGTGTTGTGGGTTCAATCCAACAACGAGACGCCTATTTACCACGAGACACCCAAAAAAGCTTCCGATGCCTTGTAGTGAAGTTTTTAAGTAAAGGGAAAAAATAAGATCAGCATTTAATGTGTCACGTAACCTCGTCATGTTTGTGAAACAAATAAAATAAGGCTAAAGTTCCATTAACCCATTTTATTGGACATCGTGTTGCGTCATGCATAGTTTATAACATAAACGTGCCACAGAGTAATATAATAAAAATAGGTTTCACGAAAATTGTTTTAGTTCGAAATCTAATAAATCTGTAATCTAATCGTCCATAATGTGAAAATATACAAGAACAAGATAGAAAAATAACTACGAAAATATACGCGTATGCTACAGTCTTTTTAACTTCGACTTCAGTAATCACATTACATGTTGAAAACACAGAACTATAATCAAAGTCTAATCTCAATAAAGTAAAACTCGGAATCCTTGATATAGATATGTATAATGTTTTACAAGCCAATCTTAGTGAAGTTCCAAATCGCAACCAATTTCTGGTCAAACAGAAATTGCAGAAACCCAACGCAATCTAAAAAGCTCCACGAATATCTAGCATGCATGTTAAACAGCTACTTTTCCTAATAGACGCCCCGAGCTTAACGCATACATTGTCACAACGTATCCGTCATAGTCACACGTCACATCGCGAATCACAATTCGCAACTGCGCGATTTTTATCAAGATACGACATTTGATTTGCATTTATAGTGGTTGTTACTGCTTTACACTTTTTCCATGAAACAAAGTTGCACGTGTCAAATTATAATTCATTGATTTTTTTTTTTGTTTTGAAACTTTATTTGTTGACGTTACAAATAGAAAATCACAAAAGTGTGTTCTGTTGTTCATGTTTTTTTTACTAGTTGACAAGTGTGAGGTGTAATGTTTCCAATTTGGAAGTTGTGCCAATTATGAAAAGTTTTGTGTTTTTATAATGTTTTGTAACTTTCGGCAACGTGAGTGACATTAGCTACACCTTAGCGTTAGCGACTATAATTATTTTATACAATTAGACGTCGCCAGCGGCTTCGCCCGCGTCAATTATACATATAAACCTTATTCTTGAATCATTCTATCTTTTAAAAAAACGCATTAAAATCCGTTGCGTAGATTTTAATATTTAATTAGAAATGAGTATATTAGGGGAAGTTTGAAAGTTTCACCGGTGTAAGAAAAGCTGAAAGTCGTCTAGCCTGGTATGGGCATGTAATGAGGAGGGATGAAAAGCATGTGACTAGAATGGTGATGAATATAAGAGTTGAGGGATATAAGGCAAGAGGAAGACCAAAGAAAAGATGGATGGATTGTGTGAAGGATGACATGAATCATAAGGGAGAGAATAATCAGATGACGGCTGATAGGAGAGAATGGAAGTGAAAGACATTCTGCGCCGACCCCAAGTAATATGAGAACAGGGCAGGCAAAAGAAGAAGTTTTCAAGATTTAAGCATACATAGGGACCGACAGATAGAACACAGACTTTGTTTTATACTATGTAGTGAAATTATATAGAGTTTATGAGTGTATAAAGTAATAACATGAAAGTTCCACACATTTCACTGTTTTATTAAAATAATATAGCATTGATTGCGACCATATTTGCGCTAACCTGTAACTATAATTTACCAAATAAACACTTTTTATAAAATAATGAAAACAAATATTTGTAGTACCTATCTTACATAAAAGCAACGAAAGCAATTAAATAAATAATAGGTTTTGTCTTCATTACCTTTGCAGTTATGTCACATATCTTAACAGTCAGGCAGTGGCATGTAACTACATACTACTATCAGGAAGAGTTTCAGCGTAATAAAGCGAGCAGGCGAAGACTTAAAAATCCGGGGCAAATGCGTGTGTGGTTTAACGCCTCCGCCGTGCTGGCGGAGGATAAACAGGATAGGCTTAAGAAATGCTGACCTGATGTTGTATGGAAATGCGTGGCCAATCGATTTACCACTAAGGATTGCTAACACCATGTGCAGTGGAGACGTGGTAGGAAAGAGGAGCCCAGGTTCCAAGACGCTAGTATTGACGATCGTGATGTGTAGTACCTTATACATTTTTCTGTTGATATTTCATTCATCTTGAAGAATTTTGCCATCTCGAGAGTCTTCCCAAAATCAATCCCCGAAAAGTTGTTCCAAAGTTAACGAAAGTTGAATTAAAGGTCCAACTTAATTATGTAGTTGAAAATTATCGATATAAGTCGTGGTCGGTTCTCTCATTGGAAATGTCAGCTGATTATAAATACAAAAGTATATTTTTTATGTACTTTAAACATAAATTTACCTTTTTCAGACTTATGACTGTATCTGTGCTGTAAAATGTTACTCCATAATTGTAAGTCTATCCGTGCAATATTCGCGCTTGGCCGATTTTCAACTTTTGGCGAGATGTATACAAGTCTGTTAAACGGATCTTAATGGGAGAAAACAGTGGTTATTGATTAAGAAGTAATTAGATAAACTTTTACTCTTAAGATCCAGAAAGTAATTACGTACTTGGTGTTTTTTTTTTTATCGACTTTTTTACTATCTTTTCCTAACGTCCAACACATGAATTCAATTATTGATTTACTTGCAATCACACACAACACAGTTTGCTGTGATTACTAACATTTTAAGCTTCATTAAATGAAAGAAACAAAAGGGAGTTTTGCTGTGAGCGTGTTTGTTTGAACAGCGATCGAATGGTATCGCGCCGGTGCAGACGACGGTACCTAAACGTCAGCTAGGGCTGCTCGTCATGTCTCTCTATATGAATGCGATAAATCAAAAACGCAAAAGGATTTTTGGATTGTTCTTACTTCTTGAAAGTCTGATAAATGAATAAAAACGTAGCGTCTGCCTGATGGTTCAAATTCAAAGCCATATATTTCTATTTGGGTTGTAGAGTAACATTTATGAACATTAAATCTTAAATCTTAGTAGAGACAGGAAAATAACCAAGCACTTACCCTGTTGTTAAATAAAGTTGCTACGTGGATGTCAGCTTTTACTGTTTGCTATCTTAATTATTATGATTGTAATTTCAAACCTATAGTATATACTATCGACACAAAGTCTCAAGTTCATTGCACCTGACATTTACACCAACGGAAATCAATATAGCTCCAGGCGATGAATCACACCACACACTTATGGGGTTAAACGAGGCGAGATGATCAGATTGCAGAGGCTTAGCCGCCGGGATCTCCACCTTGTCGTGGTGGGGGGGCTTAGTAACCGTGTATTGGTCACCCGCGTTGAAGCTAAGAGGGATCCAGGAGGGGACGCTCCGCGTGGGCTTGACGGAGGCCTGCGCAGGATGCGTCCAAAGGGGCGGGTGCGAGGGACAGTTCTTCTGTCTCTCGCAGTCGGGTGCGGTCGCGGGAGGAGAGGCGTGTTGGTGTTGCGTTGGCACGCGCCCTATCTCCCGCGACCAAATGGAGGCGCACCATCGTTGCGTCGCGGTGGGGCCGCAGAGGAAGAGGAGATGCGGTGTTACGGTGCCGTCCTCCCTATCCTCTGCGGCCGCTGAGTGTTTTGGCGGCGGAGTCCAACACCTTCATCCGCCGCCAAGGGGGTTTTGTTCGGGGCCCGCCTGACCATCTGGCGGGCCAATACCCGTCGGGGGGTAGCGAGGAATGCTTCAGCGATACCCGACCCTCCGACATACGGGTACGTGAGGAATACGGGTTGGTTTTTAGTCAGTAAGAGTCTGACAGTCCCCTTCGCCCTTCCCCCAGGGCGGAGGGACTCCATGAGGATTTTCCAACCCGACACCAAAAAAAAAAAAAAAGTGGCTTAGCCGCCACCACAGCGGTGCGCGTGTCGTGTGCTAAGATAGAGGCTATATACTAGCAGTAAATTGCTTGATAAGATGCGAATGTCTGATTTCTTAACCGTCAGTTTACTATCAGGATCCCAGGGATCTGATATAAAAAATATATTCTAACAATAATTCATTATTTCAGGAATCAGAACTGACTATTATGCGGGTCTCATGTAGTTGACACCAATGAAACCATTGACACGAAGAAGAATAAGGCATCGTACCAGCTTCAGTGCCTTCGTGTAAAGATACGAGTGCGTCATGCTGGACCAACGTCAATGTTAATAAGTCCTAGGGACTGATTGTAATTTTTTGTAGTCCCTTTTATTTAAAAATTATAATAAATTTATTTCGCAATCGAAAAAGTAACCTAATTATATAAATTACTTATTATTACGGGTAATCTCACTTTAAAATTATAAGGCTCAATAGATACTCCTTACAACAGCTGGAGTAACCCAAGCCGAAACGTCGCGGGAAATATAAGATATTTTACGTATAATTGCAAATAAACGCGACATATTGTATATAGCTATGTAGACGTAAGGAATATATCATACAAAATAATATAACGGGCCTTAATCGCGTAAAATTATCTTATTTAACCCTAGAATACTAATCATCGCCTGAGAGGCCGCGTTCGGTTGACTTTTTAAGAATGTTTTTAAATTACGTCTATGTATCGCGGCGTGCGTTCGTGCCAATATAGTACACCCCACGACATGGTGGAGAGTGGTCATGGGTTCAGCGGGGAATACTCAGGTATCGAGTTACTGACCTCACGCCTGGGAGGCGATCTTTAGTATTAACGGTAAGTTTTTTACTAATGTCGTTTTTTAGTTTTTTGCAATTATTTCTTTATTTATTTGTAACAATAAGTTTGATTTAACGGAGAATTGATCATTTTGTTTCATAGATGAATCTCGACGAGAACCAGATAACAAACTATTTGGAAAACGAAGATTCGGACAGTGAAACTGAGGATTACGATTCAGACGACAGTGTGGCTGATCCTCGCTGATTACACTCTTACCCTCGTGCCAGCTTGACGATGATCTCCAAAATATTGCTCCGAATAATCTTAATATACGTACTGGAACATCTCAAATACAAGCAAGCACAAGCACCGAGTTAGAAGCTGCTCTACAAATCCAATCTCGATTTCCAAACTGCTGTAATTGTGATAGAAAAATATAGGCTGATTTTAATTTACTCTCAAGCCAAATATCTTATGATTAGAATGATATTTTTACTTTTATGTGATATAACACTTTAACCATACTAAGTTTATATAATAAATTAGAAGCTATATGTGTCTTTTTATTTTTTATTATTATTTTTCAAAATACTGTTCAAACAAGGGTCATGTTAGATTTAAGGTTGATTTTAAGACTGAAATTATAATTTTAAGAAAAATGTGCCATTAAATTTAAAGAAACGAGGTCGTTCTTCATTATTTTGTTACATTTAAATTGAATAGGAAAATCTTTCTAAAATCTTGAATCATCTATGAAGTAGCCGCCCAAGCGATCATTAGTTTTAAGCAGTAAAAAAATAAGATTAGTACTCTAGGGTTAAGGTATAAATACCTATTTGTTACCGACGTTTCGTTGTCGTAAGAAAGATACCTAAAAAATCGATCAGTGATATACAAGTGCTGACTATCCTACTGGCAAATTAATGTAATTGAACTAAGAATAGCACAAGTTTCTTACATTAGATCCACCGCATACAATGTATGAAACCTTCAGTTTGGCCCCCTAACAACCCATTGAAGTAAAGTAAATGTTACAGAATAGCACACATACAACACAACTAACTAAATGATATTATCATACCGACTTTGTAATGTGGCGCTGTGTGTTGTTGCTTCCAAAAGGACTCCGATACACCTTGGTCAAAACTTCTTTGATGACGTCTTGAGATGATGATGTAGGACCGGTTGTTATCGCCTATTATAAGATGAGTAGTTTATTTGTTGACAGCCGTACTTCCGTCTAGTATGTATAAAAATGCGTCTTGTTTGAATTGAATTGAATTATTTTGTCCCATTAATGATGGTTATTTTCTTCAAGAGTAGCTGCTTTTGAAAAAGTTTCGATGCATTGTTACGAAAAGCGTATAAAAGCCAAATCCACGTCACGAATCATTAACTATCTGAAATTATATGCGTAAGTAATAAATTGTTAATAAAATTATCACCTTCTGAATGGTGAAAGCAAATACCACTAGGAAACTTGCACTCCTGAGAGCTTCCCATAATGTTCTAGAAAGTGCACTTGGCCAGAGCCTATGGCCTAACATTTCCTATAGATAGAAGAGTACTGTGCCCAGCTATAGGACAGCTTTTAATATAGAGTCGTTATCATTCTTGTCATTATTTATTTGAAATTATCACTGAACCTCTATTTACCACTATCTAGAGCACATTTTTGTAGCCCTATTGAGTATTTCAATGTCAATTTTAAAATGTAAATGTAATAATTAAACAACACGGAACTCTATTTGTGTTCACACCGCTCCAACAAACTATATCGAACAATCTCGTTTCCATACAAGTTGCAAACGACAACACAACTGTAGGACGGACTTCGAAACAAGTCCATCAATAAACTCTAAAACCATTCGGAACTAGAAAGAAACGGAAAAAGTTACAATACACAACCCGTTGTTGCCAAACATTCTTTAAAAGTGGGAGTTTAAATTAAAATTTTGAGGAGAATGGAGATTACCCTTACTACAGGAATGAACGAAACGCTGAAAAAGTTTCGATGGCACTCCGGCCCGTATTTCAAATTGTACAATTGCTCGCTCGAGACGAGATTTATTTTAAAACTAAAACTCGCCCTCCATTCGAGAGTTATTAAGGACGATAAATTAGAAATTTTGCAATTTTCAACAATTAAATTTAAATATGCTTACGAGGTAATTACCGGCTGTATTAATAGCCTTTTATATATATAAGTAATCATTTAGGAATTTCAAAGTACTAGATATGACAAAATTATGAAAAGATTGTATAATCTGTCGAAATCCTTCGCCGATGTACCTTAATCAAACAATGCTATAGAAAGAGGGTTATGACCAGTAGTAGACGATTGCGAAAGGCTGTGAAGGAGGCAGAGATTCAGCCGAAAATATTAATGTCATAATATAGGTAAGACTGCAAAGTATGTTGGTGCTAACTTGCTGTATTACACCGTAGTGTCACTTATCACAAGACTAACAGTCTATAGCAATGAACTTGACCAATCAATGATACTAAATACAATTTGATAGAAGAAGAATTAGAAAGGTAATAAGGATAAAGATTGTAGGAGTTATTGAGGAATTATTTTCTGAACATATAATTATTCTGGAGACTTAACAACACAGTTGGTATTTCGAAATAAAATATTTGTTTAAGTTAAACGTGCAAAACATATAATAAAATTCATATTTTGATATCATCGCACAGGCAAATAAATGGTTTAATGGAAACAAAACATGCTTATCCTTTTCCATCAACCAAACAAAACCAACTTAGAAACAATAGGATTAAAGTCAACAATCATCTCTGTGAATTCAATCAAAACTCAGCATATCAGCAAATAACTTCTGCACGGATGGCGCAGTGGATTAAACGGACGCTTTACAACCTGATACGGCGTCGAGTCCCATGGGTTCAATTCTCACATGAGATAGTGCTTAATGTTTCTTGTACGTCCCGTGTGACTCAGGATTTATTACAAGAGCTCTTTAAAAAACAAAAGCAATTGCTAAATAAAATGCTTGTATAAAAACAGATAAATAGAGTCTTCCGTACTCCGTAGTAGTGGTTAGCATGTGCGTCTGCTGATCAGGAGGTCACAGGTTCGCCTGCTTAGCCACTTCGCCTATTCCTTCGAGGATACAGGCATGAGTGTACAAATAAATAGAGAGAGAAAGTGAAGAGACATGACCATTCCCAAGGACCTCAGGACCCCAATTTTATAACATCCTGTATTCATCAATAGAAAAACAATAAAAATGGGACATCGTATCACTGCGATATATTGGCGGAGGACAAGCAATTTTATAGAGCATCCCGAAGCTAGGCAATAAGGGACACTTAATGTCGTTGACCCGGCATTGTCCGGCGAATTCCGGTCAAAGTGACAAGTGACCACCTGCTGTGCAAGTTACTTTATTGATAAACACTGATTAGTTCTCATGCGTTTGCCGAAGGTGTATTGATAATTTTACAAGTATACTGATTACTGATCTCAATATTTGACCTATCCCTGGATTTGGATACATATGTATGTGGCATATTTGACATGGAGCTAATGTTAAAAAAATAAATCAAATATTATAACCGGTCGTAATACAGCGAGAGGCTTTAATGCTACTTGAAGAGCTTTATGTTACAGAAAACCATATCAACAGATTTAAATCGAATCCAAATAAAGGCACGACAAAAAGCTGCGTGGATGTTTAAATAAAATCATAGATAAAAACAGCGGCCGGCCAGATTTTAGGAGTAAATCCTGTATCGCCTAGGGCTGTTTAACCAGTCAAGCTACAATCACATAATATATCCAGACGCAAAATAACAAAATAAGTCTCTCTCGAACCCACAGCAACCTTTGACCCTTGATGCCATATGTGCAGAAAATTGTGTAGGATTAAGTAGGCTTACTTTCTTATTCTTCGTCATTATATTCTTAGCATGAAAAGCCGTCATTAAAATACATTTTACTACCAATAGAAACTAGCCAAAACCGGATTAAAGTGTACAGCCTCCCTAGCAGAGCAGCCAGTGGTAGAGCAATCTCTTATTCCGCACGCGAAACTTGGAAGAACCCAGAACGACGGCTCGACATCAATAATCCCGAAACAAAGATTACATTTGTATCGTTCTTCATCGATTTTAAACGCTGTTTTACTCCGTCGAACAGATTTTTATTGATATATGGCAGAAGGACAGACTTACGAATAGTTACAGCGTCTGGGGAATAGAATATTGTTTAATATAATTTGTTGAAGCCAGACATGACTTGAGATTTATTCTTGAACTCATCTACTCAATTGTATGTAAAGGATAAGTTAAGCCAGCTAAAAGGCAATATTAATATTAAATCGGTGTACGACTATAGTTTGAACCCGATACCCTCTGTCTAAAAGTCTGCTGATATTTCCAATGGCCTCATCATTAGCCCTGTATATAAACTGCCCCAACGCTGGGCACGGGCCTCTTCTCACTATGAGATGGGTAAAGTCATAGTCTACCACACTGGCCAAGTGTGGGTTGGCAGACTTCACATGTATCTCGAAAACATTATGGAGAACTCTCAGAGATGCAGGTTTCTTCACGATGTTTTCGCCGTTTAGCAAGCGATAATTAACAATTTAACGCACATAACTTCGAAAAGTCAGTGGTGCGCGCCATGGATCCGAACTCAAGACCCTCTGCGTAGCAGTCCGTCGGTCACTCCACTAGGTTATCGCTGTCACTGGCCTACCACCTTACAATTACAAATCAAAACATGCTTGTTAAACTGTGCGTAGGTAACGTAATAAAAAAAATTAAAGGCACGCTAAAAGCGATATCGTTGAGAAACAGTAGCGATGTATTTTGTTTTATTGTTTTTCTGTACTGGTAATTCCAGGTTGTCCTCGATAGAAAGGATACGACTCAGATACGCTTTGAAAGATCTAATTGTGTCGGGGACTTTTCAAAAAAAAATTAAGAAACATTGTTAAGAAGTCTCGTGGGAAGCGTTTTGTTTTTCAGCCTTTTGTTCTCGTCTACGTTAATTGTGACGGATTCATTGAGAATGGGATATATTTGAAGCAGATGTAGTGAAGGAATTAAAAGAAAACGCGGAATAGTAATCGTAGGGTTGCTAGAAAAATACATAATAGTTTTAAAAAGGTTCGGGAGAACGAAGATTGCTTTCTTTACAAAAAACTGATGGCTATAATTTTTTTTCATTCAACATAGAACTTGAACCAAAATCATCTCGTTTTTCGTGACGTGATCTACATCGTTAGAAGTTTAATGAGTGCCAACGGAATGACTTTGGAGGATATTATAAGACCGGGCTAAATGGAGAAAATTGAGCAAGCAGGCGAACCCTGGTATTGCCTGGGATTGCCAGGCAGAAGAAGAGGAAAAAATAAACGGTTCTCCCTCACGTTAAAAAAGTGACGATAGCGCATAGTGTTACGTAGACAACATCTGCGTTAATAACCTGAGTTATGCGGATGACATGGCGCTGCTGAGCGCCTCTGTCAGTGGCGTACGACAGTTAGTGTCAGTATGCGAATCTTATGCTACTGAACATGGCTTAAAATACAACGCTAAGAAATGTGAATTCATGGTCTTTGAGGCCGGTGGTAAAAGTCCAGTGGTTATTCCACACATAAGACTAAATGGACAGCCTCTAACAAGGGTGCAGCAGTTTAAGTACCTGGGTCATCTGCTGACTACCGACCTCAAAGACGATGCAGATATTGAGAGTGAACGTAGGGCATTGTGTGTGAGAGCGAACATGCTGGCCCGCAGGTTTGCTAGATGTTCACGTCAAGTGAAAATTACTTTATTCAGAGCTTACTGCACGTCGCTTTACACAAGCAGCCTGTGGGCCAGATACACGCAAAGATCATACAATGCTCTACGAGTACAATTTAAAAATGCGTTCCGGGCATTGTTGGGGCTGCCTCGTTTCTGCAGCGCATCAGGCATGTTCTTTGAAAACAGAGTGGATTGCTTTTACACGACCATCCGTAAAAGATGCGCATCCTTGCTCTGCAGAGTGCGGGCCAGCCCCAATCGCGTCTTGGCTATGATAGCTGATAGGTTTGATTCTCTCTACATGAATCATTGCTCCCGGATTCATGTGGGGAGAGACTGACATACCAGTCTATCTTCGGTATCTTTTAGTTTTTAAGAATACTAACATTAGTTTGTAAGTACCTATGTAACTAACACTTTCGAATGGGCCTTTGTTGTCTAAATAAATAATAATTATTATTATTATTATAGTAAGGAGAAAATTATGTCAATTATAAATCCACAAAGTATTAGTTAATAGATTTGTGATTTTCAAAATTCATTTATTTAACTTTATGTACAAACAAGGTGAACAAGGGTGGATATTAATAAATTCATATTTACACAATGAATATATTTATTAAGTTTAATTAAATACCTAAATAATGTACATTGTTATGAAATAAAACTTGTTAGAGTTTTCAAAAATAAATAAAAGTTTATTACGTATCGGTTGTACATAATACATAACCCAAAATACGATACTGAATGTTTCTGACAGCTAAAGCTCCTGAAGTAATTGTATATTGTATATATCTAGGTCAAAAACTTGTGAAATAATTTTGATGCAATTGTAGATGTAGAGTGTAATGGCGTGCGAATTTCTGGTTCAGATGTATTAATACACATACACAACGTCACGCCTTTTATCCCCGAAGGGGTAGGCAGAGGTGTATTTTAACACCCACTTTTCGCTAGATATATCTTAGTCCCACGTAATAAGGGGCGAGCCTATTGCCGTACCGGGCACATTTCCAGACTCCGTGCTGCTACTGAGAATTTCGTGACAGAAAAACCCAATAACAGTGCCCGACCCAGGAATCGAACCCGGGACCTCCCGATCCCACGCGCACATTTATGCCGCGAGACCAACGAGGCAGTCGTATAGGGTTTGATGTCGAGTTTTCCGTCTCTACGCAAATATGGTATTTGCATCGTGTTATCCCTTAGTCGCCTCTTAAGACACCCACGGGAAGATAGGGGGTGGTGACACTTGTATTCTATGCCGTCAACCACACGGCATATGTATTAATATATAACCAAAAAATTATATATGAAGCGGCAGTTACATAAAACCAATGGTTAAAACACAAACGAGACATCACTACGAATATAAGTGTACTGATGGTCCAACCCAGCAAGTAACTTGTCATTTAAATTTGACCATTAAATAGCATGTCGTCTAGTGCATTTTATAACGTTACTATAAAATGCCAACGACGGGTTGTCAACGTGGTTGCTCGTGCAAATCTTTAAGATAGCGCCTTGATACAGCTGCGTTATTACGTTGGCAGTACTACAGTATTCCATGATTTTTGTAAGCATTATTATAAGATAGAAGACAGCAACAATTGTACATGTCCACTAGGCTACCACTGAACCTATTCAGAGGATTCTACGTTCTATTAGAGGAAACCTCACACATTTCTCAACTGATAATATTATACTAATTGGTCGCTACATATTTATTCGTACAAACGTTTTCTCTTTATCTTCAAAGACAAGACAGACGACACTTATTTTTTTGGGACGAGTACGGGTTTTAGGCTTCCTAAAAAGCGAATTGTACGCAAAAGAGTGCCAATATTTTGCTGAGGTAGCAATGCGGGTATTAGTCCGCTAATACCGCGAGTATGACAAATTGGGATGCCTTAATTTTTTTATATTGGTATAGGTCTATATAGACTTTATTCGCTGAAATTAGAATCCAATTACAACAGCAGTATCGCAATTATTGTTCATATGGCAAATAAAGAAATACTTATACAACATGTAACAAGTTTAATGCACATCTTGAAAGTACTTTGTTCAGAATCGGCAACTGAATCCATTTCCGTCATTTTTAATATTGTTTATTTTTAGTCTTAAAATAATCAAAATAACGTATATTGTAGTCACTCATTTTTTTAAAAATTGAGCTATTTGAAAATAAACCTTAAATCAAAGCAGAACGGCTTATTTTTAAATGCATTTGTTAAATGGTTCCACGTTGACTTACACAAACGCACACATTAAAACAACACAATTTAAAAAAAAAATGAGCTATTCGAAAATAAACCTTAAATCAAAGCAGAACGGCTTATTTTTAAATGCATTTGTTATATGGTTTCACGTTGACTTACACAAACGCACGCATTAATACAACACAATAGACGGCAAAAGACAATAGCACACAATTGACCACCAAAATGTCTATCATCTATCTTTCACTAACGTAGGTAATAAACAACGGGAAAGAGCGAGACGTAATGACTCGCTCGCGCTGGCGCATGACAAGCGCAGCGGGCGATGCGCTTAGACATGTTATGACAAGTACAACCGGGAATATCTATCTGATTCTATCAGGGAGTGCTGTGAAAACCTTTTTAAAAGTTCACTTATTTACAAAATGTGTAATCATGTAATGGTGTATAATTTAATAATTCAACAACAAAGTGAAAAGTTCAACATCATCTTGATGTTGACTTGTCACCCATGGACTTTCTCATTGTGGAGAAATATTAAATCACCAGTTTATTGTGACGACAGAAAAAGTGCCGAGTAGTTAATTAATTAAGATACTAGCTGCTTTTAAAACAGTGAAAAGATGTGATTTGGGAGGAAATACTGAAGTGCTACGTGGACGAAAGAAATGTGATTTAAGCCTGTAAGTTATTTTATTATTCTATTATTGTAAGTATCTAGATTCACAAGACAACTTTAAACACGCCGTTCTTGTTTATTTCTCTCATTGATATTCTTTTATTTTATCTGATTAAGTTAAGATAGTCACAATAGTCACTTACGATGTTAAGAAACAATAGATCGTGCATATTAATAACAAACAATAAATGATTCGACTGTCCACACCATAGCTTAAAAGTGTGATGGAAAGAAATACTCATAATATCTTTGGTAATATCAACAGTAGCCGACAAATTGTTCAAACATCATTTTTGTAAACTCACTCTATCAGAGTGTGATTTACAGACTGAATTTCATACATTTTGTTATATCGTATCGTCTTTCGTTCCTATCAGATCGCTGTTGTTTGTTTACCATAGCAACCGTTTCGTTTGTGTGCGTGCGCAGATTTAGAGTGACCACGATTTTCACTTTTAATTGAGTTAATACTTTGTTTAAAAAACATTATTTACGCAAATAAAAAAAATATTTCAATGCATGCATTATGATTGTAACAAGGTTTTCTAATTGGGGTGTCTGAGGATGTGCGTTATTTCCATTACACGTTGTATAAATTTTATTTATATATTTTTTAAATAGCTTTACTTTTTTGTAATTGGTTGGTTAAGCGTTATACAGAAACCATATGTTCCTAGGCGAGTTGGAAAAATTATTAATATTGTGGGCTGTAAGGAAGTGGGTTCTGATCGCCTAGGAAAGGAAAAGTGAAGTGAGTGGGTTCATGGAAGGAATAGGAGACGGGAGTATGGGAGCACACCTTACCTTGCACCTCAGTCTTCTTCTTCACAAATGGCGGTGGTCCTGGTGTCTTCGGGAATCCTGAAGCTGCACTAATCACTTCACTCGCGGGCGGTTTTGTTGCGTTTATAGTATAAAGCGGTAGAATATGGCGGCGTTCGGTCCACGTGTTCGGCGCGACACGGGGCGGCGCAGGGACGCAACGAATCAGAGCGATGACCGATCCCTGACCCCGTCGCAGCGTCACTGAACTCTGCGACCAACCAGAGCGAGGCGCGCCCCCGGGAGGGAACGGGACAGAAAGGGACAAAAGATCGCTCGTCCCGACACCGCGGCACGCAAAGGAATCAATTAGCTAGGTGTTAACACAACTAACCAGCAATGGAAAAGATAGATGACGCTACCATATCCCTAAAGGGTTGCCTTTAAAAAATAAAATTGAACTTAGCTATGTTGGATGTACTACCGCATGACCCATCAATAGGCTAAGACAGCGATATGATATTAAAATTAATCTAAATTGACTTTAGCGAAACAATTTTAACGAAAACTACAAAATAAATACTTAAACTAAGAGGTAGATCTAACTTCTGGCTAGATCTCACTGAGTTGGAAGCGGACAGAGACATACAACAGGGCGTACGTAGCTCCCCTTCGCAGTTTTCACGGTAACAACGCGGGTTGTACCGTCTTTGGAAGTATGCAGTTTCTCCACGATGGCTAACCGCCATGAAAGCGGCGGAGCATTATCATGTATTATGAGGACCAACGTACCCTCCTGTAGAGGCGATGCAGGACTATTCCATTTGGATCTAGCCAGAAGTTAGTGGAGATATTCCGCACGCCAGCGCCGCCAGAACGACTGCACGAGTTTATCGAGCAGAGTATGTCTCTGGATAATGGCATTGTGTTCAGAAAATGTGCAGGGCTTAACGCGGATGGTTCTGCAGGGTCACTACTCAATGCCGTGAGCGGACGCGAGTTGATCAGCGCCTCGATTTGTGCAAGGACGGTTAAAAGCTCTTCGTAAGAGAGGATCTGTTGACCTATAACTTTAAAGAGATGCGTTTTAATTACTTTGACCATGCTTTGCCAACACCCACCGAAATGTGGTGATGCTGGCGGCATAAACTTCCAGTCAATGTGATTTATGGAAAGTTCTTCCTGAAGACGAGTACGATATTCTTCCTTGAGAAACTTATAAAGGTCGCGTAAATATGAGCTTGCGCCCACGAAACAAGTGCCGTTATCCGTGTACAAACACTGCATAGGGCCGCGTCGTGAAAGAAATCGTTTAAGGGCTGCTAGGAATGACACCGTGCTTAAATCCGTCGCAACTTCAATGTGCGTAGCGCGCGTCGTTAAGCATGTAAAAATACATAGCCAAGCTTTACGGCTTTTAACACCTCGACCACGCACTGGCGTATACTGCAGTGGTCCTGCGTAATCACAACCGGTATGTGTAATGTGGGTTTATCAACCTGATTGACGCGCTGGCTAGGAAGATCTGCCATGGGAGGGAAAATCGGACGCGGATGAAATTTGAAACAGATGTTTCATTTATGTATTCTCTGAAGAATTATTCGTCGAACAGCTAAAAACCAATATTTATGCCTAAGTAAGGACATTAGCAACTCTGGACCAGCATGGAGATGCTTCTTGTGATAAAAATCAACAAGAAGGTCGACAACATGATCATGACGCGGTAGAATGCAAGGATGCTTGTAGTTTTAAGTTTCATCCGAATTTGACAGACGACCACCAATGCGTATGACGCCTTGCTCATCGAGAAACGGGTTGAGTCTAAGAATAGCGGGAGAACAAGGTACATTATTTTTCAAATTTAGAATGTCGTTACTAAAATGAACAGCCTGTACAGCTCGTAGTAACTTACATTCTGCAAATTCAAGATCAGTACTTGAAACAAAAGTCCCATTAGGTAGGTGCCTAAGAAACCTACAGACATAAACGATGGCGCGGAGTAACTTAGACCACGATGACATGCGTAGTGCGAGTGCATAGATCGAAGATTCAGCAACCTCAACAATCACGGGATGAGAAACAGACTTCCGTTCGGGTACATCCTCGTCCTCTGCACTATGGTCAAAGGGTTGCATGGGCCACTCTGACGGATCATGGGAAATCCAATAAGGTCCACGATGCCACAATGGATGATGCGGAAGATTAAGTGGAGTAACACCACGAGACAGGCAATCAGCGGGGTTCTCAATACCCGCGACGTGATTGAAACAAGTAGCAGGAAAAAGTTCAATTAATTTACTAACGCGGTTGGTGACAAAAGTCTGCCAGTGGTGAGGAGAAGAATAAATCCAAGCGAGCACTATTTTGGAGTCAGAAAACGCGTATATTTTATTGATAGGGTAGTGGGGCAAAACTGTGTCTTGAACCTTGCGGAGCTACTGAGACAGCAGAAGGGCCGCGCACAACTCCAGTCTCGCAACCGAAATGGTTTTAATAGGCGAGACCTTGGACTCGGCACAAACTAACTGCACCGAGTAGTTAGAACCAATGCGAACTTGCAGATATACGACTCCACCGTAAGCACGCTCGCTGGCGTCAGCGAAACTTATTAAATTGATGGTATATCCATCTACCAACCCAAGATGACGCGGAATAGTAATTTGATTGAGCGCGGTAAGCTCAATACAAAACTGGCTCCAAGCGGCGACAATATGGTCAGGGGGTGTTTCATCCCACTCACACTTTGATAACCAAAGTTCTTTGATCAAGAGCTTGGCGTACAAAATTGTGGGAGCCACAAAACCCATTATGTCCCATAGTCGAGCCACTGTGGACAGCATAGTGCGTTTGGTGCACTTATCATCTGGCGGTGAGACGTCAAACCGAAAACTATCATAGGATTTGTCCCAGCGTAAACCGAGAACTTTATGCGGTACAGACTTCTCAAACTCAATGTCTGGAGAAGCTTTATGAGAATCAGGTATGCGTGCGAGAACCTCCTTAGAATTGCTTGTCCATTTGACAGGAACAAACTGGCCTCGCTTGAAAAGTTGAATAAGCTCTTCACAAAGCGAAATTTCTAGCGGAGCGGATATGACACTACAGACAATGTCATCCATATACAAAGCGGAAGTAGCAACAGCTGCTGCGGCGGGAAAGTGATCGCCTTCATCAGCGATCAACTGGCGAACAAATCGTAACGCGTGATATGGGCTAGATTTGAGTCCAAAACAAACACGATTGAACTGATACACACATAAAGGTTCCTAATTGTTAAAACGATAAAAAATCCATTGAAATCTACGGTCAGATTCGCAAACGCCGATATTAAGGAACATTTGGCGGCAATCCGCTGACAGAGCGATTTGGAAAAGACGAAACTTTATTATGATGTTAAATAAATCACCCTGTAGATTAGGGCCGGCATGCAAAATGTCATTAATTGACTGACCCGATGTAGTCTTATAACTAGCATCTAAAACCACACGAAGTTTAGTAGAGGTGTTCTTCGTATCTTCGCGAACTACGCCGTGATGCGGGATATAATATGAGGGAAGAGAATTGCCCTCGTCGTTTACAACTACACTCAAAAAACCTTTATTTAGGTGGTCACGAATGACGTCATTATAGGCGCCGCGCAACTTAAGTGATGCATCAAGTTTACGTTCTAAACAATGAAAACGTCTAAGCGCAGCAGCGTACGAGTCGCCTAACGAATAAGGGTCACCATAGAAGGGCAACGCCACTACGTATCTGCCACTGTCGTCACGAACAGTGGTAGCGCGGAAATGTTGTTCACACTCAAGATGCTTACGGCTCATCGAGGGCGGTGCGGTAATCTCTTCGAGCTCCCAAAATCACTTGAGAAGAGAATCAATATTATTTTCTTGAAGAACAGAACAACAACAAGACGTAATATATTGAGAAATATGTAACGTAGGTACGGTACCCATAATCACATACCCAAATACCGTCTCAATAGCGGGCGGTAAATTATATTGCTCACTACGTACCACTTTAGTTAGTAGCAAGTGTGGAAATATTAAAGCTCCGATCAAAACATCAATGTCTGACGGATTCGCAAACTCCGAGTCTGCCAGCGGCAATGACTCGAGGTGAGTGAATAATGCTACGTCCACATTAGCGTTCGGCAATGCGTCCGTAATACGCTCCACGATAAGCGAAGAAATGTTAAAATTAATATTCCTATCAAAACGCGAATGTATTTTAACATCTACGGAACCCTTGCAATGTTTTTCTGAACCTCCGATGCCTTTGACTACTAAATTAGTATTTCTAAAGTTATTCCACAATCCGAGGCGTTTGAAACAATCAGAAGTTATAAAATTACTCTGACACGCGCTATCGAGCAGACAACGTACCATGTGCGGCGATCCATTAATATCATAAACGATAACTTGCGCCGTCACTAACAGAACCATCTTGGACGCCATACCCTGCGGCTTAGCCCCGCGCTGATCATTATAAATGCGCGAGGGACGTCCGCGCGTGCACGTCTCCCGCGCAATGGATGTCGTACACAACGACACTTCGCCTTGAGACGCGGAAGGCGCAGTTACCGTGGCCTGCTCTTGCGACGTAAGTGTGTCAAGGTTACCGGCTTGGCTCGACAACGGACTACTTTTATCGAAGTGTAATAATTAGTGGTGTCGTTGATTACATCTGAACGACATCTCGTCTTACTAAAACAATCACTCGTTTTATGCTTTAAACTTAAGCAATTAATGCAAGCTTTGTTATCTTTTACGCATTTGAAACGAGCAGTCGGATTTAAACCATTAAAGGCGGGACACTTATAGAAATGGTCGTGCACTATATTACTGCACAAACACTTCTGTGAATTATTATTATTAGATTCCGAGCATGTTACGTAAGATTGCGGTATTATAGACCGAGTTATTATTGCTACTTCGCGCTTTATACGACCTTTGTTTGCTATTATTATTATTAGACGAGCTAGATGAACTAGAATGCGTATTATGATACATTCGACACTGATCTTTGATGAACGAAATAAAACTATCTAGTGTAGGTATTTTATGATTTCGTTCCGTCATCTCGAATGCGCGAATTGTTTCAGTGTCAAACTTTTTTAAAGCGAGTTGAAGAAACATAAAGTTGGTAAGATCTTCTAATTTTAATTTTTTAAGAGAATTAACTGCGGTAACCAAGTTGTCTATAAACAGCTGGAAATTCGAGACAGACGCGGCACCGGACAATTTAAGATTTAAAGCTTGATCAAAGTAAGTAGACGCTAGAACACGAGTATCTTGATACCTATCAAGTAGTGACTGAAATATGGCCTGATAATTCTCAGCACTGGGTGTGATACCTGCAAATACGGACTGGGCCTTCGGTGACAGTTTACCTATTAAATAGTACAACCTGTCGGCATCTGTCAGAGAACCATTATCGTGCACTGTAGACTTAAAACTCGCATAGAATAATGGCCAATTTCGTATATCGCCATCGAATGACATGAGCTCAATTGACGATATTCTCGGCGTCCGAACCGCAGAAACGGGCTTTGCTGAATATTCACCCTCCAATTGTGATTGTATGCGCTTGATGATACAATAAAGATCTTCGAATGAGGTGTACGCCTGATAATTTGGCTTTTCATCAGGATTAATAGAAAGCAATCTTGCGTTATAATCGTCTAACAACTTATGAAAATCTGTTCGAATACTATCTACTGTCATACAATAACTAAGAAATGA
The DNA here is from genome assembly GCA_944739405.2 of Euclidia mi. NCBI lineage: Eukaryota > Metazoa > Arthropoda > Insecta > Lepidoptera > Erebidae > Euclidia > Euclidia mi. The sequence goes on along the minus strand of OX123187.2, from coordinate 90,970,208 downwards.
TTCCCTATCAATATCGGAAGCGGCGGCAGTTTTCGAGCGCTCGTAAATGTTTTGAATACGCTCAAATAAAATATTACGTTTAGCTTCTAAGATTGTCAGCTCTCTGTCTTCCGACATGCGTGGCTTCTTTTGTTGTGCCATGCTTACGTAAGTATAAGCTAATGAGACCGAATCAAAATAAGAATACCTAAAGTACCTATTATTTTACCTAAGTAGGCAACACTTTAAGGCAGTGGAATTAAAAGGTGCTTGAAATATGAGATTTACAAGATAACTATGATAGTTCCAGTAATAATAATTGGGTTAGTAGGTAGCTACATAAAAGTATATTACCTACGGATGCGTGCGGAAATAGCCCTGTAATGGGTATGTAAATGGATTAGGAGTATAGCTAGGTATTATAACTGCGAGCGAGATAAGCGAGAGGTTACGTATAAACGCAAATGAATCCGGCTCGAAGGACCAAAAAAATGGTTCGGCGTTACACCGAAACAGTATGTTCCTAGGTGAGTTGGAAAAATTATTAATATTGTGGACTGTAAGGAAGTGGGTTTTGATCGCCTAAAAAAGGAAAAGTGAAGTGAGTGGGTTCATGCGAGGAATAGGAGACGGGAGTATGAGAGCACACCTTACCTTGCACATCAGTCTTTTTCTTCACAAATGGCGGTGGTCCTGGTGTCTTCGGGAATTCTGAAGCTGCACTAATCACTTCAATCGCGGGCGGTTTTGTTGCGTTTATAGTATAAAGCGGTAGAATATGGCGGCGTACGGTGCACGTGTTCGCCGCGACACGGGGCGGTGCAGGGACGCAACCGATCAGAGCGACGACCGATCCCTGACCCCGTCGCAGCGTCACTGAACTCTGCGACCAACCAGAGCGAGGCGCGCTCCCGGGAGGGAACGGGACAGAAAGGGACAAAAGATCGCTCGTCCCGATACCGCGGCACGCAAAGGAATCTATTAGCTAGGTGTCAACACAACTAACCAGCAATGGAAAAGATAGATGGCGCTACCATTGGTAAAGAACATAAACTCTGCGATTAAGACATTTTCAACCGACATGGTAAAGGAGAAATTTCTCAATTCTCAGATATTTTAAATGGTTGTTTTTACGGGGTGTTTATGCTTTATTTGTATGCACGATTAGTTTTTGAGTTATCCTTTATCCATAATATTGAATATGTTATTATAATTATATTCCAAGTCGCAAAACAAACGATCTACCAAAAATCTACATAAAAGTTTCTATAATCTTTAAACATGAAACGACTGACCCCATTAGCACTCCCTTATCCCTGGCCACATAACAACTGTTTATTACTCGTCCAAAAACTCTAAGAACTACTAACTAAGCAAAAAACTAGCAAATTTATAGCCGCTGCCGACTAGTATGTAACTTACAAACTACATACATAACGTCTATTGGTTCTTAAATTTGCAAAGTAGCGAAGTAAAGGGGACCGACTTGGAACTTTCGACAACTTCAGTATCATTATATCTTGCAACGAGATTGTACTAGTTACGCCTTTGAATCTGCTATCTTACATTTTGTTATTTAATATTTGAAAAGTCGTGTAACATCTCAGTAAGTCGTTTTATGAAAAGGCTACAAAAATATGCAATTTCTTCTAGTTTCACAAATGTAAAAGAAGCGATTATTATGTTCCAGTTTCACGTCAAAACAGCTACATAAATTTTATGAATTTCAGCATTTCAACAGACCTCACAAACGGACAAAGGCCATTTTTTGTTTCGAAAATAAAATTAGGGAGAGTGGAATGGGGGTTTATTGTACTTTAAATACACTAAAAGTTACAACAGGAAATATTAAATTTCATTCAAAACTTAAGGATGTATACTTATCGGTTTTTGTATTTGGTTCATTGATTTAATAGTACTTTTCACCCCCAAGCAACAGCTGGTTTTATGTATAAACACAAATTTATTTTTGCTTTTGTTGTGTCTTTTTTGTACTAATCAGTTTGAGGACAGAAGTCCTTAGACGTAAGACCTTCTGTCGACGTATTGTCTCTATATACGCCTTCATTATTTGCTTGTTCTTGCACGCTTGATCGAAGCGCTATGTCGTATTTACGTAGTGGCAGTCAAGCGTCATGCCGTGTGAGCGAGAACATGTCATTACTCAGGCATATTGCATGACGCATTTACGTTGAGATGATGACGATTTGTTATAAAGGCGTTGGCCTGGAAGGCTAAGAAATAATATAATGGACGACCGGAAGGTGCAGCGGGAGTGTAAACGACTACCACGCCGAAGGTAGCGTGTTCGATTCCGGCTCAAGTCAATCATTTGTATGCGTGAACATGGATGTTTGTCTTCTGGGTTTTTCTCTGCACATTAAGTATGTATTTACAATAAAAGTATGTAGGTATGTTTATCTATTGTTTAGTACCCGTAGTGAGGGTGCATAGGGTTCCCACCAAGAACTTAGGGTCCCAAGCCAACCTCACCTGCAAGTGGTGCACCTGCCGATCAACGGACGAGGCTCTGGCAAACAAAATATCCCGATAAGCGGCAATAGGCCCGCCACCTATTACGTGGGATCAAAACACTGGCGAAAAGTGAGCATTTAATATGCCTCTGCCTACCCCTTCGGGGAAACAGGCGTGAGTCTATGTGTAGTACCCGTAGTACAAGTTCTGCTTAGTTTAGGACTAGACGGTGTAGTTTGTATGTGGTAGAATATTATTATTATGTTGTATGTTGCATGTGGCTTGCGTGACGTCACATGAAAAGCACTGATATGAAAATAACTCAGGTTCTAATTTGAAACTCTGACAATGTGTGATTAACGTACCAAAGGATATAGTGTCCTGTTTTCGAAATTCTGCCTGTTTACTGCGCCTTATCCAGTCTTCGTTGTATTTCTTTGGCATTGTAAATAGAGCATAGTTTAGGCCAGCATTTCTGCTTATGAGTATATAAGCATTTGGCTCGTCTGCCAACAAAACATCACTTCATCAGCCTTTAACAGTCCACTGTTGGACTAGGCCTCTCCTTTGAAAGGAGGAATTGGCCTACTATACCAGGCTGGCCAAACGGGTTGGTATAGGGTTTGTATCAAGTTTTACTTCTCTTACAGTGCTGTTCTCTGCATACTATGCTCCATCTGTCGGCTCTTACGACACCCATGGGATGATATGGGGTGGTGACATTCCGTATTCTTAATCCGTCACCACACGGAATAATTTTAATTTTACAAAACAATGTCTAAGAAAATGCTCGAAGGCACTTCATTTTTGGATTCTACATTTTGGTGTCGTTTCTTTGCACTGAATATAATATTATGTTTTGCACTAATACAGTATTTTTTATTTGGATTAGATTAATTTATTTCTGTCAAGTAGTGAACTAATGATCAATATATTGTTAATAAAACTGTAAAATGGAGTTTTAACTTTAATTGATGAATGAAACTGACATTATTTTGACTGTTTTACTAGATAAAACAACTTATGTAATTTTTTTAACTTGCAGGAAACATCTATATTATGAAGATGCAACAAGAAAATCCAGACGAAACGTTGCTTCGAGATATCAAAGAAGGATTTTATTTTTCCACGCATTCTTAAACGTATATTATAATGATGACATACATACATCACTAGAAGTTTTTAATATTACAAAATAGTGTTTATCTGTAGGCACGGATAAAGAGTAACAAATATATTATATTAGTATCAGAAAAATCCATAAATCATAAAACACTTCAACATTCTTTTCATTTAATGGTCGCAGGTCATTGGCCGAAACTATTAACTTCAGGTTTATAGCTGAAAGCTTTTAAACGTTTAAAATTTTAAAACTATTGGTACTTTCAATAGTAAAACGTGATCTTACCAAGAGTTCATAATGTAGAAGGATTTTCTTATTTTCACAAAAAAGAAGAAACTATGACCTTCCGTAACCCAAAGGAGATTAACTATATTCTATGGCTGAGACCAGTGCCAATTATTAGGAAGTACTAACTTATCGTAACGACTGAAAAGTTAAAATTTTTGAATTTTGTAATAATTAAAGTGGGTGAAAAGTCAGTGGTATTAACTGTGGATTCAAATCCGAGACACTGTGTTTGCATGACAGTCTATCGGTCACATCACTAGGCTATTGCTCCTTGCCGCTAAAATACGATCAAACTATTCAATTTGTATTCCGTGTGCCACTAGAACCTACAACATTCAATGTGAGGTATCCACGCAAAATTTCTGGAGCATAAATTTTTAACATGGACCAAACTAACTCTGTTTACAAAATAACCCACACTCTGTACCTGCTACAGTGTATGAAAACCACTTCAACCAACACTAACACGCATTTCCTAGAGAAATAACTCGTGTTCTAAGAAATAAATAAATCTGTCTACATTGTAATATATTCCACTACATTGTCTTACCACTGAAACTACCAAGGCCCATCCGGCACAACTTTACTTATATTTTCTGTGTGCTCATACTAGTGGCGATAGCAAGTGACAGATAACACCTGATAGAAATTACTTGCTATAAGTTTTTGACAAACAATCTAATAGTACATTAATAATGGGTGCCAATTTTATAAAGAACTATTATAATAATCTAAGCGTTAAGATCAGTTCGATTACCCGGAGCAAAAATGTGAAAGTTTTGAAAGTTTTTGGCGACACAGATTTTTATTCTAGTGTAGAATCATTTGAGTTTTGTTTTTTCATTAAATTTACCTAGTTACTTATACTAATAAAGCATACTAGGCAGGCCCTATGCCTATGCTACAAAACGTTTGTCTTGATGTTAGCTTAGAGTAACAGGGGTTGTTGTTAAGGGTTGTGTTAAACATATCTTAAAAGCACAATTTTTCCGTGTTTCAACTATTTTTTGAACACTTTAAACCAAATTTCACCTCAAGTTGTAACTATGAAATATTGTGAGAACGCCAGCGTTCATGCCCTACATAAAGAGAGTAACGGTTAAAGTTGGAACAGTACTACAAAAATACTCCATTAAGACCGTATATAATCCGTACTCCAAAGTATAAAATCACCTGAGTACTCCAAAGGATGTCATCCCTTTTCAAACACCAGGCGTGTACAAGGTGGATTGCGGCTGTGGTAGTTCCTACATCGGGCAAACAAAAAGGACCATCGCCGAACGAGTTAAGGAACACATCACAGCCGTCAAAAACCGACAAACCACCAAGTTGGCCATAGCTAAGTATTTGTTGGAGTCTAGATCCAATCACTGGATTGAGCTACTTCGGCCCCAGATTCTCTCCACAGACCGTCACTATTTTTCGAGAATAGCACGGGAAGCGGTTGAAATCAAAAAGCACGCAAATTTCAACCGGGAGGATGGTTACCGTTTATCTATATCTTGGAATCCTGTCATCAGCAAATGTAGACACCGACGAGGTGATATTACGCGCCAGTGTAAAGATATCATTAGTGTTGTGTGTCACAGTGCCGACAGTTCCGAACGTATAAATGTTATGATAATTGTGAAGACCAAGTGAGGGTAGGTTCCGAAACTCGCACTTCTCGGAGGCAGCGCCGACGGACATCAGTCATCCCGTGACCACGACTCGTGTAACCCATGCCGAAACGTCGGAGTAAATAGAAAGGTATTTCATCTTTCTTTTCGTTTAGTTAACACGATTCGGAGCCGTTACATAATCATTAGTATATTATTATGAAATATTGTGCCAAAATTTATCAGCGGTCGAAACGTAGCTGTCATTAACGCGATTACCACCTATTACATAAAATTGTATGATGTCTTGACCGCTGCAGAATACATAAAATCAGTTGTATGTAGCTTTCGTTTTGTAGCGAAAACATTGTTATTTTTAGATAAAAACTATCGATCGTAAAAGATGAAGTTTATTTTTAGTAAAACACAGATTCTATAAAAAAAAAGATTTCTTAGTTCCCCCCACCCCCGCAGTGCGTTGAATGTTATTAGCTTTAAGTCTTGTAAAAAGTTTTCATTTCATTTATTAATTTGCGAAATATGGGTACAATAAAGATGTTATAATTAGACAAGTCTCACCATAATCAGCTAAATTGGCTTGCAAATATAGATTGAGATATAAATTCAAATTAATAATGTTAATACAAATCAAAAGTAATAGTAATTCGAATGAGCCAATGCAAAACGAAAGTAATATGAAATTAGTTTTAAATAAAATTAAAATATTATAGACTTGCATACATTAAATTACAATATTACTTAATATACGATAAAACCAAAACAAAATAAAATATGTCCTTGAGAATAAAATTTACATGATGTCAATATTTAAGTATGTCAGGTAATGGAGAAGAAAATTTAATAAACAGTATAAATTTAAATTAATTGATTACACCAATATAATATAAAAAATAAAATGTTATAGGAAAATGTTGACCCCAAGATTCTCATTGACACTGTAGTAACCTTTGTTGAGAAGTAGTTTCTTAACACTGCTTTTAAATTAATAAAAATTGGTTTCCTCAAGAACGGTATTCGGTAAATGATTATAGATTCGAGGAATCATACACAAAACACTCTTATTCATTAGTGAAGTCTTGTTACTAGGAAATCGAATTCGCAAATTGTGTCGCCGGCTATGCAATGTTTCAAATAAGTTATTATCTTTTTTAACAAAGAGCACTACTTCCAGAATATAAATACATGGCAGCGTAAGTAAGTTAAGTTCTTTAAAAAAGGGTCTACAGCTATCGGTTTGCTTCAGTCTACAAATAGCCCTCACGCAACTCTTTTGCGCCCTAAATGCTGTTTCCTTATCTAAAGAGTTACCCCAGAATATTACGCCATACCTCAAACGAGGTGTAACATGCCCCTGATATGCTGTAATAACAGCTGCTCTGTTAACTGTTTTAGATAAAACATGTAACGCGTAAGAGATCTGATTTAGTTTGGAGCATAATGAATCTATGTGTGCAGTCCAATCTAAGTGTGAGTCAAGGAACATTCCTAAAAATGTTGTCACTTCAACTTCTTCAATATAGTGTCCTAAGTAGTTAATGTTCATGTTACCCAGTTTATTTATTTTATTTCTAAATATCATATATTTCGTTTTTGCAAGATTAATACTTAAATTATTCGATCTCAACCAGCCAATGACTCCTGTCATTACAAAATTTATATTATGTTCAATCTCAAGACTGTTATTGCCAGTAAATATGATCGTGCTATAAACGCGTTTAAGTTTTTTGTGTTTTAAGTGCAAAGCTTCCAACTGGGTAAAAGACTAGGTTATAAGTACTTTAGTATTTCAAAGATAATTGAAAAATATATATACAATGGCATATATAGCTTTTTAGAAATCAACAACCTCTTATGTGATGAACAAGTTGGTTTTAGAAAAAATAAATGCATTAATATGGCAATATATAGTTTTCTTAATACTATATTAGGTAAAGGAAATATTAAAGATAATTCTAAATATATAATATTAAGTATTAAAGGAAATCAGTCATGTGCTCTGTTTATGGACCTCACTTAAGCGTTTGATCACGTGGATCACAAACTATTATTGGATAAACTGTATGCCTACGGTATTCGAGGTAACGTACAGAACTTAATTAGGTCATATCTTGAAAATAGAAGTCAGGCAACACAGATCACTAGAATATGCCCTGCCACAAAGCGACTAACAAATTATATTATGTCGGCACATAAAAAGGTAACTTTTGGGGTCCCTCAGGGAAGTGTGCTAGGCCCGCTTTTGTTTATTTTATATATATATATATATTTTTTGTAATTTTTCCTTTATTTGTGCTGTAAGACCCTGCTTTTGGCCAAATTTGTGGATCTAGTTCAACGGGAACTACCATATAGGTTTTCGACCCAAAACCTACAGGGCACTTAGTGTTGACCTAGAATTGTCAATTTTGGTTAAAACCAAGGTCTTACAGCACAAGTAAAGGAAAAATTCCGAAAATTAAAACAGTTGAAAATTACGGTTAGTTTTGGTACTTACAAGTTTTCGCAAAAATCTAATTTTGACCATATCTTTTTATCGGATTGACCCAGGACCCTGATTTTTTTACACCTAATAGGAACCATAGACCTCAGTATCTGGTATAAATTTCAATTTGCTAGGTCCACCCGTTTCTGAGAAAATCGGTGGTGACACACGGACAGACAGACAGACGGACAGACAGACGGACAAGAAAGTGATCTTATAAGGGATCCTTTTTTTACCTTGTGAGGTACGGAACCCTAAAAAGTGTACTGATGATTGTCAATTTTTGCTTCCCGTGTGTCTTGGAGTATATATTAAGCAGTCGGATTCAACCGGCGTTAATAGTTGTGCAGATACTGATCGAAATCACTACTATCCTTTCGGATATCAAAAACTACATGGTCAGACTTCAAGGAAAGCAAATTTTCAGTCAAATTTGGTTAGACCGGGCTCCAAGTCGAAAGCCTTATGGCACTGATACAACTGAGAGTTTACTTGTAACAGAACAGCAAGCATTTGCCGTTTTTGTTTTGTCAAACTGAACAATAAACTTAGCCGAATACTACGAACATTTTCACAATTGATCTAGCGAACGCTCTAATCAGCAAAAAGGTCGAAGCAAGTTTACTGTCATTTCGCTAGAATGCTCGCCAGAATGCTCGCTAAAAACTCGTTTGTTTTTCTGCTATGTAACATTCGCAAGAATGCTCATTACATCTTAATGCTGTAATGTACCAGGGCCATAAGATGCAATCGGGAGAGCGCTAGTATGACGGATGACCTTCCAGTGTTTCTAATAAAAACAAAAATAAACAAAGCAAACAAGCTTTAAATTCCACAGAGACGTCGGTCATAATTTACATAAATTTCGGTCAGTAATTCATAATACTTATAAAGTTAAATTGTCTAACAAAGCATATTTAATATTACAAAGCACATTTCCCAACAATCACCAACTTGTGAAAACAGTGCAGAGGCAAATTTCTAAATAGCACATTCAATTTAAAATAGCAAGGTCAGTTCAGACAACTAATTAAAAGTTAAACTTGACGACTAATAGCTTTTGTTTTTCCGCTTATGAATTCATAACTCACAATAACAGTACATAATTAGGAGCGAGTTGTGGGTACGAGGTGATTTTGAAATTAAGCAACTTTGAATGAATTTTAAGAAATTACTTTTGTTGCTGAATGCTTTGTGGTCATCGGTAATTATTTAATGTTAAAATTTGGTTTGATTACTATGTGAAAATGTTTTTCATTGTTTATTTTTGTATTATTGTGTTGAGTGTTTCATAAGGTACCCTAAATAGCCTAGTGGACATACCAACAGACTGCCGTGCAGTTGGTATCATATTTGAATCTACGACGTGCACCACTGACTTTTCTTAGCTAAGTGCTGCTCCCAACCCGTGGCTCATGTTTAATAGTCTATAGCCTTCTTCGATAAATGGGCTATCCATCTCACAAATCTAATGACGTATTTTTATTTACAAAGCTTAGTAACATTATCACAAACAAAACACAAAGAATGTCGTTCGTATCTAGTTTTCAAGATGCTCCGCCAAGGTTAAACCAAATAAATTCCACATAATATAACCTTAAATATGTTTTAAGTACAACCAGCATGAAATATAGAAAATATTTAGAAACACGACACAAACATCCGTACTCTCATTGAAACATACTTACACACTATTCGTTACAATCTGCAAGCAGAACTTTGACAAATGCTTACCCATAATTTCCAACCATCTCCTCGGATATAACCAGTTTACCAAGACCCCCGGTGCCCGTTCTCACAAATAAAAAATTGCGGCAATCGAGACAGATGAGGATCAAGATAAAGTGGACGTTACGAAAACATCGGTTCGAGATATTATCAAGGCGGTAAATATGCTAAGTCAGGGGCTACTTATCTGAACTATTACTCTTTACTAAGTGAAAGGCATTTGCATTCGGCATGTGGGTATGAAAGTACTTCAAGTTATGGATCGCTTGGACTATGTAGGAAGTAAAATAAATTCTACTCAGTCGCTCTTAGCACCACCGTCCTGTGCTTCAGAATGTAAAATCCTAATTTATAATCGCTTAGTACCGAAAATTGCTGTAAGCCCCGCTTTGAATTCATCTGGCTAGACTATTTTGCTTAATGACTTCTTTTTGAGTTTCGATGTCTGATTTATTTTGAAATTTATCTTCTTCGTCAACGCTTTTGTAAATTATGTAAATTTGGTCTGGTTTACGCTTTTGAGATTCAACTTTAAGATATTAAAGCAAACGTTTTATTTTTGCTTTTCTTATTTTAGATAAACAATAGTTACTTAGCTTATAAACTGAAATGACTAAGAGTTTGTGGTGTTTCGATTGAAGTTCTCCGTAATTAAGTTTGCTAGCTTGAATTGCTTGTAATTGTTACTTGCATATGAATTTTCTTGCAATATAACAACTGAAATGTGAACGTTAAAAGATTTTTAGCTAAAAAGTAAAGAGGTGTTATTTATATTTAACATGTAAGAGTTAGAAATATCAACGTATTTTGTCATAGTGCAGGTTTTGTCTTATTTTTCAGATCAAGATTTTTAATTGTCCCAAATTTATATCACTTTTATATATTTGTAACAAAATGGCAAACAAATGTAAAAATGTACTTTATGAGCAACGCTGAGCCACAGTTAACAGTTATAATAATATAATAGCAAAATATACTATCTTTTCTACGTTCAATTTCAATATTTCTCAATATAAAGAGTGTTCCATACGCAATTTTTTACCACGGTAATAATTCTTTCATCCGTACATGTAGAAACAAAATACCGTGAACAATAAACCAGTGGCTGGAACATTGGCAGCAGGAAAAAGGATGGAACAAACATCAATAATTAACACGGCAATTTTTGTAGGTGCTCTCATTAATTAAAGCCGTCGCTACTCATAGGCCGGTTGCGTTTCACGTGTGATTCTCCAATACGTTTGTTTTGTCACGAATACAATGCCGTGTGTGGAATAAATCAAACAAAACGATGGATTTCAATCAGCCTTTTATTAAAGGCTGAGGAAAGATTTTTGTTAAGAGGCTGAAGCCGAAAAAAATGCGATTAGACTTTCAATTGACACATAATAATTGGTATGCTGTAACTTAATGTCATTATCGTCAAATTTGATATAATTATACACACGTGTCAAAAGACTTTTGCCACATATTTGGCAATTATTATATGAATAATAATTGCCAAATATGTGCAAAAGCGAAATTAATGTTTGTCTTGGTCCTTTCGACAAGTTTGCCGTTTTCTGTCTTTCTACAAAATGGTAAATTTTGTAAATGTTTCGCGTAGTCATTATCTTAATATTTATGATAAAACTGCTCTCAACAGTTAATTACTAAGCAGGAAAATTTTGAAATCTCAGGTTTATTGTAAGTTAAATCCTTATTTACCTAGCGACTGTTCCAAAATATTTAGGAAATAATGTCTGATAATTTCAGTATTAAGATTTAATCTTTGGCCTTGGCTACCGGCAGTTAAATATCAGATCCAATAACTGTCTGTATGTTCATTAAATAGAAAATACGGTTTTATGTAGGCGAAGTAAAGGTTTTCAGATGGGTAATATAAAAGCCTATTGATCACAAAGTAGCCATTTTGATCTGTCTATTTAAACAAGCTTCAATAGTTTAAATGTGTTAACATTTATAAACGAATCAATTGATGCTGGGCAAATTAAAGACGATGATACGCGATGCGTGCTAATTACACGAAATAAATATACCAAATTCAATGTTTGTGGAATTTGGGATGGGGGACAGTAATATGAACAATATTAAAAATACTATACTAATAGTTCCGTGTGGTTGACGGCATAGAATACAAGTGTCACTAACCCCTATCTTCCCGTGGGTGTCGTAAGAGGCGACTAAGGGATAACACGATGCAAATACCATCTTTGCGTAGAGATGGAAAACTCGACATCAAACCCTATACGACTGCCTCGTTGGTCTCGCGGCATAAATGTGCGCGTGGGATCGGGAGGTCCCAGGTTCGATTCCTGGGTCGGGCAGTGTTATTGGGTTTTTCTGTCACGAAATTCTCAGTAGCAGCACGGAGTCTGAAAATGTGCCCGGTACGGCAATAGACTCGCCCCTTATTACGTGGGACTAAAGTATATCTGGCGAAAAATGGGTGTAGAAATACACCTCTGCCTACCCCTTCCGGGATAAAAGGCGTGACGATATGTATGTATGTATGTATGTATGTATTAAAAATACACGAAACAGGAATTATATTATATTTATTTAGTGCCAGTTTGCTTCGAGTAGAGTACTTGCTAGCTTAAGTGTTTTTTTTTTTTGGCAATTAAATATAATATTAATGTAATGTTTAACTACACGAGTTATATACTGATAAAAGTTCTGTACCTCCCGTGCTAGTCAAATGACTGTGTTAGTTTTCTTGTTGAGTTGGAATCTGCATAGTTCGCTATGAGAATGGAAGACTATTGAGCGTGAACTATATGTCTACAGCCCAAGGTCTAACCGCATACTGTAAGGGAACATAAAACTTTCGATACCATTGCTCAAGATATTAAATCTTAAATTTTTGTCAGTATGTTATATATTTTTTGTAGATTTATGGATATTTCTAAATTATTAGGTTCATGTAAGTTGTACTGTAATCATGCTACCTATTTTATTCAAAGGATGACATCGAGATAATTCTGGTGGTACAGTTTGTATCTGCCTAAAGTCAGTTTAAAAAGATCTTGCAATGGTAAGTATTTGATTTTTTTACGTATTTACGAGTATATTAAGAAAAGTTATTGCGAACTGTAAGTTAGGTTAGTTACGTTAAATAAAAACATATGCTCAGGTTGCGTAATTTCGTTCATTGCTAAAATAACATTGGCAACATGACTGTTATACATATATGTACATGTATGAGCATCTTCGTTGTATCAAAATTCAAGGTCAAAATTCATTTATTCATCTAGGTCACAAGGTGACGCTTATGAGCGTCAATTTTTTTAAGTTCATTACTTAATGCTTCTACATTTACATTTACTGCCGAGAACGGGCAATAAAACTCGTGGTCACTCTTTTTAATCGCCAGTATTATGGTAAATAATTATTTCGTTTAAGGAGCTGCAACTGTTTCATATAATTGTAAATAATTACTTGTAAATAGGAACATACATAATACTGAAACAATTAATGCAGTTACTAAATTAAGTGCTGTATTAGCCTTCAAATGTGAATCTTGTGTAACAGGAACATCCACTTACGTCCTATCATGTAGCCAACTCGCGATCATGTTCAGAACTATGGTGGAAATGTATGTTATAGAAAGTGACGGTATAAGAATACACAAATATTACAAAAAATATTAGTGTACAGCCCATGATCACGAATTCTCTTCATCTAACACTGTAGCAAATTTAATAAAATTAGTGAAACAACAATGCAAATGTAAATGTAGTAAGTTGAATGACCTAATAATACATGAATAGTGATTTAAAACAACTAGAGATATTATATAAAAAACTGAAAAACATGGTACCTATATAAATTCTGAATAAGTACAAAGATCAAGAGTTGGCTAGTGTAAGTGACCATCTATCCTTATCACTGAAATAATCATACATACATACATACATAGACTCACGCCTATTTCTCCGAAGGGGTAGGCAGAGGCATATTAAACGCCCACTTTTCGCCAGTGTTTTGATCCCACGTAATAGGTGGCGAGCCTATTGCCACTTATTGGGACATTTTGTTTGCCAGAGCCTCGTCCGTTGATCGGCGGGTGCACCACTTGCAGGTATACTAATCATTAATGATATAATAACCTTTCCTAATAAGGCAGTCTTTTATTAAACTTTTAAACGTACTAAATGGTTATTCTAAAAGACTTATTGTTATTTTATTGTATATACGAATACCTAGCCATACAAAAGAAATTATAAACTTTATGTAAACGATTATAAGGGGAATATTAACTTATTTCGAGCCTGTTTCGAGTATTTATGTTACATATACCACTTTCTGTAGTAAATAAACCTAAATTTTGCCTCATATACAATATATTAGCAAATAAAAATCTTATAAAGATCATTCAAGTTATTTTAATCTCAAAGAATTAATGCAATTTCACATATCGTTGTTGCCACTTGAATTCTTTCACGCATAAAATCTTTTATATCAACAAGCGATTCAAAGTCAATGTCGTATCGACATTTTACCGCACGCAATCGTGTCTCCTCCCTCCCAGCGGAGTGTCTTTAACATATTTTATCCTAATTGACAAACAACCAGAGCACGCGTCCTCCGCTCACATTAAACAATTAGTGAGCTGTTGCTCACTAATTGTTCAAATAAAACCAATCTCACGAAGTTTTTGCTCGATAAATGTTCAACCGAACATTATGATATCATCTACATAATTAATGGCGTTTTGTTTCCAGCAAAGGTTTTGCGAGTTTATTTAATTTATTACAGCCAATGGCAAGGGACGCTATGTACACGGAAGTCATGCAGATCCAATATTAAACTCGGATTAAACTCAAACATTTTATGCCATGAGAGAACCCGACACCCAAGCCGCATAAAAATTAACAACCAAAACTTTTGGACATCCAAAAAGATTTGCACAAAAAAAGCCTGATTCCACACAGTAGCAAGGTACCAAACGTGCGTTTAAGCGTAAAATTAACTTTGAAACGACGTAATACCCAAGTGGGCTAAATGAAAATAGTAAATAATAAAGTAAAGTCGAGAGGGCGTGCCAAGTCAATTTTGCGTCTAAATGAATCGCAAGTCGTTACGGATAAAAATCGTTCGGTTCTCGCGAGCCGGGTGTAATGTCGCAAATGTTTGGTTTTCCTCCATCTGATTGGTGCATCGATAAGGTTGATAACGTTTGCGGATGATTTTAGCCGCAAGCTAAATGTCAGCGAAAGTCATTAGACGCTCCGTGTCGATTTTGATCATGGTGATAATTTGGACATTTCGGTGAGATTATAACACGTAGATAAGTATAATGATTTTAAGGTAATATCCAATAAAGAATAAGGTACACATGCATAGTGCCTTTAATGTAAAGAAAATTTGAAATGGTGATAAAAGCCGAGCTCACGAAGAGCGTTTAAAACGTATCTATGTTGTCTAAAATTGCAATAGACAGAAAATAGGGAAACAGCAACACGGAAGCTTTCGTGTGCATACTTGTAATCAAATGTTTAGTTTGTTTTAACAAATTTTCATATAGACAGAAACAAGATAAATTATGTGTGCCTAGTCCTGGTAAATGAAATTTTAAGTATGATATAGAGTTCCTAGATGACAGTGTTGTCGAAAAATAGATAGTAATGCAGACCAAACCGGGAAAGAAAACTAGTTAAACACATTATTATTAGCTTCCGCCTTTGGCTACACCGGCCACTTGGCATGTTCACAGAGAGTTTTATTTAATGTATGATATATTATGAGTATACTAGCTACAAATGACTAATAATAAAGCTTTGTAAGTTTTATTTTTAGTAATTTACCAACTATAGATACCCGGCGGCCTACGTCCGCAGGCGCAGTGGCCATGCAGCCATCCTTTAAAAGCACGCCATAACAACCTTTACGTAACGGAACACAAGCAACAGCTTGCCGGAAGCCTTCTCAAGAACATCTCCGTGAAACAAGAACATGAATAGCGTCAGCACACTCAGTGTAAACTTTAGTTGACTAGCTTCGGTTAGTTTAGTTCTGACACTACATTTAGTGCCATTCAATTAACTTTTGACAAAACTTTTAAATTAATAAAATATGCGGCGATAGCCCAGTGGTGTAAGTAACGGACTGCCGTGACGATGGTATCGAGTTCGATTTCCAGGTACCTCAGGCACACAACTCACTTTTCTTGGTGTTTTTAATACACACATCCGTTATGAGTGTATTAAAAATATTAATTATAGCTTGCTTAATAATTTTCCAGGTAGATGGCAATAGGCTCGCCCCCATTACATTATGACCGAAACATAACTGGCAAAGTGTGGGTGTGTAACATCACTCCTGCCTACCCCTTCGGGAATAAAGGCGTGAAATTATGTTATGTATTAACTTAAAATGAGATTAGTTTTATATTGTCTTTCGGTATATACCTGTACCACGTATCTTTGTTTCTAGTGGCCGGTACATATCTTAAAAGACAATATAAAACTAACGTCACAGACCACGAAAGCCTAAATTCTAAAGGTGATTTTCCACCAGAGTGGCGAGACGAGGCGAGGCGAGGAGAGAATTGAAATTTATATGGCAAATTTTCAATTCTCTCCCAGCGCATCTTTGGTGGAAACAGTGTGGATTGACGAGAATATGCGAGGCGTGAATTGAAATATTTGTTTGTGTAAAAATGAACCGTATTGCTTCCAATATAGAGTATAAATTAACTTTGCAACAGAAACACGCTTCTCGCGATAGAAATTGCGTGTGTATTGCAAGACGAACTCAAACAGCACTGTACCTATATCTTTATCTAATGAAGCCTACGGGCGGCGCGGCAGTCACGCGATGGCTATTTTTAGTGGAAAAGGGTCAGTGCGATTTCAATTCTCTTCTCGCCTAGTCTCGTCTCGCCACTCCGGTGGAAAATCACCTTCATACTTACTTGTATGAAAAATGAGAATCTGATACCTATCAAAAGTATCACGGAAGGATAACTGTTTAGCGTCAATTGAAAGTTACCATATTTATATAATTAAGGGAAGACATTAAGGTTATATTAAAATCGTATAGCAATTAAGGATATCGATGTATAGAACATGCATCCATTGAACTGACACTTTATAATACACATCATGTTGACACATAGACGAGGACAAGACCAAGTGAACCAGATCAAGTAATTAGGATGGTAGGTAACTTCACGCGCGTGGTAAGATCTATTGCGATGTCAAGATTCGTATTTTTGTGGCCTGGGGTAATTGTTGTGAGGTGAGTGGTGACGTTTGTGACTCCAACCCGCCGGTTGAGCTAGAGGAACGTGTCTATGATTCTATCATCTCCTAATATGGCAGCCTCCGTTGGTCCGTTTATGTTTTACAACCACTGTCGAGTTACGTGGGGAACAATTTTCTTGCGATGCTTCGTTCAATGCTGGCATGTGAGTCCCGGGTCAAGACAAAGATCTTTATGGCTGGGATAGCACTAAAATTAAAATAAGGATAATAAGTAATATTAATTTTCTATTTAAAAACATTTGATGAAATCGATCATTTTGGGCGGCGATAGCCCAGTGATGTACGTAATGGACGATGGTCTCGGGTTCGATCCCAAGTACTCCGGGCACACACCTCTGTCTTTTCAAAGTTATGCATGTATTAAAAATGTTAATTATCACTTTCTTAATAATATGCCCGGTAGCTGGCAACGGGCTCGCCCCTGGCGAAACATTATTGGCGAAGAGTGGGAGTGTAGTACACACACAGTTTTACCCTTCAGGGACAAAGGCGTGTAGTTATGTTGTGTAGTACTATTTAAAAAAGGTATCCTATATAACGTTAGTTGAAAGTTGAGTTTGTGTGAATTGAAAGGTACAAACCAATGACAAATTATTTGCTATTATTTTATTTATTTGTAAGACGGCACTAATCGTAATTGTCACAAAATAAGATTGGGTGAACGCTTAGCACAACTGTAGGCATGCGATAAGCGGCGACAAGCAGCCTAAGGCTGGTTTCAGAGTCACGCGTTTGACCGACGCCGGCCACACGCGCGCGCTTACAATTACACTAGAATAGTAGTAGCGTTTCATAGTCACGCAGTTCAAACGTGCCGCGTGTGAGACGCGCGCGCCAGCCGCGCTGCCGAAGCTTCATACATTGCAATGAGAAACGCGAACTCGTTTCACAGTGGTCCGCGCGCCAAACGCGCTGTTGAGACGCGCTGGCCGACGGCGCGTGCCGCGCGCGTCACTCTGAAACCAGCCTAACGGCTTGGCCATGGGGACCGGCGACGCGACAATTTGCGCGACGCGAAAAACACGCCACGGGCACACGCGCTCGCCACCGCGACCAGTATAGACCAGGAGCGAGACGAGATTAGCCGAGATTTTTGAAAGTTAGCTCGACATTGTTTGGACTTCGGAGGGCAGCAGCTTTTTGCTCAAGATTTCATATTTGGAAGAAATAGAGGAGTACACGAACTTAACAGAGGTACAGGGTCGTAACACCGCCAAAACCCAAGTCGCTTCGGTACACACTCTGTACTGAATGCGTATTGAACCCGACGCTTGTAGGTATAACGGGCGTTCCGAACATACACACTTAAAATTCGGTAAAGGTTAAGAAGGTACTTTAGCGTGGTCTAACTAACTAGGCACATGCACTTCAAAAAACATACTTAGGTATTTTGAAATCACAGACAGGCACTTTAATTTTATTTATAGGTATACTGTATACATACATATATAAATAACATCCAGATTCCTATTTACGTTCCAAAAAGCTGGCCTATCAAATTCCTAAGAATAATATCATGTTCACGAAAAAATAAACTAAAACATTTTAATCTGAACCAGCTCCGGCAGCAGTCGTCGCGACTACTGCTCGACGCCGCCGTGGCATGCGCCGTACTAACTCATACATTCGTTTTGGTCGCGCGACGTGTCGCGCAACTCGCCGCTGTGCCGCTCGATGCTATTCGCGGGTCGCGTCGCCGGTCGCCACTGCGCGTGGCATGCTTAGAACATTTCTATACATTTGATTCAGTCGCAAGTCACGTCGCCGGTCGCGTTGCGCGAATTTTCGCTGCAGCGAATTGTCCGTGGCCAGGCCGTAACTGTCAGATTTCTTTGATATCCAAACTTCTGCAAATATACAAAATTAAACATTTATATCTATGCTCAAGTTTGGCAATAATTTCTTCGACTCCCACTTAGTCACCCACTTTCGGTAATTAATAGTGTTACGGACGGGGTAACGGGATTGGAAGGAAACAGCGAGTAGCACTGATGACACTTTATTCGACTTTACACACACGACGCGTCGTTCAATTTCGACGCGGACCGCACCAACACTAGCGTCTTTTGCACTGCACTTCACTGCACTTCACCGCACTTCACTGCACTATACTTTCACTTCACTTTATTTTACTACTACTTCTTTCTTCCTTTTACTTCTTCATGTTCTGCTCTACTTTACCACTTCTTAACTTAAACTGGCGCTCAGCGCGTCTACACCGCCTTATATATCCCTAGGAATGTTCTAGATCCACTAATTTCGATTGTCATATCATAGTCCGGTCAATTTAGACATCCAAGGTTACAAAAATTCCCACTTAGCTGAATATTGGTAGGATTGTTCAATACACTATTATAAAGGAAATGTGAAAAGTCCTCATCGATCCGGCACGTGCAAAAAAAATTACTCGGGGTCAAAGGTCACTAAAACGGGTTTTTCGCGATTGTCAGCAAAACGGTAAGTTTTATCATAAAATTAGCTCAGACAAAATTGTCTCTTAGGGTACCAAGCCAACCTCACCTGCAAGTGGTGCACCTGCCGATCAACGGACGAGGCTCTGGCAAACAAATATCCCGATAAGCGGCAATAGGCAAATAATAAAATAGTCTTAAAACCTCTTTGCTAATTATTGTGTTTGACGGCCGGCTAGTTTGCTGTGTAGACGTCAGTAGTTCTTGACAACCGCTGTGATGACAATTTTGACATGACACCGGCCGTCACAATATGATTGGGTTTTGACTAGGAGATACATCATCCTAGGGTTTTGATTAACAAATAAGTGATTCCTTTACGATTTTAAACATTAAACTTTGGAGTTGTTAAAGTACAATTAAAATATTTCTGTATGACTTGACGAATGGGTTCGTTGGTTATTCAGGCTCATGTTTTTTAACAAATAACAAAAGTCTGCAGTAATAAATTAAATTTTCTGAAGTGTTTGAAAGTTGCAAGCGATATTTTTGGCACGATTGATGAAGATGGAAGGAAAAATTACGGTGATTTTTTATAGGAATAATATAAAGTACCGCTCGCAACTCGAGTGTTGGTGTAATTAAGCGGTCTTAATAAAAGCCATGTCTAATTGCCGAGGGCTGTAAAACTTATTTACGGTGGTGGCCGGTGGAAGATTATAAAATTATGGTTTTATAATTATTCGGATCTTCTTTGTTTCTGGTGCGATAAAAAAACACAAGCTAGCAGTCATAAACTAAAAACTGATGGCTACAAACTTGAAATATGTTTTTAACGGGAATTCTATTGTTGTAATGGTATATGGTATTTGTAAGAGGTAGATAGTGATTCCATATTAGTTGAACTTTCGTTTACAGTCAAGTCAATACAATAGATAGGCCAACTTAGCGTGGTTGTTCTGCTTATGTTCCGCTAGTACCAAGTCGAAGAGAAAAGCTAGTATCTCATATTTTGAAGTAAGAGTCAAATAAGCTCGGGCGCTCATATTGTTTGCATTGTGCAGTGTAACCAGCTTTTATAAGCCACTTGGCCGCGCGCTCCATGCAGACACATAAACTTAAATTATTCTTGTTTATTTTGATAAATTTTGTACACTTGCCAAAATCTCTGCGGGTTATATTGATTTAAATTGTGTTATAATACAATGAAACAGACATAATGAGGAATGTATAAGGAACACAATTTACAAGATGATTATTTTCATGATTTCTTATTCAACAGACGCATAATAAATTTGGCGAATATTGTCACTAAATCCATATAAACGTGACTTTAATTTAGTTAAGTTACTAATATAATAAATAAACTACTACTATCTACAATGGTTAAATTCATAATTCTGATATGTCGTTTTCTTTTTCAGATAATTATGTCCTAAAGCCGGGTCTCCACTAGGCAACATTTGGCGCGCGACACGTGACGCTCAACATGTACGGCAACGCTGCACAACTGCGCGCAACGTTGCCAGCTGGCAACATGACGCGCAACATGACGCGCGGCTTGTTGTTTGTTAAAGAGCATCGTTAGTTGAGCATCAATTGTTGTTGAGTGGAGACGTGACGCGCAACAATGTCAGTAGTGTGGTATAACGAACGAGTGCTCAAATTAATCGATCTGTACCAAAACCATGAATGTTTATGGAATACTGCTCACAGAGACTATAAAAATTATTTAAATACTTTTCTTTTCGATGCATTTTTAGATAATATTATAAACACTGCCGCTGAAATCAACACAAGTTCCTCTGGCGCAGTGTTGTCGACGACTGACGTAAAGTAGTAGATGTGTAGACAGACAACGTTGTTCAACAAAAGTTCCGCGCTGACTTTCAACATATTTGGCAACATGTTGGGCAACTTGCTGTGCAACATGTCGCGCGCCAAATGTTGCCTAGTGGAGAGCTGGCTTTAGGCCATGAGAAGTAGGTACCCAAGGAATAATCAGTATAAAAAATACGGTAAAAAAAGATTTATACTCCTTTTTTTGTTGAAATTAATTATTTTCGATTCCAATACATAACGGAACGAATTATTTTTACGGTTTACTAGTGCAAAACGAAATTGATCACGAAGAATTTCATCATTTAAATTACATTTTGGCTCAAAAACTCATAAAGTAGGATCACCGCTCGTCGGTTCAACGGTGGTGGTTGATAACGGGTAATTAGAGAAAGAATTGACTTTTCTTTATGACCCGATGTTTTAGCTGTTTGAAAAAATTCCCCGAGTAAGGTAAAGTATTGATGGCTGAAATTAAAAAGGTTTGAAGTATGGCTGGAGTTCATACATAAAGGGAAATATAATTCTTGTGAAAGGTGCATGAGGTTTATTTACTTTACTCTGAGAAGACCTTTCTTTTAAATATTTTGTTCTTATGATCTTGTGAGCCGCAATAACTAAATAACATGCTTGAGGAAGAATTGGTTTGACGGTATTTATGTAAATGTTGGGAAAAGTTTATCTTGTCTATAAACATACAAACACTGACTGCCTTAAATTCTTGATTAGATATGTAGGTCAGGACTTGCTATAGTGTTTTTATGCAACAACTTTAAAGACCATTTATACATAATTTTATGAATAAAAGCGTAAAGATACTCTGAAGAAATAGTTTGACAAATAAATTTAAAAAATGTAAAGTTAATACCCAATGGTTTAACCAATTTTTTACCTGATTCAGAAATTAATAGCTAATGAATCGTTTACCTCGTGATATAATATTAGTTTGTATACTTCTACGCATATTTTCTTTAGCACAGTCTGCCAAATATATTAAAAGCCTCATAATTATTAGTATAAGTCACATTGAGCAGCCTAGTGGACATACCAACAGACCGCCATGCAGAGGGTATACGGTTCAAAATCCGCGACGCGCACCACTGACATTTCGAAGTTATGTCCGCATTGAATTGTTAATTATCGCTTTCCTCGTGCCGCTGAGAGCACGTTAAGCAGTTGGTCCCAGTTGGCATGAAGGTATTTGACAATCGTTGTGGGGCGTGAGTATCTTCTAAATAAACTGACACTAATCTAAACCATGGAATATAGCTATCCCTTCGGGTTAGACAGGCAGTCGGTCTATGGAAAAGCTAATATTCAGCCAAATCCGGTAAACAGACCCCAGGTTGAAACTTATATCACATTCACATATTTATAGTAAGTCACATTCCATATTAAGCTAGTGGTAATTTTTCAACATAATAATATAATGATAAGACCATTCCGTTGCAAGTCTCTGTATTTCCATTTTTTACAAATTAGACTTTTATTTCCACGAAAAACCGAAACAATGTGATTTCTCTGTCACGCAATACCGTTACATTACATTTGCACCATTACATTTACATTATTAGAGGCTGAACCAGAATCGACACTTCACGCGTTCACAAAGCTCTCGATATCACACAAGCGATATTGTAGGTAATTTGCTATTAGCGTATCTCACAAGGTAAAAAAGGAACCCTTATAAAATCACTTTCTTGTCCGTCTGTCTGTCTGTCTGTCCCTGTGTCACCACCGATTTTCTCAGGAACGGGTGGACCTAACAAATTGAAATTTATACAAGATACTGAGGTCTATGGTTCCTATTAGGTGTATAAAAATCAGGGTCCTGGGCAACCCGATAAAAAGATATGGTCAAAATTAGATTTTTGCGAAAACTTGTAAGTACCAAAATTAACCTTAATTATCTATTTTTTTAATTTTCGGAATGTTTCCTTTACTTGTGCTATTATATAACTGTAAAATAACTAAGTAGATTTAAAATAGTTTTACTACATTATTATTGTCAGTGCTATGCATACCGTAATTGTCATATATATCAGATGCAATGCCTTGTAAATGTTTACCTTAAATGTATAAATATATATGATGTGGGTGTGCTAATAAATAAATAAATCTAATATCAGTTTTTGCTCGACCCTGAAATCGAACTCGTGACTTCATTATCAGCAATCATTAATACTACCGCTGAACTATTATAGAGCTGAGGTGACATATCAATTAAATGATAGTCGGATCGGAAATTTGAAAATCGGATTGTATACTTCTAGACAATGAAAACCTTACCTAATTGCGACAAACCGGCTGCCCCGTGCCTTGGAGAGCAACTTAAACCGATGATCCCGAGAGTCAGTACCTTCAAGTAAACTAATACTGGTCTCAGCCATGGAATATCGCTATCCGTTTTTTGTTGCTGAGGTCAGACGGCAGTC
Source organism: Euclidia mi (assembly GCA_944739405.2). Taxonomy (NCBI): domain Eukaryota; kingdom Metazoa; phylum Arthropoda; class Insecta; order Lepidoptera; family Erebidae; genus Euclidia; species Euclidia mi. The sequence goes on along the minus strand of OX123187.2, from coordinate 90,946,558 downwards.
GTTCTGTGGAAATGTTGATATTCTATCATAGTCTGGTTAGACTATTAAAAGGACTCCAGAGTTCAAGGCGTTAGGCTTGGAAGCAACTGGAATGAATGCTAGGATGACGATGACCTGATTGCGAAAAAATACATTATGTAGTTGTTGTTGACTGGTTAAAATAGACCGCCTTGAAGGGTTAAGCTCTTACCATTTCAATCTTACAAAATACATCACAACCTGAACCTCCAATTAGAACCATCCCTCCAAATAATTATGTTTTTGTAGCCTTTTCACACGCAAGTTTAAAGAAAAGAAAGAAAAGAAAAGAAAATGTATATTTTGTGCCCCACAGCAATAAATAACAGGAAACACAATAAAAATTAAATTGATATCTACTAAATCTAATAGGTAAGTACAATCATTTGATAGAAAAGCATTAGTGAGGCCAAAATTGGAGTCTGCCTCAACTAATGCTGCGACAAACTTTGCCGCAGCGCTGGTATTCTGGCAGGTCCATTGAGTGGCGTCACGAAATAACATACATGAATAAAATAAAAAATTAAAATAAAAACATATAGATAAATTGAAATTAAACTACAGTTTACGGATTTAATCGCGTTGTATTGGCTATATATGGGCTCCTCAAATGTATGAGCTACCAAAAATACACAAGGAAAACGCTCCTCTGCGCCCGATAGTTACTCAGATAGGCGCACCAACTTACAGACTGGCTCAACACATGGCAAAGATTCTCTCACCGCTCAGAGGCAATACGAGAGCACATGTGAAAGATTCCTACCATTTTGTCAGTGAAATCAAACACCTACATCTCTCTGACAAGGAAACTATGGTAAGTTTTGATATATAGTCATTATTCACATGCATACCAATACATAACTGTGTAGAAATTACTAGAAGGAAGCTGAGAGAAAACAACATGCCTGAAGAATATGCAGAAATACTCAAACACTGCCTGACAACGGGCTATCGGTTATGGGACAAGAAATACTACATACAAGTAGACGGTGTAGCAATGGGCTCCCCAGTATCGCCTGTTGTCGCTGACATCTTCATGGAGGACTTCGAGGCGCGAGCCCTGCAGACTGCCACCATCACACCGAGGTTCTACAAGCGGTATGTAGATGACACTTTCACAATTTTACCAACAGATAGTATTAATGCTTTCCTAAACCATCTTAATTCTATTAATAACCAAATACAATTCACAATGGAATTAGAGGCAAACAAGTCTTTAGCTTTCTTAGATGTACTTGTCATCAGGAATAAAAACAACTCTAAGCCATACTGTGTATAGGAAAAAGACCCATACAAATACTTAAACGGTGAATCTCACCACCATCCTAAACAGTTAGCTACTGTAGGAATGTCTCTGTTTCAGAGAGCCCGCGGGATCTGTGACAAGAAACACCTGGACGGTGAGCTTCAACATGTCAGGCAAGTTCTGCAAGACAACAAGCTCCGACCGCCGCGCCACTGTCACAGATCCCAGAAGAAAGAAAAACCAGCCACAGTAGAAAGACAACCTGCTGTCCTCCCATACATCAAGGGCGTGACCGACAAAATTGGCTACATCTTGAAGCGAGCTTCTATCAAAACTTTCTACAAGCCGCCAACGAAGATCAGTCAATTATTACCTTCAGTCAAGTGTCAGTTACCCTTGCAAGAGGCCGGTGTCTACAAAATTGACTGTGAATGTGGGCTCTCATACATTGGACAAACCAAGAGAAGCATAGGCATTCGACTCAAAGAATATATAGCTGACATAAAACATAAACGCTCAACAAAGTCTGCTGTGTGTGAACATGTGGAACAAGGACCCAACCGCTACCTGCGATTTGATGAACCACAGATACTCGCAAAAGAACATCGTTTTCTTCCAAGGATGATACGAGAGGCTATTGAAATTAAAAAACACCCTAATTTCAATAGGGAAGATGGTTGGAATGTTCCTCCAGCTTGGGACCCTGTCATAAGGCTAATGAAACCCAAGAAGGACAAAGTCATCAGAAGACCTAAGGACACTGTGAGCTCATTCTGCGTAAATAGTAACACCAGTAGTTGAAAAATGTTCGGGTACTTTGAGATAACTTATACATTCAAGAAAAAGACAAATATCACCTCAGTCTGCCGTGAACATGAATTCTGTAAAGAATTCGAAACGTCGGCTAGTAATAAATTAAAAATATAGTTTCTAGATCTTTAGTTTCAAATGTAATAACTTAGTGAAACCAATACAACGCGATAAAATCCGTAAACTGTAGTTTAATTTCAATGTGTAACATTCGCGTAAACCCAAGAAGATACTATATAGATAAAACTTATGAATATCAAAAAAGATAGAAACTTAAACATTTAATTACAAAAACCACTATAATTTTTTTAATAATATTAATATATCTATAAGGGCATACATAAACTCTTTATCAACTACATTGACACTACTTCTGTCCAGTTTCTGGACGAAGCAAGAACAAAGACTGACGCTTAGTCTAGCTTCGAGTAAAGAATTAGAATATATAATTATATACTTATATAGTCTATGGCTATGTGTGGCATTGCGCATCAAAAATGGCGTATGGATTGAACAATTTTAGAATTAAATATATAATTATCAGTAATTTAACTTGTGAGTTTGTGACATAAGTTTAGCTGTGGTTCCATTATTAGCCAAACAATACATTTAGATATTACGGTTAGAGATATTTATTTTTCTCAAAAAGATTACAATAATCACTTAAAGAGAAAAATACAATAATAACAAACAGAATATAATAACTTTGGCTTAGAATATATTACACACAATATTATTCTAAGCCAAAGCCAATGACAAAATAAGTTTGTTTGGTCCATCTACATAAATGAGTACTTAACCTATAGTTATTTATGTATGAAAACTATAGTTATATGTATATAATATGTTTGAAAATCCATGTCTGAATATAGTATAGTATATTATAGTAGCAGCTATAGTATAGTATTGTGTATAGTAATCTCCTATAAATATTATAAAGCTTGTGAGTTTAGATGAAAAGATGAATGTTTATATCTTCTCCTCCTCAGAAAAAAGATAACATTTTAATTTATTAAATTAAAAGAAGTATAGACAAGTGAAATCACGGGATATAACTAGGTTGAGAAAGATGAAAATGTGAATTTATTTGTTTCCAAGGTTTTTATGGTTTAATAATTTATGAATATGCATCGTATCGCAGAAAATAGCTTACTTTTTGTCGACAACCCAAACCGCGGGCAAGAGTTAGTGTTACATAAATGAGTTATTTGCCCGCCATTCGTCCGTCAATACATTAACATAACAAAAACTAACACAGCCTACAAAACACGCATAAGTATAAAGCAAAGAGGCAGGTTACGGATTAACTTTGATGGCCGAGGAATTGTGAATAGTGGACATGGAATAAATTACTAACATTCCCTATACGGCAAAGTGCCTTACACGATCGCCTTGTAATTGAGCATTGACTAATGTTGTGGGTTCGATTTCCAATCTTGACAAAATGTTATGTGACTGCTATAAAAATTTTGTGATTATACATACATATTTCAGCTACAAGTTGAAATTATGGTGCACTAAGGAACAAACATAATTAACGCTTCGATAGCCTAGTGGAGACACCAACGACTGCCATGCAGAAGGTAACGAGTTCCAATCCACGATGCCTACCACTGACTCTTCGAAGTATTCGTTATGTGCGTAACACGATGTTATTTATCGCTGGCCACGTGTCCCGGAAAGCGGCTGTCATGAAAATCATTCTCCAATGTTAAGTCAGTTTTTGTTTTTTTTTTATTTTTATTTATAGCCTCGCCTGTTTCCCCGTAGGAGTAGGCAGAGAGATATTACACCCAAATTTCGCCATGAATTTTTAGGTCCCACATAATAGGGGGCGAGCGAGAGAAAAAACCCAGTAACACTTTTGCCCGACTCGGGGATCGAACCCGAGACCTCCGATCAGCAGTCGCATACGCTATCCACTGGACCACGGAGAGTCAGTACCCTCAAATATGCTGATACTCGTCTATGCCATGCAATAACGCTATCTCTTTGGGTTGTGGTGGTGAGAGGGCAGTCGCTCTGAAGAAAAGCTGATAGTCTATCATATCTGGTAAGACAAGTAAGCAGACCCCAGTCTTCAAGGCGCTAGTCTTGGGTGCAGTCGGTATTAAACGCTAGGATGATGATAACATAATTATTACGTACATGATTATGAAACTATGGCACCCCTTTTTCGGGCAGTCAACCTAAAAATGCTCAAAGCCTTCGCGATTCGGGACAAAAATGTATAACACCAGCATTATTCTCTTTATTTTTATTTAGCAGATTTAAACGTGAGATTTATTATCTGTCTTGCAGCCAGCGTCCAGATGTTTCTCGTCTCGGGTCCCGCAGGCTAGGACTTAAAACAAAAACACTCCAACTCTTTATATTGGTGGTGAGAGTAAAGATTTTAGAGATAAATATTATGGAATGTTTTCTTTTGCTATCATCAGCCAGGGCTGATGATAATAAAAGCATTGGACTTGCCTAGCATTGAAACAATTGGAACAATTGATACACAGGTATATCAATTGTACGATCTCCGGCCACCGTGAGTACACGCCTGCGGACGGCGGGCCTGTTATACCGCCCCCGTCCGCGAGGCCCGAGAGGCGGCGCACGTGTTCCGCGTGCGCCTCTCGTAGCGTTAGTAGACTACGTCGTTCTTTTCCGCTTGTAGTATGAAACAGGATGTATGAGGACAAGTATGATGGATGCAGATAGATGCATGCGAGGGTCGGGGCCCGCTTGCGCGGGCCAGCTCAGGTGGGTCGCGGCAGTAATGCTAACGCTGATCCCGCGACCCCGCCATTCAATGGGATCTGATAGAGGAACACCATGCTGGTTTTAGTGGGTAGTCCCGGCGCTTCTCGGCGGGGAGTCTCCACACTCTCCCTAGACTGAGTCCCTTTAGGGGCCCAGCCTGGGGGGGTAAGCCCGTAAATTGTTTGGTTTCCACCATGAGTCAAAAAAAAAAAAAAAGGTATATCAATTGTTCCAATTGTTTCAATGCTAGGCACTGACCCACGATGAGATAAGGTCATTGTTCACCACGCTGATCAAGTGCAGTTTAACCTTCACAATAATGTTCTTAAGAACATTAAGGAGAAATCTTAAACATGAAAGTTTTCCCACGATGTTTTGCTTCTCCGTTTAGCAAGCGATATTATTTAATTATAACAAGCAATTAAAACACACTTGTCTTTGAAACGTCCACCGGCTGATAAAATATTGATTTGAAGTACTTAGGAGTATACTTGATATATTATAATTATATATTCAAATTTTCTTGATATTTATTGGTGTGGTTACGTTTTAATCCTTTAATTATTTGAAAAATACCTTATAGTATCCCCGACGTTTCGGCACGGCTTACACCAACCCCCAAATCCCTCCGCCCCCTCCCCAGTGGTCACCCAACTCTCATGACGCATGATAGTCTGTAAAATTTTAAAAATAACCCTTATTTTACAATTCATCATGATAATAATTCAAGATACAAATAATATACATTTAAATTTAAAATAATGCCTTGGTGACCGTATTCCACTCGCCGCTAATGTAATTACTGTACCAAGAGAAATGTAATACACATGATTGGATTTTCACTCGAAGTTAAATTAATACATCGCATTTGTATTAAAGGTAATGTATGTATTTCTATCTTATTGTATAAACTGTTAACAATAATTAACAAACTTATTTGTATGTATGGCTGAAGGTTTTTTGGGAACAAAATTAATTATAATTAATACAGACAAACTTGTTGGTTTAATTAAGACGTGGTTAGTGGTCGGAGATAGGTTCAATTCCCACCTTTGAGAAAACGTCGTGGGAGAGAACTTGTCACCGTCTAGTTTATACATAGGTGATCTCTGGACCAGTCACAAAAATACTCCCTTCTCCGTGTTTTATTTAAAGCCGTCGGATCTATCATGGAGATCTGTGAAAGACAGTACGCGAAATCAATCCTTCAAATACGACTCGACTCTGATTTAAAGTGACCTGAAGTATAAGAAACAACTATAATTTTGGTTCGGAGATTAAATTTCGATGGGATCGTAGTAAGATTAAACATATTTCATCAAACGTAGTTAGGTAAACTAGAAAAGGAATCCCGAGCACAAAGTAAGGAAGACTTACATGCAACCAGGATTTTTCTTTTGCCGCATTCTCCTTAATTATTTTCCATTCTTTAAATTTTGTTTAGTCATTTCTATTTTTCGGTAAAATAAACAAACTGTCGCATCGCTAGACGTTAGTTAATACAAAAGTGTCGCCACAAAAGGTTTTCGCTTCGTTAGCGCTGTTTCATTACACGACCACTTGCAATCAGGTGTGTGACCTTCTTTTGTGTTATGGGACAATGAACAATAGGCCACTCATACCATGACAAATATTTTGAAACATTTTGGTTGTGAAGGTGAAATTATTGGCTTTCTATAGGTGTGTCCAAAAAGGAAGAATGGTGGAAATGCGACTGCCTGAAAAACAACATTTTCAGGGTGTATGTTTTCCATATATCACTATAACTTCTAAATGCATAACACATTTGTATATCCAACTATGATAATTTAAGTAGAAAATGTATGGTGTTTGTTAACTTTTTTTTAAATAATATTCTACCACATACACATTTCACTGTCTATTTCCAAATTAACCAGAGCTTTTATTATGGTTACTACATAATAGATAAACATACATATCGCCGTCCCCAACGAATAACATCGTAATCAAAAAAAGTAAAATTTACAGGAAAAATAAAAAACATTTTTTGATTATAACTTCTTATCAGTTTTACATAGCAAACTCATTGACATACCAATAGATAGGTATTTTTTTGTTGTGTAAAGAGATGTAACTTAAAAAAATATTAGTTTTACACCCATAAAAATATAATCAAAAAATCATATTACCAAAATGTAAACACAATTTTTAAACCGTAATGCAACAATACGATTTTATTCGAGTAAATTGTTGACAGTGACCTATACAGCAATAGTTAATTGCGATCGTCTTGACTGTAAAGTAGCGAGGTTGATTGTAATGATAACTTATTATTAACATTAATCATTGCTCAAAACAATATATTGTGGTAACAGTAAATTGGTTAAAATTAATATTCCATAGCAAAAGGAATGGTAATATACTTTACCGAAATAAGTTATATTTATTGTACCCGAATAAAATTGTAATTACAGTTTACTGGAAAAAGGATAACTTCAAGGGGTAAGTATTGATTCATTATGGTGATATTCGTCACAAAAAATAGTTTTTATTTATAGACGAATAGTACAGGTAAATTCATTACAAAATGTCTAACTCGAAAAGTAATCGTACGAATCACGTGAAAAAATTCACAAGGTGTAATCGCACCTCTAAAACAATAATTCCCCATAAAAGCACTTCATATTATTGTTAATTTTATTTGTTAGAAGTTGATAAATTTTATTAGAGGGTAGGCGGAACAACAGAAAAATGAGTGGGCAAAATTGAATAAATAACTACGATTAGCTTTAAAATAATTAGCTAAGAAGTAAATAGCGTAGGTAACTAGTAATTTAATTTTAAGCTAAAACCTCTAATGGGGTTTCTAACTTTATTTAATTTTTGTAAAGAAAAATAGGCATACGATAGGTACTTATAGGCAAGCTTTCGCAATAGCCGAAGCGTAAATTACAAAGAATAATAGTACCTAATAGTGCACTTGAATACTATCTTGTAACGCTATCGGAGCGGCAAGCCGTACGCAAATCGAAAAGGAAAAATAATGAGAAATAGTGGATAGGATTAAAAGGCCAACTTCCCTTGGGTATCCCGCCAGACGTCCAGCAGTCCTCAGCAAAGTTTTCACTCCACCAGGGCAGAAGGCAGCATAAGCAGCAATCCAGTCCAATCTCTTTGTTCCGTAAATTCAAATTCTAGTAACGGTTATCCGTTGTTCTTCGATGTTTATCCGAAGATTGCAGCTTTGAGTCGCGATTGTAAACGGTCACCACTAATGTTAGAGAAATAATATACGACTCGCTTTAGATTAATTTTAACTTTAATACAGATTTACAAAAATATTATAGATATTCTTATGAGCGTACGAAACGTCCGTTGCTGACCGAATCAGTAGGCTAGGCGCGCGCGGTGTGTTGGTGAGCCCGATCAGCTGGTGCGTCCCCCCGCCCGCCGCGTCTCCCGCCGCTGTAGTTCACATGTTCGATGCGTGAACAATTACCGTTACCTAAAATAGAATATTAAACCATATGGGTTATGTTACTGAATAACTAAACGAGTCAGGCTTAGTTAATAGTATCTACGAGAGAGACCTATATCCTTTAATAACCACAATATAAAGAATATATATATATATAGGATAGAGGTAACTATTTTGTTTGTACTTTGGCGTCGGGACGTGATGACCTCACCTGTTACTCTGACGAGTAGATACCGATATAGTAGTCCCCGGCGGCCCTGCTAGTCCTGGTTATGGTAGCTGGTTATGGTAGCGGCCATGGTAACGGTAGGACAAGGGGTGTGAAGAATCTCCGGAAGAGATCGGGCTACCACCACCAACGACAATTGGCCCTGGCAACACTGAACACGCGTACACTGCGGACCAACGAGAAGATTGTCGAGCTGGAAGAAGAATTGAGCAAGTTGCGATGGGATATCATAGGCCTATCTGAAGTCCGAAGACAGGGGATAGACTCGATAGTTCTCAATTCCGGTAACTTGCTCTTCTACGGGAAGGGCGATCAACAGTCCCAAGGTGGTGTCGGGTGCATCGTCCACAAATCTCTCGTGACCAACGTGATAAATATCGGGAGTGTGTTGAGCAGGGTAGCGTACCTAATACCCAGAATATCCAAGCGGTATTCGCTGAAGGTCATACAGGTATACGCTCCGACCTCGACGCACCCCGATGAGGAGGTGGAACATGGCTTCCACCTTCTCATACGAGGACATATCTCGGGCTAAAACCCATTACACCGTGGCCATGGGAGATTTTAACGCGAAACTGGGCAAACGCGACGGTGATGAGCTGAGAGTGGGGCAATTTGGATATGGGCATCGGAATTTCCGGGGTCACTTACTGGCTAGCTTTATGGAGAAGGAAGCACCCTATATGATGAATTCCTTCTTCAAGAAGCGAGAATGCCGCAAGTGGACCTGGGTAAGTCCAGACGGTGCCACCAAAAATGAGATTGACTTTATCATGTCGACGAAGAGGCAGATATTCAATGATGTCTCCGTGATGAATTCGCTTAAAGTGGGGAACGATCACCGAATGGTAAGAGGCACATTGAATTTCTGTACAAGCCTTGAACGGTCGAGGTTGATAAAGTCTACGCTCCGACCGGCACCGGTTCATAGCTAAAACCCCGAGAGCTTTTAGCTCGAACTCAAGAACCGTTTAGAATGCCTGGGCGAATGCGTAGATATGGACGAGTACAGTAATGGGTTCGTGGATGCTGTCTATACAACAGGGGCAAAATTCTTTAAGCTCCAGAAAAGCAAGAGAACTAGCAAGATCTCGGGTCCGACCCTCGAGCTGTAAGAGGAAAGGCGCAAGGTTCTGCTATCTTTCGACGACATGGCGAAATATCGGCACCTCAACAGACAGATCTCTAAGTCTCTGACTTGCGATCGCCGCCAATACAACACAAAATGTGTTCGTGAGGCGATCGAGCAGAATAAGGGATCCAAAGTGTTCCAGAGAAATCTGTCTGTTGGGCAAAGTCAGCTGACAAAGCTGAAGACAGAGGGTGGCAAAATCGTATCGTCCAAGCCTGAGCTCTTGGAGGAGATCAAAAGGTTCTATGGACAGCTATACACGACAACGCAACAACCCGCAAGTACTCCAGCGTCAGACCCTAGAGCTGGATTGACCCGACACTATACCGAAGATATCCCGGACGTCAGCCTGCACGAGGTTAGTGTGGCTCTCAAACAGCTCAAAAACAACAAGGCGCTGGGTGATGACGGAATTACGAGCGAGCTTCTGAAGGCCGGCGGCACACCCGCTGTAGAAGCCCTTCGGAAGCTATTTAATTCCGTCATTCTCCAGGGTAAAACGCCACAGGTGTGACATAGAGGTGTGGTGGTGCTTTTCTTAAAGAAAGCGGACAAAATCCTCTTAAAGAACTACAGACCTATCACACTTCTGAGCTACGTCTACAAGCTGTTTTCGAGGGTTATCATGAATCGTCTCGAGAGCAAGCTAGACGACTTCCAGCCTCCCAAATAAGCCGGTTTCCGTAAAGGCTGTAGTACCATAGACCACATTCGTACGCTGCGGCAGGTTATACAGAAGTCCGAGGAGTATAACCAGCCTCTATGCTTGGCGTTTGTGGACTATGAGAAAGCCTTCGACAGTCTCTCCAACGGTGCCGGATTGACTACTGATATATCGAAGTGCTGAAGTGTTTGTATGAAAACGCCACTATGTCAGTCCGCCTCCAGGACCAGAGTTCGAAACCTATTCAACTCCAGCGAGGGGTGAGACAGGGGGATGTCATATCCCCGAAACTGTTTGCCACTGCGCTGGAGGATGTTTTCAAGCTTTTGGACTGGAATGGACTCGGCATCAACATCAACGGCGAGTACATTACTCACCTTCGATTCGCAGACGATATCGTTGTCATGGTTGAGACCATGGAAGACCTAGGCACAATGCTCGATGGCCTCTGTAGAGTCTCGCAAAAAGTAGGTCTTAAGATAATATAATACCTTTATTGCCTACATTATAAGACGTAAGTGGATGCTCCTGTTACACAATATTCACACTGGAAGGCTACTACAGCACTTAAATTGGTAACTGCATTAATTATTTAAGTATTATGTATGTTCCTAATTACTATTTACAAGTAATTAATTACAATGTGAAACAGTTGCAGCTCCTTACAAAAACAAAATATGTAACATAACACTGGCGATTAAAAAGAGTGGCCACGAGTTTTATTGCCCGTTCTGTCTCGTGGTTCTACCTATTGCTTTGCGAATGGGCAGTAAATGTAAATGTAGAAGTAAGTAATGTACATTAAAATTTGACGTTCATAAGCGTCACCTCGTGACCTAGATGAATAAATGATTTTGACTTTGAATTTGAATAATATAATATTCTACCACATTCACACAAATTCAATTCCGTGTGGTTGACGGCATAGAATACAAGTGTCACCACCCCCTATCTTCCCGTGGGTTCCGTAAGAGGTGACTAAGGGATAACACGATGCAAATACCATCTTTGCGTAGAGACGGAAAACTCGACATCAAACCCTATACGACTGCCTCGTTGGCCTCGCGGCATAAATGTGCGCGTGGGATCGGGAGGTCCCGGGTTCGATTCCTGGGTCGGGCAGTGTTATTGGGTTTTTCTGTCACGAACTTCTCAGTAGCAGCACGGAGTCTGGAAATGTGCCCGGTACGGCAATAAGCTCGCCCCTTATTACGTGGGACTAATGTATATCTGGCGAAAAGTGGGTGTAGAAATACACCTCTGCCTACCCCTTTCGGGTATAAAAGGCGTGACGTTATGTATGTATGTATGTGTATGTATTCACACAACACCGTCTAGTCCCATCTAAGCAGAGCTTGTACTATGGGTACTAGACAATGGATAAACATACATATATACTTTTTTTTGTAAATACATACATACTATACACACCCAAGATGAACATGAACAAGACGAAAATCATGTCGAACGTCCATGTTGTACCTGCTCCTATTCAGGTTGGGAACTCTACGCTCGAAGTTGTCGACAAGTATATCTACCTGGGACAAGTAGTCCAATTAGGTAGGTCCAACTTCGAGAAGGAGGTCAATCGTCGATTCCAACTCGGTCGGAAGCTACGGCATATCTTCTCGTCCGATATCCCGCAGTGTCTCAAGACGAAAGTCTTTGACCAGTGTGTGTTGCCAGTGATGACTTACGGATCAGAGACGTGGTCGCTCACTTATCAGAAGGCTCAAGGTCACTTAGAGGGCGATGGAGAGAGCTATGCTTGGAATTTCCCTGCGAGACCGAATCAGAAATGAGGAGATCCGCAGTAGAACCAAAGACCCCGACATAGCTCTCCGGATAGCCAAGCTGAAGTGGCAGTGGGCAGGGCACATAGCTCGAAGAACCGATGGCCGTTGGGCAGAAAGGTTCTGGAGTGGCGGCCACGTACCGGATGACGCAGCAGAGGTAGGCCCCCCGCAAGGTGGACCGACGATCTCGTCAAGATCGTGGGAGGTGGTTGGATGCGGGCGGCTCATGACCGGTCTGTGTGGAGAACCTTGGGGGAGGCCTATGTCCAGTAGTGGACGTCGTTTGGCTGATGTGATGAAAGGATAGAGGTAACTATTTACTAAGCCTGACTCGTTCGACAATATATATATATATATATAATACAGGGTAATATTTATGTAGTTCGGATATTTTTTTCTAAGGTTCCATAAATAACTTTTTACTTTTTTATCCGAGTAAAAATATCCGAGAAACAAGGAAATCATAGACACAACGTTATTCATTGCAATAATACTATCAAACACGCGCGCGATGCGACAGGGGTAGGGGCGCGGGAGGCAGGACGCAGGGTGCGGGGCGTGGTGCCGTGCCGGCCGCGCGGTCACCTCGGGCGCATCGAAAAAGTGGCACGTGTCGCACTTTCGCGCAAGCGCCGACGCACGCGCCGGTCGTAAATCGTTAGAATGACGTCCCAACGATTTTCAAATCGCAAGTGCTACGAAATAGTACTAATTTATTTACTCAGTGGTGAAAGACTTCGTGCAGCTAGAACAATGTACGAACAAGATAGTGTACCTCGTATGCAAGCTCAAGGAGTTAACAAGTGAACGGATTATTTTAGCGGCCGACCAAAGGCTTTTGGATCATAGCCAGTTCACAACCCCAAGCCATGCACTAGGGTAGCGCAGACCTCGCCTGGCTACTGACGTCGAAGAGTTGATCTTCAAATTCTTCGAAAGGGATCCACAAGCCAGCACATACGATGCACGTCACACACACGTCGCTTCGGTGTGAGCCAGCCCGCAGTGTGGAGACTGCTAAACGCAGCCGGTCTCCATCCGTATGATTACCAGCCGGTACAACATCTTCAGGAAGTAGACCAAGTACCTACCACAACGAGTCTTGTGTGAATGGCTTATTAATCATGCCCAAGCGAACATCCTATGGACTGATGAAGCACGGTAGGTACGTGAATAACAATAATTTTGAAGCTAGAACACAGTATCAGATCGGTGTAGGTAGGTAGCGCGCCCGTGCGATTGTGTCGCGTGCGTTGACCTCACAGCTGATAAGCCATCAGGTGACTATGAACATCTGTTTCAAGTAGATATTCTTTAATAAGCGATGACTTTGTTATTTATTGGTAAAACAAAATATATATATATATATATATATATATATATATACAAGTGTATATGTATATATATATATATATATATATAGGTAAATCGATTTTAACACTTTAAAAAAAAAACAATGTTGTACTTGCTACAATTATAATTTCTTACTCTTGATTTACATAAAAACTTACAACACTTCTAATTTTAATTACTACAAGAAACAAGACACCAATTACTAATTTTACACACTATTTTACTTAAATGAATTAACACAAGTCGCGCCAAGTACAACCGTTCCGTTCCAATGCCGAGAAGCAAATGACCGCCACAAGTAGTTGCATTGCCTTTTATAATTTTAGATTTATACTTTGTAGGTGTTTGCTAATTCCGCCGTCCTGACCCTCCCATCGTCCTCGATGGGTTCCTCCACTATACCGTGTTGCGGCGCCGAGTCATTGCTGGCCACTTCGTCGACATAAGGATTAGGTTGTGTGCCAGACGTCGAGGGTCCCCAATCCTCCGTATCCGGTGTATGATTACCTGAAGCATATGGTCATTGAGACTGACATAATTGAAACAGTTATGAAACAACGCACACAGTGTACACATCATGCAAAATAAGCATGCCAAAAATATGAGAGCTCTCGAATGTATGCCTCACAATTTAACCACTTCCAGCATCGTCATTGTTGTGAATCTGGTGCTCTCCTTGTCAGCTGTACCTGTGAAAAGATTAGGCAGAAGGCGTCCCTACTGCCTAAGGTAGATGGAGGCCTCACTGAATCGCACATCTACACTTAACACACTATGGATAGAGGCCTTACTGAATCGCATGTCCACCTTATTACAAGGACAGAGGCAGCTCTGAATCGCATGTCCTAGACAGAGGCATCACTGAATCGCATGTCCACTTTATTACACGGACAGAGGCATCTCTGAATCGCATTTCCTAGACAGAGGCATTACTGAATCGCTTGTCCACTCTGATGGCAAGACATCGTCTGCCACCAGATATGAGCTACTTGACAAAAGGTGTTAATCAAGTCGGAGTATTGATCCGCCACAGCCTCGCGTAGAGTTTTGGGGGGATAGTAATATAGAACTAATTAGTCTGTCTGTATATATGTCAGTCAATGGCTAACTATGTGAACGCTAAAATGGATAAGTGTATAGGCAAATTCTACGTAGTGAAATTATTATTAGGGTAGGTAGGTCTAGAGGCTTATAACGAAACAACAACCAACTGATTAATTATAACACCAACAGACATACTCACTTTCAAAGAAAGCAGCGCATGAATCTGGACACCACTCTCCATGCCAGGGCACCATATATTCAGCTGCAGCCTGCGTGGTCTTTCCATATGACCCACTGAGTAGTTTAAGCTAATATCGTTCACTGGGTAATACTTTTATCACCCGATATGGTCCTCTCATGCCCGGGTCTAATTTTCCCGTCGATTGAGAATATTTTATCACAAAAACTAGGTCATTAATCTGAAAAGACCGTGGTGTACGTCGCTGCTGATTAACGTAAGCATCTTGTTTGGCCTGATTCTTTGTTAACAAATCATGAGCCCTCGTTCTGTATAACTCGCGCCAGCCTTCGCGGTCTTGGGACATCTCGATGGCCACATCACGAATCAACGTACGAATGACAGGTGTCGTTGCCTACTGAGGCAACGACACCTGTCATTCGTACGTTGATTCGTCGATTTGAATCGTTCGCTCTAAAGCTGTTAATTGGCACTGGCCAATTAACAGCTTTAGAGCGAACGATTGCGGCCACTTCGTCGACGTCAGGATTAGGTTGTGTGCCAAACGTCGAGGATCCCCAATCCTCCGTATCCGGTGTATGATTACCTGAAGCATACGGTCATTGAGACTGACATAATTGAAACAGTTATGAAACAACGCACACAGTGTACACATCATGCAAAATAAGCATGCCAAAAATATGAGAGCTCTCGAAAGTATGCCCTCCCAATTTAACCACTTCCAGCATCGTCATTGTTGTGAATCTGGTGCTCTCCTTGTCAGCTGTACCTGTGAAAAGATTAGGCAGAAGGCGTCCCTACTGCCTAAGGTAGATGGAGGCCTCACTGAATCGCACATCTACACTTAACACACTATGGATAGAGGCCTTACTGAATCGCATGTCCACCTTATTACAAGGACAGAGGCAGCTCTGAATCGCATGTCCTAGACAGAGGCATCACTGAATCGCATGTCCACTTTATTACACGGACAGAGGCATCTCTGAATCGCATTTCCTAGACAGAGGCATTACTGAATCGCTTGTCTACTCTGATGGCAAGACATCGTCTGCCACCAGATATGAGCTACTTGACAAAAGGTGTTAATCAAGTCGGAGTATTGATTCGCCACAGCCTCGCGTAGAGTTTTGGGGGGATAGTAATATAGAACTAATTAGTCTGTCTGTATATATGTCAGTCAATGGCTAACTATGTGAACGCTAAAATGGATAAGTGTATAGGCAAATTCTACGTAGTGAAATTATTATTAGGGTAGGTAGGTCTAGAGGCTTATAACGAAACAACAACCAACTGATTAATTATAACACCAACAGACATACTCACTTTCAAAGAAAGCAGCGCATGAATCTGGACACCACTCTCCATGCCAGGGCACCATATATTCAGCTGCAGCCTGCGTGGTCTTTCCATATGACCCACTGAGTAGTTTAAGCTAATATCGTTCACTGGGTAATACTTTTATCACCCGATATGGTCCTCTCATGCCCGGGTCTAATTTTCCCGTCGATTGAGAATATTTTATCACAAAAACTAGGTCATTAATCTGAAAAGACCGTGGTGTACGTCGCTGCTGATTAACGTAAGCATCTTGTTTGGCCTGATTCTTTGTTAACAAATCATGAGCCCTCGTTCTGTATAACTCGCGCCAGCCTTCGCGGTCTTGGGACATCTCGATGGCCACATCACAAATCAACGTACGAATGACAGGTGTCGTTGCCTACTGAGGCAACGACACCTGTCATTCGTACGTTGATTCGTCGATTTGAATCGTTCGCTCTAAAGCTGTTAATTGGCACTGGCCAATTAACAGCTTTAGAGCGAACGATTGCGGCCACTTCGTCGACGTCAGGATTAGGTTGTGTGCCAGACGTCGAGGGTCCCCAATCCTCCGTATCCGGTGTATGATTACCTGAAGCATATGGTAATTGAGACTGACATAATTGAAACAGTTATGAAACAACGCACACAGTGTACACATCATGCAAAATAAGCATGCCAAAAATATGAGAGCTCTCGAATGTATGCCCTCACAATTTAACCACTTCCAGCATCGTCATTGTTGTGAATCTGGTGCTCTCCTTGTCAGCTGTACCTGTGAAAAGATTAGGCAGAAGGCGTCCCTACTTCCTAAGGTAGATGGAGGCCTCACTGAATCGCACATCTACACTTAACACACTATGGATAGAGGCCTTACTGAATCGCATGTCCACCTTATTACAAGGACAGAGGCAGCTCTGAATCGCATGTCCTAGACAGAGGCATCACTGAATCGCATGTCCACTTTATTACACGGACAGAGGCATCTCTGAATCGCATTTCCTAGACAGAGGCATTACTGAATCGCTTGTCTACTCTGATGGCAAGACATCGTCTGCCACCAGATATGAGCTACTTGACAAAAGGTGTTAATCAAGTCGGAGTATTGATTCGCCACAGCCTCGCGTAGAGTTTTGGGGGGATAGTAATATAGAACTAATTAGTCTGTCTGTATATATGTCAGTCAATGGCTAACTATGTGAACGCTAAAATGGATAAGTGTATAGGCAAATTCTACGTAGTGAAATTATTATTAGGGTAGGTAGGTCTAGAGGCTTATAACGAAACAACAACCAACTGATTAATTATAACACCAACAGACATACTCACTTTCAAAGAAAGCAGCGCATGAATCTGGACACCACTCTCCATGCCAGGGCACCATATATTCAGCTGCAGCCTGCGTGGTCTTTCCATATGACCCACTGAGTAGTTTAAGCTAATATCGTTCACTGGGTAATACTTTTATCACCCGATATGGTCCTCTCATGCCCGGGTCTAATTTTCCCGTCGATTGAGAATATTTTATCACAAAAACTAGGTCATTAATCTGAAAAGACCGTGGTGTACGTCGCTGCTGATTAACGTAAGCATCTTGTTTGGCCTGATTCTTTGTTAACAAATCATGAGCCCTCGTTCTGTATAACTCGCGCCAGCCTTCGCGGTCTTGGGACATCTCGATGGCCACATCACGAATCAACGTACGAATGACAGGTGTCGTTGCCTCAGTGCCAATTAACAGCTTTAGAGCGAACGATTGTGTGGTCTTCTGCTTCGTCATGTTCATAACGAGCTGAAGTTTCCATAGCTTATCTAGCCAGGCTGAAAGATTGTGATTAACCTCAACACGTAACATTTTCAATACGGTCCTGACGTATCTTTCGACCTGTCCATTGGCGTTATGCATTTCGGGTGTGATAAAGTGTATATCACAGCCGCACTCTGTGAGAAACGTTGAGAACTCGGATGATTCAAACATTCGCCCACGGTCGGTCACTAAGAGCTTTGGAACACCAAACAGCGATATAGCATTGATAAATGTTCGCTTTAGTTCGCTTACGTCCTGTCTAGGGATGGGATATAATAAACAGAACTTAGTGAACGAATCTATCATTATTAGGACAAATTTAAAACCATTACATTCAGGTAGGGGTCCAAGTGAATCTATGTGGATGGTTTCAAAAGGAACGTTCGGCTTCTTCCAAGATGTGATGGGCTGATGCGGGGCTTTAGGTATACGCTTTTTGGAAATACACACTAAACAGTGTTTAATGTATTTAGCCACGAATTGGCGGAGCCCCGGGAACCAAGAGTGTTTTAGGATTAAATCGGTCGTTTTCTCAGGTAAATTAGCTTCAACCAGTTCACCACGCGATATATTGGGGCGCTGGCTTTTGAGCGTATTTAATCGAACTAGAATCGTATCTAGAGTCTTTATCGCGGGAATAACGTTTTGAGCGCGATTTGTGCGGCGAACGACTAGGGGTGCGCGAGCGGTATCTATCATTCGAGCGAGTCCGATCACGGGGGTAACTGCCATCGCGTGGGCGACTCCTATAACGCGATCGACTACAACTTCTAGATCGTGAGCAATCCCGCGAGTCATCCCTGAGTCTCGAACAAGACGGATCTCGCGACCTAGCACGCGTGTTGTAACGACGCGACTTGGTTTTAGAATCTTGCCGCTTATCGGCCATAGTTAGGTAACACACAAAGAACACTATTTAGGCAGCAGTAGCAAATTGAGATAAATATGTGGGTACTTACATGAATCCCGAAGATACGTTTTACCTATTGGTGTCTTACTTTTATGAAACTAAATAGAGAAACAGATTCCTCTCAGGCCCAGTGACCTTTGAGAAGCAATCCCACTTCTGAATTTAGGTAAATTGATTTTAACAATAAAAAAAAAACAATGTTGTACTTGCTACAATTATAATTTCTCACTCTTGATTTACATAAAAACTTATAACACTTCTAATTTTAATTACTACTAGCCATTTCCCGCGGTTTCACCCGCCTCCTGAGGGAACTACTTCGCATATCCGAAAAACTCAAATATCTCACGGACCCCTATTTTTCTAAAATAAAGTATAGCCTATGTTACTCGCAGATAATGTAGCTTTCTAATGATGAAAGAATTTTAAAAATAGGTCCTATAGTTTTTGAGTTTATCCATTACAAACAAACAAAAATACAAATTTTTCCTCTTTATAATTATAGTGTAGACAAGAAAACAAGACACCAATCACTTATTTTACTTAAACGAATTAACACAAGTCGCGCCGAGTACAACCGTTCCGTTCCAATGCCGAGAAGCAAATGACCGCCACAAGTAGTTGCACTGCCTTTTATAATTTTAGATATATACTTTGTAGGTGTTTGCTAATTATATATATATATATAACATACAACGCACAGCATCCAAACATAAATTACAGAAAGTGTTGTCTATGGAATACAAGTTCAATCTATTTCTCTTCCTGGACCAATCAATAAAACTTATAAAACTCATCCGTTTCTCAATGACTGACTGACAATTTACACTCGATATTACTGCGCGTAAGAGGCTGAAATTTAAGAGCAGAATTTTGCTAAGCGTCCACAGGTCATCCCGTATGACGGTCATCGGCACGCATCGCAAAAGTTGCCGCTCGGAGCATCGGTGTCGGCATTGCCGATGTGCGATCCGTACGATGCGGATCAGTGGATGGACTTGTGTGACTTTCTATACGAAGAATATAACGATCTGTTAAATGCGATGCGTCCGATGCGTACGATACCGACCTGTGGATGCTTAGCATTTGGGAGCACTCTTAGTGCTCCCAAATGCTAAGCATCCATGGAGGATTATTGGATATTCCCTCCTATGAGGGTAAACATTGTCCCTCGCGTACGGAGCCATGGCTGAATATTAGTATATTATATAGCATTGTGCTATAGCTATATATAACTTAGCAACTCTAACAATCGCTAACAGCTGCCAACCAATCAATATTTATACAACCCAAGTTTCAATTTTGTAATTACGAAATGGTTTAATCGATTGAAATGGAGAGTCTCAACGTTCTGAAGTTTGTAGATCAAACTTCAGAAGATACACATCACTAAATAACTATTCAGTGACCCACAACTAACGTAATATTTTACTTAGTTTAGTTTATGTTACAATAGTTATTAATTCTAAGAGGCCCTTGACTTTTGGTATGAATCGAACCGTGGATTCGAACCCTCCGTATGGCATACTGTGCGTATCTCCACTAGGCTATCTACCACTGCTACAGAATTCTCACTAACATGTGGTACAATTAATGAGAATTTCAATGAGGCTAGTTTGCAGAAGCTTATATGAAGCTTATTTCTTTGGACCTTATTATAATATGGTGTTATGTGTGAAGATAAAAATAGATTTCTGTTTTCGCTAAGAAGGTTGGTTCATGCCTTCAATAGTTTTCGTATGAGTGTGTGGCCAACTCTGGTGTATATAAACACACATGACCTTAGGAACCGGGACCGATGGCTTCATATGCTTTCTAAAGCACAGGACCGCTCTTACGTAAATGGTACAACAAGCAACTTTACTTTACTTTGTTCATCTATTACTAACGACATGTTAGGATACGCTATACGCGCGTTACATGGAGTTTATAATTTGTTAAATTGTAGGTGGCAGATTGTAACAGATTATAGCATTACCAACAGGAATAAGTTTGCATGAGTTAATATTGATAATTAATGCAAATTAATATAAAACTAGTAAATTAATTAACTCGTGTGATATCCATGACTTATATTTAGTTGTGAAAATGCAAATATGACTTTGGGATTAATAAATATTGCATGCATCGAGGTGGTAACATCATCAGTGTGGTATTTTGTTTCAGTAATTAATATTATGTATTTATTTTAGAATTAGGTAGTTTGTTTTGTGTTTAGGGCTTTTGTACTTTAAACGGTTAAAGGGAGTCCTTATAGCTCACCTTGTTAGCTGTATGTGAGGCTGATTGTCACGAAACTTCTTCTCAGAAACGTGTCAAAATCTTAATCGACACCGTTAACTCAATATTGACTTCGTTGTCTAACATGTGTCGATTTTCATTCAGTTTACTAGAAACACTTCAGTCCATTCCTATCCAAAGTTCGCATAATCCAAGTGTTTATTTAGCTCGTTAATCTGTCAAACGGCGCTCGAATGACGTAACGTAACCCTCAAACGTGGCTCTCATTACTTTTAATGAGAGTTCATTAACACGAATCAATTGAACTGAACCGACTTACCAATTAAAAAACACACAGATTTATGTTTATTGTATTATATTGTGAGGAAGTGTGGTCGAAAGGCCTACTACATAGGAATTTCTTAAGATTATTTTATGGCATAAAAGGTAAATGGATTGCCTGATAGTAAGCAATCCATGAGTAGTGTGATTAGTGATAGTAAGCGCTTACCGCCGCGCATGGACACTCGCAATCCCGAGCAGTCACAAATTTTAATGCTCTACTTCCATCCAGAAAAGAAATAGGAGAAGGAGCGGGATGAGAGAAAAAGAAAAGGTGCTGAGGTTCCAGCACTCTCACCCACCGAACGAAACGTCATCATCATTATCGGCCCTTTTTATAAACTGTCCCACTGCTGGGCACGGGTCTCTTCTCACTATGAGAAGGGTAGTCCACCACGCTGGCCTAATGCGGGTTGGCAGACTTCACAGACGTCTTTCGAGAACATTAGGGAGAACTTTCAGACATGCAGGTTTCCTCACGATATTTTCCTGCACCGTTTAGCAAGCGATAATTAACAATTAAATACGCACATAACTTCGAAATGTCATTGGTGCGCGCCGTGGATTCGAACCCGAGACCTCTGCGTAGCAGTCCGTCGGTCTCTCCACTGGGCTATTGCTGCTAACGAAACATTACAGTATAGATACTATTACTTTATGTCGATATTCTGTGAGAGGGTATTACTTCCTCGGCCGAGCTGGCTCATTCACTCCCCTGACGCCAATTAGCAGATAATTTCCTACGATCAGCAAGTACGCACGATCATGCCATCGACATGGGATGGGAGGTCCAAGATATTTTTTTTCTTATTTCCTAAGTGACAAAGCAGGACAACCCACAATTTTTGAGAAAACAGATTAATAGGCAAACCAGTGTTTAGGTTAGCTATGTTTCAGCATCGATTAACCCCAGCACTTAAGCATTAACTGGCGTAGGTGAAAATATTTGCCTACTTAACTTTTGCGTGCTTTGAACCGAAAACAGGAAAACCGGTTATACATATATTTATGTGTGTCCACGTGCTAAGTTTACGCGACAAAAACAACAATACGGAGAATTATTTAATTGCTTTTGCAACACAAATATACGTTTTCCTTAAAGGTAAGTTCAAATATTATTTTGAAATTCGGGCCTTAGAAATGTAAGGAACCACCTAAAGAAAATAAATGCCAAATTTCAGACAGAAACGCAAGAATTATATATAAATATTGATTGATCAGAATATTATGGTCATCCGTTTAGGCTACTACACACAGTGCTGGCGGCTTTTGCCGCGCGTCAGTGCCGCCGGCATCTGCCGCAGAAAGCCGCCGGGCATCAATCCAGTTGTATGGAACGACCACACACAAGAAGCAAATTGCAAACTGCGCGGCACGCCGGCGTAGTGTGCACGCGGCTAGGCTGGCGCCACTGTGTGTAGGAGCCTCTTGGGCCGCAGATGCCAGACTGCAGTCCTGCGTGTTAAATTATACACACCATAGTTAAACATCATTATCATGGAATATTCGCAGCTTGATTTATAAAAGCTGTGGAAGCGCCAAAATAGATGCACTAAGTATTTGACTTTGAATATTGCACTCGACTTGGCAAAAAGAAATTAATAGTTACCCAAAGAACTTGTGGTAGACCTATCGTTCGACACGTCGATGTTTGTCGGATCAGCAAGTAAACAATATAAATTAGCCCAGAGGCGGCGAGAATGGAACAGATAAGTCTCCTTTGCTCCTTATACCTCGTTGACAACTAAGTAACGTGTAGTAAGCTTCTATAATAATTGTAAATTGGATGCTACTTCATGCTTTGTTCTGTAATTGTATTAACAGTGTGTCATAATTCGAGGTTAATAACCAAATTCACGCAATCTCGTGATAATATGACTATCATATTTTCATTATTTTAGCTGTGAAACTATTTGCAAAAATTCTTATTCATTTCACCTTCCTTTGAAACCATGCATTTGGAGGCAGTGACGTTGCAAAAAAATTTACCTCTGAAATCTATTTGGAATAAAACAAATTGAACTTCAACTCGCAAGAATAATGAAAGAGAATTAAATAAAGCGATACAAACCGTTTCTACCGGAAGTATTTAAAACTTCGACTTAAGTTTGACTTGCTCTACATTTTCATTAAGATTAAGAAATGAATTTCAAAAGTAAAGAAACTATACTTCACTTAATAAAGAAGGCTGTAATAAAATTGAAATATTGTAGTAACTGACACTATCGCCAGGTGACCAGCAAAATCAACTTAAGAAATGACCCATTGGTTTTATCGATAACAAACAATGATAATTCACCTATGTACGATACATTAACAAGCACAATTTCAAAGAAAGGTTTTCAGAGAGAAGAAACCAAGAAAATCCATAATACTCTGACGATGTATCCTTCTTTAAACCAGACAATGCTGTATAATTTACTAACTTGATGAGCACTTAGCCACTGGCTCTTCTGCTGCGTTAAGCCACGAACAGCTAAAAAAACACTAAAATAGTTAATTGTAGGGCTTAATATTAAATAACTAAACTACAGGCAATAACAGGTCTTTCTTCTAGGCCAAATGAAAATGCACCTACTAAAACAAGATGAGACGTGTATCTCAGGTCTTTAAAGTATGTCTCTATATTTCTGAAAACAGCCACGGATTATAAAACAAACTTCATACTAAAAAGTACCGATGGAATAATATGATTTCAAAGAAAAACACAACCGTCAATGCATGATGCAGAATCAATAATTAATAATAAAATTATCGTGTTTATTTTATTCATTAACAGCATAATATACAGTAAGTATACATTGTGGTTTTCAATAAACTATTAATGATGACATCTGAATCCGCACTGTTATCTTATCATAGTAATTATATTAAAAATCTATCGATTAGTAGTCTTCGTTTAGTGTTTTAATTTTAACTGTAACAATAGCTGGTGTACTGACGCATTTATAGGAAATCTATCTCTTCATGATTGGATTTTTGTGGTAAAGATATTCAAAGAAAATTTTCTCTCTTTTATTCTAAAAATGAAAATATAATAATTCACTATTTTTTAATACCAACTATTATATTTTAGAACTATTTTTCCTATTAAATTGAACAAACAATAACATGATAATATTTTACTACAAAACTGTAAATCTGCTGAATATTTATTACGAGTAACAGGCATTTATTCTAAAACCTATGCAAATGTGCGGGAATAAATAAATCTATTTGTTCGTGAATCGTGCTCTGGTGAATTGAAGTCCGACCTTCCTACAGCATCGCAGCCTTGATATTCCCGGGTAACACTGAAGATGATAAAGAAACTGGCTATTTTTATGACTCGTGTACACCTGATAGGAAATTGGAAGAGCACTGCTTTTACTGAATCAGTCATAAAGTCCCATAGAGGTAGATAAAGTCTCTAGAACAGGGTCCATTTTGGTAATATTTAGTCAAAGTAAGTGCCCAACTTACCTACTTATGAATAGTGGTATATATTTTTTATTGTTTTCTTATTTGATGATTTTAAAGTCTCTTCGAGTAAGATATGTAATTATTACACTACAGGAATAGACAGAAAGTAGGAGGTTTCGTATCGGTGTGTAAATTGGAACGAGTTAGTTTTAATCAGTCTGTGGAGAATTTGACGTTCAATTAAACATTTTCAAATAATAAGATGCTTGACTGCAACTGATATGTTGTTGCTTGAAAACTAGCTAGTTGTCGTGCTGTAACAGTAATGGAAGCTACAGGCAAAGCAATCATTATTACCGATGTATTGCATACATAGTTTTTTTTTCTGCCTGGCAGAAAACTATGTTTGATCTAATCGTGGAGAGCTCTCAGACATGCGGGATTCCTAGCAAAGTTTTACTTCACCGTGGAGCAAGCGATAATCTGCATATATAAAATTCTTGCGTTACTGACTGACTGACAGACAAGCTACAGCCAAAACTATTAGGCGCAATAAGCTGAAATTTGGCATGTACGTTCCTTGGGAACCGTAGAGGCGCACTAAGAAGGGATTGCCCGAAATTCCCAAGGGATTGGGTAAAAATGGTTCAATAAAAAAAATGTTCGTGCGTCAAGCCAAGCCGTCAAGCTGCGGACATCATCTAGTTTTAACAATATAATACGTAGCAATGATGGTAGAAATAAATAAAATCGGACTTTTTTTTCTACCGCTTATAGGTCAAACTTACAACAATCGAGACAATGTCAAAAGCTATGCCTTCGGCTTCACTGAACCGTAATAAATTTTTCAGTCCTATATATAAAAGAAATGTCAAAGTCAAAGTCAAGATATTGAGGGTATTGAGTTCGAATCCACGGCGCGCACCATTTCAGAGTTATGTGCGTATAGAATTTTAATTATCGCTTGCCAGTGCCTCGGAGAGCACGTTAAGCCGTCCGTCCCGGCTGCCGATCAATCGTTATAGGGAGTCCAGTACCTATGAATGAACTGACACTGGTTTAAACCAGGGAATATTATAGCAACTTTTTTATCATATATTTATGTTTTTTTTAATGTTTATTTTTGTGTACGTTCGTGTTCTTACTTTTTTTAGCTAGGAGTTATTTGTGAAAACTTTTAATTAGCCCTTAGATACTACATAAGAATTTAGTTTTTTCTTAAGTTAGCTGTTAGTTTTCCGAAAATGTTAAAATAAAATAAAACTGTGCTAAAACCAATTATAGCACCTGTGCTAAAATTGCACTAAATGAGTTATTAATTTAAGATTCTGTTGCGATGATTTACCATTGCAGCACTATTCAAATAACGCATTGTTAAAAGGCGAAAGTGTCTAACCCATACACTTTTCAAATTATGCAGCTTCTTTTTCACAATTTTGATGTACAGTATTTTTTTTAGTATTTTGTAATACTCATCATCATCATCATCAGCTTGCCACAGTCCTCTGCTTTTTATGAGCCTCTTCGGCACGCTACTGAGACCGATTTTCGGCTTTTATAATACTAACGAGTAGCAATTATTTTCGTATAGAAAAATTAAGATAGATAGGGAGTTACAGATAGTAGAAATAATAAAATCGTACGACACTTCATTTTCTTACTCAGCCTTACTTTGTTTAAACAAGAAACACTGAGAAAGGACGTATTAGTGTCATAGAATTAACAGTAGATCACTTTTTGCCAGCGACTGCAAAACATTCCTTCCTTCATTTTCATTTTCACGCACAGCAAACCGCAAGGGCGCTAATTTACTGCCGGACTTAGCCGGCACACTACCATGCGCCCACATAAACTACCAACCATAACAGTTTACATACAAAGAAATGGCTGCCACACGACTCGCTTGCAAATGCTAACTTGATTTTTATATGTACAAAAAATTGCTAGCTAAGACCATCATAATATTTTCTATTTTAATATATTTTACCTGAAATCCAAACGCGAGCCACGTCCAAATGAAATATTTAAACATGTAATGAGCCCGGTTGCTCTAGTATCTCCTCATATCCATGTATAATTCATTTTGTAACTTACAACCGTGTGTTTTTCTTGGCAAACGAAATTTTCAGGTGAATTCTGCGTAAGTGACGGCAAAGTGACACGGGTTTAAGATTTAAAAAGGGTTTTGGCTTTTCGAGAGATTTTTGACAGCGTTCACTTGGTGTGCGGTTTTAGCTCCGAAGAGATTCTAGTAGGGCTAGCATGCATCAAAATTTATAGTACATACATACATACATAGACTCACGCCTGTTTTCCCGAAAGGGTAGGCAGAGGCATATTAAACGCCCACCCTTCGCCAGTGTTTCGATACCACGTAATAGGTGGCGAGCCTATTGCCGCATATTGGGACATTTTGTTTGCCAGAGCCTCGTCCGTTGATCGGCAGGTGCACCACTTGCAGGTGAGGTTGGCTTGGGACCCTAAGTTCTTGGTGGGAACCCTATGCACCCAAATTTATAGTATGGTCACAGATTACTAAAAAGTTACTTCGTAACAGATACATCACTCCCATACAAAAGCGAAAATACCTACGCTATAATCACCTACAAAATCTTAATAATAATAGCCGTTGTTCGCAGTAAAGAGAAATGTACCCTAAGTACTCACGAAAAGAGTTGCAGATTGTGTGACTGTACGTACAAGCGCGTCATCGAACGAAGGCGCTAGGGTTGTTCTTATGATGATGTTGGTAATAAAACGAATGTTGCGAAATAACCATATTTTTATTTGCTAAATAATACCTATATATACACGAGTCAGCTAGTAAATACATATTGTTAACATCTATACATATAAATAAAATTGGAGTGTCTGTTTGTAATATTAAAATAACCGCTTTTTACTAAATGCATACGGATGTATACACGGTATATAATTATACCGAAATGACATTTTTTACAATGTTTGTCTGTCTGTCTGTTTGTCTGTCTGTTTGCTTGTTCTCGCTAATCTCTAGAACAGCTGGACCGATTTTGACGGGACTTTCACTGGCGGATAGTTGATGTACCTAGGAGTAACTTAGGCTATAAATTACCCGGGTACGCGAAGTAGTTCCCTCAGGACGCGAGAGAAACCGCGGGAAACAGCTACACTGTGCACTAATGAATACATAAATGAGTAGGTGTTCTACAAATAATCGTCAAAAATACGTACTTATTCGAATATTTGTTTAACCGTTAATTACTTTGACAACCACATGCTTTTAGGCAACGTCCCCATGGTAAAAAAATATAATCTTGCCAAGATGTGTCAATTGAGCTACATTTCATTTTTGTTGATGGGTGGGGACGATTCTGCCCATCGTCCTTTACAAAAAAAAATATATATACAGCATTTTTCTGTACTATAAATACATCACTAGGAATATTATTAATGTATTTGTAACGGAAATGTATATCCCATAAAAACAATACTTGTCAAAAATTATTAACCGACTTGGTATTACATGGATCTCACAACTTTTTACGGTCGCGAGACTTGGTATTTTTGACAAGTATTGTTTTTATGGGATCTCATTTCTTTTTGTAGATAGTCTTACTTTTGTCCTTTCCTGTACCTTGTACTTCTTGTACACCAAAGCTAAAGTTAAAGCTCTAACTGCAAATATAATTTTGTAATCCTATATATTTATATAGGATTACAAAGTTGCCGTGTGGCTGACGGCATAGAATACAAGTGTCACCACCCCATATCTTCCCGTGGGTGTCGTAAGAGGCGGCTAAGGGATAACACGATGCAAACACCACCTTTGCGCGTAGAGACGGAAAACTCGACATCAAAACCTATACGACTGCCTCGTTGGTCTCGCGGCATAAATGTGCGCGTGGGATCGGGAGGTCCCGGGTTCGATTCCTGGGTCGGGCAGTGTTATTGGGTTTTTCTGTCACGAAATTCTCAGTAGCAGCACGGAGTCTGGAAATGTGCCCGGTACGGCAATAGGCTCGCCCCTTATTACGTGGGACTAAAGTATATCTGGCGAAAAGTGGGTGTAGAAATACACCTCTGCCTACCCCTTCGGGGATAAAAGGCGTGATGATATGTATGTATGTATGTATGTAAAGTTATTTATACAGTTGATGTATCTCAAAAACTGGACAGAAATTGATTAATATTTTAATTATTTCTTGATTCATAATTATATAAAACACTAATTGTATTCAAAATTTGAAGCTTCTATGTCTGCTAGAAGTGCCTTAGACTTTTGATGATCGGTCAGTGAGTGACAAAATTAAGAATTTTGACTCGTTATAATTCGTTAACTACTGGTTCAAATTGAATGAAATTTAAAATACACCATGTTTATACTATGTATATCTGCATGGTTACAAAAAAAACAGGCTGCTAGTTTCATCCACAACGAAGTTATAGGGGGTTGAAAATGGCCTTAATTGCTTCGAGAAAAGGATGGTACGGCCGTGCCGCTTTTTTGCTCGACTTGGTGGGGCACTACCGTGCCCCCCGATATTGCAAAAACAGACAACTGATTTGAGAATTGATTACACACTTTTTTGAGGGACATTCGGCATAAACATCGATTGCCTTTAAAGTTAACGGACAAGAAATGCTTTCACTGCTTTTCAATACAACCTTCAATGACAACATTGAAAGTCAAAGAAGACCATCACATACAACGGTAAAAAGCAAGATAATTTGCTTTTTACTTCAACCGAGGTTTGGAGAGCAAAAAGTCCACATGCAAATATTCTCGTTAAGCTGCTGATACTTGCGCTAAGCTGTCGAGTATCAGGTCACACAAGCTGTTATTACAAACATGGTTCTCTACTTATTATATTTGCAACTTTGATTTCAGGATATGGACGAGATGTTGGATTCTTTATTCTCGAGGGATTACTGAATGTAAAGATATGACTGTTTTTTTGAGTTATTCGTCAACTGGCGCGTGTAAAACTCGCGCGTGCGCGCGAGTTGGCACCTTCTGGTTTTTCCTATTTTTTTTGTCGTCAACTCGCTCGATCCAAAAATCTGATGTATCGATGTACAGTCAGCTACAAAAACGTCTTAAAGAATGTAATATAGATCCAGTTTAGATGTATAAGAAATTATATGTTAGAGGAAGTTTAAAAGTGGCACCATTGATAGAAAGTTGAAAGTGAATCGTTTGGCTTGGTTTGGACACACTATGAGAAGAGAAGAAACGCATGAGGGTAAGAAAGTAATGAGTATGAATATTGATGGATGCAAAAGTCTCTTTGGAAGGCCAAAGAAAAGATGGATGAAGTGTAAGAGAGAGGATATGAAAAAAGGGGTAATTGACAAGATAATAAGTAACAGAAAAGTATGTAAGGTGATGAAGATGAGAAGACATACTGCGCCAACCCCAAATAAATTGGGAAAAGGGTGGGAGGATGATAGTACGACTAAGTTTAAAATAAAACAAATATACTTTCATTAAATTTTAAATATCTTAATATATAAAGTCCTTGCGTTACTGACTGACTGACAGACACGCTACAGCCGAAATTATTGCGCGCAGGAAACTGAAATTTGGCACGTATGTTCCTTGGGGACCGTAGGGGTGCACGAAGATGGGATTTCCTGAAATTCCCACGGGATCGGCCAAAACGGGTAAATTAAAAAAAAATGCAGGCGTGGCTGCTGGCGTCTTCTAGTTTCATATAAATCAACATGGCACTAATGTCAAACTGTTTATGTATAACTAATAATTATCAACAATATCACAAATCATCACAAAAACATCACAGATTAGGGTTTGTTGTAAATATTTTTTATAACAATTAGTACTATCTAAAATAATTATTTCTCATCAGTCTTAGGAGCTATAAAAATCACAGATTGGGGTTTGTAATAAATATTTTTTATAACAAACAGTATGTACTATCTACTAAATATATAAAAATCACAAGATTATAAGTTCGATGCATAAATCAATACTTATAACTCCGTGGATAAATTCGTTAATGGTGAAGTTAATGTGTTCATCAATAGCGCGCAGGTTTCTTTTAATTTTGCAATTTTATTAGACCCTTTTAAATTTTAAATATAATGTTAGATAGTAATTATCTTCATTTTGTAAGATGGTCAAAAAATGTTTAGGTTTACAATTTTTTTTTTACAATAGAATGCCAGCTCTCGACCATGTTTGTAGTGCGGTGGTGCATATTATTGCAAGACCATTTGTCGGCAAAAAATGAACTCTTATCTTACCAAGTCTCTACAAAATAATCATTGAATTTACAAATATTTTTATCAATCGGACTCTGAGACATAATACATGTATATAACCAACCACTCTCAACAGCTTCTTTGGGTAAATGTGCCAAAACAATACACCTCTTTATATGTTTCCTACACAGAGCAGATTTTGTTAGTCCTATTTCATCAGCTTTTCGCCACAAGCTTCGTGAGAAATGGAAGAAACAGCCGCTGATTTTTGTTTCGGGGAATATACCTTAAACTGCCAACATTGCAGCCTTCTCAAAGTCAAGTATAACTATTTTAGGATCAAACTGCGGAATTTGACTTTTTATAAGGCGAAACAAACTTTCGTATGCTACTCTTGTTTTGTTAGGCAACAACGCATATTATATGACAGGTATAATATTGTTATGAGTTTTACTACTTCCTAAATCTACATGTAAGGTGTACAACTGCTGAAAAGGGTTTAAACAAAATTTAAAAGTACCATCGCACAGGACTGTCAAATTAGGATTTGCTAAAATTGTTTTGCAGTGTTCATTAGCAAATACTAATATTCTATTGAGAAATAATAAAATTCCTACCGCCAATATTCTTAATACGACGTCTTACCCGAATCAGCCAGCGCAGGTGAAGCTGTGGTCAATAGTTAGCTATTTATAGTTCTTGGTTTCAATCCGTTTTTATTTGACTGTACTTTATATGTGCGAGCGAGTTGACGACGAAAAGAATAGGTAAAACCAGAAGGTGCCAACTCGCGCGCACGCGCGAGTTTTACACGCGCCAGTTGACGAATAACTCGTTTTTTTATATTATCATAATATGAAACAATTGTGATGAAGTAAATTTATTCGTTACCGACTTCAAAGATATAAGAAAGTTTTAAGTTCATCGGAATTATTTTAGTTTTATTATATAATAAGAGGAGAGTAGTGATAATATACGCTAAGTGACTGATAGTGGCTGGTAGCGGTTGGACATGAAGAGTCGAAATTCGGGCTCATTGGTGTGGCATTCGAGACGCCAATATCCAACGGTGAACTATGGCAGGCTGTTGATTATGATGATATAACTGGAGCATGCCCGCAACCACGTCCACACATACTTCATCAATATAATAATATCGTAATTCAAAGATATCAAGATTGCCAAACTATTGGTATGATGAATATCATTTTACGTCCATATTTATTTCAGTGTTTTACACATCTATCCAAAATGGGATACCGATTCGAAACATGAGCCATCCTTGAATCCCTCCTACACTATTTAGACTACAACAGATTTTAAGCTGAAAATCTCTCATAAACGGCGCCACCCTCCGAAAATAGCTCAAAGAATACTTACAACGTAATACCGCTGAACGCGAATTAGGACGATTTTTATGCACTCCTTCAACCACACAATGTTAAGGTACATTTACATAGAGATGGCCTCGAAAAGCAAGTTTAATGGGCCGTTGTCTGCACCATTTCAACGTTCAGAAGAGCGACATTTTCACCATCTAATTTTGAGATAATTGACCGATCACAAGTGCTTCGGTGGGCAATCTCCTTGATTTGCCAATGTTAGTCGACAGTCGCTTAGTTGCAAAGCTCATATTCTGTCAAAACTAGACTAAATATGTTTGTATTGTAACCAACATAATTCAGAATAGTGGGAGAGGCCGACATGCGAATGATTCTATAAAAAAATATTTTTAGGACGAAACCCTAAAAAGCGAAGAACGTTTCTCGAAGCAAGTTTCAGTTATTTTTTCTAAATAAGTATATATATGATGGATTTTACAGATACGGCACACTAACCTTCGAGAAACGGACTATGCTGTGTAAATGAGTCTTTATAATCTGGCTAGTTTACACAAGATAAAACTTCTGCAACACTGCCCCGAATTTGTTTCTCGGCAACTTTTGCTAGTGTTAATTTTATTGTATTGTTTGCTCTTATAAGTTTGTCGCCATATAGTTTCAGAGTTCTTCCTTACAAATTTCAATAATATACAAGGTCATGACATTTTAGGATTGGTATGGTGATAGGTTGGAGGCATGTTTACTGCTGTTCTTGTTATATATATTATGTACAAACGTACAGTCATTTAATGTACGTGAACAGTGCACACATCTAGTCCATAAACTTAAAGAAACAATTAAAACTGGTACTCTTCTGACATAATAATTTATGAATAATAACTCAGCAGGAATAAACTTGTATAGATTACCTAATACAAACAGTACCTAATGCTGTTCGTATTAGGTAATGTAAGTTTGCACGTATGCCAGTAAGTCATCATCATTTTTACCATGTTCCTAACAGCCGTGACCGATGCCTGTGGCTGATCACCGTACGAGGTGTGACGTTTGTGTTCAGTCACCCATCTAATCCCTAGACGTAACACAAGCGCTTAACCTTACCAGTCGGTCCGTGCGGTTGCCGCTTCGCCACAGCCCTTAAAACATATATATATGACTTGTGTAAATCTGTACACGCGTAGAAT
Source organism: Euclidia mi (assembly GCA_944739405.2). NCBI lineage: Eukaryota > Metazoa > Arthropoda > Insecta > Lepidoptera > Erebidae > Euclidia > Euclidia mi. The sequence goes on along the minus strand of OX123187.2, from coordinate 90,913,148 downwards.
ATTGATCACGTCGCCACTTCGTCTGATCCTACAACCGACAGTGCCGATATTATTATTTAATTTATTCCTAACATTTTTCACTCAAATTATTCACAGCAGGGCACCATAAAATCTCCTTTGGGGTTCAGTCCATTAGAGGAAGATAATATAGAAATTCCTTGAGCGGCTTTATATTCTCGTCACTGTAGCAAGATACCACGGTAATAATGTCTAACAGTATTCTAACTCCATACAAACGCACGAAACTCGAGTTATACCTACGCGCTTCAAGCGCAGTACACATTAGACTGTCAAATAATTATGGTGACAAGTTTCAATCGAGAATTCTTCGTTAAGTCACCTAAAGATATGATTTTAAAATTACATGGAAACTTCAAAAACTATTTATACTATGTTTTTATGTTACAAATTACGAAGATGTGTTCGAGTACTATATCACAATTATAATGTGTACTAGCAGAACACTTTAATCTGCGTTATAAACAGTGTATTATTTCATTGAAGTCTATGATTAGAAGTACCTTTAGGGTAATTTTCAAATGAAAGCCGATATGGATCTGCTAAGTGTAACTGCTTACTCTACTAAGTATAACCCTGTGTACCTACATGAATTTTATTTGTTTGAAGAAAACATATAAGTAATATGAACAATCATAAAACCAGAAAAAAGTAGGTAGATGTAATTAAAATACTTGAGGCGGGCAGTATATGGCGGGCAGCCTTATCGCTTGATTGCGTTCGGCGCGTCCGTAGGCATATAACTCGAGGAGACGGCCGAGTTACAAATGTTACAATACTGTTAGATTATATTAACGTGAAGATACGGTCTGAATACTTGTCGGTGAGTGACCGTGCCTATCCGCTACTTAATCTCAATAGCGCAAACATCAAACTCATAAATATTCGAACTCGTCTACCCGCCTATATCGTTCCTGAATAAAATCTCAAAGCATTTCGCGCTCCATCGAGTTTCACTCATACGATATGCATTTTATGATTCTCAGCCGTCCCCCGATGCATAGCTCGACATAAAAAAATCCACTCACAGGCTTTTAAAGGCAAGAAGTTTGTTCAATCCTGGCATGTCATCTCGAAGCTTCGCATTTTAAACACTTGTTCCACATGAATTGTTAGATCGTTTCTGAATTTTGAAGGCGTTAGTATATCTAGTTGGCGCCATATGAAAAACCTTTTCATGTGAAAGAAAATCTTGACCGCTCAAGTGTACTTCTTACTTGAGACAAGAATAACTTTTGAATATAAATTTTAACAGAGGCTTCAATATAAGTTTACACTTCAGGGCTAAGAGATTACACCTATCTACAGGTACAGTGTTTAATTTAAAGGTCAGAATTAAATCAATTAATATTTGCGTAGACTGCTCCTATAATCCATCTATCTGTTTTTCAGTACTTCAAATATAATATTAATTTGAATTTCAATACTTCAGATATAATATTAATTTGCGTATTATTTCACAAAATTAATTACATAAAGATGATACAAAGACAAACTTCGGCAAATGATACTATTGGCGAAATGGTACACCTTAAATTGCCCACGCGTAAACACTAAATAATTAAAAACTTTCAGTGTAAGGTCTTTCGAAATTATGGTTATAATTATATTGTAGCAAACAATAAGTCTAGTCTGAAATTTGTATCTGACTGGACTTACTAAACTTTTGGTAAAGATTACAAGAGCTAACCCGTCTAAATATCGAATGACTTATTCCAATAATATTAACACTTGGTATAAATTAAAATCTGAATTGACATTATTATAATACGTTAGACAGCTTATGCAAAAAATATTTTTTTACAGACTCACGCCTGTATCCCCGTAGGCAGAGGTGTGATACAACACCCACATTTCGCCATGAATTTTTAGGTCCCACGTAATAGGGGGCGAGCCTATTGCCGTACCAGGCACATTACCAGACTCCGAGCCGATACTAAGAATTTCCTAACGAAAAAACCCAATAACACTTTGTCCGACCCGGGAATTGAACCCGAGACCTCCCAATCCCACGCGCACATTTATGCCGCGAGACCAACGAGGCAGTCTATAAAAAATATATATTTTAAAAACCTGTTTTTGTGCTTGTATTTTTTTTTCTTTTTATAGACTCACGCCTGCATCCCCGAGGGGGTAAGGCAGAGGTGTAATATTACACTCACATTTCGCCATGAATACCAATAAAAACCCACGTGATAGGGGAGCCTATTGCCGTTACCGGGCACTTCACCAGACTCCGTGCTGCTACTGAGAATTCGGTTAAATTCAGTTACACATTTGCCTGACCCCGGAATCAAACCCGGGACCTCCGATCAGCAGTCGCATACGCTATCCACTGGACCACGGAGCTTGTATTTTAATAACTTAATATAAATTTTAAATTTTGGAAATATTTTTTATGGCTTATTCTGACTCAATAAGTAATACGCTAGTAGTATATTATTGGGCATTCTACCCCACCTGCCGTTCCTCCGGCTCACTCCTTTCGCCTCCGTCACTCTCGGTAGACTAGAATGCCCAATACATACATACATACATACATACATATCGTCACGCCTTTTATCCCCGAAGGGGTAGGCAGAGGTGTATTTCTACACCCACTTTTCGCCAGACATACTTTAGTCCCAAGTAATAAGGGGCGAGCCTATTGCCGTACCGGGCACATTTCCAGACTCCGTGCTGCTACTGAGAATTTCGTGACAGAAAAACCCAATAACACTGCCCGACCCAGGAATCGAACCCGGGACCTCCCGATCCCACGCGCACATTTTTGCCGCAAGACCAACGAGGCAGTCGTATAGAGTTTGATGTCGAGTTTTCCGTCTCTACGCAAATATGGTATTTGCATCGTGTTATCCCTTAGTCGCCTCTTACGACACCCACGGGAAGATAGGGGGTGGTGACACTTGTATTCTATGCCGTCAACCACACGGCTCAATAATACAGTAATAATCTCACCGTTAGCATACTTGAAAATAATTTTACAAATGCCTTCTAAACCAGATATGGCCGAAATTCATTCATTCTATCCCCCCTAACAATCACTTCTCATCTTTGAAATATAATTTTTGTAAAATAATTGTGTCTTTATTTCATATTCAAAGTGTACCGAATCAACTACACTGAGCAACATGTGTACAAATAAATACAATCCCAGATATGATATGTACAGTAGTTATAACAACTCCACTATATTCATTCAGACATTGGTCTGCGGTTAGCTTAAGAGCAGAAGTGGTCTCGGAAATGGTTGACGCTGGTTTCTTTTTCTGTGGAAACAGCATAAATGATTGCGCAACATGTTTTTCATGTGGAGTTGTCATTTGAGATTGGGAAATTTATCGGGATCCTTGGATGTAATATGCTATACACTCTCCTCAATGTTGTTATTTGAATTCCGTGAAAGGAAAAGATTACACAGGATCGATCAATGATGACAATTTTGGGACAGGTAACGTAGTGAAAGATGAAAAGTGATAACTATATAAACCAGAATACATACAATTCGTAATCATTTTGTTTCCGACAGTAATCATGAAATTTGCAAAACAACCCCAGTCTTTGCATGTTATCCCAATCTGTGATGATTTTATTAAGACTGATTCACGTCATGGAGAATTATTACCTAACACAGTGAGCTGTATCATTTGTGGACCGTCCAATTGTGAAAAAAAAATTACTTATTGGTCTCCTCATACATGAAAATGGTTTGAGATTAATAAATATGTATGTTTATTCAAAAACCTTGCACCAACCTAAGTACCTTTTTTAGAAAAAAATTTGCAACATGTACCAAATATTTCACTTACAAAATATCAGGAAAACGAGGATGTTATAAGAGTTCAGGATGCAAAACTCAACTTTGTTATTATATTTGACGACATTGCTTGTGAAAATCAGAATAATGTGCGTGATTATTTTGCAATGGGAAGGCACAAACACATTTATTGCTTTTATCTAAATCAAACGTACAGCAAAATTCCTAAACAGTTAATAAGAGACAATACTAACTTAATCGTACTTTTTAAATAAGATGACATTAACTTGAGACATGATTATGAAGAATATGTTAATACTGATATGACATGGCTTGAATTTCGTGAATTGTGTTCAAAAATATAACCTTTTATGTTGTGATTAATAAAGATTGTTCCAAAAATAACGGATGTGACAGAAATAAATTTGACACTTTTGTAGTCTTTGATCGACAACGGTAAAACAACTATTGAAGAACTTTGCACTCTTGATAACATTATTCTTTAAATAACACTTAATCGATCACGGTGTGTTTTAAACAAAATGGAAACATCATTGAAAAAACCGATTGTCGATGTTGCAGAAGCAGTGAAGAGAAAAGTACGAAAAAGGAGACTTTGAGGCTGAGAATAAGCAAGCATTAGAGACCGCTCAATATAATAGCCAACACCAGTAAGCGAGCTACTCTTTTGAGTTCAAGACAAGATGAAGAAACCGAAATTCCTTTTACAAATGAATCTTTGCTGAAAGAAAGTTCTACTAATATTGACGCAGAAGATATTGAATCAGATATTAATAGTGATGAGTCATATCAATCATTAGCAGATAATAATCAAGACCGGGAAACTTCTTCCTGGTCAGTATCTTCAGAAGCACTTATAGATATTCCATTTGGTGTTCAAATGGATCGCGGGAAATTGATGTTAGGCTCAGAGTCTATAACGTTCAATAATGATTATATCATTCTAGCTGGACGAAAATATCGAAATACTCCAGGATTTTAGCAATTGTTGGTAAAAAAGGATGTAGACTTAAGTTTGGTTACAGAGTCTGATCTGCAGCATTATAAGTTAATGTTAACTGTTACAAATGTACATCGGCGAGACTTTGTGCAAGTAAGCCAATAAAAAGTAACAAAGGACAAAAATATTTGCAAGTACCTAAACAGTTGCGTTTCGTTCGGTGAGTGAGAGTGCCGGAGGCCCTATCCGCTATTCCTTCTCCCTCATCCCACTTCTCGTCCTATCCCTTTACCCAACCCCAAGGGGCGGCAACGCACTTGTGACTCCTATGGTGCTGCTTGTGTCTATGGGCGGCGGTAATTGCTTACCATCAGGCGATCCGTCTGCTCGTTTGCCGCCTATTACCATAAAAAAAAGTTATAAAACCTCTTTTTAAAGTGTCAAGTACAATTTAAAGCTATCAGACAAAGGGGAAAGGCTTACGGCCTTTGACAAAAATGTGGAAAAAAAATGTAGATTTTGTATATTGGGATGATCCAAATGAATTAGTAGAAAGGTTAATGTTATTGATTGCATCTCGGGACGCTGATAAAACCGGGCATGACAATGAAATTATTTCTATTATAGAAGAACTACGAGAAAATGAAATTATTAATTAAGTAATATATTATTAAATAAATAAATAAATAAAGTATTAAAATAAATATTACAAAGTTGACGATTCATTTTATTATCAACCTTTCGGTACAATAGACCTTAAATATGAATGTAGATAAATTTGGACACCATATTCATAAGAGGATGCGTTTGTCTCGATTATTTGAGTTCAACGCAAATGCAGGGGTGTTAAATTTCCTGTAGAAACAGATGGTGCTGTCAATATAGATTATGTAGATAAATTGAATGATCATACAGTAAAAGAAGTTAATAAGCTAATCGGTTTGCTGTGAGAATAAATCATGAAAGATGTGCAAATAACGGTACAAGCTACTTTAAAAGCGAATATACCTGTGGTTTTAGTCCAGTTAGAAGACAAGTTTTATACTAAAGCAGAAATACAAAATCGACTGGTAAAAACTCCATGATAACAAAGCAAGAAATTGTAAATGAAATACACAAAGCAGCACGAAGAAATTTTCTTAGACGTTCTGTTACTTTAAAGGGAATAGATGACTTATGGCAAGCCGATTTGATGGACATGCAAAATTTAAGAAAAATTAATAAGGGTTATAATTTTATCTTAGTGGTGATTGATGGTTTCTCAAAATACGCTTGGACAGAAACATTAAAATTGAAAACTAAGCTTGATGTAACTCGCGCATTTGAGCGAATACTAACAATCAGTAATAGAAAACCAAACAATTTACAAACTGATTTGGGAACTGAATTCTATAATTCAAAATTTCAAATGCTTATGAAGAAGTACCATATTAACCACTACTCATCATTTTCTACAAAGAAAGCATCGATCATGGATCGCCTGATTAAAACATTAAAAAATAAATTGTACAAACATTTTAGTCTGAATGGGAACTATAAATGGTTAGGTTTAATAATAGAAGATACTTTGAAAACCTATAATAATTCTAAATATAATACTATAAAATTTTAACCAATCGATGTTAATAAATTTAATGAAGCAATAATACAAGAAAACATTAAGAAAGCAGATAAACATTTGACAGTTCTACGTGGACCTAAGTTCAAAGTAGGTGATAATGTTCGTATAAGTAAATATAAACATATTTATGAGAAAGGTTATACTCCGAATTGGTCAACAGAAATATTTTATATTAGAAAAATTAATAATACTGTACCAGTAACTTATCACATTGAAGATCAACGAAAACAACCCATCATGGGATCTTTTTATGAACAAGATTTACAAAAATCGCGATATCCAGGCTATATCTAATAGAGAAAGTACTAAAAAGGAAAGGAATGAAAATATTTGTTAAATGGTTGGGTTTAAGTAAAGAAGAAAACAGTTGGATTGATAAGGATGCAATTGTGGATTAAGGTTGTGATTATATAAAGTTATATATTAGAGTATTATTTCATTCATTACACTTCAAACTATGCAAGGTAGTGGACTAGTGAATAGTGTAATTAATAACCATCCTTTTGAACTTTATCTGCTCGGTTACAATTACTGCGGACCAGGAACTAAACTTTACAAACGACTAGCTCGAGGTAATCGAGGTGTTAATAAGCTAGACGAAGACTGTCAACATTAATATAGACATTCAAAAGTATGCAAGTAACATTCCTCACTTTCGAGGAGTCGACATGAAGGATCAATTACCGAAAACGCCAAAGCGCATTGAATGTGGAGTCGTTAACTTAGACGATTCTAAGAACCAAGGAACGCATTGGGTAGCGTATGTTAAAGTAAACAACTATTGTGAATATTTTGACAGTTACGGAAATTTAAAACCGCCAACGGAATTATTGCATTATTTTAGAAATTGTTATGTTTTTTATAATAAAATTACACAAGATATCAAAAAGTGTATACAGTTAATTGTGGTTTTTGTGTTTAAAATATTTATGGTCCTTTTGGAATAAAAAATATTATAAAATGTATGCTTTTTTTTTATTTCAATCATTTTCATCAACATTATCTACTTAGTATTTGAATACGTTGCAGCTGGATGGAGACTATGAATGTGCTTTATTACATTTTTCAACATTTAATTCTATCCCTTATATTGACAAAAACAATAATAAGTTATATTATGGAACAAACGATGTTATTGAAATTCCATAACGCACTTACGAATTGCAAAATATCCACGATTATTTAAAATCTGAAATAAAAGACCCATCCATCAAACTCAAGTGCAACAACAAAACGTTACAAACTGGGATATACTGTACAAAAGATATTAATTTTACTAAACAGAGATCTTTCAGAACGCTGCTAGGGTTTAATCGGCAGATTTTAAAAGCAAATAAATGGCATGAGTCACAGTTTCCGGTCAACATTCTACAAACGACCGTAGTATAGATTGAATGTGATATTGTTAGCGGCTCGTACATAAACGGTGAACCAAGCCATATTATTCATGAATTTGCTCTGAACGTGCCACGCGAATACGGGATCATAGAAATTCCTAAAAACGCTATATATTTTCCAATCAATCAAAACAATATAAGTTGTATACATATAAGGATACTAGAAGAAGTGAAGAAGTGCAGCTGTATTTGCATCTCAGGAGAAAAAAATTATTGACTTCAATAAATATGTACCTAAACGAATGACGAATATCAGTTCTACACGAGCTATGCGCGAAATCAGACCTCATTAAGAAAATAAAATATAATAAAAAACAAAATATAGATATAATAGATAATTAAGCATTTCTTAGAGCAATCGGATTATTAAAATGAATATCTTAGATGTTTTGTCCACTCCAACGTACGACAATACCATAGAAGGAATTGAATTTGATGCTGTGTACACTGACTTTCAAAAGGCTTTCGATAAGGTGGACCATAAACTGCTCTTGGACAAAATTGCCTTCAACGGCATTAGAGGCAATTTACTCAGATGGTTCACATCTTACATATTCCATAGAACTCAAAAGGTTGTTGTCAATGGTCACGAGTCTGATTACGCAGTCGTCGAATCCGGTGTACCCCAGGGTTCAGTACTGGGCCCATTACTGTTTATTCTGTTTATAAATGATATAAAATCTTGTATAGTTAACTCTAAATTCCTCATGTACGCTGACGACATGAAAATCTATAAGGCCTGTACGAACATTCAGGAGTGTATTTTACTGCAACAGGATCTTTACAGGCTCTCACAATACTGTATAGTTAATAGACTACACCTTAGTCTACCAAAATGTCACTACATATCATTTACAAAAAACAAG